>CM036774.1:12354463-13554463 GCA_020796225.1 Arion vulgaris
GTTCAGTTTCTGTCATCAAATAGCTAAGGGTATGTATGTTGTTTAGTTTCGTTTCACCCTCACTACTAATGCACTTTAGACACACTATTTCCTTAAAGATATATATTAGAATAACATACCTTCCAGAACCACGGTTCCGGAAACAGGATCCAACACTGCCATTTATCGCTGACCAGCATAAGCTTGTTGATGACTAACATGGGCACAGAGAAGACGACAGCAAACCCCCAAGCCAGACCGATAAGAACTCTAACACGTAACCCTGTAACATATGAATATGATGTTTATAATACAGCATAGCATAACGTCAATGAAATATGCTTCAAGTTTTATCAATAATAAATATCAACACATTCATTTACATTTTCAATTAATTATTGTTAGATACAGAGTTGACCAACGTTGATTAATTGTTATCATTTATCAGTTATCATTTGTCAGTTATCAGTTATCATTTGTCAGTTATCATTTGTCAGTTATCATTTGTCCGTTATCATTTGTCAGTTATCATTTGTCAGTTATCAGTTATCATTTGTCAGTTATCATTTGTCAGTTATCATTTGTCAGTTATCATTTGTCAGTTATCATTTGTCAGTTACTGGGTCAGATAGACGAGAGATGGTTGACGACATTCAGAAAACATTGCATACCATCTCGGGTTGGTGTAGAGAGTCTCGCTCTCAGGTCAATCCTGAAAAAGCGTGTATGTTGTGGTGCTCGTTGAATAATCACATCGTCAAGGCTGACCTACCCTGTGTAATCTTTGATGAACATACCATCGAGCGCAGAGACAGGCTGCGCTATCTTGGAATAACCTTTGATCGTAGTCTATCTTTCAAACACCATATTGAACAGACGATACAACGGTGCAAGCGTGGTCTTGAGGCTCTCAAAGTTATGGTGGCTGCACACCTTGAGCAGAGACTACTTGCCCTTTTGTTCGATCGACTGGTACTGTCAGTGGTAGATTACGGACTCGGAACTCTTACGATATCAAGATCACAATGTGAACAACTCGAACGGGTTCAGAATGAAGGTATGCGTATAGTTCTGGGCTGCACTAGAGATACCCCATTGTGAAGATGAGATATATGCTTGGCCTTCTGTCACTACGCTCCCGTCATGCAATCGCCCAAACCAAGACATGTATGCGGGTTACTTCGGATAAGAGACATCCACTTCACAAGAACACTAATGATGTTAAGGGCACGAGAATCAAGCGTGGCATGTCGTGGATGGCCCAGGCTGAGAGAACAATTGGCCAGGTGACTACGGTTGCGACTCTACCAAAAGGGAAGAATGGATCCCAACAGATGGTAGCATGATGAACTATCTCAACGTTATCATTACTCTTGGAAGAGAATGTAGAGATTGGGGCAACATGAAGGCTGATCTCGAAGTTAAGCAGCTGATAGAAGATAATGCAAGGGATGATGATGTTGTTGTATATACCGATGGGTCGGTTCAACGTGGTGAGAAATCCGGCTGGGGTTTCTTGGCTAATGCGCATGGTAGGGTTGTTGCAGAGCGAAGTGGGGCATACAGGACAAATACTTCTAGTATGAGGATGGAGGTTGAGGCTGTTACTGCTGCCCTCCATTGGATTTCTGGGACTTCATTTACTGGGGCAGTTGTTGTATCTGACTCTCAGTCGATGCTTCACAAGATCCAGAAGGGCAGGTTTCGGTATGAGTGGATGTCGTCTATAGAAGTTTCTAACCTCCAGCGGCTTACGTGGATATACTGTCCTGGGCATGCGGGTGTTTACGGTAATGAGAGAGCGGACAGGCTTGCATCAACAGCATCGATTGTTGGGGAGTTGAAGATGGATAAGGGGATGTTCTTCGGTCTCTTCGAGACTCTCTGTTGGATGAGGACACTAATATCGATGTTGAATCGATCAAGCGATTTAAGCAGTTTGGAGTTACCCGTTTTTCAAGTCGAACTGGATGCCTGAGAGGCAGAGTGAGAGGTGTGTTTAATCAGCGAGCCACAGGAACCATCAGTATGCATACTCTTCGATATCTGTTGGGGAGACTGAGCATCTATGGGTCTGCCCGGAGTGCAATGACGTCAGTTTAGTAACCAATAACCAATAACCATTTGTCAGTTATCATTTGTCAGTTATCATTTGTCAGTTATCATTTGTCAGTTATCAGTTGTAAGTTATATGAGTTATTTGACCAGATGCCAGAAGGCAAACGCGGTGATATTCCAACTGTCACCACTATTAAAACATCCAAGCATTAACATGGCATACAAAAGACAACTGATAAACTGCATATTAATTCCAACTCTCTGCTACCAGTGCTAAAAATGGCCCCTGACTAAGACACAAGAAAGAAAGATTACAACATGTGAAATGAGATGTCTACGAAAAGCTGTCAACATTACAAGGAGAGATAGAGTGAGAAACGAGAATATCAGAAGCATCGTTGGTACTATACCATGCAAACAGTACATCGAGAAGCATAGAATCAAGTGATTCGGCCATCTAATGAGAATGGAACCACATTTAGTACCATTACGTGCCTACAATAACCGACACTCCTCGCGCAGAGCACGAGGCCGACCAAGAACACGATGGATAGATAGAACGCCAGTTCCATGTTGATTGATCAATCGTTTTGCATGTTGTACATTTCGGGATGTATTAATATCGACCTCCATCTCTCTCGGTATACGACACACACGTCATACTCGACACACACGCCCCACACTACACATACGACATACACGATATAAGCGACATACACGATACACGCGACATACACGATACACACGACATACTCGATATTTAGCATCTTCTTCTTGGGTTCGCCCGCTACGATTTCAGGCGAAATATGGCTCTTCTAACTGATTTTTGCGTGAAGTTGGGATCTCTTTTTTATTAGTGTCCTGCGCCATACAGAAGAATATTCTCCGAATTGAGATTTCATTTCCCATCTCATATCGAAGCTGTTACTTTTATACATCGTAACATTGTCACATTTCCTTCCTTTCTCGTTCTCTGTATCATAACACGGCACGGTCCTGCGTAACATTGTCACATTTCTTTCCTTGCTCGCACTCTGTATTTACATTTTCTATTTCCTCTCATCACACACATCATAGAAATAGGCTCGCACTCTGTATTTACATTTTCTATTTCCTCTCATCACACACATCATAGAAATATGAAGATTATTACTTGGGAAACAAGAAAGTCGTAAACAAACCTAACTTAAAGATGGATGTGCAAGCCAATAAAATTTCACGCATGAACAAGGCGCCACAGAATCCTCAAGTGAACGAAATGAGCTCACAGGAACTGGTTAACTAACGCATGCGTGAATAATACTTCCTATAATACTGACATCCCCCTCCCAAAATCTGAGTTTGAAATGGACATTAATATAATTTCAAGAAGATATAACATTAACTTCTAATAAATTGTAAAGCTGATTGTAGGATTGATTGAGTGATTGATTGATTATGTGTAATCACTACATCAAATATCAGCTGTATTGAAACTTCAACAATTCCTATTCCTTGTGATTGGTGTGCATTTTCTCCAAATGTGATTTGTTCCTTTCTTAGTGATTCCCTCCATATTACATCGATGTCTCCATCTTTCCCGCTCACTCTAGACCTTTTCTTTCATTAAGATTTTCTCCAGTGTCTTGCGTTTTTCTTGTTCCCTAAATTATTTCCATGTCTCTGTTCGATCTCTTCCAGCAATTGTCTTTATTCTAAACATTTCAGAAGTTTTCTGTGTGCTTCTGCGTGACCGTGAAATAAGTGAAATTCTTCTTTAAATCTATATCTCAATGGCTGTAATTGTATCATCTAGCTGCTTGTTCTAGTAGCAATGTTACAGTGACATAGAAACAAGATTATTTATATATAGATATATAACAACTTGGTGATTCTAATTTGTATCTTGTAATTTATCTTCCTGATCTCAGTGTAGGTGAGATCGAGTTCCTAGTCCTATCCGAGACGGAAGATAAAACGTAGGTCCTGTGTTCAATTTGAGCACGCAAAAGAACATTGGCAAGTCAAAATTGAAAAGAACATGATGGAAAGCCGCTGCCCGGGCAAAATTCATTAGAAAAAAAAATAATAAATAACTTTCATACAAAATATCTTTACCATCATCAAAATTACATCGGAGACCATCACAGGTGCTAGGAGCCGTGAACTGCATATGATATCTTCCTGTGCTAGAAAGAGATCAGAGCACACATGTTTATTCACCGAAGTGTAAGGATGATGGTCCTATCAATCAATCAATCAATCAATCAATCATATTACTGAATGTAATTCTGATGATCCCTTTTCTTTTCTTGATATTTGCTTCATCGTATCTGACATCCTTTGTTATTCTAAAAGGGGATCAAAAGCCAAAGGATTGACTTCATTGCAACGGGTTTATTCCATATAGCTCGGTTCCTCTCCAATGAAATGGCACGCCTCCTTCCCAGAGCATTGCACAAAGCACGAACTTCGTAGCTCCGGCATCAATCCTAGGGGTCTCTGGAAAGAATGCATCCGTGAATAGAACGGCGCGGTTTGGATTCAAACCCACGATCTTTGACTCGCAAGGCAAGGGTTTAACCACTTAGCCATAGATGACCCGGAGAGCTATGCCGGGAGGGTTACCCAAGCCGGACATGTCTAAGAATCAACCAATAAATCATTGAACATTTCTTACAATCAGTAAATACTTACTATCACCACTAAAACTAAGTGGCCTGACAATGACATTTCTTACAATCATGAAATACTTACTATCACCACTAAAACTAAGTGGCCTGACAATGACATTTCTTACAATCATGAAATACTTACTATCATCACTAAAACTAAGTGGCCTGGCAATGACATTTCTTACAATCAGTAAATACTTACTATCACCACTAAAACTAAGTGGCCTGGCAATGACATTTCTTACAATCAGTAAATACTTACTATCACCACTAAAACTAAGTGGCCTAGCAATGGCATTCAGACGGTCAAGACTTAAGGCTACCAGTGCATAAGTTGATGCATAAGTGACCACACCTTGACCATAGCGTATAATTTTACAACCTGCATTTCCGGCATACCAATCAATAGTGTTCTTCCAAACGATTTCCGTGAGCACATTGACCAGACCAACAGATAAATCTGAAATAAAAGAAAAGTTACCAAGTTGTCAAATATTGAAACCTCATTGAGTATGATCCAAAAGGTGGAGGCTGGTTCGATGCGCAGGCAATGGACTGAATCACTACCAGCGTCAACAATTTTCAAAATTACACTTTACTTCGTTACGGGGCACATGGGTGTCGTTGGCAATGAAGAGAGCAGACAGGCTGGTTGGCTCTGCCACCATATCAGACGGACAGCCAATGGATAGAGCTGATATTTTGAACGCCCTCAAAGAATGTGGCCGCAAAGATTTTCATTTAAGCCAATCCACGTCAACTACTAGATTGCAGGAGCTGGGTTTGAAGATTGAAGTAGCATGAAAAGAAAAGCATAACAGGTACTTGAGTAGGCTCATCAATCAAAATCGAAATGGTACGGTCAGTCGCTGGACGCTGTTGGAGATATTGCGAAGGAGATCGGAGCACCTATGGACATGTCCGGAGTGCAATGAAGATATACTAAACTGAAAATGAAACATTTAAACTTGCAGAATTTGCACCATCTGATTGTTGTGGCTCTGCTTTGGAGAGGAAATAAAATGAAAGAGATAGTGTTCTCATTTAATTGCTATACAATCTTTACTTTCAACCTTTCTCTTGTTTATTATCAATGTTTTGTTTCCCATGTTGTTTTCTTTTTCATTTTCTTGATAAATGACTTTGCATTGAAACATCGCTGAGTTTTTTAGTTTTTATTTAGTTAAAGTACCTTAATTCGCATTTTCGTATTTCGTTCAACATTTTCAGAATTAATCAACCACTACAGAGTCTCAATTGGCTCTCAGACTACGTTTACTGGGGCCGTGTTTTGGAATCTCAGACGATGCTTCGGAGAATCCAGAGGCAGGCTGCAGTATGAGTGGATGTTGTCTATAGAGGTTTCCAGCCTTCAGAGACTTACGTGGATCTAGTGTCCTGGTCATGCGGATGTTCGGAGACAACAAGAGAGCGGACAAACTTGCATCAAAAGCATCGATGGTTGGGGAGTTCAGGAGGGGGTGTTCTTCGGTATCAAGACGACCTACTGTTGGATGTAGACACTTCTTTCCTTCCTTTCGTTCGCTTGAAGTATTGTATATATATTCAACGTCGTCTCTTGTATAAACTTTTTCTGTCTTTTGTAGCTCACACAGAAATCAGTGTAGTTTTATGTCGAGTGTTGTTTCGTTAGGCCAGTGAGTTTGACTCAGTATATCATATTCTGGGCAATCTTGAAGTATGTGCTCTGCAGTCTGATGTGCCTGTCCACATGGCTTGAATGTTGTATACATGTGGCTGCGGAGTCGATTGTGTCCTGTTCTGAGGCGTAGAATGACACCTTATTCTAATCTGCTCATAATATAGCATATTGTGTTAGAAGTCGATGTGGACATTAAAATTGACGTTGTGGAGTTTAGAATTACATGCTGTACAAGTAGAGCTGGATGCTTGAGATGCAGAGAGAGAGAGATATAGAGAGAGATAGAGAGGGAGAGAGAGAGAAAAGAGAGGAATGTGTTTAACCAACGAGTCACAGGAACCATCAGTATGCATACCCTTCAACATATGATGGGTGAGAATGATCACCTATGGGTCTGCCGGAAGTACTATTAGGTCAGTTCAGTAAAGAATAACCAATAATCAATAATCAATAGCAACTAAAGACATTTTCGTTTACTATATACTTACAAGTATTTCTTCATGATTGACTTGTACATTAAACTAAACATAATTCTTTCATTTGAATTTAAGAAGCACTCGTGTGTTGCCGGGGCTCACGGGGAGAGCAGAGAATAGTAAAACGTACGAGGCTACTGAGGTAGTAGCCTAGGGAAGCTACCAGTGCCGGATTAGGTAGGCGCGGGGCCTGTAGCAAATTTTAGCGCGGGCCCTAGGTTTTGTATGATAATAAGTAATAAAACACAACTTTTACAAACAAACTTGTTTCGATTTAAAGTAAGAAAATTTAGAGATAATACTAGACAAATCAATATCTCTAAGTAAATTACATTCAATGTTCATTAAGGTGAGGTTATTTAGACGAATAGTCCCATCATGTTCCTTAACTCACTTTTTATACGCTTTAATGTTGAAAAAAAACGTTCTCCGCTGCAGTTGGTAATCATTAAAGACAAGTAAATTCGTAAAACTATTTCTACATTTGGGAAACACGACTCTAATGAATTTTCCATTATAAGTTTATAAAATTGCACTTGAACGAACTGCACAAGTTCGTCGCCTAGGCTTTCTTCCAAATCCTCTTGATAAGAGCTGACAATATTTGGAGTTCATCTGCCTTCATCTACTAGACAGTGATATGCGACTTCTGTATTTTCTACTTCATTTCTTTGGATTCAGCACCATCACACACGACCTAAAAATTCAGACAGCTTGCGTGTTTTTGATATAGCATTGTGGTTATTTTTTTCCTTTTCATCTCTTTCACATAGGCGCAGGGCCCCCAGAAGCGCGGGGCCCGTAGCATTTGCTACTTCTGCTACTAGGCTAATCCGGCGCTGGAAGCTACCCTAGTAAATAAAAGCGTCGCAGAAATTGGATGTGCTGGCCTACTTGTAGGCGAATAACTGGCACAGCGCACAATTGCTCTTAGGCTCAGATCACATACCAATCACAAAAAGTAGTTAACAAGTGGTTGATATGAAGTGTTTGAAGAAGATGAACGAAAGAAGAAATGACAAAAACTGACATTCAAAGAGAGAGACAAAGAAAAACAAAGGAACAAAACAATAGTTACACTATATTTTAAATACAAATTTGGGGAAATCTATTTTCATACCATGCGGTTTATTAGTCAATAAGGCGCTAAGCAACATGTTGAATGCACGTATTTAAGAAACTGTAAAGGTACCAGGTTCGCTACCTCGTTCCAAAGGTAACAGATGTGCTCCCTCGTGGAACCAGCTGGATATTTTTAAACTGATCCCTGATCTCAGTATAGGTGAGATCGAGTTCCTAGTTCTATCGGAGACAGACGATACAAATTACGTCCCGTGTTCAATTTTAGTACGTAAAAGAACCCTTGGTAGTTCAAAAACGAGAAGAGCAGACTGGAAAGCCGCTGCTCAGGTAAAATTCATTAGAAAAGATTTTTCATCACAATTACATCGGGAACCCTCGCCCGTTCTACGGAGTTCGTGCACTACAGCTGGGATATTTATGTGTAAGACAGAGATCGAAGCACACACGGTTACTCATCGAAGTGCGATGGTAATGGTCATATCAATCAATCAACCAATAAATCAATTAAAAAAACTATAGTAGAGTTACAGATAGTTAGTTAGTTTGTTCCTTTGTGCCAAAGCGGCACATAGGGTAGAAATTTTAGATCTCCAAGTGATGCGGTTCGTTGCTAGCAGTTGGAGATCTTGTATGGTTTTACATCCCAATAGTGTTCTTTCTTGTTGGATGGTTCTTCGCAGAGTGGTCTTTGGTCTTCCACGTTTTTTCCCAACTGGTGACCACATAAGGACTTGTCGATTTAGTCTCTGTTCGTCTGATCTAAGAACATGACCTAAATATTTCCACCTTCGTTTCCTTATAATATTTGATATGGGTTGTTGGTGTGTTCTATCTCTCACTGTGTTGTTAGAAACGAAATCACTCCATTTTACTTTAATAATTTTCGGAGACAGTTACTCTCAAAGCTGTCCAGTTTCTTATCAATTTTCTTTGTTGATTTCCAACTTTCGCAACCGTAGGTCAGTACAGGAATCACACATGACCTAAATAATTTAACTTTTTGTGCATATACTAAGGTCTTGAGATTGCCAGATATTTGTTTAATTTAGTGAAGGCACTAGGCTGCTATAGCAATAGAGAGTTTATTTCCTTTTCATCGTGTCTCCTGTTGCCTTGATCGACTTTATTACCCAAATATGTAAAATGTTCATCATGTCTCCGTTGCTGACACTTTATTACCCAAATATGTAAAATGTTCATCATGTCTCCGTTGCTGACACTTTATTACCCAAATATGTAAAATGTTCATCATGTCTCCGTTGCTGACACTTTATTAACCAAATATGTTACCAAATGCAAAGTTAAAACTGGACCACCAGAAATAGAATACGGTTACGTAAAATCAAGAGTGCAGCAGAAATGCATCATGTCACACTTTCTATTTCTTAATGTAATGGGTAATGCCATAAAGAAGGCAACAAATAGCACTTGAACTGTGGAATCTCCTAGAGCTTCTAGAACATTTAAACTTTGCAGATGATTTATGTGCCATTAGCCAAAGCAAAGAACATCTGCAACAAACGATCAACAGGATCAATAAAATAGCAAAATAGATTAGACTAGGATCAACATAAAATAAAAACAAAGTAATGGGGATAAAACCAAAGTAATTGGTATAGTTCCAAAGACCGAGGGTACATTAAATAGAAGATCACAAGCTAGAGATTTGAACAGAATTAAATTACTTGAGCAGTATATGAAATTGTACATGAAATTGTATGGGGAAAATTATGATTGAAATTAAACAAAGAAAAATGAAAATCGTGGCATATCCTTTACATGACGTAGCCATCAATGACAGTAAGCGAGTCGTCGATTTTCTAGACACCACTTATACCTTCAGTAGTTGGCCATTGCTTTCTGAATGGTGAGGTCTACTTTTACCGTTTGTAAAAATCTAAGGAAACTAATGTGCTTCCAAACTTGCCCTGAGTTTGAACCAGGCACGCTTGGGTTGTGATAGAGCTCACTACCGTTTAAGCTACAGACGCTCCACAAAGAATAGAAAGGACAACAAATTCAGTCTACAACAGAATTCGCAACATTTGTAGTTCTAACATTTATGGCACTAAGACAACGTTCTGTACATATACAACGCTCTGTACAATTACAACTATATGTACACATACACCTCTCTATACACATATACCTCTCTGTACACATACAACGCCCTGTACACATACACCGCTTGTACACCTACAACTCTCATACATATACAACTCTCGTACATACAACTTCTGTACATACAAGTTCTGTACATACAATTGTACATACAACTCTCTGTACTTACAACTCTCTGTACTTACAACTCTCTGTACATACAACTCTCTGTACATACAACTCTCTGCTACAACTCTATGTACATCAACTCCTGTACACATAGCAGTGTTAGGACAGTCTTCCTTAGGATCTGAGAATTAAAACAGATCAATCTTCAACAATAATACTGGTTACCTGGTAGGACGGAGTGAAAGTCTGGCATAGCATCTCTGTAATAATACTTGGGTATACCTGGTAGGACGGGTGAGAAGTCTGGCATAGCATCTCTGTAATAATACTCTGGATATACCTGGGTAGGACGGAGTGAGAAGTTGCTCAGAGTATCTGTGTAATAATACTTGGGTATCCTGGGTAGGACGAGTGAGAAGTTGCTGGGCATAGCATCAGTGTAATAATACTTGGGTATACCTGGGTAGGACGGGAGAGAGAAGTTCTGAAGAGACAATGGCTATCCATGAAGTATGGTACTCCGGAGAAAGAATGGTAGACACCTTCTAGCAGCGAATAACATATCGTGTAACTATGGTTTAAATGCGCTGCAGAGCGAGACATTGGCTATGAGAGAGAAACTTAGAGGACAGTTGGAGTGACAAAGTTCTGCTCAGGACAAGCTATTATATGATGATACCTGGGAGGATACGATTAATAATATCAGCTCAGAGGCAACTGATCTGGGAAGAAATTGAGACATTCAGACTTCAAGACTAACTGATCTGGGAAGAACTGATTAAATGTGACTCAGAGCAACTGAGCTGGGAGAGATACGATTAACAATATCAGACTTCAAGAAGCTAATGATCTGGGAAGATACGATTAACAATATCAGACTTCAAGAGCTAACTGATCTGGGAAGATACGATTAACAATATCAGACTTCAAGAACTAACTGATCTGGGAAGATACGATTTAACAAATATCAGACTTCAAGAACTAACTGATCTGGGAAATACGATTAACAATATCAGACTTCAAGAGCTAACTTGATCTGAGGAAGATACGATTAACAATATCAGACTTCAGAACTAACTGATCTGGGAGGATACGATTTACTACAATATCAGACTTCAAGAACTAACTTGATCTGGGAAGATACGATTAACAATATCAACTTAAGAACTACGATTGAGGAAGATACATTAACAAATCAGATTTAAGCTAACGATCTGGGAAGATACGATTACAATATCAGACTTCAATACAACTGATCTGGGAAGATACGATTTAACTAACAATATCAACTTCAAGAACTAACGATCTGGAAGATACGATTACACAATATCAGACTTCAAGACTAACTGATCTGGAAGATACCTTAACAATATCAGACTTCAAGACTACACTATCTGAGATACATTAACTAACTAATCAGACTTCAAGAACTAACTGATCTGAAGATACGATTTAACAATATCAGACTTCAAACTCAACTGATCTGGAGATACGATTGAACAATATCAGACTTCAGAACTAACTGATCTGGGAGGATCAATTTGAATAACAATATCAGACTTCAAGAACCTAGACTGATCTGGAAGATATCGTTAACTAATATCAGACTATAGAACTAACTGATCTGGGAAGATCGATTAACAATATCAGACTTCTAGACTAATGATCTGGGAAGATACGATTAACAATTCAGACTTCAAGAACTAACTGATCTGGGAAGGATCGAAACAATATCAGACTTCAAGAACTAACTGATCCTGAGGAAGATACTGATTAACAATATCGACTTCAGAACTAACTGATCTGGGAAGAACGATTAAGCAATATCAGACTTCAGAACTAACTGATCTGGAAGATACGATAACAATATCAGACTTCTAGAACTAACTGATCTGGGAAGATACGATTAACAATATCAGACTTCAAGAACTAACTGATCTGGGAAGATACGATTAACAATATCAGACTTCAAGAGCTAACTGATCTGGGAAGATACGATTAACAATATCAGACTTCAAGAACTAACTGATCTGGGAGGATCGATTAACAATATCAGACTTCAAGAACTAACTGATCTGGGAAGATACGATTAACAATATCAGACTTCAAGAACTAACTGATCTGGGAAGATACGATTAACAATATCAGACTTCAAGAGCTAACTGATCTGGGAAGATACGATTAACAATATCAGACTTCAAGAACTAACTGATCTGGGAGGATGCGATTAACAATATCAGACTTCAAGAACTAACTGATCTGGGAAGATACGATTAACAATATCAGACTTCAAGAACTAACTGATCTGGGAAGATACGATTAACAATATCAGACTTCAAGAACTAACTGATCTGGGAAGATACGATTAACAATATCAGACTTCAAGAACTAACTGATCTGGGAGGATGCGATTAACAATATCAGACTTCAAGAACTAACTGATCTGGGAGGATGCGATTAACAATATCAGACTTGAAGAACTAACTGATCTGGGAAGATACGATTAACAATATCAGACTTCAAGAACTAACTGATCTGGGAGGATGCGATTAACAATATCAGACTTCAAGAACTAACTGATCTGGGAAGATACGATTAACAATATCAGACTTCAAGAACTAACTGATCTGGGAAGATACGATTAACAATATCAGACTTCAAGAACTAACTGATCTGGGAAGATACGATTAACAATATCAGACTTCAAGAACTAACTGATCTGGGAAGATACGATTAACAATATCAGACTTGAAGAACTAACTGATCTGGGAAGATACGATTAACAATATCAGACTTGAAGAACTAACTGATCTGGGAAGATACGATTAACAATATCAGACTTGAAGAACTAACTGATCTGGGAAGATACGATTAACAATATCAGACTTGAAGAACTAACTGATCTGGGAAGATACGATTAACAATATCAGACTTGAAGAACTAACTGATCTGGGAAGATACGATTAACAATATCAGACTTGAAGAACTAACTGATCTGGGAAGATACGATTAACAATATCAGACTTCAAGAACTAACTGATCTGGGAAGATACGATTAACAATATCAGACTTCAAGAACTAACTGATCTGGGAAGATACGATTAACAATATCAGACTTCAAGAACTAACTGATCTGGGAAGATACGATTAACAATATCAGACTTCAAGAACTAACTGATCTGGGAAGATACGATTAACAATATCAGACTTCAAGAACTAACTGATCTGGGAAGATACGATTAACAATATCAGACTTCAAGAACTAACTGATCTGGGAAGATACGATTAACAATATCAGACTTCAAGAACTAACTGATCTGGGAAGATACGATTAACAATATCAGACTTCAAGAACTAACTGATCTGGGAAGATACGATTAACAATATCAGACTTCAAGAACTAACTGATCTGGGAAGATCGATTAACAATATCAGACTTGAAGAACTAACTGATCTGGGAAGATACGATTAACAATATCAGACTTGAAGAACTAACTGATCTGGGAAGATACGATTAACAATATCAGACTTAAGAACTAACTGATCTGGGAGATCGATTAACAATATCAGACTTGAAGAACTAACTGATCTGGGAAGATACGATTAACAATATCAGACTTCAAGAACTAACTGATCTGGGAAGATACGATTAACAATATCAGACTTGAAGAACTAACTGATCTGGGAAGATACGATTAACAATATCAGACTTGAAGAACTAACTGATCTGGGAAGATACGATTAACAATATCAGACTTGAAGAACTAACTGATCTGGGAAGATACGATTAACAATATCAGACTTGAAGAACTAACTGATCTGGGAAGATACGATTAACAATATCAGATCAAGAACTAAGATCGGGAGTCTTCAAAAGACTAAGAACAACGATCTGGGAAGATACGATTAACAAATCAGACTTAAGAACTAACTGATCTGGGAGGATGCGATTAACAATATCAGACTTCAAGAACTAACTGATCTGGGAAGATCGATTAACAATATCAGACTTGAAGAACTAACTGATCTGGGAAGATACGATTAACAATATCAGACTTCAAGAACTAACTGATCTGGGAAGATCGATTAACAATATCAGACTTGAAGAACTAACTGATCTGGGAAGATACGATTAACAATATCAGACTTCAAGAACTAACTGATCTGGGAAGTCGATTAACAATATCAGACTTAAGAACTAACTGATCTGGAGGGATCGATTAACAATATCAGACTTGAAGAACTAACTGATCTGGGAAGATACGATTAACAATATCAGACTTCAAGAACTAACTGATCTGGAGATCGATTAACAATATCAGACTTGAAGAACTAACTGATCTGGGAAGATACGATTAACAATATCAGACTTCAAGAACTAACTGATCTGGGAGGATACGATTAACAATATCAGACTTCAAGAACTAACTGATCTGGGAAGATACGATTAACAATATCAGACTTGAAGAACTAACTGATCTGGGAAGATACGATTAACAATATCAGACTTGAAGAACTAACTGATCTGGGAAGATACGATTAACAATATCAGACTTCAAGAACTAACTGATCTGGGAAGATACGATTAACAATATCAGACTTGAAGAACTAACTGATCTGGGAAGATACGATTAACAATATCAGACTTGAAGAACTAACTGATCTGGGAAGATACGATTAACAATATCAGACTTGAAGAACTAACTGATCTGGGAAGATACGATTAACAATATCAGACTTGAAGAACTAACTGATCTGGGAAGATACGATTAACAATATCAGACTTGAAGAACTAACTGATCTGGGAAGATACGATTAACAATATCAGACTTGAAGAACTAACTGATCTGGGAAGATACGATTAACAATATCAGACTTGAAGAACTAACTGATCTGGGAAGATACGATTAACAATATCAGACTTGAAGAACTAACTGATCTGGGAAGATACGATTAACAATATCAGACTTGAAGAACTAACTGATCTGGGAAGATACGATTAACAATATCAGACTTGAAGAACTAACTGATCTGGGAAGATACGATTAACAATATCAGACTTGAAGAACTAACTGATCTGGGAAGATACGATTAACAATATCAGACTTGAAGAACTAACTGATCTGGGAAGATACGATTAACAATATCAGACTTGAAGAACTAACTGATCTGGGAAGATACGATTAACAATATCAGACTTCAAGAACTAACTGATCTGGGAAGATACGATTAACAATATCAGACTTCAAGAACTAACTGATCTGGGAGGCATCAGTTCTTCTTCTTCTTCGAACACTTCACATCGATCACTTGTTAAACCCTCTTTGTGATTTTTATATGACCTGAGCCTAAGAGCGATTGTACATGTACGTGGTGTCAGTTATCCGTCTACAAGTAGGCTAGCACATCCGATTTCTGCGACGCTTTTTATTTACTAGGTAGCTTTTCTAGGCCCCTACCTCAGTAGCCTCTTAAGACATGCCTTGTAGGTGGCAGTGTTACTATTCTTTGCTTCCCTAGCTAGCCCCGAACAAATACGGTGGGAAGATATCAATAGCGAGATACAAAAACAGACAATGGTGATAAATTAAACATGTTCTCAGGATGTGAAAAGAAAAGCAGTCAAGAAATGCAACGCACTGGAAACTGTAGGGACAGCAGAAAAAAGGGAGGCATAGAGGCACATGGAGACGAACATTTGAAGAAGAGCTCAAGCCATATATAGTACTAGATTTGAGGTACAGACAGTGAAACACAAGATCGAACTAAGTGGACAATTTTTGTCTCTTAGATGCCATGTAGGCGCGACAATAACTGATGATGATGATGATGTTACAACGTCTTA
Source organism: Arion vulgaris (assembly GCA_020796225.1). Lineage (NCBI taxonomy): Eukaryota > Metazoa > Mollusca > Gastropoda > Stylommatophora > Arionidae > Arion > Arion vulgaris. The sequence continues at coordinate 12,370,451 of CM036774.1, forward strand.
TATTAGTTATATATCCTAAGTTCTGAAATATATACAAATCAATTACAACAAATCAATCACAATATAAACAAATACAACAAAAATATTACAAGATTTCTGAATAAATCACATGTTGAGTCAACTCACGTAAACAAGCGGCTTGTTTTTTCAGAAAGCTTTCCGGGCAATAGATGTGTTTTTTCGTTTTTTCTAAAATTTAATTCATGATGAATCAGAGTAAGAGGTTGGGGGAACTTCTTCAATATAACTATATTCTTCTTCTTCTCCTCCATCATTTACTTTTATACAAGCGTTGGGGGAGGGGGATAGACTAGTGCACAATATAGGGTACGGTTCCGAAACTTTACATACTGCGAACTCCTTTTAAATACATGTTGCTGTCACGTAAACCCCCCTCCCAAGTTTCTATATATGAAAATGGACAGCAACGAATTATCTGTGTGTTACAATGGTAAACAATGTTCACAGACTTTAGGAATTTTCAAATGATATTTCAATTTGTCGTGTCAGACATTTAGACTCCGGTAAGGTCCGGATCCTTTGATTTCGTAGCGGAACAAGTTTATCATTTGAAATGTCAAAGATCCTAATATTTCTTCAAGCATTTGAGGACCCTTTGTAAGTACCTCGCAGACCCCAGGTTGTCCACGGACCACAGTTTCTTAAGACATTGATATGCCTAGCATGCCGACTGGTTTAACTTAATTTAATTTATGCTGATCATGAAGCTATTTGCTGATCATGAAACTATTTGCTGATCATGAAGCTATTTGCTGATCATGAAGCTATTTGCTGATCATGAAACTATTTGCTGATCATGAAGCTATTTGAGGAATCGGCTTCTTCTTCTCTTCCACCATTTGCTTCTTTTAGAAGTGTGTGTGGGAGGAGGGGCGGGGTTGCGATCTAGTGATCTATCTTGTGTGAACTTGTTCTAAGGCACTTTGTAAGCTGTTATTCATTTTCTTGAGCTGTTATTCATGCCGTCGATACAACTTTTGCGTGGTCTTCCTCTTGCTCTCTACTCGTTGTACATTTTCTGTGTGGCTCTCTGTGGTAATCGATACCGGGGCATTCTTGTCAAGTGTCCAAACCATTTAATCTGTTGTTCTTTTATGAATTGCTTCACTGGTTTCACATCCAGTCTTCTTCTGATTTTTCATTTCTAATTTTGTCTCTTATTGTCACACCTGCAGCTCTTCTAAGACATCTCATCTCCACAATGTATAAACAGAATATAAATATATTGCCACAAATATGCAGATATCGTTTGAGATTGAGACATTCACAATTAATTTAGTTTAGTTGCTCTCTGGGACTTTGTTTATTGGAGTCGTTGAATATCACTCTCACTTGATGCGTCGGTAGGTCTTCTTCTTCTTCTTATTCTGCGTTCTCCCTAGATTGGGATTTTGGATTCTCTAATAAAGGCAGCCATCTGCCTCAGATTATCAGCCACGCCATACAGTTTGCCTTGGACGCTGGTGTAAGTTGGCCACCTCTTTCTTCTCAAGTCTGCATTCTGGGGGCAGTTCTGTAGGATATAATTCCTATGATTTCTGCTTCCCGTTTGTGCTGACCTCTTCCCCGTAGTAAGTTTTGGCCACCCTCGTGATGGTAGGTCTGACATTCTTCCTGCTTGGCTAAATTTCCGAGACAGATTGGCGACCGTAGAATCCATTATCCCATTCCTCATTGTGAGGGTCGTTGCACCATGTTATGCGCCTTACGGCCTGGTGCATCCGTTTTCTGTAAGCATTTGTTTCGGGTTAGCATTCCCTACGTCGGTAGGTCCAAGTGGCAAGTTGCGTTATGAGTGGATGCCATCTACAGAGATTTTATAAGGTCTCTGTGACACAGAGGTTATGGGCTCGTCTCTTGTGCCAAAGGTACCAGGTTCGCTCCTTCGCAGAACCATCTTGATATTTTTCCAGAGATTCCTGATCTCAGTGTAGGTGAGATCGAGTTCCTTGACCTAGACGGACAATAACATGTAAGTCCTGTGTTCAAGTTGAGTACGTAAAAGAACACTTGGCAGTTAAAAATCGAGAAGAGTAGGCTGGAAAGCCGCTGCCAGGGCAAAATTAATTAGAGAAGATTAAAAATAGAAATCCTATAAAAATAACTTTACCAGCTTCAAAATTACATCTGGAACCCTCACATGTGCTACGGAGTTCGTGCACTGCAGCTGAAATGTTCCTGTGTAAGAAATAGATCGGAGCACACATGGTTACTCAACGAAGTGCAATGATGATGGTCCTATCAAACATCAATCAATCGATCCGAGGTTTCCAACCTCATAGGCTGACGTCGATCTACTGTCGTGGACAAACGGGTATTCACGGAAAGAAAATGCGGATATTCTTTTATCAACCGCAATGATCGTCGGAAAGTTGTATATCGTAGGATGTTCTTATGTATCTTAGTGATGAAGACACAACTAGTTGTCTAGAATCTATCCAGCGTTGTCATGAATTTGTTAACTAAATGTTGTACAAGTAGAATTTAATCTCCCGTGAGTTGCCGGGAATCGCAAGGGAAGTAAAGAATAGTAACACGACCACCTACAAGGCATGCCGTAAGAGGCACCTGAGGTATGGGCCTGGGGAAGTTACCACAGTAAATTAAAAGCATTACAGAAATTGGACGTGCTGACCTACTTGTAGACGCAGAACTGACACAACGTACAATTGCTCTTAGGCTCGGATCACATACAAATCACAAAGAGTGGTTAACAAATGGTCGATATGGAGCGTTCGAAGAAGAACTGGATGCCTGAGGGACGGAGTGAGAAATGAGTTTATCCAGAGAGACACAGGAACCATCAGCATGAATACCTATCGATATCTACTTGGTCAGACTGAGCACATATGGATGGATCTCCGCGAAGTGCTAATACGTCAGTTCAGTAATCAATAACAATTCATTTCATGACTGCCAGTACATGCTTTACTACTGAGACTGTCAGTACATGCTTTACTACTGCGACTGCCAGTGCCTGCTTTACTACTGCGACAAAGCTCAGATAGAACAACACGTTTAGGGAAAATATTTGTACCAGCGACAAAATAAACTTTCAAAATGCAAAATTGCAAGAAAGTCAATCTCATGAATGGGACATAAACACAAGAATGGCATGCACATCAAAGATCTTAACGAAGGGAGACTACATCCCTGATTCTCAGACTAAATTCAATCTAGCCTGTTTGACTAGGAAAGTGTTAAAATTCTGGTCACATTCTGGACACACCATCATTGTGGGAAATTGTCAATCTACTTGATATTGTCTGCAAGATTGCGTCTGGACTAGATTTGATGTAGAGAAATTGTCTGCAAGTTAGCGTCTGGACTAGATTTGATGTGGAGAAATTGTCTGCAAGATTGCGTCTGGACTAGATTTGATGTAGAGATATTGTCTGCACGATAGCGTCTGGACTAGATTTGATGTAGAGAAATTGTCTGCAAGATAGCGTCTGGACAAGATTTGATGTGGAGAAATTGTCTGCAAGATAGCGTCTAGACTAGATTTGATGTGGAGAAATTGTCTGCAAGATTGCGTCTGGACTAGATTTGATGTAGAGATATTGTCTGCACGATAGCGTCTGGACTAGATTTGATGTAGAGAAATTGTCTGCAAGATAGCGTCTGGACTAGATTTGATGTGGAGAAATTGTCTGCAAGATAGCGTATGGACTAGATTTGATGTGGAGAAATTGTCTGCAAGATAGCGTCTGGACTAGATTTGATGTAGAGAAATTGTCTGCAAGATAGCGTCTGGACTAGATTTGATGTAGAGAAATTGTCTGCAAGATAGCGTCTGGACTAGATTTGATGTAGAGAAATTGTCTGCAAGATAGCGTCTGGACTAGATTTGATGTAGATAAATTGTCTGCAAGATAGCGTCTGGACTAGATTTGATGTGGAGAAATTGTCTGCAAGATAGCGTCTGGACTAGATTTGATGTAGATAAATTGTCTGCAAGATAGCGTCTGGACTAGATTTGATGTGGAGAAATTGTCTGCAAGATAGCGTCTGGACTAGATTTGATGTAGATAAATTGTCTGCAAGATAGCGTCTGGACTAGATTTGATGTGGAGAAATTGTCTGCAAGATAGCGTCTGGACTAGATTTGATGTAGATAAATTGTCTGCAAGATAGCGTCTGGACTAGATTTGATGTGGATAAATTGTCTGCAAGATAGCGTCTGGACTAGATTTGATGTAGATAAATTGTCTGCAAGATAGCGTCTGGACTAGATTTGATGTAGAGAAATTGTCTGCAAGATAGCGTCTGGACTAGATTTGATGTAGATAAATTGTCTGCAAGATAGCGTCTGAACTAGATTTGATGTGGGAAGAAAAGGTACAAGATAGAATTGAGTAAACAATGCTTTGCTGTGCTTGATGTGAGATTGGATGCGAAACGCGTGAAAACAAAGAACTGTAGTTTTACAAAATACAATAACAATACACAGCAAGGTTTCGACTAAAAGGCCTTTATCAAGGAACGGCTTCAACATAAGTGAAGAAATTCACTTCTTACATGGCATACAACATATAGAATCAGACAATAAATTCATAACGACACTAAAATGAAAATCTGTGACTAAAAACAAATAATGAAATAAATGCATAAAACTAGAAGTATAAAAAGAAAATAAACAATAACAATTATATATATATATATAACATGTATACATTTAACATACACAAATATATAATATACGCCTGAATGGTTACCAGAGCCCAAATTAGGGGTAAAGAATAGAACCACTGTTACCTGCCACGCATGTCGTAAGAAGCGACTAAGGAGGTTGGGTTTGGGGCTAGTTACCCCACCCCGTAAAAACACTAGATAGCTACAGAAACCACAATCAGGAAAATTCATAGCTTGCCACCCGAGGAAGAACCTCGCACGGAGGGACTCATGTCAAGAAAATGGGAAGATAGTGAAGAGACCTGGTAAAGATCACCTTGGATAGGCGACACAGGCGCCGAAGGCTACACAGGCGACGGAGGATACACATGCGACGAAGGCTACACAGGCGACGAAGGCTACACAGGCGACGAAGGTGCAAGAGTTGGGAGAATGGCAAAGAATTACGACAAGTCTGGGAAGAGGTATAGAGAAGAAAACTATGTGCATTAATAGTCTTATAATATACTGATGTTGTGATGGTGGATAGGTATATGGTGATAGTTATGTCAAGAAAGTTCACACAAGAAGCGGAGATGTGAGAGGTAAATCGAATAGCAGGGTTGAAATCATTGATGAAATTTATGAAGCGTGACAAATCAGCTTCAGGCATATCAGCAATGCCAATACAGTCATCAATGTATCTACGATAAACGGACGGAAGACGTTCATCATATGTGTTCCATACTAGGTGTTGAAGATAACTCATGAACAGACAAGCATAAATAGGTCCCATGTTAGTGCCCATGGCGACCATACTGATCTGCTGAATTATTCATTGAACTGAAATGAGTTACGAGTAAGAACTAGTTATGCAAGACGAAGGAGAGCACCGGTGGAGACAGTGGATTCGTTCTACTATTAAGAAAGAACTTAAGAGATTATATGCCGTCGGAATGAGGTACATGGGTATACAATGAGCAAACATCAAGGAGGAAGAGTTGGTAAGTTCTGTCAGGTAACAACTCAATGGAAGAAAAAACAGTCAATGTGTGGTTAGTGTCTTGTAAAACAGTCAATGCGTGGTTAGTGTCTTGTAAAAATGGCGTTAGTGTAGTAACTATATGGTTAAAGATACTGTCAAGAAATTCCAAGATGTGTTCTGTAGGGTAAGAGCAAGCAGAGATGATAGGTTTACCAGGATTGTTGAGTTGTGAATTTTGAGGAGCATATAGAATGTGGGTTTGCCCAAACAGCTATCGATCACACAGAGTGATGATGCACCAGTGGAAAGGTCTTTCTTAGTAATTAACTTTTAAATAACTTTACGAACCTTACAATTATTTGACAGTGGGGCATCAGTGGAGCTAGTTTGATAAAACTGAGTGTCAAGCTGTTCCTGAAGGTATAAGTCTTTGCTTCAAACGACTATTGTCCCGCCTTTGTCAGCGGGTTTGATAGTAATGGCATCACGTCGACGAAGGTGTGGTAGAGCACGAAACTCAGACGGTGACATGTTAGAGTGCCCTAGGCGTTTGGGGTGGAGCAGTACAATGTCATGTTGAGTATTTTTATGTAAAGATCAAGAGCGTTAGAGGCGCTAGGTTTGGGTGTCCAGTCATATTCAGTACGAGATGCATATTGGGAAAACATACACGTGTCCTGAGATTGGGTACGACGAGGACTGATGAAGAAGGATGATGATGAGGATGATAATGATGATAATGATGAGGATGATGATGATGAAAAATTAGGGTGAGGGTGATAATGATGAGGATGAGGATAATGATGATAATGATGATAATGATAATAATGATGTGAAGGAGGAGGATGATGATGAGGAGGATGGCGAGGATGATAATGATGAGGGGGATGGCGAGGATGATAATGATGAGGATAATGATGATAATGGCGATAATGATGATAATAATGTTGATGAGGATGAGGATGATGATGAGGAGGATGATGATAATGATAATGACAATGATAATGATGATGATACTGATTATGATAATGATGATGATGATGATAATGAAGATTGGAAAGAGTCATTCAAAGACTAACTATTGTGATTTCAATAAATAGTGGGATAATAGCGATGATCAAATCTTGATAATATTGGTATCGTTTTATAAACATGGTGTTGTAAATCAGAATTATGTAGTAAATCTATCTATTTATCTATATTCTCTTCATGTGACATTTGTCACATACGACTTCCACAAGAGACTTCCATTGTTGCTGTTTATGCTGCCTTTCTACCAACTGTTTCTCATGTCAGGACACAGCCCTTCACCTCCCTTCCCACAGTTCTTTGACATGTTTACTTTGGACGTTCAATATTTGTTTATCCCGATCCGATGTCCACCAGACAGCTGTTCTAGCCAATGTCCCTACTGGTATACGACAGAAATGATCAGTTCACCTACATCTTTGCCTTTTCATGATGGTCTTCAATGTTGAAGAGATTGTTCGTTTGAAAAGCTCATCATTTGCTATTGTATTTGGTCTATCGCCCGGTGTGGTAACGGGACCCGCAAGGGAAGCAAAGAACAGTACCACTGCGACCTACAAGGCATATCTTAAGAAGCCACTTATGTAGGACCTAGGAAGCTACCCTAGTAAATAAAAAGCGTCGCAGAAATCGGGTGCGCTGGCCTAATTGTAGGCGCATAACTGGCATAACGTACAACGACTCTTAGGCTCAGATGACATACAAATCACACAGAGTGGTTAACAAGTGGTTGATATGGAGCGTTCGAAGAAAAAGTATTTAGTCAGAATATTTGCAAGATTCTTCTGAAACATTTATTTAGAAATGCATCCAGCATGTGAATGTTTTGGGTCATTTTCCAGCACTCACTACTTCTCATCTTCTGTTGGAGCATAGCAGACAATAACAGATATTTGTGCTGTAGTAGATCGTATATAGTTTACTAACATTCATAATTGCTTTGAGATTCAATATTTCTAATAGAATATTATTAATTGTACTTGAGACTATATCGGTAATTTAATTGTAATTTCTGTAACAACGCCATTATTATAGATTTGGGTTGTTAGACCTAAGCTAACTCCGATAATCAGACAAAATATTGCCAATAGGATAACAGAACAGGCTCTCTTTCTCTCCTTAATGACCTTTTCACCCCGATTGGGGCATTTGCCCTTAACAGACTCAAGTCAAGTCTTCCTATCTCTAGCTATTTCCTGCATTTCCTCCAGCTCTTTTTTTTATTTGATATCTGCTTCCAAATTTCATCTCCATGTATGTCTAGGCCTCCATCGCTTTCACTGACACCGTGGGTTGCAGGCACTGACACCGTGGGTTGCAGTCACTGACACCGTGGGTTGCAGGCAAAGCTTTCGCTGACACCGTGGGTTGCAGGCACTGACACCGTGGGTTGCAGGCACTGACACCGTGGGTTGCAGTCACTGACACCGTGGGTTGCAGGCAAAGCTTTCGCTGACACCGTGGGTTGCAGGCACTGACACCGTGGGTTGCAGGCACTGACACCGTGGGTTGCAGGCAAAGCTTTCACTGACACCGTGGGTTGCAGGCAAAGCTTTCGCTGACACCGTGGGTTGCAGGCAAAGCTTTCGCTGACACCGTGGGTTGCAGGCAAAGCTTTCGCTGACACCGTGGGTTGCAGGCAAAGCTTTCGCTGACACCGTGGGTTGCAGGCAAAGCTTTCGCTGACACCGTGGGTTGCAGGCAAAGCTTTCGCTGACACCGTGGGTTGCAGGCAAAGCTTTCGCTGACACCGTGGGTTGCAGGCAAAGCTTTCGCTGACACCGTGGGTTGCAGGCAAAGCTTTCACTGACACCGTGGGTTGCAGGCAAAGACCTTTCTTGTTAGATTCCCCTCTGATTTTCTCAAAGTATGTCCTATCCAGTGTCTTTTTTTGAACCTATTGGTAGGTACCAATAGTATTTTACGCAAATAAAATCCCACATTACTTTACCACATATACTGTGTTATACTATATTATGTTGTCATATCTGATTACATTACTTTACTACATATACTGTGTTATACTATATTATGTTGTCATATCTGATTGATCATCGGTCAGGCTATGTGAGCTGACTCACACATTCATGTTTTAATTCATCATCATCATCACTAGTTCTCATTACACCCAAGGGCACATACGTTAAGAGACAACACATTTCAATTCTGTTCAACTCTACCGCTATGGCACCATCTTCATGAGCGTTATTTGACTTTTTTTCTTTTACTTTATGTGGCTGTGTACGTTTGTTTACTGTGTGGGGTCACCGGCCCCAAGCACAACCTCTGCTTTTTAGGGCAATTCGAGAGAAATCAATTGTTCTATTTGTAGCTACATCGGAAACCACACGGGAGCGGGATATCATTAACTAATGTATGTAGCTTGATATAAAAGAGAACTGGCTAGTGAAGAGCAGGATAATGATAATGCAACCTAATGTATGTAGCTTGATATAAAAGAGAACTGGCTAGTGATTAGTAGGATAAAAACAAGGACAATTAAATATTTCGGACACATCAAACGACATGAGTGCCTGGATAAAATAATTTTGGAGGGAATGGTGCCTGGAAGAAGAATGAGAGGAAGACCTAGAAGACGATGGGTGCAACATGTCTTTGCCGATCTGAGAATGACTGCTGCTGACGTCGGTTAACTATCACAGAACAGAGAGTTTTTCAGGACTGCTGTCATGGAAGCCAAGATCCGGAAGGGACAATCTTCTTGAGGATGATGATGATGATGAATGTGTATAACGTGATTCTCTCGATTGGATAAAACAACAAATAATGAAAAGTAAACTCAATTTTCTGTATCGAAATCTCTCATTTTAATTTAACAATATTGATATTAAATTTAACAAAGAAAGAAGAGACATGATCCCAGCTGTGAGAACATCATGTATGATCAAACATATGTAACATCGTTCTACAGTGTAACACAGTAGATGTGGTCTGTGATTTATCTGTAGTGAGCCCAATCACAACACAAGAGTACCTGGTTCAAATTCCGCGGGGGCAGATTTTAAGCAAATTTGTTACGTAGATACAGAATAATTATGTGCAACTCTCAGACAACTAACTACGGATATAGAATAATTATGTGCAACTCTCAGACAACTAACTACGGATATAGAATAATTATGTGCAACTCTCAGACAACTAACTACGGATATAGAATAATTATGTGCAACTCTCAGACAACTAACTACGGATAGAGAATTATTATGTGTAACTCTAAGACAACTAACTATGGACATAGAATAATTATGTGCAACTCTCAGACAACTAACTACGGATAGAGAATAATTATGTGTAACTCTATGACAACTAACAATCATTCATACAGAAGAAGTGACGCATGATACGACAATCCTCTAGACTTGAACAGACGAACATATGCACAAGGTATAGTAGAATCCCCAGTGTCAACGTATGGGCATGAAGCATGGACATAAGGTATTGGAAAAACATATATGTGCTTTTAAACATAAGTGTTAGAGAAGAGTCCTTCGTATATCATAGACAGAGAAGTGAACAAATAAATCTATCCAGAAAACTCAAAATCAAAGAAAACTGGCTGATGCTACAAATAAGAAAGAGAAAATTGAGATATTTTGGACATATCAAAATACACGAAGGGTTGGAGAGGACCACCATGAAAGGAGACATACCGGCAAAGAGAAGAAGAGGAAAACCGCGGAGAAGATGGAATCATGGTGTAACTGATGGTTTGTACACGACGGCTGCAGAGGCAGGACATCTGGCCTATGAGAGAAAGAAATTCCGAAGGACTGTTGGGGTAGCAAAGTTCTGCTCAAGACAAACTACTTGATGAAGATAGTAGAATTCGATATGACCAATATTCAATATGGTGGCATAGAATGAGAACAGTAAGCACGTTCAGAAAGCAATGGCAAACTACTGAACGTAATAATGCCTAGAAAAATCGCAAACAACGTTAAAAGCTGGGGTTGATTTGCAAAGTCCTGTAAAGGATATGCAATTAACTTAACTTAAATGTTAGGGAAGTCCAAATATAGCTTCTGCTCGGAGTAGACAGAAAAGCCATAAATACAACAGTTCTTCACTGCTATGTACATGATTGATTGATTGATTGATTGATTGATTAGACCATCATAATTAAAGCTCGATGAAATAACCATGTGTGCTCGTTTGTCTTTCTTACACAGGAAATCTCAGCGTCGGCGCAATAATTCCATAGTACCGGTAGGGACCGCAGATGAAAATTTAAAAAAAAAAAATATTTTGCAGAAATTTTTATTTTAAAAATATTTTTATGAATTTGACCCCAGCAGCAGATTTATAGGACACTGATAGATTTTCAACTGACAAGGGCTCTATGAGTTCAACTTGAACACGGGATTTACGTTTTACTCTGATAGGACTAGGAACTCGATCTCACCTACATTGAGATCAGTTATCTCTGAGAAAAATATCTGGACCACTCCAAGCTGGGAACATATATATATATATATTTATATATATATGTATACACATCAATCAACTCATATACTGTAATCGTTGGATTTATTAGATAGACAAGTCTAGTATAGATCCCACATGAGCTTTAAGTAATTGCACTTAATAAAAGCAACAGAAATCGAAAGTGGATATATATATATATATAGATAAATATTGGTCTATGAAGACCAGTGGCGGCTCGTGATCATTTTTATTGGTGGGGCCAGACATTTTTCCGGATAAATCATGGTTTTGGGTTGCTATATTTTAATGTATAAATGAATAAATACACGTTATACATTATTTTTGGTGGGGCCCGTCCCCACTGGCCCTTAATAACGAGCCGCCACTGATGAAGACTATAAGTTTGTTCAGTTTTTATTACTTTCCCGATCGATGTTAGTTATTGCGTTTAATATTTCCAAATTCCTGTCTAGCGTAAATGATAGAGAAGTGACTGAGATTTAATGGTGTTTTAGCTTTCTGTTGAATCTAGGATAGTCTACGTTTAATGATGTAAGGAAGAGAGATACAAGTTAATAGCCGGAACAGTAAAATCGTGTATTGGTTAACTGTCGATACTAGTGCAAACTACAGTATAACCATAGTTAGAGAGCCACAGTAGCGTAGCTGTTAGTGAGCTGGCTTCTTAGAGGTGTGGTCCAGTTTCAATTCCACAGTGGTCATATAATATTTTTTCTACCATAATTTATCCCTTAACCATTGGGATATTGGGATTTAGATCATTTATGATCGATGCAACATACCTATTTAAGTGGCCATAATTTTGTATCCATTTTGCATTTAAGTTGGTAAAATGTATGTTATCTAAAGCAGAACATGATAATCTAATAAAAAATTTTAAAAAAATTAATTATATATTTTTTAGATGTCTAATCTCGTTGACTGGAGCACACCTCATTTCCCACTTGCCATTTTGTAGAGACGTCCAAATTGCTCCAGCCAAAAATCCCCAAATATGTGATAAAATGGATTCTAATAACTCAGATCACTGTACTGATGAAGACACCAGTGATTCTTGAAATATCTATGCTTGGGTTAGATGAACATTCTGTGCCTGTGTCACTTTGACTCTGTTTGCAAGATGCCCGATAATTTTTTTCCTGATTATTTTGTCTATCAAATATCAGTGCGTAATCATATTTTTGTTCAATAATATCTTTTACTTGCAATGTTTAGAAATTATATACCTATTTAATGTTTATGTATGCTACTATAAGTGTTAGTTCTTTATGGGTTGCTTACTAGACCAATTCGGCATCATTTTCTCTTGAAGGCGATATTTATTGACTTTTTTCTTTACAATATGAAAATATTGAATATTATAAATTTCATGATTACTGCCTTTCATATTTCCCAAACATGTTTAAATTCAAATATGTTTTGCAAATATGAAGACATTAAAAGACTGTAATAAAATATTCCATTATATTCGTCATACTTATTTTTTTCCTTCTTTATGACTGTAAAAAAATTTGTAATTTGTAGAATAATCTATTTTTAGACTTTCCATAAGTAGGTCACGGATATCATAAATTACATCACACTTATGTTAAAACCACATATCCTGATAGACCACCCAATTAGCTTTCCAACCATATATAACATTCCTATTTTCAATGCAAAGAATTGGTATGGTTGCTAAATATAGAGCAGGGCATCAAAAATATCGAAAAAACTTCAAAAACCTGCCAATGGTTAAGAGGAAATTTCTACTAAATTGGAAATCAGAAAAAAACACTAGGAGGTTAAGGCTCCCGGCGTGATGCTACGCCCTCGCTACCAATTCTGAGGAAGGAATGCAGGCTTACATGGACAAGTTCTCAATGGCCTGTGATAAGTTTGTACTCACCATTAACACCAAAAAAACCCAGAGGTAATGTTCCAGCCCTAGAGAGCAGTACCATGACCCAGTCATCAACATTAAACACCAGCGTCTCCTGCCAACGGACAACTTTGCTTATCTTGGCAGCCTCCTATCCAGATTGGCAAACATAGATTCTGAAGTCAACAATAGGATATCCAAAGCCAGTTCGGATGGCTACGTGTCACTGTGTGGGAGCGGAAGGGGATAATCGTAGCAACAAAGCTGAAAGTTTACAAGCGAGACATGAACAGTGTATAGCAGACACGCAAGAAAATTAAACCACTTCCACACAAGCTGTCTACGCAGAATACTAAAAATAAACTAGCAGGACAAAATTCTAGACAGCGAAGTCCTCACAGGAGCAAAGATCCCAAGCGTCAACACCCTGTTGCAGAAGGCCCAAATGAGATGGGTCGGTCACGTTGCTCGAATGCCTGATAAACGTATCCCAAAACAGTTGATGTATGGCGAACTTGAAGGGGGCAGACGCTCTGCTGGTGGACAGAAAACGCTTTAAAGACACTCTTAAAGTGTTTCTGAAATGCTTCGATATAGGCACCACGTGCTAGGAATCCCTTGCGCAAGATCGCCAAATGTGGCGCCGTAACAACAAAAGAGGAACCCGCATAGCTGAGAATCTGCGTGCCGTTGAGGCACAGAGAAAACGAGCTGTGCAAATAGACAGAACACACAACATCCACATGTCTAACCTTGATCATGTGTGCCTCACCTGTGGTAGGGGATTGTGTTCTAGGATTGACTCTACAGTCACCTCCGCACACACCAGAGAGGTGTAGCAGCACACGTCTGAGATTGTTGTCATCATCGCTTGCGATGGACGGCTATTATGACCACATCATCCATCGTGTAACGACGATCAGTAAAAAATACGGGCCTAACATCGTAGTCCTCAATATACCTCGAGGTATGAAAAAGGAATTATTTACAGTAAAACAGTGTATTGGTCAAATGTTGATAATATGGACCACTACAATAAACCGTGTAATGGTCAAATGTTGATAATATGGACCACTACAATAAACCGTGTATTGGTCAAATGTTGATAATATGGACCACTACAATAAACCATGTAATGGTCAAATGTTGATAATATGGACCACTACAATAAACCATGTATTTGTCAAATGTTGATAATATGGACCACACAATAAACCTGTATTGGTCAAATGTTGATAATATGGACCACTACAATAAACCGTGTATTGGTCAAATGTTGATAATATGGACCACTACAATAAAACATGTATTGGTCAAATGTTGATAATATGGACCACTACAATAAACCATGTATTGGTCAAATGTTGATAATATGGAACACTAGAATAAAACATGTATTGGTCAAATGTTAATAATATGGACCACTACAATAAACCGTGTATTGGTCAAATGTTGATAATATGGACCACTACAATAAACCGTATATTGGTTAAATGTTGATAATATGGACCACTACAATAAAACATGTATTGGTCAAATGTTGATAATATGGGCCACTACAATAAACCATGTATTGGTCAAATGTTGATAATATGGACCACTAGAATAAAACATGTATTGGTCAAATGTTGATAATATGGACCACTAGAATAAAACATGTATTGGTCAAATGTTGATAATATGGACCACTAGAATAAAACATGTATTGGTCAAATGTTGATAATATGGAACACTAGAATAAAACATGTATTGGTCAAATGTTGATAATATGGAACACTACAATAAACCATGTATTTGTCAAATGTTGATAATATGGACCACTACAATAAACCGTGTATTGGTCAAATGTTGATAATATGGACCACTACAATAAACCGTGTATTGGTCAAATGTTGATAATATGGAACACTAGAATAAAACATGTATTGGTCAAATGTTGATAATATGGAACACTAGAATAAAACAATGTAATAAACAGGAAACATGAAAACGTGAAGAAAGTTAGGTAGATTAAGAAAGCACACACGTTTGTTGATCTCTAGGGCGTACATGCATGGTGCACGTCTCTCGATCTAAAGGAACGTGTAGATTGATCGATATATGTGATCAAGAGATCTCTGTCTCAATGTAGTTGATACCGAGTTCCCAGTTTTAATGGAGACGGACGATAGAACGTAGGTTATGTGTTCAATCTGAGCAGGTATAAGAACCCTTAGCAGGTGATGATCTGATGATAGTAGGCTGCAAAACCGTTGTCCGTGCAAAATTTATTAAAAGGTTGACATAAAAGTTCTAAAATAATGTTCACATTTTCAAAATTACATTGGGACCCTCGTGAGTGATACGGATTTGACACTTCAGCTGAGATCGTTATGTGTAAGAAAGAGATCGGAGCAAACCGATGTTATTCACCAAAGTGCAATGAAAAATGTTCAATCAGTCAATCAATCAATCAAATGGTACAAGATAACTTGAAGTATAAAACAACGTTGCTATATAGGACAGAGTCTAGACAGTGGAAACGTTAATTTTGAGCCTCATTACTTCTATTAACAAAAGTTATGAAAATGTCTGACTTTACATACAATTAATGGTAAAGACTAAAAGTGTGGCCCTCAGCAACAGAAGTCCGACTAGCTCAGACGAGAATAAAATCAAAACTTTTTGTTGAATGGGGGAGTTGGAGGGGGGCTGGTTTGTGTATGTGTATGATAGAAAACTAAGGTTTTCTACATTTTTACAGAATTTCTTGAGTCCATAGCTATTTGTTGATGAAAAATATAAATAAAACTGATATTCTTTAGCTTTAAACTTGTAATATAATATAACCTTGACCTAGCATGTTGTGCTGTTTTTAACATGAATTATTGGTTATATAACAATACTGGAATGCGAGGTCACCGACGGAAGTGGTCTTTTTTTTCTAGAATTGTTATTAGACCGCCGGCCTTATGTTTTCGGAGGCCACGCTCAAAGTAAGATCAAGAAAAAGAAAATGTCATTGACTAGAGAACAGTAGATGTTGGTTGAAAAGTGTGTATGTCTTATTTGTATTCTTTGTCAAATTACATTACTACTTATTTCAATTCTTCGGAAAACAGAAGAATAACTCATGAAATTGAAACACAGATGCAATAAAGAGTTTCAATTCTTCAGAAAACAGAAGAAAAACTCATGAAATTGAAACACAGATGCAATAAAGAGTTTCAATTCTTCAGAAAACAGAAGAATAACTCATGAAATTGAAACACAGATGCAATAAAGAAAATCAAATGATCGGATCATAAATCGCATCAATTTTGAAAAGCAAACATGTCACCATGAAAACTAAAAGTGCATTGTACAACATAATCTTTCTGCCAATATTATGCTTTCAGTGCTAAACTTGGACTCTGACATCAAGCGGTGAAGGAAAACTAGTCACGACAAACATGAAGTGTTCTACGCAGAATGGTAGGAGTATCATGAAGAGGCCGGTTTATAAATGAATATATCAGGAAAAAGTGGGTACAATATCAGCACTGAATTTTATCCACAAACAATACAATTAAATGGTTTAGCCGCATAAACATATTACCAACAGACAGTGGCCCTCAAATGATACTCCGATGCTACTCCGATACTCCGATGCTACTTCGATACTACTCCGATGCTACTCCGATACTCCGATGCTACTCCGATACTCTGATGCTACTCCCATACTACTTCGATACTCCGATGCTACTTCGATACTCCGATGCTACTCCGATACTCCGATGCTACTTCGATACTCCGATGCTACTCCGATACTCCGATGCTACTTCGATACTCCGATGCTACTCCGATATTCCGATGCTACTCCGATATTCCGATGCTACTTCGATACTCCGATGCTACTCCGATACTCCGATGCTACTCCGATATTCCGATGCTACTTCGATACTCCGATGCTACTCCGATACTCTGATGCTCCGATGCTACTCCGATGCTACTTCGATACTCCGATGCTACTCCGATACTCCGATGCTACTTCGATACTCCGATGCTACTCCGATATTCCGATGCTATTCCGATGCTACTTCGATACTCCGATGCTACTTCGATACTCCGATGCTTCTCCGATACTCCGATGCTACTTCGATACTCCGATGTTACTCCGATACTCCGATGCTACTCCGATACTCCGATGCTACTCCGATACTCCGATGCTACTCCGATACTCCGATTCTACTTCGATACTCCGATGCTACTTCGATACTCCGATGCTACTCCGATACTCCGATGCTACTGATACTCCGATGCTACTTCGATACTCTGATGCTCCGATACTCGATGCTACTCCGATACTCCGATGCTACTTCGATACTCCGATGCTACTCCGATACTCCGATGCTACTCCGATGCTACTTCGATACTCCGATGCTACTTCGATATTCCGATGCTACTCCGATCTCAATGCTACTCCGATACTCGATGCTACCCGATACTCCGATGCTACTCCGATACTCCGATGCTACTTCGATACTCCGATGATACTCCGATGCTACTCCGATGCTCTGATGCTACTCCGATACTCCTTCGATACTCCGATGCTACTCGATGCTACTTCGATTACTCCGATACTCGATGCTACTCCGATACTACTCCGATACTACTTCGATACTCCGATGCTACTCCGATGCTACTCCGATGCTACTCCGATGCTACTCCGATGCTACTCCGATGCTACTCCGATACTCCGATGCTACTTCGATACTCCGATGCTACTCCGATGCTACTTCGATACTCCGATGCTACTCCGATACTCCGATGCTACTTTGATACTCCGATGCTACTCCGATACTCCGATGCTACTCGATGCTACTCCGATACTCAATGCTACTCCGATACTCCGATGCTACTTGATACTCCCATGCTACTCCGATACTCCGATGCTACTCCGATGCTACTCCGATGCTACTCCGATACTCCGATGCTACTCCGATACTCCAATGCTACTCCGATACTCCGATGCTACTTCGATACAGTGAATACAAAGCAAACGGTCGTCCAAGCAAAAGATTAACCACAGAAATAACAGAGACAGTTGAAGACACTCTTTATGAAGAGCACACAAACGCCCGTTCTATAAATCTTTTCTTATCCTGACACTACGATGGCCTCTGTAGCTAGCTGGTCAAGCACATTCTTATACCGCCTCTTGGGTTTTGATCCTTACTTGTGAAACACTTGATTCCAATTAATCTAATTCACAGATAAACCAATCATAAATTGTGATGTTTTCATCCAAAATAAATGAAACATAGAGTTTAGTATGTACATAAGAACATCACTTAGTTTAGTATTTTACAAAAAACATCACTTAGTTTAGTATGTACATAAGAACATCACTTAGTTTAATATGTACATAAGACATCACTTAGTTTAGTATGTACATAAGACATCACTTAGTTTAGTATGTACATAAGAACATCACTTAGTTTAGTATGTACATAAGAACATCACTTAGTTTAGTATGTACATAAAACATCACTTAGTTTAGTATGTACATAAGAACATCACTTAGTTTAGTATGTACATAAGACATCACTTAGTTTAGTATGTACATAAGAACATCACTTAGTTTAGTATGTACATAAGAACATCACTTAGTTTAGTATGTACATAAGACATCACTTAGTTTAGTATGTACATAAGACATCACTTAGTTTAGTATGTACATAAGAACATCACTTAGTTTAGTATGTACATAAGAACATCACTTAGTTTAGTATGTACATAAGACAACACTTAGTTTAGTATGTACATAAGACATCACTTAGTTTAGTATGTACATAAGAACATCACTTAGATTAGTATGTACATAAGACATCACTTAGTTTAGTATGTACATAAGAACATCACTTAGTTTAGTATGTACATAAAAACATCACTTAGTTTAGTATGTGCATAAGACATCACTTAGTTTAGTATGTACATAAGACATCACTTAGTTTAGTATGTACATAAGACATCACTTAGTTTAGTATGTACATAAGAACATCACTTAGTTTAGTATGTACATAAGACATCACTTAGTTTAGTATGTACATAAGAACATCACTTAGTTTAGTATGTACATAAGACATCACTTAGTTTAGTATGTACATAAGACATCACTTAGTTTAGTATGTACATAAGACATCACTTAGTTTAGTATGTACATAAGAACATCACTTAGTTTAGTATGTACATAAGACATCACTTAGTTTAGTATGTACATAAGACATCACTTAGTTTAGTATGTACATAAGACATCACTTAGTTTAGTATGTACATAAGACATCACTTAGTTTAGTATGTACATAAGAACATCACTTAGTTTAGTATGTACATAAGACATCACTTAGTTTAGTATGTACATAAAACATCACTTAGTTTAGTATGTACATAAGAACATCACTTAGTTTAGTATGTACATAAGAACATCACTTGTTTAGTATGTACATAAGACATCACTTAGTTTAGTATGTACATAAAACATCACTTAGTTTAGTATGTACAAAAGAACATCACTTAGTTTAGTATGTACATAAGAACATCACTTAGTTTAGTATGTACATAAGACATCACTTAGTTTAGTATGTACATAAGACATCACTTAGTTTAGTATGTACATAAGACATCACTTAGTTTAGTATGTACATAAGACATCACTTAGTTTAGTATGTACATAAGAACATCACTTAGTTTAGTATGTACATAAGAACATCACTTAGTTTAGTATGTACATAAGAACATCACTTAGTTTAGTATGTACATAAGACATCACTTAGTTTAGTATGTACATAAAACATCACTTAGTTTAGTATGTACATAAGAACATCACTTAGTTTAGTATGTACATAAGAACATCACTTGTTTAGTATGTACATAAGACATCACTTAGTTTAGTATGTACATAAAACATCACTTAGTTTAGTATGTACAAAAGAACATCACTTAGTTTAGTATGTACATAAGAACATCACTTAGTTTAGTATGTACATAAGACATCACTTAGTTTAGTATGTACATAAGACATCACTTAGTTTAGTATGTACATAAGACATCACTTAGTTTAGTATGTACATAAGACATCACTTAGTTTAGTATGTACATAAGAACATCACTTAGTTTAGTATGTACATAAGAACATCACTTAGTTTAGTATGTACATAAGACATCACTTAGTTTAGTATGTACATAAGAACATCACTTAGTTTAGTATGTACATAAGAACATCACTTAGTTTAGTATGTACATAAGAACATCACTTAGTTTAGTATGTACATAAGAACATCACTTAGTTTAGTATGTACATAAGAACATCACTTAGTTTAGTATGTACATAAGAACATCACTTAGTTTAGTATGTACATAAGACATCACTTAGTTTAGTATGTACATAAGAACATCACTTAGTTTAGTATGTACATAAGAACATCACTTAGTTTAGTATGTACATAAGAACATCACTTAGTTTAGTATGTACATAAGACATCACTTAGTTTAGTATGTACATAAGAACATCACTTAGTTTAGTATGTACATAAGACATCACTTAGTTTAGTATGTACATAAGAACATCACTTAGTTTAGTATGTACATAAGACATCACTTAGTTTAGTATGTACATAAGACATCACTTAGTTTAGTATGTACATAGGACATCACTTAGTTTAGTATGTACATAAGACATCACTTAGTTTAGTATGTACATAAGACATCACTTAGTTTAGTATGTACATAAGACATCACTTAGTTTAGTATGTACATAAGAACATCACTTAGTTTAGTATGTACATAAGAACATCACTTAGTTTAGTATGTACATAAGAACATCACTTAGTTTAGTATGTACATAAGACATCACTTAGTTTAGTATGTACATAAGAACATCACTTAGTTTAGTATGTACATAAGAACATCACTTAGTTTAGTATGTACATAAGACATCACTTAGTTTAGTATGTACATAAGAACATCACTTAGTTTAGTATGTACATAAGAACATCACTTAGTTTAGTATGTACATAAGAACATCACTTAGTTTAGTATGTACATAAGACATCACTTAGTTTAGTATGTAAATAAAAACATCACTTAGTTTAGTATGTACATAAGAACATCACTTAGTTTAGTATGTACATAAGAACATCACTTAGTTTAGTATGTACATAAGACATCACTTAGTTTAGTATGTACATAAGAACATCACTTAGTTTAGTATGTACATAAGACATCACTTAGTTTAGTATGTACATAAGAACATCACTTAGTTTAGTATGTACATAAGACATCACTTAGTTTAGTATGTACATAAGACATCCCTTAGTTTAGTATGTACATAAGACATCACTTAGTTTAGTATGTACATAAGACAACACTTAGTTTAGTATGTACATAAGACATCACTTAGTTTAGTATGTACATAAGAACATCACTTAGTTTAGTATGTACATAAGACATCACTTAGTTTAGTATGTACATAAGAACATCACTTAGTTTAGTATGTACATAAGACATCACTTAGTTTAGTATGTACATAAGACATCACTTAGTTTAGTATGTACATAAGAACATCACTTAGTTTAGTATGTACATAAGACATCACTTAGTTTAGTATGTACATAAGAACATCACTTAGTTTAGTATGTACATAAGAACATCACTTAGTTTAGTATGTACATAAGAACATCACTTAGTTTAGTATGTACATAAGACATCACTTAGTTTAGTATGTACATAAAAACATCACTTAGTTTAGTATGTACATAAGAACATCACTTAGTTTAGTATGTACATAAGAACATCACTTAGTTTAGTATGTACATAAGAACATCACTTAGTTTAGTATGTACATAAGAACATCACTTAGTTTAGTATGTACATAAGACATCACTTAGTTTAGTATGTACATAAGAACATCACTTAGTTTAGTATGTACATAAGACATCACTTAGTTTAGTATGTACATAAGACATCACTTAGTTTAGTATGTACATAAGACATCACTTAGTTTAGTATGTACATAAGACATCACTTAGTTTAGGATGTACATAAGACATCACTTAGTTTAGTATGTACATAAGACAACACTTAGTTTAGGATGTACATAAGAACATCACTTAGTTTAGTATGTACATAAGACATCACTTAGTTTAGTATGTACATAAGAACATCACTTAGTTTAATATGTACATAAGACACCACTTAGTTTAGGATGTACATAAGACATCACTTAGTTTAGTATGTACATAAGACATCACTTAGTTTAGTATGTACATAAGACATCACTTAGTTTAGTATGTACATAAGAACATCACTTAGTTTAGTATGTACATAAAACATCACTTAGTTTAGTATGTACATAAGAAATCACTTAGTTTAGTATGTACAAAAAACATCACTTAGTTTAGTATGTACATAAGACATCAATTAGTTTAGTATGTACATAAGACATCACTTGTTTAGTATGTACATAAAACATCACTTAGTTTAGTATGTACATAAGACATCACTTAGTTTAGTATGTACATAAGACATCACTTAGTTTAGTATGTACATAAGACATCACTTAGTTTAGTATGTACATAAGACATCACTTAGTTTAGTATGTACATAAGACATCACTTAATTTAGTATGTACATAAGACATCACTTAGTTTAGTATGTACATAAGACATCACTTAGTTTAGTATGTACATAAGACATCATTTAGTTCAGTATCTACATAAGACATCACTTAGTTTAGTATGTACATAAGACATCACTTAGTTTAGTATGTACATAAGAACATCACTTAGTTTAGTATGTACATAAGAACATCACTTAGTTTAGTATGTACATAAGAACATCACTTAGTTTAGTATGTACATAAGAACATCACTTAGTTTAGTATGTACATAAGAACATCACTTAGTTTAGTATGTACATAAGACATCACTTAGTTTAGTATGTACATAAGACATCACTTAGTTTAGTATGTACATAAGAACATCACTTAGTTTAGTATGTACATAAGACATCACTTAGTTTAGTATGTACATAAGACATCACTTAGTTTAGTATGTACATAAGACATCACTTAGTTTAGTATGTACATAAGACATCACTTAGTTTAGTATGTACATAAGAACATCACTTAGTTTAGTATGTACATAAGAACATCACTTAGTTTAGTATGTACATAAGAACATCACTTAGTTTAGTATGTACATAAGACATCACTTAGTTTAGTATGTACATAAGACATCACTTAGTTTAGTATGTACATAAGAACATCACTTAGTTTAGTATGTACATAAGACATCACTTAGTTTAGTATGTACATAAGACATCACTTAGTTTAGTATGTACATAAGACATCACTTAGTTTAGTATGTACATAAGACATCACTTAGTTTAGTATGTACATAAGAACATCACTTAGTTTAGTATGTACATAAGAACATCACTTAGTTTAGTATGTACATAAGAACATCACTTAGTTTAGTATGTACATAAGACATCACTTAGTTTAGTATGTACATAAGAACATCACTTAGTTTAGTATGTACATAAGAACATCATTTAGTTCAGTATCTACATAAGACATCACTTAGTTTAGTATGTACATAAGGACATCACTTAGTTTAGTATGTACATAAGAACATCATTTAGTTCAGTATCTACATAAGACATCACTTAGTTTAGTATGTACATAAGGACATCACTTAGTTTAGTATGTACATAAGACATCACTTAGTTTAGTATGTACATAAGGACATCACTTAGTTTAGTATGTACATAAGACATCACTTAGTTCAGTATCTACATAAGACATCACTTAGTCATCATCCATTTGTGTGTTCCTCTTTTAAAACATAAATTAGTCATAGATTGTCATCTCGTCCAACATAAATTGCTGTGTTAATATCTAGTATAAATTGTTGTGTTACCATCTAGTATAAATTGTTGTGTTACCATCTAGTATAAATTGTTGTGTTACCATCTAGTATAAATTGTTGTGTTACGATCTAGTATAAATTGTTGTGTTACCATCTAGTATAAATTGTTGTGTTACGATCTAGTATAAATTGTTGTGTTACGATCTAGTATAAATTGTTGTGTTACCATCTAGAACAAATTGTTGTGTTACCATCTAGTATAAATTGTTGTTTATTTCCATCTAGTATAAATTGTTGTGTTACCATCTAGTATAAATTAGTCTAGGTGCTCGTTTCTCGTGCCAAAAGGTACCAGGTTTGATCCTCGTGGATCCAGTTGATATTTTCCAGAGATTCCTAATCTCATTATAGGTGAGATCGAATATTTGTAGTCCTATCGGAGACGGACGATAAAACGTAGGTCCCGTGTTCAATTTGAGCACGAAAAAGAACCATTGGCAGTTCAAAATCGAGAAGAGCAGGCTGGAAAACCGCTTCCCGGGCAAAATGAATTATAAAAAGATTAAAAATAAGATTCCTACGAAAATATCTTTACCATCTTCAAACTTACATAGACGCCCGTCGTCGGTGCTACGGAGTTCGTGCACTGCAGCTGAGATCTTCCTGTGTAAGAAAGAGATTTAAGCACATATGGTTACTAAGAGAAGTGCAATAATGATGGTCCTAGCAAATCAATAAATCAATTAATCATATTTTCTATATATATATTCTTGATATATTATTTATAGATGTTAATGTTGGGATGGGATGTGCTTGCCATCTATCTCATTTCTCCAAGTACTGAATAGACAGACGAGGTCTTAGGTCCTGGGGTTACCATGGGGGTCAGACTTGTGAAATATTCGCATCTTGCGCAGTCTTTAACATTCAACACGGACATAACTATTGATGACTGCCCGACTTATCAATTTCATGGCAAGCTTTCAGGGTTCATGTTGCAGTCGTGGCTTCAAGGTCATGTCCGATATCTTCTGTTTCCAACATCGTTCATTTACAACAGAAAAACGTTGTATTCATTTACAACAGAAAAACGTTGTATTCATTTACAACTGAAAAATGTGGTATTTATTTCTGTATGTTTAGAAAATGTACTTCAAGCTTGCACTCTGTAATCTGTGGCGTAGAGGCTAGATGCTCGTCTCTCGTACCAAAGATATCAGGTTCCCTCCCTCGTGGAGTCATCTGGATATTTCTCTGAGATCCCTGATCTGAGTGTAGGTGAGATCGAGTTACTCGATCTATCGGAGACGGACGATAAAACCAAGGTCCCATGTTGAAGTTGAGCACATAAAAGAGACTTTGACATTTGCAACTGCCTGGGCCAAATTCATTAGAAAGATTACAAGACAAAATTCCAACCAAAAATATATTTTCCCCATCTTCTAAATTACATCGAGTGATACGGAGTTTGTGCTCTACCGCTGAGATCTACCTGTGTAAGAAAGAGATCGGAGCACACATGGTTACTTAACGAAGTGCAATGATGAAGATCTTATCAATTAATCAATCAAAATGACCATCTGTAAAGACGAAAAAGGCCATAGACATATACATATATATATATATATACGTAATAAGAGTTCCGTTCAGTTGGAAGATAAAATACATCATCTATGTACGTCAAGTAATAGAGAAATATAAACAAACGATAAACATAGTTGCAGACAAATAAGGACGCATAAGCAAAATGAAAGCACAAAAAACTCGGAAATGGACGTGAATAAAGTTGATGAAGCAGTGAAGAGACCCAATCGATGACAAACATCTTACGTTAGAAATCACTGAACGAAGGTTTCAATGAAGAAATACTTAATATAACAACAAACCGCAGACTTGATAGAACGGCAGAGTCAGACAGAAGCAGAGTCACGAGCAGAGAAGGATAACATCTAGACTAAAACGGGAAAGAGAAGTATAGTAGCTCACCAGACATTTCTCTGATTTCATCACTTCTCCTGAATTTGTCTTTTGCCCGTGTGGTGCTTTTACCCGTCTTTTGCCCGCAAGGGAAGCAAAGAATAGCACCACTGCGACTTGCAAGGCATGTAATAAAAGACGATTGATGTAGAACCTAGGAAAGCTTCCTAGTAAATAAAAAGCGTGGAAGAAATCGGATGTGCTGGCCTACTCGTAGACTCATATCTAGCACAACATACAATCGCCATTTTGCTGAAATCACTTAACAAGTTGTCGTTGTGAAGCGTTTGGAGAAGAAGAAGAATTAACCTCATATACATAGACATATCTACACATACACGTACATACAGACATAAGCGCAAAGAGAGACATACAGACACGTCCATACATATTAACATAAGCGCAAAGAGAGACGCACATACACGTCCATACATATTAACATAAGCGCAAAGAGAGACGCACATACACGTCCATACATATTAACATAAGCGCAAAGAGAGACGCACATACACGTCCATACATATTAACATACCTGCAATTGCCAGGTTTAAGATGAATATATGCATACGAGACTTCCTTGTTTTAGTGAAAGAGATAGCCACGATCACCAACGTGTTGCCAAAGACAATCAAAGCAAACAGGATGTACAGAAATGTTAGATGTTCATCCTGGGGAGAAAACAATCAATCAATATATAAATCAATCAATCAATATATAAATCAATCAGTCAATCCATCTATTTGTTTTTCTGTGTGTCTGTTTATCTATAAGCTTACTTAAAATACCTACCTACCTACCTACCTGTATCTTATATGTTTGTTCTTCTATATCAGTTTGTGTATCTATTTCATCTATCTGTATGTATGTTACATCTGTATGTCTGTCTGTCTGCTCGATCTATCTGTATGTATGTTACATCTGTATGTCTGTCTGTCTGCTCGATCTATCTGTATGTATGTTCATCTGTATGTTGTTGTCTCTATCTATCTGTATGTATGTTACATCTGTATGTCTGTCTGTCTGCTCGATCTATCTGTATGTATGTTACATCTGTATGTCTGTCTGTCTGCTCGATCTATCTGCATGTCTGTTATCATTTTATTCTGTCTGTCTTATTCTATATGCTATGTATATTACAACTTATGTCTGTCTGTCTGCTGCATCTGAATCTGTATGTCATGCCTACACTGTAGCAATACTGTTGTCTGCATACAATCAATCTTATGATCGTTAATCATATGTCAGTCTGTCTGCGATCTATCTGTGTATGTTCATCTGGTCTGTCTGTCTGCTCGACTAGTATATGTTCATCTGTATGTCTGTCTGTCTGCCGATCTATCTGTATGTATGTTCATCTGTATGTCTGTCTGTCTGCCGTCTATCTGTATGTATGCACTGTGTCTGTTGTCTGCTCGATCTATCTGTATGTATGTTCATCTGTGTCTGTCTGTCGCTATCATCTGGGTCTTTTATTCATCGTATGTTTATTTCATATCTATGTATATCACACTAACTGTCTGTCTGTCTGCCTTCATCTGATTCATATATCTACCTACTTACTTAACTAACCACCACCTGTTGTCTATATCTATGAATATGAATCATATAATACAACTAATTGTCAACTGACGAACGCAAAGATCAAAGCACACACTGAGCAATACAGTTGTACAAACAAACAAACAAACTTAAGAGCGTATCAATATTCAGTTTCGTGTAATTTTTAAATATTTAAATAATTCAATTAATTATTGAATAGTTCAAATTGCATTTTTATTTCGCTGCTTATGCCGCCCCCTTATGGTTCCGCTTGCTGCGGCCGCCTCTCTGTATCATAGCCTGGCACAGCCCTGCACATACAGGATAAAGGCCTTTGAGTAAATCTTGAACAAAAAGATACATCCAATCATATTTCCTGTAAGTTTATGATCCCTGTGGACATGAATTGTCCATCATAGACTGCGTGAAGGAAATTGTTAGCTCTAAAGCAAATCTTGGCAGATATATTATTATTTATACCCTCTTAGTTCAAGCTTGCATACATGTCTGCCTATTTTCTTATTTTCGAACTCGGTTCAATATAATCTTCATTCTATTACTCTGATCAGCGATCGGCAGTAGATCAGCGATCGGCAGTAGATCAGTTTTGATGACGTTCGGTGAAGAAAAATCAACATTCGAAAATATTGATCAGATCAGATTGACATGTAATAGAAATTGCTTTAAAAAGTAAATAAATAAGTTAATGTCTAAAAGTTAATTGCATATCCTTTACAGGACTTTGCGAATGAGCCCCAGCTTTTCAACGCTGTTTGTGATTTTTATATGCATTATGACATTCAGTAGTTTGCCGTCGCTTTCTGAACGGGTGGTGCCATCGTCCTTTTGTAAAACTCCACGCGAAACAATTTGCAACCAGATTGTCCGCGGCGCGATTCCAAAAATGATTTATTTTATATTTCTAGCATTGGATTTCCTCAAAAATGACTCATTCCCTGTTAGCAGAAATGGCACGCCACCTTCCGATAGTATTGATAAAAGCACGAACTTCGTCGTTCCCGCAACTATCATAGGGATTTCATGAAAAAAGTGCACATGTAACTCGGTCAGGATTCGAACCCACAATCTTTAGAACGACAGGCAAATGTCTCAACCACTTCGCGATTGAGACTCCCAACGTAAATTCCATTGTCTGGAACAACGGGTCTCTCATTGCTTTCTTTTCGTTTCTGTGAAATAGTGTCTATGCATGCAAGATATAAACTTGACTATCTGCTCTAGAACAAATAGAGGTATGTGTAGCTAGCTATCTTTCCAGCATTGTTTCCCTAGGCAAGTGAGTTTCTTCTTTGTCTTCATTCCTTACGACCACTTTTAATCACTCTTTGTGATATGTTTGATCTTTGCCATGAACGTGTACATTGCTTTGGTAGGCCCCTAAATGCATAGACTTCTGCATGTTTAGGACACATGCATCCAATTTCATCCAAACCTCCTTAGTCGCCTCTTACGACATGTGTGGCAGGTAACAGTGGTTCTATTCTTTACACCCCAAATTTTGGCCCCGGTAACCACTCGGGCGATTAGGCTGCTATTCTGCAGCATCTGCTTTGACCAGTTAGTCTGCTATTTCACTTACTGAAATTCCACAGTGTGACGGCTGATACTGCATGGTGACCTTGCACTGTTAGGGAAAACGTGACATATCCTTTACAGAACTTAGCCATCAACAACAGTAAACGAGTCGTCGATTTTTCTAGGCACCACTTACACGTTAAGCAGTTTGCCATTGCTTTCTGAACGGTGATGTATATTTTTATCGTTCGTAAATATCAAAGAGAACAAATTTGCTTCCAAACTTGCCCGCCGTGGAGTTTGAACCAGGTACTCTTGGGTTGTGATTGAACTCATACCACTTAAGCAACATAGCTTGGGTTGTGATTGAACTCATACCACTTAAGCAACATAGCTTGGGTTGTGATTGAATTCATACCACTAAAGCAACATAGATTGGGTTGTGATTGAATTCATACCACTTAAGCAACATAGCTTGGGTTGTGATTGAACTCATACCACTTACAAATGCTTGGGTTGTGATTGAACTCATACCACTTAAGAAAATAGCTTGGGTTGTGATTGAATCATACCACTTGCAAATAGCTGGTTGGATTGAACTTCATACCATTAAGACAACATAGCATAGGGTTGTGATTGAACTCATACCACTTAAGCAACATAGCTTGGGTTGTGATTGAACTCACACCACTTAAGCAAGATAGCTTGGGTTGTGATTGAACTCACACCACTTAAGCAAGATAGCTTGGGTTGTGATTGAACTCCCCCACTTAAGCAAGATAGCTGTTGTGATTGAACTCACCATAAGCAAGATAGCGTTGTGATTGAACTCACACCACTTACAAATAGCTTGGGTTGTGATTGAACTCATACCACTTAAGCAAGATAGCTTGGGTTGTGATTGAACTCACACCACTTAAGCAACATAGCTTGGGTTGTGATTGAACTCATACCACTTAAGCAAGATAGCGGTGGATTGAACTCACCACTTAAGCAAGATAGCTTGGGTTGTGATTGAACTCACACCACTTAAGCAAATAGCTTGGGTGATTGAACTCAACCATTAGCAAGATAGCTTGGGTTGTGATTGAACTCATACCACTTAAGCAATATAGCTTAGAGGCTTGGGGATTGAACTCATACCACTTAAGCAACATAGCTTGGGTTGTGATTGAACTCTACCATAAGCTCTACTTAAGCAACATAGCTTGGGTTGTGATTGAACTCATACCACTTAAGCAACATAGCTTGGGTTGTGATTGAACTCATACCACTTAAGCAACATAGCTTGGGTTGTGATTGAACTCATACCACTTAAGCAACATAGCTTGGGTTGTGATTGAACTCATACCACTTAAGCAACATAGCTTGGGTTGTGATTGAACTCATACCACTTAAGCAACATAGCTTGGGTTGTGATTGAACTCATACCACTTAAGCAAGATAGCTTGGGCTAGTTGCATATAATAAACAGTTAACAGCGGGTCAGAAATAACCAGACAGACTCACTATACACGTCAGAAACCAAGAAAAGCGTATGAAATGTTCTTGTATTCAAACCATGCAAGATAGAAATGTTCTTGTATTCAATGTATGAGCTCCATCGCTAGACGTAGCACCGACAAAAGCAAAGTTTTATGTGAGGAAATGTGTAGAGGCAGGAATACAGATAAATATTGATTAAATATATAGACATACATACACGTAAAGCTGCTATATTGCAAGTACATATGTTTGTCGTTATATATAGATATGAGTACAAGGGCGACTCAT
This sequence comes from Arion vulgaris, assembly GCA_020796225.1. Classification (NCBI taxonomy): domain Eukaryota; kingdom Metazoa; phylum Mollusca; class Gastropoda; order Stylommatophora; family Arionidae; genus Arion; species Arion vulgaris. Next base: position 12,401,142 of record CM036774.1, read on the forward strand.
CTGACCCTGGAACGCAAATTAATGCTCCCACCCCTACGCTTAACACATTAAAGATAGACCAACCAACAAAAAAAAGAACCACATATAGATATATCAGCACTTAAACAATCAGAGATACAACAGAAATATTGTGTGGAAGTAAAGAACAAATATGAATGCCTAATGACAGTGCTTAGAACAATACAGAAGAGAAAATCCTGAAGAGAAAGTAGCCAATAAATGGGATTGCTTAAAACAGAGTATACAAACTGCAAACAAAAACCTGCCTGTAAAAGAATCCATGAAAATCAAATGTGGATGACTGATGAAATCTTAGAAAAATGACAGAACGAAAGAAAGCCAAGAACACCCCAAAGTATACAATTTTAGACAACGAAATACGCAACATGTGCAGAACCACAAAAGTAAACTGGTTAGAAACAAAATGCAAGGAAATAGAAGATATGGCAGAAAAACACAGGACTAGAGATATGCACAGAGAAATAAGACAAATGACAAGTAAGAAAAATACTGTAAAAGTGGAGGATGTATCAAAAACAACAACAACCAACTTCTGTTTGATAAAACAGAAATATTGACAAGATGGACAGAATATGTAACGGCTCTATTTGATGATCAAAGAAGCAGTAAACACAGTATAAAGTGCAATGACAGCCCAAGAATATTAAAATCTGAAGTTGTAAGAGCAATCGAAACAATGAAGCGAGGAAAGGCTGCAGGATTGGATAATATTACTGTGGAAATGTTAACCTCCTTAGAGGATTTTGGTATTTCAACCATTACAGATTTGTGCAATGATATATATAACACAGGATATATACCAAGAGACTTGAAGACATCAGTATTCATACCACTACCCAAAAGCCCAAAGCACAGGAGTGCACAGACTATAGGACAATTAGCCTGATGAGCCACATAACAAAAATACTACTCAAGATCATACATGAAAGAATTAAAAACAAGATAGACATAGAAGTAGGAGAAGAACAGTTTGGCTTTAGAAAGAACAGAGGAACAAGAGAGGCAATACTTTGTATAAGACTACTCGCTGACAAGTATATAGAAGTGCAAAAAGTATCTACTTGTGTTTCATCGATTATAGCAAAGCTTTTGACAGAGTCCAACATGAAAAGCTAATCATATGTCTACAAGAAATAGGCCTAGATGGGGATGATATCAGACTAATAAGTAACATATACTGGGAACAGACAGCAATAATAAAATATGAAAATAGCTACTCTTCATACATAGACATAAAGAGAGGAGTGAGACAAGGATGCATACTGTCACCAAGCCTATTTAACATCTACACAGAGAAAATCTTCAAACAACTAGAGGGAATGCCAGGACTCAAGATCAATGGAAAAATAATAAATAACTTAAGATATGCAGATGACACAGTATTGGTAGCAGAAAATGAACAAGATCTACAAGAATTAGTGGACCAATTGGACAGAACTAGCAAGGAATATGGATTAGACATTAACATACAGAAAACAAAACTATGGTAATCAACAAGGAAATGGAAAAACCTAAAATGAATATAAAAATACATGGAGAATTACTACATCAAGTAAAAGCTACTCCTATCTCGGTCAGATGATAACAGATGATGGCAGATGTATAACTGAAATTAAAAAGAGAATAGGAATGGCCAAGGATAATTTCAATAGTATGAGAAAGTTACTGACATCCAAACAAATCACAAACAGGCTAAAAATTAGAATGATCAAATGCTATATATATCCTATATTAATGTATGGCTCGAAACATGGACAATGAACAAGCAGTTAGAAGACAGAATTGATGCATTTGAGATGTGGATATATAGAAGAATAAGCAGAGTTTCATGGACAGAAAAACAGACAAATAAACAAGTTTTAGGAAAACTAGGCATGAAGAAACAATTATTAAGAGAAATAAAATTCAGACAAGTAAAGTATTTTGGGCACATAAAAGGCATGACACCATGATAAAACATTTACTAGAGGGAAAGTTTAGGGAGAAGAGCAAGAGGAAGACCGAGAGATAAGTGGGAGGAAACTTTAAGAAATGGACAGGTTACAGTCTGGCAGTGTGCAACACCAAGGCGAAAGACAGAGGATGCTGGAGATTCATTGCAGCCAACCTTCGATGTGGAGACGGCACCTGATGATGATGATCAATCCTAACATATGCCAGCGAGAGTTGGTAAATGACTAAAGATATAGAAAGCAAGTTGAATGCATTTGAAAATAGATGTCTGCGAAAAATAATGAATATAAAATGGAACGAATTCAGGAATGAATATAAAATACAATCAACCACCAATAACAGCATTCAATAAAAGAGATCGGATACTAGAGCTAAGGAAGACCAAAAAAGATGAATACACAATATCAAGACCACACTACATAAACACGGATATAACATAACAAGGGCGACTCATCTAGCCCTAGAACGCAAATTAAAGCTCCCATCCCTAAGCTAAACGGCAAGAGTGAACATCCAACTACATCTTCCACCTGGGAATAGACAATAGAGGAATTCAGGAGAAGTGATGAAATCAGAGACATGTCTGGTCAACCACTAGTGACAACTGTTATAAGAAAGAGAAGATGGAGATATGTTGGACACGCCTTGAAGAGAAATGGTCAACGAATATCAAAGCAGGCATTGAAGTGGGATGCAAGGGTTCAAGAAAGAGAGGACGACCTAAGGAGACCCTGAAACGAACTGTGCTGAGAAATATCGGTCTCAGTTCCATGGAGGAGATTAAGCGAGTTGCCCAGGATAGAGTGGTATTGAGAAATTACTTGCAGACCATATTTAACGTATAACGGTACGAGAGGAATATTTTACTCATACAAAACATGTCTTATGATAATCTTCCTATATTGATCTGAGACTTGAAGAACAAACAGATCAGAAAAGCTAATGTATGTTAGTAATTTCAGTTACTTGTTCATTGGTTTCTTCATGTAATATAAACGTTATTTTGTGTTTCATGGTCGTTGCCTGGAACACACACACACACACACGCACACACACAAACACACACACACACATATATATATATATGATATATGTAAGTATCTGACTGTATATAGAAAGCAATGCTATATATCTTTCCTTATTCTCTACAAGATTAATTCAATATGTCTTGGAGGCTATAGAGCATAGATTCCCAAACTGTTTTGGCCCACCGTCCACTTTGAACGACATAAACTTTGTAACGCCCCCTCCCATTATAACAGTTTGCCAACTCCCACCCTCCCTCTCCACATTTATATACACATGTTCTATTTTCACTTTGACATAGAAAATTGAAATATATTTCTGTCACACATGGTCAATTTTCAAATGATAATATACATGAATAGCAAATTGATGAAAAAATGGATCGTGTAAGAAGGGCATAAGATGAATTAAATTGCAGAATTCAAATTTTAAAAGATTATTCAATCGCAAAATCACGAAAAATCTCCCCAAATGCTTCTGAGCCCACTTCGCCCACCCCCCTAGACGGCTTCAGCGCCCACTGGGGGGGGGGGCGGTACCACCCACTTTGGGAACCCATGCTATAGAGTGATGGACGTACCTTGATATCTGACTATTATTCAGTCTGGAGCTACTCAATAAATGGGAGAAGTCAGAGCTGAAGTTGTAGATGAGAGTCCTGGCGGCGGCTAATATCGAGCAACGGCTGCTTATCATCCTGTATCATTATCCGATCCTTTCAACCATTCAATATGCTGTGCCCATCCTCACTATTAGTGAGACGCAAATTGAATGACTGGAAAATATACAGGATGAAGCTTTGCGTATTATTATGTGTTGCACTAGGGATGATGTTTCTCCTTGATTTTCCCATCATAGAGTATAGAAATCAAGTGTCTCCAAATAAGTGCTATAAAGGATCATTCAGTGCACGAGGTACCCAGTCACTCCACGAGGTACCCAGTCACTGCACACGAGGTACACAGTCACTGCACACGAGGTACCCAGTCACTGCACACGAGGTACCCAGTCACTGCACGAGGTACCCAGTCACTGCACACGAGGTACCAAGTCACTGCACGAGGTACCCAGTCACTGCACACGAGGTACCCAGTCACTGCACACGAGGTACACAGTCACTGCACGAGGTACACAGTCACTGCACGAGGTACACAGTCACTGCACACGAGGTACCCAGTCACTGCACACGAGGTACCCAGTCACTGCACGAGGTACCCAGTCACTGCACGAGGTACCCAGTCACTGCACGAGGTACCCAGTCACTGCACGAGGTACCCAGTCACTGCACGAGGTACCCAGTCACTCCACGAGGTACCCAGTCACTGCACGAGGTACACAGTCACTGCACACGAGGTACCCAGTCACTGCACACGAGGTACCCAGTCACTGCACACGAGGTACACAGTCACTGCACGAGGTACACAGTCACTGCACGAGGTACACAGTCACTGCACACGAGGTACCCAGTCACTGCACACGAGGTACCCAGTCACTGCACGAGGTACCCAGTCACTGCACGAGGTACCCAGTCACTGCACGAGGTACCCAGTCACTGCACGAGGTACCCAGTCACTGCACGAGGTACCCAGTCACTCCACGAGGTACCCAGTCACTGCACGAGGTACACAGTCACTGCACACGAGGTACCCAGTCACTGACACAGGTCCCAGTCATGACAGGTGACCCAGTCCTGCACACAGTACCCAGTCACTGCACAGGTACCCAGTCACTGCACGGTATCCAGTCACTGCAGAGTACCCAGTCACTGCACGAGGTCCCAGTTACTCCACAGGTACCAGTCCTGCACGAGGTACCCAGTCACTGCGCGAGGTACCCAGTCACTGCCGAGGAACCAGTCACTGCACGAGGTACCCAGTCACTGCACGAGGTACCCAGTCACTGCATGAAGTACCCAGTCACTGCACGAGGTACCCAGTCACTGCATGAAGTACCCAGTCACTGCACGAGGTACCCAGTCACTGCACACGAGGTACCCAGTCACTGCACACGAGGTACACAGTCACTGCACGAGGTACACAGTCACTGCACGAGGTACACAGTCACTGCACACGAGGTACCCAGTCACTGCACACGAGGTACCCAGTCACTGCACGAGGTACCCAGTCACTGCACGAGGTACCCAGTCACTGCACGAGGTACCCAGTCACTGCACGAGGTACCCAGTCACTGCACGAGGTACCCAGTCACTGCCACGAGGTACCCAGTCACTGCACGAGGTACCAGTCACTGCACAGGTACCAGTCACTGCACGAGGTACCCAGTCACTGCACGAGGTACCCAGTCACTGCCACGAGGTCCCAGTCCTGCACGAGGTACCCAGTCACTGCGCGAGGTACCCAGTCACTGCCGAGGAACCAGTCACTGCACGAGGTACCCAGTCACTGCACGAGGAACGCAGTCACTGCACGAGTACCAGTCACTGCACGGGTACCAGTCACTGCACGAGTACCCAGTCACTGCGCGAGGTACCAGTCACTGCCGAGGACCCAGTCACTGCACGAGGTACCCAGTCACTGCAGAGTACCCAGTCACTGCAGAGTCCCAGTCACTGCACGAGGTACCCAGTCACTGCATGAAGTACCCAGTCACTTCACGAGGTACACAGTATCATAAATAGGAGTCGGTTAAAACGGTTAAAACAAGAGAAATCGTGGGTCACCGTACTGCAGACATTGTTCAACTGTTATGTAAACTCACGAATGGTGACCCTGGGGAGGAGTGGTAACCGGTGCTCTCAATATTCAGGAACCCTTTTTCAACCACCATCAAATTCGACAAAGGGTGCAGAGAGATGAATCCCTTGGCAGTGAATGCAGACATCAAGGTCATCATTAATGAAAACTATGGGTGACGTGATCTATATGGATGGATCGGTGGTTCGCCACCAAAAGTCCGTTTGAGTCTTCTCTGCGAGCTCATACAGCGAACAGCGATACATTTATTATGACAACAAGTAGAACGACAATAGAAGTACTGGCAGTGACTAACGCACTACTCTTGCTGGAATCACAAAACTACAGAAAAGGAGTTCAATATTTTGGCATCACAAAATGGCTGCTTGCTCTGGCAAAGTCCTCAATAAAAATTTTTATTAAAAACGTATAGTAAAAGATAGGAAGCGTTACAAATACGAGGAATTCTTTGTCTTTTACAGGGTTGCCTCACAGGCGAAACACATACAAATAAAGTACTGTAGTTTTACCAAATACACAAACAATACACAGCAACGTTTCAACCAAGCGACCGTTATCAAGGAAAGGATACAACAGAAGGGAAGAAAATCACATCTTACACATCACAGAACGTATCGAATCAGACATTAAATTTCTAACTGCCATAAAATCACAACATCAGGATACGAAGATACTTCTAGAACACGTTCTTTGCACTTCCTACATGATGACTTTCATCTGCTTCTGTTATTTCTGATTCCATTTTTTGCATATGTGATATTTCGTCTTGTATCCACTTTATCTAAAAAGTCTTGCTCTGCTTTGAAGCGCACGATAACACAAGTATAATATAGGGAATGAATAACATTAGGAAAAAAGTGGGTTAGCATTAGTACTGAAATTCATCAAGAAACAACAAATTAAATGTTCTGCCACATAAGCAGATTACCAACAGAGAGTGCGTCACAAAGAGTAATGTTACTCTGATATAGTGGATACAAAGCGAAAGGCCGGTCACGCAAAAGGTTCACCTCAGAGATAACAGAGGCGACGAAAGACAATGTTTATGAAGCACACACAAAAGCCCGTTTTGTAAATATTTTCTTACCCTGAAGCTGTGAGGCAAATCAGGATTGGAGAAGAGAAAGAAGGACAAGGCGCATAGAGAAGCTTGCTCCAGGTGTCTTCTTACACAAATTGAACGCTGAAAGGCAAAACAGGATTAGAGAATAGATAGATAGATAATATATGGAAATATGTGTTGATGTATGGCTCAGAAACCTGGAGAGTCACCAAATTAAATACAAATAAGATTCAGACCTTTGTTAACAGGTGTTTTTGGCGGATTCTCAGACTGAGATGGTATGATAGAGTTACAAACACAGACCTGTGGATAAGAAACGGACAGGAACCCATGATGACCCAGGTCAAGAGGAGAAAATGGGGATGGTTCGAGCATACCGTACGGAACACACAGTCAAGTGTCACTAGACAAGCACTTGAGTGGAACCCGCAAGGAAAACGAAAGAGAAAACGTCCTAAACAGACCTGGAGACGAAGTCTTCTTGAGGAACTGAAGAGTCTTCAATTGTCCTGAGAAACCATAAAGAGAACAGCAAGAGACCGAGAAGAATAGCGAACAAGTGTTGAGACCCTATGCTCCACGAGGAGCGGAGAAGAATGTCAAGTCATATAGGAAACAAGCAAAAGGATACCCATCAGTATGCATCAATAGAAGCAAAGAAACTAAACGATATTGAAATTCTCTTACATCCAACATTCAATGCAGACACTGTACATAATTGAATCTGATAAGAGGATCATTTAATCGTGAATGTAGACCTGTTCATACAAAGCTCTCTTTCAACCCAAGGGATGGAAAGCTCTGGAGATAGCAACGATGCAGATAAAGTTGTTAGACAAACTAACTTAATACTACATAAGTGTATTTGATTCCCAGGAGTAGACAAACACCAGATACTAACATTGAAACACTCTTTCTCTATTTCTGTCTTTTTTTCATGCTCTCTCTTTCTATTTCTCTCTCTCTTTCTCTCTCTTTTCTCTCTCTCTTTCTCGTTCTCTTTCGATTTCGTTCTCTATCTGGCTGTCTATCAAGCTATATATATATATATATAAAAAAAAAGATGTGTGTGTGTCACAAAAAAGTAATACAAAGAAATACAATGGTTAACACAACATCATCATTATTTAGTTTGTCCTGAGCAGAACTTTGCCACCCCAACAGTCCTTCTGAATTTCTCTTCGTAGACCAGATGTACGTCCTCTGCAGCCATCAAGTTCAAATTATTAGTTACAACATGAATCCGTGTTATCCGTAGTCCTCCTCTTCTTCTATTTGCTGGTATGCCTCCTTCCATGATGGTCTTCTCCAGCCCTTCGTATTTTTTATATGTCCAAAATACATCGTTTTCTCATTCTTATGTGTAGCATCAGTCCGTTGACTTTGATTTTGAGTTCTTTATGGATATATATATCTATTTGTTCTCTTCAGGGCTGTACCGCGCTATGATACAGAGAGACGACCGCATCAGGCGACACCGTAAGGGGGCGACATAAGCAGCGAAATCAAAATCACAATTGAGTGTTATTTAAAAGAAAAAACGTTTAAAGGGCGGCATTTCGAAGATTTGCATCATGCTGAGAAAATATACTGCATGGCACTGGTTCTCTTTTATGTTCATGATATACGGAGGACCCCTCTGTAACACTTATATTCAAAAGCACATACATATTGTTCCGCTTCTTTTTTATATGTCCATGCTTCACACCCATACATTGCCACTATGAATATGCACGATCTTAGTATTCTGATCTTTGTTTTCATATCTCTTCCATTCCGTACTGTTTTTAGTTGTTTAATTATATATGTTCCAAGGAAAATATATCTATAAACATATATATATATATTTATTGATTTGTTAAAACATTGTATTTGATCATCTCTGCACAATTTGTCGCACATAACAGAAAGTGGAGTATGATCATCTCTGCACAGTCACACATCAAGCAGAAAGTAGAGTATGATCATCTCTGCACAGTCACACATCAAGCAGAAAGTAGAGTATGATCATCTCTGCACAGTCGCACATCAAGCAGAAAGTAGAGTATGATCATCTCTGCACAGTCCACATCAAGCAGAAAGTAGAGTATGATCATCTCTGCACAGTCGCACATCAAGCAGAAAGTAGAGTATGATCATCTCTGCACAGTCACACATCAAGCAGAAAGTAGAGTATGATCATCTCTGCACAGTCGCACATCAAGCAGAAAGTAGAGTATGATCATCTCTGCACAGTCGCACATCAAGCAGAAAGTAGAGTATGATCATCTCTGCACAGTCGTACATCATGCAGAAAGTAGAGTATGATCATCTCTGCACAGTCGACATCATGCAGAAAGTAGAGTATGATCATCTCTTCACAGTCGACATCAAGCAGAAAGTAGAGTATGATCATCTGCACAGTTGCAATCAAGCAGAAAGTAGAGTAGATCATCCTGCTCATATAACCGTGATATGTTCTTGCAAGTAACATCAAAAATATAAGATGTCGATTTGACAGTCGTACATCAAGCAGAAAGTGAGTATGATCATCTCTGCACAAGTTTGTCCCACATCAAGCAGAAAGTAGAGTATGATCATCTCTGCACAGTCGTACATCATGCAGAAAGTGAGTATGATCATCTCTGCACAAGTTTGTCCCACATCAAGCAGAAAGTAGAGTATGATCATCTCTGCACAGTCGTACATCATGCAGAAAGTAGAGTATGATCATCTCTGCACAGTCGTACATCATGCAGAAAGTGGAGTATGATTATATCTGCACAAGTTTGTCATACATCAAGCAGAAAGTAGAGTAGTAATCACGCTCATATAACGTGATATTGCTATGGTAACATAAAATATCAGATTCGATTTGAGCAACGGAAATGGCTGAGATTAACATTCCGGATGTAGTTTTGGTAATACTCTAATAATGAAGTCTATAGACAGCTGACGTCATCGATTGATCTTTCAGTCAACTATAGAACAACTAGATCTATCATTAGATCTTCTATTAGTTATATCTATTGACAACAAGAGTGCTCCTCCCATATCTTTATACTAATTATTTTATCATTAGTTTTGCTACATGATTCATCGACACTATGAGCACGATACAGAAGATCAGGAGCGGTTATGTGTGAAGGCAGTGGATACAATTAATACAAACCGCGACAATCTAGACACTCCCATTCATCTTTGTCTCAGGTCATTAACAAATATATTGTCATCGCAAAATCTCTTAGGGCCACAGAGATGCAGTTTATATAAAAATGATGAGAATCCCATGGACTGATAAAATGACTAATGTGGAGGTGTTGAATGAGGTCAAGACACAGAAAAAGCTTATCATCAATATAAGACAGAGGCAGTCATCATTTTTCAGGCATGTGATGAGGAAGGGAGGTTTAGAACACATTGTAACAACTGGTAAAATCGAGGGTAGACGAGATAGAGGAAGACAGAGAGAGAGAAAATGTTGCATAGCCTGACTTTATGGCACGGAAGAGCGTCAACATCTGAGATGATAGCAATCACCAGAGACAGAGATTTCTGGAGATCCATGATCACCTACGCCAGCCGGCACGACACCTCATGATGATTTGACAATTATTACATTACAGATTGCATGGACTAGTGAATACTAACCACCCCTATTCATTCCCTTCCCTGACTAACAACATCAACACAAGTCACGTTATTATGTCGGTGTGTGACTGCTGTGCCAAGAGCTTTATCTATCACCCTACCAGAGTGTGCTTTTAGTGGTCAAATATCTTCTTCTTCGAACGCTCCATATCGACCACTTGTTAACCACTTTTGTGATTTGTATGTGATCTGAGCCTAAGAGCGATTGTACTTTGTGTCAATTATGGGCCTACAAGTAGACCAGCACATCTGATTTCTACTACGCTTTTATTTACTTGGGTAGCTTCCTAGGCCCCTACCTCAGTCGCCTCTTACGACATGCATTGTAGATCGCAGTGTTACTTTCCTTGCTCCCCTTACGATCCCCGGCAACAGAAGGATGAGTTGTCAAACATCGGGAGATACTCTTGAAACTTGACCATCTCTGACATAAACCACGTAAGACATTTTATTCCAATCCACCATTACTTTCGAAGACATATAACAGTATGTGTTCTCTATTAACTATCACGCAACGGAACTCTATTCAGTGTGACTTTCCTTATCTTCTACTTCTAAGACATGACAGTAATTAGAGATCACTTTTGTCAAATCTAAAATCCTTGAACTCTTCTTATTGTTTTAACTAGAATTCAAAACGCAGATATTCTCATAGACTTCTTATTTTCTTCTTTCATCTATTCCTTGTTGTACCTTTGAAAAGGGTTTAAAGCCGAAGGATTGACTTCATTGCACCGGGTTTACCCCATATGGCTCGGTCCTCTCCGCAGAAATGGCACGCCACCTGCCGAGAGTATTGCACAAAGCACGAACTCCGTAGCTCCAGCAATAATCCTAGGGGTCTCTGGAGTGTTCATCTTATACAAAGATATCTGACAAGTGTCCTTGAGGGTGCCTCGTATGTGGTATTCCCTACCGCTTCTGTTATTTCTAAGAGCCATATATTACATGGCGACATTTAACCTTGAAATCGTTATATCTGAATAGTAATGTTCGTTGTGGTGTACTGTTGGACGGTAATCGTGATACTTGACAGAACCATTTGATTTGTTGTTTTTTAAGTTTCTCTAGTACTAGGATAATTTCAATAGTATGAGAAAGTTACTGACATCCAAATAAATCACAAACAGGCTAAAAATGAGAATGATCAAATGCTATATATATCCTATATTAATGTATGGCTCGGAAACATGGACAATGAACAAGCAGTTAGAAGACAGAATTGATGCATTTGAGATGTGGATATATAGAAGAAAGAGTTTCATGGACAGAAAAACAGACAAATAAACAAGTTTTAGGAAAACTAGGCATGGAGAAACAATTATTAAGAGAAATAAAATTCAGACAAGTAAAGTATTTTGGGCACATAAAAGACATGACACCATGATAAAACATTTACTAGAGGGGAAAGTTGAGAGGGGAAGAGTAAGAGGAAGACCAAGAGATAAGTGGGAGGGAAACTTTAAGAAATGGACAGGTTACTGTCTGGCAGTGTGCAACACCAAGGCGAAAGACAGAGGATGCTGGAGATTCATTGCAGCCAACCTTCGATGTGGAAACGGCACCTGATGATGATGATGATGAGTACTAATGAAACAACCGACAGCCATTGGCGTAATGTACACAACATTTATTTTCATTGATAGAAGTGGAAGGTATCATTTGTTCACTATGTCACCTTTCTTTTATAATATGTAATAGGGATACGCCATTGCAAACATTCGCCACCATTTTGTGTATTAATGTAAATTCTAAACTTTGGTTACCATTTTGTTGTGCTTATGCAAAGTTATACAGGGTGTTCAAGATAAAAGTAGCCCAATTGACTAATAAAAGCCTGTAAATTGGGCTACTTTTATGTTGAACACCCTGTATAACAAAAAACGTTTTTTTGCATCAACTAAGCTACCTACCAATTAGTTAAACATGAATTCGTAAGGTCGTGAGGTATATAAGACTGCTTGCAAAATATTACTTCTATCCGTCCGGTAGATTTCATACAAATTAAACCTTAGTGTGTTCAGGAATTTGGAACCAACTATAAAATAATAAGACAACTATTTGGTCACGAAGTAAATGATCCAACACATGGAAAAACCACCTTCCAGGTAAAAAAAGAAGATACTTTGAATGTTGCAGAAGATTATCATGTACAAGGTGTTTGTAAAGTCTCACAACACTTTATATGTAAATAAATGGAAAAACAAAGTACATGACGTCATTAAAAAATGTGTTCCACGGTCAATTGCTACGCAATATGCAGTGAATGACTGTTGTCTGCTGGGTAATTCTTTTCACTCAAACCATAATGATGTTTTCAACTGAAGAAAGAATATTTGACAATATGAAGAAACGTGTATAGACAAATCTGGAAGTTCGTGGTAGATATTTCCAACATCTGATATAATGAATAGTTCATTTGTTCTTTGTGGTTTACCAAGAACAACAGTAGACCATAGTAATAACTACTGTGACCAATTTCCCTACTTTGTTTTAGCACATTTTTTATGACGTCATGAACTTCATTTTTCAAGCTGACCTACATATGAAGTGTTGTGAGACTTTACATACATTCTGTATTTATTGAGTAGAGTTTTGTAATGCTTCATTCAACTGTAAGAGATCAAAGGCGCAGTTATATGGATAACGTCGAGCCAGGTTTAGTGAGCTGGCACTAATCAAGATTCTACCCTATCTCCACGTGGTGACTCTGGAAACAGACAGTGGATCCTGTCTGGCTAAACGGGTAGGGATCGAGGGAAAGCTACATGCAGTGGTAGTAGTGCAAGCACAGAAACGTAACACAGGTCCACAACCCTGAACAAAATGCACGCATCTCCTGGTCGATGTCCGACGAGAAAAGTTGCTCAAATGCAAGGCAAACGCAAGAAATGGCAGCGTACCAGATCTGAACGAATCCCCGGAGCCAATGCCCGGGACAATAATTGCAGCTGCGGGGCAAATATCCATGAAAGTGATGTATAAACGAGTCAACGGTCGCACCACAAATTGCCAACTCCGCTCAAGTGTCTGAGAACGCTGCAACGCATCGTGTCGACACAAGGAACTATTGCAGTAAACTCCGTATCGGAGGCCAAGCGTGGATTCATCTATTGGGTAAGGTTGGCCGAGCACAAATCTTAAAGTTGCGTTCAAGGGCCTAACGAAACTACCCTCTCTGGGACAACCGGGCCTGGTACTGTTGCAATAACAACTAACATCCACGGAAGAACTACAGCGGGTGACATTGGCGAGCGCAAAATTTCAGTTGCGTTGACCGCGCCGTTTGAAACGACCCTCTAGATCATCTGTGCGTAGCCCCAGTCCAGTGTTTCCCTGAGACAGGGAAAATGCAGAGTACAATCTGCAAATTGCCAAGTGCCGAATACGTGTCTCGAAAAGGCTGAGAATGTTCCCACTCCGGAATAAATTCACAGTGGCCGAAAAGTAAGGCCGACAGTGTAATGGTTTGACAGGTCGTCCAAAACTAAACATTGGCGAAGACCGACACTTTTCACGGTGACCTATACGATTAGGATGCCGTAGTGCAGGACAAGCTTATGTGTCCCTAATGGCTGAGCATGTTCCTAATCCGAAATGACCTTCACATAGTCAGAAATGATGCATAGTGTAGACATACTCCTAGGCGTATAAAGCCCAATTATACGGAGAAAAACAAGAGTTAAAGAGTAATGAATACACGAAGCAGCCGGAAAGTAATCGTTCCGACGACCAGTCGTAGAAGGGTTGTAAATGTTCCTGTAGTAGCAGTCCCCCTCCCCAGGTGGCAGCTGATGAACCAGACAGTTAGCTTTAGTGTGTAGCTTGTATATATTTAGATAGTTTATTAGCAGACTGTAGTGTTTGCAAGCCAAAGATATTCTCTAAGCATATGGTAACACTAAAACGAGACGACGACGTAGATAAACTAGTTGACGTAGTTGTGTAGTGACGGTCAGAGTAGGAACATTTTAGTAAACATGAAAGAACGAACAGAAATATAGGATACAGATGGACGTGTTCTTGGTGTGTTGTCCACACATGTATCCTAACATCAAATAAATGTGTGTATATGACTCCACAAAACCCATGGTCGTTCAATATATTGTAGTTGTGTCACAGCCATTGTCAAGAAAACACCATCATCATCAACTCCATCCTTCAACATTCCTAAACCGGAACGACCTCACCCAGTCAAAGTAGTAAATGCCTTTTTGGCGTAGATCCAAGCCAAAATATATGACATAAAAACTCATTTTTTCCCCGATCCAGAAGCACTTGAGCTTTTCAGCTCTTCGGCTCGGTACCATGGACATCGTAACCCTTCGGCTCGGTGCCACGAACACCATAAATCTGGGGAATATGTGGCTTTTTCTGCCACCCGCGGAATTGAACCCGCACACACAGAGGGCTAGTCGCCGCAGTCCAACGGCTACGAACGCGCTGGGCAGACCGGAGTAAAAAGTGGGAAGAATGAACGCTAAGAAGAAGAAGAAGAAGAAGATTCAACTATGGAATGTAAGAGCTAAGAAGAAGAAGAAGAAGAAGAAGATTCAACTGTGAATGTAAGATACAATCCAAATTGATTTTTGTTTTGGTGACAAAAAAACACCCACTTTGATTACTAGGGCGTTATCGTCTTAAGATTTCATTCCAGCGAAAAATAACAAGACTGATGTGTCCTACTAGCCTATTTGTAGGACAGACACGCAGGAGATGTCCAGACGAGATTGGTTGGAGATGTCAGGGACAGACGACAAACAGATACCATTGTTTCCTTTCTGCAAACAGAGAAGCTACAAACAGTAAGCTACAGACTATATAGAAGCTACAAACAGTAAGCTACAGACTATATAGAAGTTACAAACAGTAAGCTACAGACTATATAGATGTTACAAACAGTAAGCTACAAACTATATAGAAGTTACAAACAGTAAGCTACAAACTATATAGAAGTTACAAACAGTAAGCTACAAACTATATAGATGTTACAAACAGTAAGCTACAGACTATATAGAAGCTACAAACAGAATACAAATTCTCAATTTTCTACTAGTTAATTAAGAAAATCGACTTGAGTGTTGCATTAGCGTAGTGATTAGTGCAATTGTTTCGTAGCAGCTTGATTGCACGATTGCAAACTCCCAGTTGTGACTTAGCGTTGTACTCTTCTTTCCTCGTGGCACATATGGTCTCATTAGTTGTTCGTCACTTTTCCCGGTCTCTGGATGTTTTATTTAAGATTACCATGAAATATCAACATCCTTCAGTTTCTCAAGCAGACTCTCTCCAGGTCTTGTCTTGGAAGTTCATTTCCGTTTTTCTCGTGGGTTTTACTCAACCCTTCTTGTTCCTCTTTTGTCGTCACACTGTTACCAGGTTGTTGCCCAATGTCGTTACACTGTTACCAGGTTGTTGCCCAGTGTCGTGGTTTTATATTTTTGTCTTGCGCTGTTCTGGTTACTTTGGTAATTGTTATTTTTGCTCTCTTACAGGATTCTGCGATGCCATCTAACCATCTTTTTCATGGTCTTCCTCTCTCCTCTCGTCTTCTTTCCTGATGTTCTGTTGCAGAAGATTCTGTAAACTGTGAAGTTTGGATGCATTCTTATTAAGTGGCCCAACCAGTTATTCTTTGTTTCTCAATGTAATTCAAGGAAGGCTCTGTGCCAACTTACTTTCTTATGCTGATATTGGTGACTCTGTCTATTCTGGTGTTCACTCAACCTTGTCTAGTGATAATCGAATGTGTCTTTCGCAGAGTATGCCCGACCTATCGCATCTTCTCCTCTTAACTTATGTGATCATATGTTTCTGTTCTGTTCTAATTCACAGGTCTGTGTTTGCAACTCTGTCATACCATCTCAGTCTGAGAATACGCCGAAGACATGTGTTGACAAAGATCTGAAACGTATTTCTGTTCAACTTGGTGACTCGCCATGTTTTCTAGCCATACACCAAGACTGATTTCACATTTGAACTGAATATAATGAGCTTTCTTTTAAAGACACCGGCAATAGGTTTCCTCACTGTGTGCAGGAGAGCAAAGGATTGTCGGACTACCCCAGTTGTAGTATGACTGTTTGTAGACAGTGAAGACTTTCAGTTCCGCTCATCCTCATATTCGGTACCAGAAAAAGACTAGAAAGTAAAGATGTCAGAAGTGATGTTGATCACATGATGAATCGTGTGTGATGTTTATAAACAAACCAAAAATTGGTCTAGCAACGTGTTTCCCAATATCGACTTTGCTATTAGCACATAAGCTGGATTTTACTTTCTCAATGAAATCTTTTCAAGATAAACAACTTGGAAAAAAAGCTAACAAATCCTATTTTTAAATAGCTAAATATAATCTGAACAAGCAACGTTTGAAAGAAATGAACATTTTATATGCCATGTAATAATAATAATTGAAGTTATGTATAGCACGACAGAGAAGATTTACAGAGCGTGTTCATTCATGTGCTAGAGGTTTGTTATGAAAACAAGGGATTATGATTTGTTATTGTTTCTTATATACGGAATTTAAGCCTCTTTAAGCCAAGACACGGCTCTTTCAACCTACTGATGAGCCTTGTTTCGGTTATATCAGATTAGATGGCACAGCAGAATTCTGTGAAAAAACAACAATAACTATCACACAAGCCACTAGAACAGAACAAAACAAAAACAGAAAACCATTACACTGTGCAACAACCCAATAACAGTGTGACGACAAAAGAACAAAAAATCTATAATAATGACACCACCACTAATAACATTACCTTGCATGGAGAAGTATTAGAAATAAACAAACAAACAAGTACAGACTCAGATATGTGACAGACATATATTTGTAGCGATGGAATCTCAGATAAGGAAATTAAATGAGATTTGAAATAGCACTGTCTGACATGTCAAGAATAAAAATGATTGGAAAATTTACATTAGTTTCTCGGACAAGATCAACAGATATCAAACGTTAGTACTATCGATTGTTTTGTGTATGATTGTGAGACAATAAAATGAAATAGACAAATATAAGGTGTAAAGTAATATCATTGTAACTGGTCCTCCATATTGCTCTGTCTCTCTGGGGAAGTGCTACTAGGTCCTATGTAATGTGCCGTGACGACACAAGGGAAGACTGTCGTTAATTCTTATACACTTTTTTGGTAAGATTGGCCGAACGCAAAACCTAAAGTTGCTTACATGTGCTTAACGAAACTGATCTCTATGGAACAACCGAGTTCGATCATGTTGGACGAGCGCAAAAATCTTCAGTTGCGTTATTGCTTATGATAAAAGCTGTCCTCCCTGGAAGGACTGGGGTGGATGATGTTAGCAAGTGTAAATCCTAAAGTTGCATTTTTAGCTCCTAATGAAATGACTATTCTAGTTTATTTCTTCCCAACCCGATCCCTTTGTTTCCCATGGTAAAGAAAAATACAGCATTTAATATGCACATTGCCAAGTGCCGACGCGCTTCTCGAAACGGATGAGAATGCTTCTAATCCGGAACAACCTCACCGTGGCTAGAAAATTAAGACCATGTTGCAGAAGGCCGAAATAAGATTGGCAGATGACGTTGTTTGGATGTCTGATAAACGCATCCCAAAATAGTTGATGTATGGCGAGCTTGAAGGGGGCAGACGTTCTGCTGGTGGACTGTAAAAACGTTTTAAAGACACTGTCTCTGAAATGCTTCGATATAGACAGCACGTGCTGGGAATCTCTGGTGCAAGATCGCCAAATATGGCGCTGTAGCAACACAAGCGGAACCCGCATAGCTGAGAATCATCGTACCGTTGAGGCACAGAGAAAACAAACTGCGCGAAAAGACAGAATACACAACAAGCACATGTCTAACCTTGATCATGTATGCCCCACCTGTGGTAGGGGATTGTGTTCTAGGATTAAACTCTACAGTTACCTCTACACTCTTCAGAGAGGTGCAGCAGCACACGTATGAGACTGTTGTCATCATCGCTTGCGATGGGCGGCTATTACTTACTGTATCGGCAACGCTTAGTATCTTCCCCAACTTGACAATTCCACTCTATCCGTGCGTTTCTGATATTCAGATAGCACTTAACTAGAGAAATGGCCGCCAACTTCCGGGTCACGCTGTCTACTTGAAATATGATTACTTTTATCCTGTCATCTCTGGTGGAGAAATATGATTACTTTTATCCTGTCATCTCTGGTGGAGAAATATGATTACTTTTATCCTGTCATCTCTGTGAGAATATGATTACTTTTATCCTGTCATCTCTGTGAGAAATATGATTACTTTTATCCTGTCATCTCTGTGAGAAATATGATTACCTTTATCCTGTCATCTCTGGTGGAGAAATATGATCACTTTTATCCTGTCATCTCTGGTGGAGAAATATGATTACCTTTATCCTGTCATCTCTGGTGGAGAAATATGATTACTTTTATCCTGTCATCTCTGGTGGAGAAATATGATTACTTTTATCCTGTCATCTCTGGTGGAGAAATATGATTACTTTATCCTGTCATCTCTGGTGGAGAATATGTTAGTTCCATCTATCCTTTTGTCATCTTTGCAGTGGTGGAAGATGTGCAGTGAGCTTTATCCTAGTCATCTCTGGTCGAGAAGACAACGTGTCCATTAGTTAGTCACTCATTATCTTAGATAATCCATTTCAGTCTGGTGGAGATTCAGGAGACTGCAGTCAAATATGTAAGTAGGCATCGTTGACTTTGTTTGGAGAATGTTTCTCGACAAATTTGGATCATTCTTATTGTTAGTATTATAAACAGTGAAGAAGGGTAAAGTGCCGATTAATCTCTATTGATACAGGAAGAGCTCGCCAGTCAAACATGTAATGTAACGAAACACGTTTGTTTTGTCTATGTTTCGATCGTTCTTCTCGACAATTTGGATCATTCTTATTGTGTTATGTTATAAGACAGTTTTGCCAAGAACGGTTAGAGAACGTTGCGCCCCGTTAGACATCTACTAGTGTAGAACAGGCGCATTTGAAACTCAAGTTTTCGGCCTAGGTGAAACACGTAAAAACAAAGTACTGCAGTTCTACAAAGTACAAAAACATGAACAATACAGCAACGTTTCGACCAAAAGGCCTTTATCAAGCAAAGGATACAACAGAAGTGAAGAATTGCACTCCTTTCACAGAATACCACATATAGACTACAATAATAAATTTCTAACGCCCCTAAAATGAAAATCTGTGACTAAAATCGAATAAAGAAATAAATACAAAAAACTAGAAGTGGAAAAAAGAAGGTAAACAATAAAAATCAAATATATATCTATATAACATATACATTTAACATATACATTTAACATATACACATATAGAATATAGAGCATCACAGCAGATAGCACTTAGTAGCGTAGGAATATAGTGCGTTGAGTCCATGAGGTCGCAAGGTACCATATAACGAAATACAACGATTAACTTCAATCTTGTTGTATTCTATATGTAGTGTGCTGTGAAAGATGTAAAATTTACAGCTCAACATGAGTTGTTTATTTCCGAAATAGTTTTATTCCAAAGTCCAAATGTTATTGCATGCAAATCACCCCTGTTCTCTCGACCCCGTCCTTCATTATGTTTATTCTGACTACAAATATCACAAACTATATTATATCAACCCCGACACTGGTTCTTCTTCGAACGTTACATATCGACCACTTGTTACACCACTCTTTGTAATTTGTACGTGATCTGAACCTAAGAGCGATTGTACGGTGTGCCAGTTATGCGCCTACAAGTAGGCCAGCACATCAAATTTCAGCGACGCTTTTTTAGAACCAGGGTAGCCTCCCTAGGCTCCTACCTCAGTCACCTCTTTCGACATTCCTTATAAGTCGCAGTTTTACTATTCTGTGGGCCCAGGCAACACACGAGCGCGACATGGGTATTACAATGTTTCAAATCATGTCACCAACCGCAGATACAATTCTGGATATTGTGTATATGTTGCATGAGTACACGTTCTAATCATGTCAACAACCTCAGATACAATTCTGCATATTGTGTATATGTTGTATGAGTTACACGTTCTCCAGCAACTCAAGTCTCCAACTTATCAGACATTTTGAGTACAGCATCGATTAGAAAAGCCGCCAACTTGGTTGGACACTGACAAACAGATACTCCAACCATTTCAATTTTGGCCATTTTCATCAGGATTTCATTAGCTGGTTAACATTAATCTTGCTATTGTGTCAGAAAGAAAACTTGAAAGCTGTGATCAAGACAAAACAGAGCAATTGGGATTATATTTGTTTGTTTTTTTTGGTTTTCTTTACCATCCTTGACCCCAGCATATTTAATCAACATAAATAGTAAAAACGTTGTCACAAAAATATAATTCATGAAACAAAACTTTAATTTGATGTTTCTTTCTTTAAAATTGCCTACACATGTTGATAACTTCATACGAAATATTACATCTTAATCATCGCATTAATCATCGTCTTACTAATCGTCTCAATAGTCACCTTACTGATAGTTCTATATGTTCTGTGTCGTATAATTAGTGAAGAAATTCACTTCTGTTGTATCCCTTGCTTGATAAAGGTTCTTTGGTCGAAACGTTGCTGTGTATCGTTATTGTTTTTGTATTTTATAAAACTACAGTACTTTGTTTTTACAGGTTTCGCAATTAAGAACTATAGCAACAGGCAATAAGTTTATTTTTATTATTATAATGTTACTCTAATTCAGAAAGCAATGTCAAACTACTGAACGTAAAAGTGGTGCCTAGAAAATCAACGACTTGTTTACTGTAGTTGATGGTGACATCATGTAAAAGATAGGCCAGGATTGTCATTTTAATTTCCTATGGTACCGTTTTATTTTACTACAGCCTACTATCAATTTCTCCACACCGCATTATCCTAGGCAACTCGTTCAATCTCATCTATGGAATATGGTCTGCTATTTCTAGTCTCTCTCAGTAAAGTTCGATTCAAAGTGTTTCAATAGTTTCCTTTCATTCTTGAAATCTTCGCATCCGAGTTTAATGCCTGTTTTGTGATTTTTTGATCATTTCTTCTCAGACTATGCCAACATATTTCCATCTTCTCTTTTTTTATAACAGTTGTCACTAGTGGTTGACCAGACATGTCTCTGATTTCATCACTTCTGAATTCGTTCCATTTTATATTCATTATTTTTCGCAGACATCTATTTTCAAATGCATTCAACTTGCTTTCTATATCTTTAGTAATTTTCCAACTCTCGCTGTCATATGTTAGGATTGATACAACTTTGAAATTGACAATTCGTAATTTAGTTTTAAAATTGTATAACTTAGAAGTTATATAATTTATTAAGTCTGTAAAAGCTGATGTTGCTTTGAGAATTCGTAGCATATATTTGTAAAGTAGTTCCCGTGCAATCAAGATTGTTACACAAATATGCTAATTGCTCTGTTATTTTTACCATTTTAAATTCCAGGATGATATCAGCATTATTTGTCATATGTGTCTTCATTGCATTTCTCTTTTCCTAGCTTCTCTACAGTCCAACTTTTGATGCTGTAGATGCCAAGTTATCGGTTTTTCTTTGCATATCTAGGTTGTTATTGCTTAACAAGGCAATATCATCTGCAAAATTCAAATCTTCAAGTTGACTATTTTATATAATCGATGCCAATTTCGTCACTGCAAAAGAGTCACTTTGTCCATCATCAGTACGGACTGCACACTGTGAACCATCATACAGGCTTTTGATGTTTATTTTGTAGCTACTATTCTATAGAATTTCAGAATTTTCCACAGGGAGATTCTGTGTAGACTATCTTTTTTGAAATCAATACAATTGTTAATTACCGATTGTTGCGTCTCAATATGTTCCTCAAAGTTTAGTCTCAGTGTAATTACTTGATCTAAGCAGCTTCTCCAAGGTCTAAGACCAGTTTGTTCTTCTCTCAAGATTGTATCTAGTGTTCCTTTGTACTGATAATATGGTGATCCCTCTCCAGTTGTTGCAGTTTTTGATATCATATTTTTTTAGACATTAACAATTATTAATTTCTTCCATCGTTCTGGGTCTGTTTCTTCTTGATATATTATATTATATAGTTTTCGCACCTGGTTAAAGTAATGTAGTAATCACCTGTAACCGTATTAAGCTATCAACTGAACTAACTACAATCGAATGTGTTTCCAAACACACACACACAATATAGATGTACAACATACATACACACTACGATTTACAACACACACACACACACACACCCTTAGGCTCACAAAAACCACACATAAATAATGACAGAGCACATTAAGATGTAAAGACAGATAAATCATGATAAATATAGTAAATCATGTCTGAGGACGTGTATAGAATGAGATTTATCTTATGCAACACGCTGCTCTTTCAATTTCCATTTTCAATACAAACGAAATGTACCCAGATTTGGATCACATATGAAACTGCTTTGTAGGCCAACTCCAAGTTCAGTGTTGCCCAGATTTTTACTAGAATCAAGCCATCTTTAGGACACCCATTTACAAACAACATAATATCTATCTAATCTACACTAGTATCTACCTACTCATAGTATCTACATACTCATAGTATCTACCTACACTATATAAATAATAGAAAAAAAATGAATTATATTTTTGAACTGTGAGCGAAAATTTAATCTGAAGTCATTCATCAAATTCTCTTCTTCTTCTTCTTCTCTTCCAACATTTACTTCTTTATATAAGTGTTGGGGAGGAGGGGGAGAACGTAGTGATCTTGTGTGTGTTTGTTTTAAGGCACTTTTTAAGCTGATGTTCATTTTTGTAAGGCTGTTCTTGATGCCGTCGCTTCATCTTTTGTGTGGTCTTCCTCTTGCTTTGTACTCAATATACTGTTTATGTGTAGCTCTCTGTGGTAGATGATACCAGGGCATTCTTGTCAGGTATACAAACCATTTAATATGTTGTTCTTTTATGAATTGCATGACTGGTTTCACATCCAGTCTTCTTCTGATTTCTTCATTTCTAATTTTGTCTCTTATTGTCACACCTGCAGCTCTTCTAAGACACCTCATCTCTGTCGTTATAATTTTCCGCTCATTAGCTGCTGTTATTGGCCATGTTTGACACTGGTAACATAGTGTTGGCCAATCATAAAATGGCGAAACACGTAACAACAAAGTACTGTAGTTTTACAAAATACAATAACAATAACAATACACATCAACGTTTGATCAAGAGGTCTTTAACAAGCAGAGGTTACAAGAGAAGTAGAGTTGACACATAAAACATAACAAGTAGATCAAAGAATGAAGTTTACAAAGAGTTCAAATGAAGAATTTGACTTCTAACACAACATACAACATAGAATCAAATAATACGTTCTAACGACCTTACATGAAAAATGTGACTAAAACGAATAACGAAATAAATACAAAAAGCTAGAAGTGGAAAGAAATACTATAACTTATACTACATAAATATATTTAACATACACACATATACATTTAACATACACACATATAGAATATGGAGCAGCATTGGTCGAAACTTTGCTGTGTATTGTCATTGTTTTTGTATTTTGTAAATCTACAGTACTTTGTTATTATGTACGTGTTTCGCCATTGCTACATAGTTTTACTGCAGTCTTCTCTTATATCATTAAGAAAATTGCACATGTTTGCGTAGTAAAACTATGCTATTAATTACTAAGACATCCTGCTTACGCGCCGATCTCCTTGCGATGCAAAGAATTAATTTCCACGTTAGAGTCTGGGTATGCAGCAATCATACAGTTCATGGGCACGTATCAGCATATCCTCATCAGGTCGTGTCGCGTCCAAGATAACAGAAGACAAGAGACAAAAATTGTCCACTCTATTCGATCTTGTGCTTTTATTGACACCTCAAACCTAGTCCTATGCATGTTGTTCAGCTCTATCTAAAAGGTTATCATCTATGTACTCCTAGGCTTTCCTTTATTACTCTGTCTCTGTGGTGTCCACTGCGTTGTTTGTTTTGTTATCATTCTTTTCTTCAATACATCGTTTCTCTTATATCTCTTTTGAAATTATTTTTTTTTTAATTTGTTTTTTCTCTGTGAGCTCAGGCGTGTCAAGGCACATAATATGACACTTTTGACATACTTTTGGGTGAAAGCTTGCTTTATCACCATTATCTCTTGTCATTCAGGTAAGCCTTACTCCGACTTCAGATGTTCTTGTAATTTAGATCCCCAAGTAAAGGAACTAAGGTTTCCTATTGTCCAACTGCATACGGTGCGTAGATGTCCAACTGCATACGGTGTGTAGATGTCCAACTGCATACGGTGTGTAGATGGAGAATTGTGGACCTAACCAGCGCAACATGTTATTAACGTTGTTAATGGCCCGTCTGCCCAGCTTGTTCGTAGCGCGTAGGACTACGAGTGACTATCCCTTTGTGTATGCTGGTTCAATTCCGCGGGATGGCAGAAAAAGCCACAGATTCCCAGATTTACGGTGTTCGTGGCACCGAACCGAAGGGTTACGATGTCCATGGCACAGAGCCGAAGAGCTGAAAAGCTCAAGTGCTTCTGGGTCGGAAAAAAAAACGTTGTTAATGGCGACCCTCATATCTTTAACTTAGGTACACCTTCCGTTTAGATTTATTAACTCGGAACATCAACTGTGATCTGGGTGGGTGAATCCATGCATGAATACGTGGATGAGTGGTGGATGGATGCATGGATGGATGGATGCATGGGTGGATACATTGATGGATGCACGGATGGATGCATGGGTCGGTGCATGCACGGGTGGATGGATGGAAGGATGAAGGGATGGATGGATGAAGATGCATGGATGGATGGATGGATGCATGGATGCATGAATGGATGCACGGATGCATGAATGGGTGGACGGATGGAGGGATGCATGGATGGATGTATGGACTTACAGATGGATGGATGGATGGATGGATGTATGGATGGAATACATGGATACACGTTGATACATGATACATGGATCGATGCAAGAATAAATAGACGAGATAGACAAGATAGAGACGATAGACAAAATAAGCAGGCGGACAGAAAGATAGATAAAACAAACTCCAAATATTTGAAAATAAAATAGTGATAAAGACAAAAAAAAGACATTATTGAGACTAATAAGAAAATCAAAAACAATGGTCATCATCCCTGTTGAGAAACTATAAACAAGTAAAACATGCAAGGAAACATAGATCAATCCGTCTATTTCTTCAACATTGATTAAGCGATACAAGATCAGAGTATCAGAGCATGTGCACCAAAACTGGGAGATGATGAACCAATCTACAATCACTCCAGATCTCTAGGATATTTATTGAATAACTGTAGAATTCACAACCGAAACGTATCATTCATAAGAATATATATAGGCATAGAAAGGGAGGGGTGTGTCTCTGTAGCGTAGAGGTTGGTTCTCGTCTCTGTTCCAAGGAATGTTCGCTTCCTCGTGGACCCATGGGGATATTTTTCCAGGGGATCCTTGATCTCAATGTCGGTGAGCTTGAGTTCTACTCCTATGGAGACGGACGATAAAATGTAGGTCCATGTTAAATTTTGAGAAGTAAAAGAACCTTGACAGTTGAAAATAAAAAGAGCAGATTGAAAAGTCTGATGTCCGGGCAACATTCATTAGAAATGATTACAAATAATATTTATACAAAATTACACGAGGACCTGCCGGTACCAGGGAGCTCGTGCACTACCGCTGAGAACTTTGCGTAAGAAAGAGATCGGACACACAGGCTACCACCGAAATGCAATGATGATGGTCCTATGAATCAATCGATCACTCAATCACATCTAGAGAGAGATGTTGATATATGGCTACAATACGACTAGTAGTATCAATCGATCACTCAAACAAATCTAGAGAGAGATGTTGATATATGTCTACAATACGATAGTAGTGCAATCGATCACTCAACCAAATCTAGGAGAGATGTTGATATATGTCTACAATACGACTAGTAGATCAATCGATCACTCAAACAAATCTAGGAGAGTGTTGATATTGCCTACAATACGACTAGTAGTAGAAATTGATCACTAAATCAAACTGAGAGAGATGTTGATATATGTCACAATACGACTAGTAGGCAATTGATCACTCAAACAACCAGAGAGAGATGTTATATATGTCTACAATACGACTAGTGATCAATTGATCACTCAATCAAATCTAGAGAGAGATGTTGATATATATCTACAATACGACTAGTAGTATCAATCGATCACTCAATCAAATCTGGGGAGAAATGTTGATATATGTCTCAATACACTAGTGGTATAAATCGATAACTCAATCAAATCAGGGATAAATGTTGATATATGTCTACAATACGATATAGTATCAATCGATCCCCTCAAACAAATCTAGGGAGAGATGTTGATATATGTCTACAATACGACTAGTAGTATCAATTGATCACTCAAACAAATCTAGAGAGAGATGTTGATATATGGCTACAATACGACTAGTAGTATCAATCGATCACTCAAACAAATCTAGGGAGAGATGTTGATATATGTCTACAATACGACTAGTAGTATCAATTGATCACTCAATCAAATCTGGGGAGAGATTTGATATATGTCTACAATAGACTATAGTATCAATTGATCACCAAATCTGGGAGAGATGTTGATATATGTCTACAATACGACTAGTAGTATCAATCGATCACCAAACAAATCTAGAGAGATGTTGATATATGTCTCTACGACTAGTAGTAGCAATTGATCACAATCAAATCTAGGAGAAAATGTGATATGTTCACAAATACGACAGTGTATCAATTGATCACTAAATCAAATCTAGGAGAAATGTTGATATATAGTCTACAAAGACTAGTAGTATCAATTGATCACTAAAAAATCAGGAGAAATGTTGATATATGTCTACAATACGACTAGTAGTATCAATTGATCACTCAATCAAATCTAGAGAGAGATGTGATATATGGTCTACGACTAGTAGTAGCAATTGATCACTAAATCAAATCTAGAGAGAGATGTTGAATATGTCTACAATGACTAGTAGAGCAATTGATCCTCAAACAAATCTAGAGAGATGTTGATATATGCTACAATAGACTAGTAGTATCAATTGATCAATCAAATCTAGGGAGAGATGTTGATATATGTCTACAATACGACTAGTAGTAATAAAATTGATCAATCAAATCTAGGAGAGATGTTGATATAGTCTAAAATGACTCTCTCTCTCTTACCTGTTACGCCCCTGGCGTTTAGGGCAGCAACAAACGTACACCATTCTTCCCTGTTCATGGCCTTCTCTGTATTGTGTTCCAGCTAGATTCATTCTTCAGCTCTTGCTCTACGTTCTCTCCAGGTTGTCTTGGCTTCCACGTTTCGCCTACCTCGGGAGTCCATCTCAGTCAGTTTTCTTTAGGAGCCAGTCCCCCAGGGCACTCACATGTCCAATCCATCTCCAGCGTCGTCTTCGGATGATAGTGCCCATATTCTCTTGTTGGCATCGGAATTCTTGATTCGAGATAGTAGTGGCCAGTCACGCGTAAGATTTTTCGCAGACAAGTTGTGAAAGGCGGAGATCTGGAATATCCTGTTCTGTCATTCTCCAGCATTCCGATCCGTACAGCAATGTTGACAGCACACAGCCGTTATAGATACTAGTCTTGGTTCTGATGCTGTATTGGGCAGATTTCCAGGCGGTCTGAAGGGTCAGAATGCACTGGGGCTTTACTCAGTCTTTTTTTAATGTCAGATCCAGCGCCTCCTTCATTGCAAACACTTCCAAGGTATGTGAGCGGTTGTATCTCGGGGGTTTTTACCTTCTAGTTTGATTGGTGCTGGGGTTGCTATGTTCAGAGTCATTACTTCAGTTTTCTTCTGATTTATTTTCAGTCCAACCATCTCACTATATTGGTTAAGGCGGCAGGTCTTTTCCTGGATATCTCTTTGTGTATGAGATAGGAGTGCGATGTCATCTGCAAAATCTAGGTCTTCCAGAGTGGATGTGAGCGTCCATCTAATAACTCTTGCCTTATCTTCCGTTGTTTTACGCATCACCCAATCTATGACAGTGTTGAATAATAGGGCTGACATAACACATCCTTGTCGCACGCCTGTTTTTACTTCAAACTTTGTTTAAGTTTCAACACTGCATGAAAAACTTGCTGTAGCAGCTTTTATAATATTTATAAAACACAGGATTCCATACCATCTTAAGATACCCCATAGACTTTCGGTGTATGCTATCAAAAGCCTTTTCAAAATCTACAAAGTTGATATAGAGTTTGCTTTTCCATTCTGTGCATTGTTCTATGATATTTCTAAGAGCAAATATTTGGCCTATACACCCTTCCTCTGCGAAATCCTGCTTGTTCCTTTCTCAGTTTCTTACCCACAGCAGTAATGTTGTACGATGTTTTTGCTTAAGATTTTACTTGGGACAGAAAGCAGTGTTATTCCACGCCAATTATTAAAACCGGAAAGGGGAGCCCTTTTGGGTATCTTGATGATGACTCCTCTGTTCCATGCATCAGGTATTATTTGGGCATTCCATATAGTAGTAAACAAGGGTTGCAAATATTAGCTCAAGTTCTGGGTTCTTTTTTGAATAGTTCTGCGTTTAAGTTATCTTTCCCCTGGTGCCTTGTTATTCTTAAGAGATTAAATTGTTGTAATGATCCTCATCCGGGTGGTGTTTCAATGCAATTTCTAACTCCTCTGTTGGTTCGGGATGTCTGCTACTACCGTTGGAGGGGTCTGTTTAGAATTTTTTAAAATGCTCTGTCCATCGTATTTTTGTTCCTTTTCCGTTGTCAATAGTATTCCATCTTATCCTTTATGAGAGTATTTGATCTTCTGAAATTTTTTTCCTTATTAGCTTTGTAATTTTGTACACTGTTCCCTGATCACACTTTTGCTGCTTCTTCTGCCTGTACTGCCAGGTCTTCAACATACATTCTTTTGTCGGCTCACGCCCCTTTGATTTCTTTACTTGCGCTTTTGTACTGTTCTTGGTATCTTGCTTTCAGTCTTTTGGACTTTGCTTCTAACAATTTCTTTTTTAATATTCTTCGGCTGTCTATTATTTCCATGTTGTTGGTGTTATCCATTCTTTCTTTTCTTTGTGCGGTACCCTAGACATGTTTCACTGCTCTTGCTATATATGATGCTATGTTGTCCCATGCTATCTATGTTGCAGTTCATCCGTGTTTCATTACTTTCTAGGGCTTGGAATCTGTTCTTTATCTGCATTATAAACTTATCCCCTTTCTTCGTGTCTTTTTGTCTATCCAATCGAACCCCTTTTAAGTTTTTCTGTTGTCCTGTTTTTCTTAGTTTAAGTTTGACATAAGCTGTGACTAGGGGGTGGTCACTACCAACATCTGCACCTCTCTTGACTACAACATCAGCAGCGAGCGTCTCCAGGGTCCATTGATCATTTTATGGTTTTATTGGTTTTTTTCTCTGCCATTAGGGAATAATGTTAATTTGTGGATATCTAAATGTTGAAATAGGGGTTTCCTCCCTATAACGAGATTGTTCATGCTGCAGAAGTTTACTAAACGTTCCCCATTTCGTTCATCATACCACATCCATATTTTCCCATAGTTCTATAACTATGCGTGTTGTCTTGTCCGACCTTCGCATTTAGATCTCCCATAACAATGATAACATCATGGATGGTACTTTTCAATTCCCGCTTGTAGGTTTCGTAGTACGAGTCTTTCTTTGTATCTTCGCTATCATTAGTTGGCGATAGCAGTAGGATTGTGATGTTTGTATGCTTCCCTTTAGTCTGATCTTAATCAAGCGGCTGCTGATAGGGTTTTCCCTTCTAACAGACACTTTCCACGCCCTTTTTTAGGATTACTGCTACCTTCATGGTGTAGGTCATCGTCTCGTCCAGAAAAGGACTGTTTCACCTGTTGCAGTGGTACTTCTTCCATTTCCCCGTCCATCGTCTCGCTAACCCTAGGATATGTAGATTATATCTTCTCATTTCTGCTGTTATTTGTGATAGTTTTCCGGTTTCGTACATTGTTCTTAAATTCCAGCATCCAATTCTGGTCTTGGTTTTGGCATTCAGGGCTTCCGTCCTCATGAAAGTAGCTTCCTTTCGGCTCACCACTTCCAGTCATGTGAGTCAATGACTTGAGCCCTTCATGCCCGTAGATAGGTTGTATGTTTGTTGTTGTTTTCCTGTAACTTTAATTTTAAAGGATGGGATCGTTAGTCCCAAGCCCAACCCCCAACCTGGAGGACCAGGAGACATGCTTCGTCTTCCTCCTCAGTACCTTCGGGGTAACCTTCCGGGAACATAAGTCCCGCCGTCATAGCTCACTGTATCATTGGAGCACGCAAGTCTCCCCACCACTACAAGGTAATGGCCTCATGGGGAGGCTACAATACGACTAGTAGTAGCAATTGATCACTCAAACAAATCTAGAGAGAGATGTTGATATATGTCTACAATACGACTAGTAGTAGCAATTGATCACTAAATCAAATCTAGGGAGAATGTTGATATATGCTCAATACGACTAGTAGTATCAATTGATCACTCAATCAAATCTAAAAGAGATGTTGATATATGTCAAATACGACTAGTAGTAGCAATTGATCACCAATAAAATCTAGAGAGAGATGTTGAATATGTCTACAATACGACTAGTAGTAGTAATTTATCACTCAAACAAATCTGAGAGAGATGTTGATATATGTCTAAACACTAGTAGGTATCAATTGATCACTCAATCAAATCTAGAGAGAGATGTGATATATGTCTACAATACGACTTTGTATCAATTGATCACTCAATCAAATCTAGGGAGAGATGTTGATATATGTCTACAATACGACTGGGAGATCAATTGATCAATCAAATCTAGGGGAGATGTTGATATAGT
Organism: Arion vulgaris; assembly: GCA_020796225.1. NCBI lineage: Eukaryota > Metazoa > Mollusca > Gastropoda > Stylommatophora > Arionidae > Arion > Arion vulgaris. Next base: position 12,432,439 of record CM036774.1, read on the forward strand.
CACAATACGACTAGTAGTAGAATGATCACTCAAACAAATCTAGAGAGAGATGTTGATATATGTCTACAATAGACTAGTAGTAGAATTGATCCCAAATCAAATCTAGGAGAAATGTTGATATATGTCTACAAACGACTAGTAGTATCAATTGATCACTCAATCAAATCCAGGGGGAGATGTTGATATATGTCTACAATACGACTAGTAGTATCAATTGATCACTCAATCAAATCTGAGAGATGTTGAAAATATGTCTCAACGACTAGTAGTATCAATCATCACTCAATCAAATCTTTGGAGAAATGTTGAAAATGTCTACAATACGACTAGTAGTATAAATCGATCACTCAATCAAATCTAGGAGAAATGTTGATATATGTCAAAAACGACTAGTAGTATCAATTGATCACCAATCAAATCTAAAAGAGATGTTGATATATGGCTATAATATACTATAGTATCAATCGATCACTCAAACAAATCTAGAGAGAGATGTTGATATATGGCTCAATACGACTAGTAGATCAATCGATCACCAATCAAATCTAGAGAAATGTTGATATAAAGTCTACCAAATGATAGTAGTACAATTGATCACTCAATCACATCTAAAAGAGATTTGATATATGTCACAATACGCCTAGTAGTATCAATTGATCACTCAACAAACCCAGGGGGAGATGTTGATATATGTCTACAATACGACTAGTAGTAATCAATTGATCACTCAATCAAATCAGGAGAGATGTTGATATATGTCACACTACGACTAGTAGGCAATTGATCACTCAATCAAATCTGAGAGAGATGTTGAATATGCTCTAACAAAGCACTAGTAGTAGCAATTGATCACTAAACCAAATCTAGGGAAAAAATGTTGATATATGTCTACAATACGACTAGTAGTATCAATCGATCACTCAAACAAATCTAGGGAGAGATGTTGATATATGTCTACAATACGACTAGTAGTATCAATTGATCACTAAATCAAATCTAGGAGAAATGTTGAAAATGTCTACAATACGACTAGTAGTTTAATTGATCACTCAATCAAATCTAGGGAGAGATGTTGATATATGTCTACAATACGACTAGTAGTATCAATTGATCACTCAATCAAATCTAGAGAGAGATGTTAATATTCCCCCCCAAAACGACTAGTAGTATCAATTGATCACTCAATCAAATCTAGGGAGAGATGTTGATATATGTCTACAATCGACTAGTAGTAGCAAATTTATCACTCAATCAAATCTAGAGAGAGATGTTGATATATGTCTACAATACGACTAGTAGTAGCAATTGATCACTAAATCAAATCTAGGGAGAAATGTTGATGTCTACAATACGACTAGTAGTATCAATTGATCACTCAAACAAATCTAGGGAGAAATGTTGATATATGTCTACAATACGACTAGTAGTATCAATTGATCACTCAATCAAATCTAGAGAGAGAGGTTGATATATGTCTACAATACGACTAGTAGTGCAATGATATAGAAATAAATCTTCCATCGGCTAGTGAAGAAACATCATTTCACAGAATAGTGTAGCAAATTTTCCCCCAACCTTGCTGGAAATGAAGAGTTAATTTAACATCGGATGTGACAAAGATAGACAGAAAGAGGTTCTTAGCTTGTGGTATACAGACTACTTGAATATTTTCTGCGGTCAGTCAATGTTTGAACAACAAATAAACATGGTACAGGTATTAAGAACTTCCCAAAAACAAATAGACAAACACGGGACTCGAACCACTTCATAGTCCTTACGACACCAATCGCCTAGCTAGCAATACGAACGTTTTTACGTCACAACCAATGGCCATTCTAAAAAATGACTCACAGGATGTCTTCAAACGCTCGTTATTAAACTGACACAGAACAATCAGGTAAGGTTCGTTCCAACAATGTCTGCACAAACACATGCTATAGTTTTTTATGCTTGTATATATTTGAGACGAGACAATATCATAATACACACATGTACACATATAACAAACATACATACATCATTCAAGCAGCTTCAAATTTATTATAAGATGAATACAGAGTTTTCAAGAACCTAGAGGAAGCAAGAAGTAATGAATATGATCAACAAATAAACATGGTACAGGTATTAAGAACTTCCGAAAAACAATTTAGAATGGTATTGTTGTGTAGTAAAACGCTTGTAATAGGCTAGGGATTGGTGTCAAGGGGCTAGGGGAAGTGGTTGAGTCCCGTGTTTGTCTATTTGTTTTTCGAAGTTCTTAACCCTTTTGCTGCTAAGACTATATATCGTTTTCCCATTAACTTCTAAAGAAGCATTAACAAGTCTGTTATTATCGGTCCTATGTGGCTAAAGACGTGTTAACACGTTATCACTGCTACTGTCACTGCTGTAGGCGAACATTCAATTTTTGACCTAGAAACAAAATGATATTTTAGCGCAGCCCTTTAGAAAGTATGTAGCAGTGAAAGGGTTAATACCTTTACCATGTTTATTTGTTGATCATATTCGTTACCCGTTGTTTGTTCTGGGTTCTTTAAAAACTCCGTGTGCTCAATGTTTGAAGAAAGGTTTTGTTTAGAAAAATAAAAGGGTTTAAAAAAAAAAGATAATAAAAATACATTTATAAAAAAAAAAAGATGTATTCAGATGTGGTCATATGTAGCTTAAGGGGAGTTAGCTCGATCACAACCTAAGCTACCTGGTTCAAACTCCGCAGTTTGGAAGCAAATTCGTTCCTCTATGATTTTTACGAAAGGTTAAAAATAGACATCACCGTTCAGAAAGTAATGGCAAACTATTGAACGTAAAAGTGGTACCTAGAAAATCAACTACTCGTTTACTGTGGGTTGATGGCTACGTCCTGTAAGGGATATGCCACAATTTTAATTTCATTCAAATATGCTGATTCTGATCAGAGCCTCAATAATGATGATTTATCATTGAAAATTAGTTAGTTAGTCTTTCCTCTTGGGCCTGTGGGCGCGCATAGGGCAGAGGTCATAGCTCTCCATGTCTCGTGGTTCGTTGCTATCTGTTTTAGGTCTTTAATGTTTACTAGGCCCATCGTTGAGCCTTCTCTGGTGATGGTTCTACACAGAGTCTCTCTTGGTCTTCCTCGTTTCTTTTTCCCTCTGGTGTCCATATGAGGGATTGGTAAGGAGTCTTCTCTCATCCATTCTAAGTGTGTGGTCGATGTAGTTCCAGCGGCGCTTTCTTATAACATTTGATACATTTTCTTGCTTGGTCTCTTTGTCTTATTTGTGTATTAGGTCTGAAATCTGACCATTTGAGGTTCAGTATTCTTCTAAGACATTTATTCTCAAAGTTATCTAATTTTCTTTCTAGAGCTTTTGTTGCTTTCCAACTCTCGCATCCATAAGTTAATACTGGAATCACACAAGAGTTAAAGATCTTTAATTTTAAGTGCTTGCTGAGTGAATTACCTAGCAGCTATTTAACTTTTAATTTAGCAGCGTAAAACTGTTATTAAAATGCTCTTTTGTTTTGTGATTATCAACTTCTCATTCTCTTCTCATCATTAAATATGTTGTTCTGATGAGAACTTTGTTACATTAGCAGTCATTGGCAATCTCTTTCTCTCTTTCTCTTTCTCTCATATGTCAGATGTCCCGCCTCTGTAGCCATTATGCTCAAATCATCAATCACATCATGAATCTAACTTCTCCCAGGTCTTGTTCTTTTCCTTCCTTCTAGGATTCCTCCTTCCATACTGGTCTTCTCAACCGTCAGGACTTTTTATATGTCCAAAATAATTCCATTTTCTCAATATTATTAGTAGCATCAGCCAGATTTATTTAATTGTGAATTCTTTCTTGATAGATCTATTTGTTCTATTTTCTGTCCATGATATACGGAGGAAACTTATATACAGAAGAACATATGTTTTTCCACTGCCTTGTTCAATGTCCATCCTTCACATCTATACGGTGTCACTGGGAGTGTGCATTCTCTTAGTATTCTGATCTTTGTTTTCCAATCAGTTCCATTATATACTGTCTTTAGCTGTTTCATTTTTATAGACACAATTTTTCGAATTTCCTTCCTCTCATTTCTATCTTTTGTTTACAGTGTCAATATAATATTATTTGATGTTAGAAAATGTTCATCCTTTTCTAAATTGTGAGATAAATATGGATACATAATCATCATCATCGCCAGGTGCCTGCCGGCTGGAGTAGGCGATCATGGATCTCCACAAATCTCTGTCTCTGGTGGTTGTTATCATCTTAGATGTTGACGCTCTTCCGTGCCATGAAGTCAGGTTATCCAAAACGTTCTCTCTCTGTCTTCCTCTGTCTCGTCTACCCTCGATTTTACTGGTTGTTACAATGTTTTCTAAACCTCCCTTTCTTATATGTCCGAAAAATGATGACTGCCTATTTCTTATATTGATGATAAGCTTTCTCTGTGTCTTGACCTCATTCAACCCCTCAACATTAGTCTTTTTAGCAGTCCATGGGATTCTCATCATTCTTCTATAAAATCACATCTCTGTGACCCTCAGAGATTTTTCGATCTGTTTGTGACTGTCCATGACTGGCATCCGTATGTCAGTATTGGTTCTATGTAGCACTGTATAGTAATATTTAATATATAATAGAAACAGAGACTAATATTAGAAGTTGCAGATAAGGAAATTTAAAACAAATTGTTCTTTAAGAGAAGATTTAAAATGATATTTTCTTCTTCACTAAACACATTTCCGTTAAGCTTTAGAATTTCAGACATTGATTATTAACATTACCGTCTAGTCAGGAGAGATGTCAAACGAATAGTCAAGAAAGAGAAATAAAACTCGTGGTGCAAATATGGAGAACATCTAACAGACTTATGTAGAGTAAAGCCAAGAGATTTTTGTGTGAGAGACGATACCTACAACCCTTCCACTATCATAAACAGTAAGGAAGGAACACCATTGCTCAACAGACAAGATAGAATGACCAGATGGAAGGAATATTTTCAAGAACTTTACAACCCTAATATAGTAACATAATATATATATATACACAACAAAGAAAAAAACGAATAAACAGAACCATATATTGATCCAAGAAATTGAAACAGCAATAAAGAACAGACCGAACAAATCACCAGGTGCAGATGGCATACCAAACAAAGCAATTAAATCATGCAAAGAAATAGGTGTAAAATGGTTAAACAGAATATTCACAGCCGCATGGACAGAAAGAAAAGTTTCAGATGACTGGCAAAAATCAGTACTAGTCCCATTATGGAAAAATAAAGGCAATAAGTGACCTCAAAATAAGTGCTGACAAGGATCTCCCATTGCATAAGATGCTCAGCACCAGTGGAGGCAATCGATTAAAGCGGGGCAAGTCGTGGTTGGCGTTCTGCAGACACTGTTCAGCTGGTCTGTGGTCTCACAAATATCGGTTATGGGAAGAATGGATACCGATGCCTTCAATATACGGGAACACTTTTTCACCATCATTAAATTTGACAAAAAATGCAAAGAGAGGAATCCCGTGGCGCTGGATGCAGACGTTAAGGCTATCATTGATGAAAACTGCAATGCAGGTGCCGTTGTGATTTACACGGATGGATCAGTAGTTCGTCACGAAAGGTCCGCATGGGCCTTCTCTGCAAGCTCATGTGACAGAATCGTCCATGAGGCCAGTGGTGCATTTCGTATAACAATAAGCAGCTTGACAATTGAGGTACTGGCGGTGACTAATGCTTTACGTTGGTTAGAGTTACAAAACTACACTCATGCGTGCATTCTGAGTGATTCATTGAGTATGATCCGCAAGGTAGAGGCTGGTTCGGTGCGCAGGCACTGAATCACTACAAGAGTCAACAATTTGCAGAATTACGCTTATCTTCGTCCTGGGCACATGGGTGTCGTTGGCAATGAGAGAGCAGAAAGGCTGGCTGGCTGGCTCTGCCATCATATCAGAGGGCCAGCCAATGGATAGAGCTGATATTTTGAATGCCCTCATAGAGTGTGTCCGCAAAGAAGATTTTCATTTAAACTAATCCACGTCAACTACTAGATTGTAAGAGCTGGGTTTGAAGATTGAAACAGCAAGAAAAGAACAGCATAACAGGTACATGAGTAGGCTCATCAATCAAAATCGAACTGGTACGGTCAGTCGCTGGACGCTGTTGGAGATATTGCGAAGGAGATCGGAGCACCATGGACATGTCCGGAGTGCAATCAAGATATTCCAAACTGAAACTTAAACTGAAAGGCAATAAAAGAGAATGCGAAATCAAAAGCAAATTTAGAGTAAAAACGTCACTTAATGTGGCTCCTGGTCCACAAGGAGTTAAGCCACACTGGTAAAATCTGCACAAAAATATTAGAACAGCGCGTAAGACACATCGCTGACAAACAATTGAGCCCTTTACAGTTTGGATTTAGAATAGGAGTGGGATGCAGAGAAGCTCTACTTACTCTGAGACAACTGAGAGAAAAAACAACAGAATACGATAAAGAATTACACATATTATTCATCGACCACGATAAGGCGTTTGACAGAATAAATAGAAGCATTCCTTGGGAAACATTAGAAAATTACGGGATCAAGGGGCAACTGCTAGACAATATCAGAGTAATATACCAAAATAGCTACAGTGTGGTAAGAACAACAAACGGAATGACAGACTCATTCGAAAAAAAATCAGGAGTAAGACAGGGTTGTATGCTCTCACATTTTCTCTTCAACATATATATAGACAGAATAGTGAAAGATGTACAGCGCGGAAAAGACCTTATCGACATAGATAATGAAAACTACGATCAATTAAATAACCAAATCAAGGGATTACTGTATGCAGACGACCAAAGTCTAATCTATGAAGATGGAAGATCAGTTACAACATCATATGAATTCATTGTTAATAGCATGCAGGAAGTACAACATAAAAATCAACGCACAAAAGACCGAGACCATGAAAATCAGCAGAACATCAAGCCAAGCAAACATACATATAGACAACAGCAGAGTAAAGCAAGTTTCTGAATTCAAATATTTAGGCAGCATTTTCACACAGGACGACAAATTCGATAGAGAAATAGAGACAAGGTGTCAAAAGCAAATGCAGTGACCTACCAGCTGGCACCATTACTACAACATCCAAAGATTAAGAGATATTTGATGGAAGTGAAGACAGATGATACAAGTATTTTTCTACCAACACTTTCTTATCAGTGCCAAACTTAGTCTTCACGTGCTCACCACATGAGAAATACAATGCTTGAGGAAGGAAGTGGGGGTCACCAGAAAAGATATTCACACTGAATACATTGCCAGACAACAGAAGCAGTGTGGGCATACCTTCATGCACTGAATACATTGACAGACAACAAATGCAATGTTTCGACATTTAATAAGCATGGAATACAACCAACCACCAATAACAGCTAACAAATAAAAAAGAGATCAGGTTATAGAGCCATGGGAAGACCAAGAAAAAGATGGATAGACAATATCAAGAATACACTAAATACACACGGATATAATAGAACAAGGCAACCCATCTGGCCCTGGAACGCACATTAAAGACCCCACCCTTAATGGTAAGAGTAGAGAACAATCTGTATTATTCATCTGAGAAAAGACAATAAGCAAATATTAAGTTTGTCAGAATTTTTGTATTTGGAATATATTGGGAGTCTCCGTCGAGACCAAATATTTCATGGGGTTCTGCAGTAAGAAAAGTTGAAGAACCGCTGGTCCAGGCGATACAATCTATGCGTAAAGTAGAGACTATAAACGGTCGAGCAGACAATCTTCTCGGGATGAAAGAAAGACATATCGACCAACAGAAAGAGACGGAAACTGGTTAGTGAAGTTCTCTATCATTAGACTCATTATTAGTTACAGGTCATCCTGTTTTTCTTTCATGTTATCTGAAAGTTATCTGTTATGAAAGTTATCCGTTTCATGATATCTGTTATCTATATGTTATGTGAGCTTATGTAGCTTAGGTGGTAGTGAGCTCGATCATAACCCAAGCGTACCAGGTTCAAACTCAGCGACGGGTAAGTTTAGAAGAAAATTAGTTCCCTTGGCTTTTAAGAACTATAAAAATAGACCACACCGTTTAGAAAACAATGGCAAACTAATGAACGTATAAGTGGTGCTTCGAAAATTGACAATTTGTTTAATGTTGTTGATGGCTACGTGTTGTAAAGGATATGCCACGATTTTCATGTTCATGTCTATATGTGTATCAAGTTGACATTGTTAATCTTTTGATCTATGTTAGCATATTGATATGCACATCATGTCATATCTTTTTTACCCTAATGTCATAGACATATGCCGATATCTTTTATCTAATGTCATAGACATATGCCGATATCTTTTATCTAATGTCATAGACATATGCCGATATCTTTTATCTAATGTCATAGACATATGCCGATATCTTTACTAATGCTAGACATATGCCATATCTTTTATCTAATGTCATAGACATATGCCGATATCTTTTATCTAATGTCATAGACATATGCCGATATCTTTTATCTAATGTCATAGACATATGCCGATATCTTTTACCTAATGTCATAGACATATCTTCTCGATAACTTTATCTTAATGTCATAGACATATGCCGATATCTTTTATCTAATGTCATAGACATATGCCGATATCTTTTATCTAATGTCATAGACATATGCCGATATCTTTTATCTAATGTCATAGACATATGCCGATATCTTTTATCTAATGTCATATGAGGTTGGGTGCTCGCCTTTCGTTTCAAGGCACTCGGTTCGCTCCCTCGTGAAGCCATTTGGGGTATATTTCCATAAATCCATGATCTCAGTGTAAGTGAGATCAAGTTCCTAGTCCTATCGGAGACGGACGATAAAACGTAGACCCCGTGGTCAGTTGAGCACATAAAACAACCATTGGGAGTCCAAAATCGAGAAGAGCAGGCTGGAAAGCCGATGTTCTGCCGAAAAATAAAAAATAAAATTCTACAAAATATTCTTACTATTTTTAAATTACATCGAAAACCCTTGTCGGTGCCACGGAGTTCGCGCACTACCGCTGAGATCTTCCTGTGCAAGAAAGAGATTGGAGCACACATGGTTACTCACTGAAGTGCAACGATGATGGTCATGATGAAGGTCCTATCGATCAATCTAATATCATTCTTATCTAGCATTGCTGTTGGTAGGTAATGCAGAGATTGGGGCTAAACTCGAAATTAATTAGATGATAGAAGATAATGTAAGTAATGATCTTGTTTAAACAGATGAGTCTTTGCATCGTCTTGAGAAGTCATGCTAGGATTTTCTCGCTAGCACATATGGTAGAGCCACTGTAGAGCAACGCTTCTTCCAGTATGAGGCCGTTACTGCTGCCCTTCAGTGGCTCTCAGTGACTCCGTATTTTGGTTCAGTTGTTCTGTCAGACTCTCAGTCGATGATTGCAATATCCATAATGGCAGGTTACGGTATGAGTGGAAGTCCTCTAAAGAAGTTTCCAATTTCCAGAGGATCACCTGAATCTAGTGTCCTTGGCATGCTGGCGATCACGGCAATGGAACCGGTTTAGTAATGAAGACATCATGTGAATAGTGGGTACAGCATAAGTACTGAACTTCATCAAGAAACAACAAATTAAACGGTTCGGCCAGATAAGCAGATTACCAACAGACTCATTGCCTCAAAGAGCAATATTACTTCGATACAATGGAGACAAAGCAAAAGGTCGTACACTCAATAGGTGGACCTCAGAGATAAAAGAGATGGCGAAAAAAAACCACTGAATACAAAAGCCGTTCTAGCAAGCTCTTCTTATCCTGACGCCGTGAGGTAAAACAGGATTAAAGAACAGAAGAAGAATATCCGTTCAAAATAATAAGTTACAAACTTATTCCAGATCAGATTTTCATATCCGAAGTTAATATTCATTCAAGATAACATAATAATATTCATTCAAGATCATATATTAATATTCATTCAAGATTCACATATTAATATTCATTCAAGATCACATATTAATATTCATTACAAGATCCAATATTAATATTCATACAAGATCCACATATTAATATTCATACAAGATCCACATATTAATATTCATACAAGATCCACATATTAATATTCATTCAAGATCCAAAGTGCAACAGCATGTTGAATATCAGCGTCAAAGTTTTAGTTTTGCAGATACATTTTCTTCACATCATTTTGCCATCAGCCATTATTATGCACATAATTTCCTCAATGGGTGTAGTTTTGTCTATGTATTTCTTAGATGGGACGTGTCTGCTTCAATACTAGACTCGATTCCTGGAGAATATATTACATCTCATTGATATTCTTTCTGCGATATAGCTTGTTGGAATTACGTGTTAGAATAGCTTGTTAGAATTACGTGTTAGAATAGATTGTTAGAATTACGTGTTAGAATAGCTTGTTAGAATTATGGAAACTACTTCCAGTATGGATGTATACTGGCATTGAGGTTAGGTGGTCCCATCTCGTCACTGTGACATAGAGGTTAGGTGCTCCCTTCTTGTCACTGTGACGTAGAGGTTAGGTGCTCCCTTCTTGTCTCTGTGACGTAGAGGTTAGGTGCTCCCTTCTTGTCACTGTGACGTAGAGGTTAGGTGCTCCCTTCTCGTCTCTGTGACGTAGAGGTTAGGTGGTCCCTTCTCGTCACTGTGACGTAGAGGTTAGGTGGTCGCCTCTCGTCACTGTGACGTAGAGGTTAGGTGGTCCCTCTCTCTCTGTGACGTAGAGGTTAGGTGGTCCCTTCTCGTCTCTGTGACGTAGAGGTTAGGTGCTCCCTTCTCGTCTCTGTGACGTAGAGGTTAGGTGCTCCCTTCTCGTCTCTGTGACGTAGAGGTTAGGTGGTCCCTTCTCGTCTCTGTGACGTAGAGGTTAGGTGCTCCCTTCTCGTCTCTGTGACGTAGAGGTTAGGTGCTCCCTTCTCGTCTCTGTGACGTAGAGGTTAGGTGCTCCCTTCTCGTCTCTGTGACGTAGAGGTTAGGTGGTCCCTTCTCGTCACTGTGACGTAGAGGTTAGGTGGTCCCTCTGTCACTGTGACGTAGAGGTTAGGTGGTCCCTTCTTGTCTCTGTGACGTAGAGGTTAGGTGCTCCCTTCTCGTCTCTGTGACAGAGGTTGAGTGCTCCTTTCGTCTCTGTGACGTAGAGGTTGTCTCCTTCTCGTCCTGTGACGAGGGGTTGGTGCCCTTCTCGTCCGTGACGTAGAGAGTGCTCCTTCTCGTCTCTGTGACGAAGGTGGTCTCCCTTCTCGTCTCTGGAGAGAGGTTGGGTGCCTTCTGTCTCTGGACAGTTAGGTGGTCCCTTCTCGTCACTGTGACGTAAAAGGTTAGGTGGTCCTCTCGTCACTGGACGTAGAGTTAGGTGGTCCCTCTCGTCTCTGTGACGAGAGGTTGGGTGTCCCCTACGCTCTTGACGTAGAGGTTAGGTGCTCCTTTCTCTCTGTGACGTAGAGGTTGGGCTCCCTTCTCGTCTCTGTGACGTGAGGTTAGGTCCCTTCCTTGTCCTGTGACGTAGAAGACCCCTCTCTCGTGACGAGAGGTTAGGGCTCCCTTCTCGTCTCTGTGACGTAGAGGTTAATGGCCTCTCTTTCAACGTACCGTTTGAAGATCTTTAATCAGAACTACCCACAGATGCCTTTTATCTAGTAAGTTCCATGGAATATTCAAATATCTCAAACTTGAAAGATTCTTAATCAATCAGCTAACCCCTTTTTCAGGGTTCCATGGAATGTATAAATATCTCAACTAGAGAAGAGTCTTTATTAGAAACGTCCCACCAAATACATCCCAGTAACTCAGGATTATGTAAATTATCTCCAAACTTAGAAAAATCTTTAATCCTGAAATGCCAGCGACCGGGGACCTTTATTAGTAGTTTGTGGAATATATCAAATATCTCACTTAGAAAAAATCTTTAATCGGGAACTGCCAGAGAATCTTTTATAAGTAGTTCCTAGAATATTAAAATATCTCAAACTTAGAAGAAAAAATTTTGGAACCGACCAGATTTTTTATAAAATAGTTCCATGGAATATATCAAATATTCAAACTTAGAAAATCTTTATCTGAACGTCCAGCGCCCAAGAAAACCTTTACATTGTTTCCATGGAATATTCAAATATCTCAACTTGAAAGAACCCATCTGAACGTTAGCAAACCTTTATACAGTGTTCCATGGAATATATCAAATATCCCCAAACTTGAAAGAATCTTTCTAATCTGACTTGCAGCGCCGAACCTTTTTATGTGTTTCATGGAATATAAAAAATATCTCCAAACTAGAAAGAATCTTTAATCTAACTTTGCCAGCGACGGAACCTTTATACGGGTGTTCCTTGGAATATATCAAATCTCAAACCCAAATAATCTTAATCTGAAGTCAGCGACCGAACCTTTATACAGAGTTCCTGGAATATCAAATGTCTCCAAACTTAGAAAGAATCTTTATCTGAACGTGCCAGCCAGACCTTTATGCAGTAGTTCCAAGGAATATATCAAATATCTAACTTAGAAAGAATCTTTAATCTGAACGTCCCCAAGGACCGGGAACCTTTTTACAGTATTCCGGAATTATCAAATATCTCCAAACTTAAAAAGATCTTTAATCTGAACGTGCCAGCAGCCGACGCTTTATACAGTAGTCCTTTGGAATATATCAAATATCTCCAAACATAAAGAATCTTTAAATCTGAACGTACCCAGCAGACCTTTTATACAGTAGTTCCATGGAATATATCAAAATCTCCAAACTTAGAAAGATCTTTAATCTGAACCCTGCTTTGAAACCTTTTATACAGTAGCCAAGGAATATATCAAATATCTCCAAACTTAGAAAAGAATCTTAATCTGAACTGCCAAGACCGAACCTTTTATACAGTAGTTCCATGGAATTTTCAAATATCTAAACGAAAGAATCTTTAATCTAGACGTCCAGCGACCGACCTTTAATACAGAGTTCCATAATTATCAATATCTCCCTTAGAAAGAATCTTTAATCTGCGTGCCAGCGACCAACCTTTTTCAGTATTCATGGAATATTATCAAATATCTCAAACTTAGAAAGAATCTTTAATCTGAATCCAGCGACAACCTTTTTGGTGTAGTTTTCCTGGATATAAATATCTCAAACTTAGAAAGAATCTTTATCTGGGCATTGCCCCGCTGACCTTTTTACAGTAGGTTCCATGGATATTCAAATATCTAAAACTTCAGAAGATCTTTCTGAACGTGCCGCAAAGGGAACCTTTATACAGATTTCCCATGGAATTTCCATTCCAAACTTAGAAAGAATTTTAATCTGAACGTGCCAAGGACCAGCCTTTTATACGGGTAGTTCCGTGGAATATATCAAATTCTCCAAACTTGAAAGAATCTTTAATTTTGAACTGCCCACCAGACCTTTTTACAGTAGTTCCATGGAATATTCAAAATCTCCCAAACTTAGAAGAATCTTTAAAATCTGAACGTCCAGGACCAGACCTTTTATACAGTAGTTTGGAATATTCAAATATCCCCAAATTTAAAGAATCTTTAATCTGGAACGCCAGCGACCAACCTTTTAACAGTAGTTCCCTGGAATAATCAATATCTCCAACTTAGAAAGAATCTTTAATCTGAACGTGCCAGCACCGACCTTTTTTAACAGTAGTTCCATGGAATATACAATATCTCCAAACTAGAAAGAATCTTTAATCTGAACTTGCCAGCGACAAAACCTTTTATACAGTAGTTCCTGGAATATATCAAATATCCCAAACTTAGAAAGAATCTTTTAATCTGAACCCCCCAGCACCAAACCCTTTTATACAGTAGTTCCATGGAATTTTCAAATATCTCAAACTTGAAAGAATCTTTAATCTGAACGTGCCACGACAACCTTTATACAGTAGTTCCATGGAATATATCAAATAACTCCAAACAGAAAGAATCTTTAATCTGAACATTACATAAGCCTTTTTATACAGTGATTCATGGAATTTAAATACTCCAAACTTAGAAGAATTTTTTAAATCGAAATGCCACGACCGGCCCTTTTATACAGTAGTTCCATGAATATATCAAATATCTCCAAACTTAGAAAGAATCTCAATCTGAACTTGCCAGCGACCAGACCTTTATACAGTAGTTCAAGATTTTCAAATTCTCAAACTTAGAAAAAATCCTTAATCTGAACGTAGGACGAACCTTTTATACAGTAGTTCCATGGAATATTTTCAAATATCTAAAACTTAGAAGAATCTTAATCTGAACTCAGGCCCGAACCTTTTATACAGTAGTTCCATGGAATATATCAAATATCTCCAAACTTAGAAAGAATCTTTAATCTGAACGTGCAGCATAGAAAATTTATCAGTAGTTCCTGGAATATATCAAATATCCCCAAATTTAGAAAGATCTTTAATCTGAACGTTGCAGCCGACTTTATACAGTAGTTCCGGGGAATATTCAAATATCTCCAAACAGAAAGAATCTTAATCTGAACGTCCGGGACCAACCTTTTAATAAAAGTGATTCCATGGAATATATCAAATATCTCAAACTAAAAAGTTTAATCTGAATTGCCGGCGCCAGACCTTTATACAGTGTTCCGTGGAATTATCAAATATCTCCAAACTTAGAAAGAATCTAATCTGAACGTGCACGACCAGACCTTTTACAGTAGTTCCATGGAATATATCAAATATCTCAAACTTAGAAAAATCTTTAATCTGAACTTGCGTTTAACCCTTTTATACAGTATTTCCCATGGAATATATCAAATATCCCCAAACTTAGAAAGAATCTTTAATCTGACTGATGACCGAACCTTTTATACAGTAGTTCCGGGAATATATCAAATATCCCCACTTAGAAAGAATCTTAATCTGAACGTCCAGACAACCTTTAACAGTAGTTCCATGGAATATATCAAATATCTCAAACTTAGAAAAATCTTTAATCTGACTACCAAGACCAACCTTTATACGGTATTCCATGGAATATCAAATATCCTCAAACTTAGAAAGAATCTTTAATCTGAACGTGCAGGACTCAGACCTTTATACGATTCCTGGATATATCAAATATCTCAAACTTAGAAAGAATCTTAATTAGAGACGTCACGAAACCTTTATACAGCAGTTCCATGGAATTATCAAATATCTCCAAACTTAGAAAATCTTTAATTGAACGTGCCAGCGACCTAACCTTTTATACAGTAGTTCCATGGAATATATCAAATATCTCCAAACTTAGAAAGAATCTTTAATCTAAACGTGCAGCACCAACCTTTATCAGTAGTTCCATGGAATATATCAAATATCCCCAACTTAGAAAGAATCTTTATCTGACTGCCAAGCCGACCTTTATACAGTAGTTCCAGGGAATATATCAAATATCTCCAAACTTGAAGAATCTTAATCTGAAATTGCCAGCGACCGAACCTTTTATACAGTAGTTCCATGGAATATATCAAATATCTCCAAACTTAGAAAGAATCTTTAATCTGAACTGACCAAAACCCTTTATACAGTAGTTCCATGGAATATTCAAATATCTCCAAACAGAAAGAATCTTTAATCTGAACGTACCAGCGCCAGACCTTTTATACAGAGTTCCTGGAATATATCAAATATCTCCAAACTTAGAAAATTTTTAATCTGAACGTCCCAGCGACCAACCCTTTTTATACAGTAGTTCCAGGGAAATTTTCAAATATCTCAAATTTAAAGAATCTTTATCTAACGTCCAGCGACCGAACCTTTATTCATATTTCCCAGGAATATATCAAATATCTCCAAACTTAGAAAGATCTTTAATCTGAACGTGCAGCGACCTTTTTATACAGTATTTCCCATGGAATATATCAAATATCTCCAAACTTGAAAGAATTTTTAAATCTGAACGTGCCAGCGACCAACCTTTATACAGTAGTTCTGGAATATATCAAATTCCCCAAACTTAAAAAGAATCTTTAATCTGAACATTAGCGCCAACCCTTTTTATACAGTAGTTCCAGGAATATATCAAATATCCCCAGCAGAAAATCTTTAATCTGGTCAACGACCAACCTTTTATACAGTAGTTCCATGGAATATATCAAATATCTCCAAACTTAGAAAGAATCTTTAATCTGAACATTGCACCAACCTTTATACAGTAGTTCCATGGAATTTTCAAATATCTCCAAACTTAGAAAGAATCTTTAATCTGAACTGCCATACGACCATACAGTAGTTCCCATGGATATATCAAATATCTCCAAACTTAGAAAGAATCTTTAATCTGAACGTACCAGCCCAAACTTTTACGTGGTTCCGTGGATATATCAAATATCTCCAAACTTAGAAAGAATCTTTAATCTGAACGTCAGCGACGACCTTTTACATAGTTCCGGGGAATTATATCAAATATCTCCAAACTTAGAAAGAATCTTTAATCTGAACTTCCCAAAGGACCTTTTATACAGTAGTTCCATGGAATATATCAAATATCTCCAAACTTAGAAAGAATCTTTTAATCAAACTGTCCCACCCGACCGGGCCTTTATCGGTTCCTGGAATATATCAAATATCCCCAAACTTAGAAAGAATCTTTAATCTAAACGTGCCAGCGACCAACCTTTATACAGTAGTTCCATGGGATATCAAATATCTCCAAACTTGAAGAATTTTTAATCTGAACGTCCCGCAGACCTTTATACGGGATTTTCCTGGATATTCAAATATCTCCAAACTTAGAAAGAATCTTTAATCTGAACGTGCCAGCGACCGCCTTTTATACAGTAGTTCCATGGAATATCAAATATCTCCAAACTTAGAAATCTTTAATCAAACTTGCCAGGACCAACCTTTTATACAGTAGTTCCATGGAATATATCAAATATCTCAAACTTAGAAAGATCTTTTCTGAAAACAGGGCCAACCTTTTTTTAATGAGTATTTCAGGATATATCAAATATCCCCAAACTTAGAAAATCTTAATCTGAACTTGCCAGCGACCAGACCTACTCAGTAGTTCCATGGAATATATCAAATATCTCCAAACTTAGAAAGAATCTTTAATCTAGCTTGCACGAACCTTTTATACGAGTTATGAATATATCAAATATCCCCAAACAAAAGAATTTTAATCTGAATGCCAGCGACCGACGCTTTATACAGTAGTTCATGGAATATTCAATATCTCCAAACTTAGAAGAATCTTAATCTGACTTTGCCAGCGACCAACCTTTTGTAGTTCCATGGAATATATCAAATATCTAAACTTAAAAAGAATCTTAATCTGAACGTGCCAGCGACCGAACCTTTTATACAGTAGGTTCCATGGAATATTCAATTCTCCAAACTTAGAAAGAATCTTTAATCTGACAACTGACAAACCTTTTATCAGTATTTCCCAGGGAAATTTTCATATCTCCAACTTAAAAAGAATCTTTAATCTGAACATGCCAGCGACCGACCTTTATACAGTAGTTCCATGGAATATCAAATATCTCAAACTTAGAAAGAATCTTTAATCTAACGTGCCAGCGACCGACTTTTATACATTTTCCCATGGAATATATCAAATATCTCCAAACTTAGAAAGAATCTTTAATCGACGTGCCAAACGACCAACCTTTATACAGTAGTTCATGGAAATATATCAAATATCTCCAAACTTAGAAAGAATTTTTTAATCTGAACGTCCAGGACCGAACCTTTATACAGTAGTTCCATGGAATATATCAATTTTCCCAAATTTGAAAGAATCTTTAATCTGACGTGCCACGACCAACCCTTTTTATACAGTAGTTCCGTGAATATATCAAATATCTCCACTTAGAAAGAATCTTTAATCTGGACGTGCCAGCGCCCTGAATTTTATACAGTATTTCCCATGAATATATCAAATATCCAAACTTAGAAAAAATCTTTAATCTGAACTGCCAGCACCAGAACTTTATAAAATGTTCTGGAATATATCAAATATCTCCAAACTTAAAAGAATCTTTAATCTGAACGTCCCAAAGACAACCCTTTATAAGTAGTTCCTGGAATATATCAAATATCCCCAACTTAGAAAGAATCTTTAATCTGACTACGCCAGCACTTTATCAGTGTTCCCATGGAATATATCAAATATCTCCAAACTTAAAAAGAATCTTTAATCGGGAAGTACAGCGACCAACTTTTATACAGGTTCAGGGAAATATATCAAATATCTCCAACTTAGAAAAAATCTTTAATCTGAACGTGCGGCGACCAACCTTTATACAGTAGTTCCATGGAATATATCAAAAAACCCCAAAGCAGAAAGATCTTTAATCTGACGTACCAGGACCAATTTAAAAGTAGTTCATGAATTTATCAAATATCTCCAAACTTAGAAAGAATCTTAATCTGAACGTACCACAAGACCTTTTTACAGTAGTCATGGAATTATCAAATATTCCAAACTTAGAAAGAATCTTTAATCTGAACGTGCCGAACAGACCTTTTTACAGTGTTCCAGGGAAATATATCAAATATCCAAACTTGAAAGAATCTTTAATCTGAACTCAGCGACGAACCTTTTATACAGTAGTTCCAGGGGAATAATCAAATATCTCAAACTTAAAAAGAATCTTTAATCTGAACGTGCAGTGAAACGCCATCAGTAGTTCCATGGAATATATCAAATATCTCCAAACTTGAAAGAATCCTTAATCTGAAGGGTAGCGCCCAACCCTTTTATACAGTAGTTCAAGAATATCAAATATCTCCAACTTAGAAAGAATCTTTAATCTGAACGTTCAGCACCAACCTTTTTAAAAAGTAGTTCCTGGAATATATCAAATATCTCAACGAAAGAATCTTTCTGAACGTGCCAGCGACCAGAACCTTTTATCATATTTCCCATGGAGATATATCAAATATCCCCAAACTAGAAAGTCTTTAATCAAACATCCTGCCAATTTTATGAGTTCCATGGAATATTAAATATCTCCAAACAGAGAATCTTTAATCTGAACTTGGGACCAACCTTTTATACAGTAGTTCCATGGAATATATCAAATATCTCCAAACTTAGAAAGAATCTTTAATCTGAACGATTGCCACGACCGAACCTTTTTATGCAGTAGTTCCATGGAATATATCAATATCCCCAAACTTAGAAAAAATCTTTAATCTGAACTGCCAGCGACCAACCCGTTTATACAGTATTTCCCTGAATATATAAAATTTCTCAAACAGAAAATTTTTAAATCTAAGTGCCCAGCGACCGCCCTTTTTATACGTAGTTCCATGGAATATATCAATTTTCCAAACTTAAAAAGAATCTTAATTTCTTGAACTTCAGTACCGAATAAATACATGGGATTCCATGGAATATATAAATATCTCCAAACTTAGAAAGATCTTTAATCTGAACTTTTGGACCAGCCCTTTTATACAGTAGTTCCATGGAATATATCAAATATCTCCAAACTTAGAAAAATCTTTTAATCTGAACTTGGCCAGCCCAACCTTTATACGTAGTTCCATGAATATATCAAATATCTCCAAACTAGAAAGAATCTTTAATCTGACTGCCAGCGACGCCTATAGTAGTTCCATGGAAATATCAAATCTCCAAACAGAAAGAATTTTTAATCTGAACGTGCAGCGACAACCTTTGTACAGTAGTTCCATGGAATATATCTATCTCCAAACTTAGAAAGAATCTTTAATCTGAACCCTGCCAGCGACCGACCTTTTTAACAGTAGTTCCATGGAATATATCAAATATCCCCAACAGAAAGAATCTTTAATCTGAACGTGCCAGCGACCGAACCTTTTAGCAGTATTTCCCTGGAATTATCAAATATCTCAAAACTTAGAAAGAATCTTTAATCTGAACTTTGCCAGCGCCGAACCTTTATACAGTATTTCCCAATGGAATATATCAATATCTCCAAACTTAGAAAGAATCTTTTAATCTGAACTCCGCGACAGAACCTTTTATACGTATTCCGTGGAATATATCAAATATCCCCAAACTTAGAAAGAATCTTTAATCTGAACGTGCCAGGACCGAACCTTTTATACAGTAGTTCCATGTTATCAAATATCCCCAAACTTAGAAAAATCTTTAAATCTGAACGTCCAGCGACCGACCTTTTACAGTAGTTCCATGAATATCAAATATCTCAAACTTAGAAAGAATCTTTAATCTGAACTTTCCAGGACCAAACCTTTTATACGTATTTGGAATATTCAAATTCCCAAACTTAAAAAGAATCTTAATCTGAGACGTCCACGACAACCTTTATACAGTAGTTCCATGGAATATAAATATCTCCAGACTTAAAAAGAATCTTTAATCTGAACTTGCCAGCGACCGAACCTTATAAGTAGGTTCCATGGAATTATCAAATATCTCCAAACTTAGAAGAATCTTTAATCTGAGTGCAGGGACCACCTTTTCAGTAGTTCCATGGAATATATCAAATTCTCAAACTTAGAAAGAATCTTTAATCTGAACTTGCCAGGCGCCCAACCTTTATACAGTAGTTCCGGGGGAATATCAAATATCTCCAAACTTAGAAGAATCTTTAATCTGACGTGCCAGCGACAACCTTTATACAGTAGTTCCGTGGATATATCAAATATCTCCAAACTTAGAAAGTCTTTAATCTGAACTAGCACCGACCTTACCAGTAGTTCCATGGAATATATCAAGTATCCCCAACTTAGAAAATCTTTAATCTGAAGTACCGGACCAAACCTTTATCCCAGTAGTTCCTGGAATATATCAAATATCCCCAAACTTAGAAAGAATCTTTAATCTGAATTGAGCGACCAACTTTATACAGTAGTTCCATGGAATATATCAAATATCTCCAAACTTGAAGAATCTTTATCGAACGTCCCAGCGACCAACCTTTATCGGTAGTTCCATGGAATATATCAATATCCCCCAAACTTAGAAAGAATTTTTATCTGAACTTAACGACCAACTTTTATACGGTATTTCCCTGGAATTATCAAAAAACTCCAAACAGAAAGAATTTTTAATCTGAACGTCCAGCGACCGAACCTTTATACAGTAGTCCATGGAATATATCAAATATCTCCAAACTAAAAAAGATTTAATCTGAATGCCAGCGCCCGAACTTTATACAGTAGTTCAGGAATATATCAAATATCTCCAAACTTAGAAAAAATCTTTAATCTGAACGTCCCAGCGACTAACCTTTATACAGTAGTTCCTGGAATATATCAAATATCTCCAAACAGAAAGAATCTTTAATCTAAAACATTGAGCGACCAACCCTTTTTAAAAGTAGTTCCATGGATATATCAAATATCTCCAAACTTGAAAGATCTTTAATCTGAACTTTGCCAGCGACCAGACCTTTATACAGTAGTTCCATGGAATATATCAAATATCCCCAAACAGAAAGAATCTTTAATCTGAACGTGCAGGACCGAACCTTTTAACCCGTAGTTCCGTGGAATATATCAAATATCTCCAAACTTAGAAAGAATCTTTCTGAACTCCGGGACAACCTTTATACAGTAGTTCATGAAAATATATCAAATATCTCCAAACTTAGAAAGAATCTTAATCTGAACGTCCCCAGACCAACCTTTATACAGTGTTCCATGGAATATATCAAATATCTCCAAACTTAGAAAGAATCTTTAATCTGAACTCCCAGCGACCAACCTTTATACAGTGTTCCTGGAATATATCAAATATCTCAAACTAAAAAATCTTTAATCTGAACGTCACGCCGAACCTTTTATCCCAGTAGTTCCATGGAATTATCAAATATCCCCAAACTAGAAAGAATCAATCTGAACTGCAGCGACCAAACCTTTTATACAGTAGTTCCATGGAATATATCAAATTCAAACAGAAAGAATCTTTAATCTGAACGTCCCCAGCGCCCAAAACCCTTTTTAAACGTGTTCATGGAATATATCAAATATCTCCAAACTTAAAAAGAATTTTTTAATCTGAACGTGCCAGCGACCAACCTTTATACAGTAGTTCCGGGAGATTTCAAATCTCCAAACTTAGAAAGAATCTTTAATCTGGAACGTGCCAGCGACCAACCCTTTTATACAGTAGTTCCATGGAATATATCAAATATCTCCAAACTTAGAAAGAATCTTTAATCTGAACTCCCGGACCAACCTTTATCAGTAGTCATGAATTTCAAATATCTCCAAACTTAGAAAGAATCTTTTTCTGAACGTGCCAGCGATACCTTTAACAGTGAGTTCCATGGAAATATCAAATATCTCAAACTTAGAAAGTTTTAAATCTAACTACCGCGACAACCCTTTTTATACAGTAGTTCCTGGAATATATCAAATATCTCAAACTTAGAAAGAATCTTTCTGAACCTTATAGTGCCAGAACTTTATACAGTATTTCCATGGAATATATCAAATATCTCCAAACTAGAAAGAATCTTTAATCTGGACGTACCATGACAACCTTTTAACAGTAGTTCCTGAATATAAAAATATCTCCAAACTTAGAAGAATCTTTAATCTGAACATTGCACAATTTTATCAGTGTTCCGTGGAATATATAAAATATCTCAAACTTAGAAAGAATTTTTAAAACTGAACTGTACAGAACCGACCTTTTAATACAGTAGTTCCATGGGAATATCAAATATCTCCAACTTAGAAAATCTTATCTGAACTCACGACCAAACCTTTATACAGTATTTCCCAAATGGAATATATCAATATCTCCAAACTTAGAAAGAATTTTTAATCTGAACATGCCGGCCGAACCTTTTATACAGTAGTTCCTGGATTATCAAATATCTCAACTTAAAGAATCTTTAATCTGAACTGCAGCGCCCAACCTTTTATACAGTAGTTCCATGGAATATATCAAATATCTCCAAACTTAGAAAGAATCTTTAATCTGAACGTCCCGCGACCAACCTTTATACAGTAGTTCCATGGAAATATCAAATATCTCAAATTTAAAGAAAGAATCTTTAATCTAACGTGCCAGCGACCAGCCTTTTTACGTAGTTCCTGGAATATATCAATATCCCCAAACTTGAAAGAATCTTAAATCTGGAACGACCAGCGACCAACCTTTTTATACAGTAGTTCCATGGAATATATCAAAATCTCCAAAAGAAAGAATCTTTTAATCTGAACGTCAGCGACAGACCTATGGTAGTTCCTGGAATATGTCAAATATCTCCAAACTTAGAAAAATCTTTAATCTGAACTCAACACCAAACCTTTTATACAGAGTTCCATGGAATTTTCAAATATCTCCAAACTTAGAAAGAATCTTTCTGAACGCCGCGCCCGACCTTTATACAGTGTTCCATGAATTTTCAAATATCTCCAAACTTAGAAAGAATCTTTAATCTGAACGTCCAAGCGACCGACCTTTTATACAGTAGTTCCTAGATATATCAAAATAATCTCCAAACAGAAAGAATCTTTAATCTGAACGTGCCAGCGACCGACACACATACAGTAGTTCATGGAATATATCAAATATCTCAAACTAGAAAGAATCTTAATCTGAACGTGCCAGCGCCAGAACCTTTTATCCCGTAGTTCCAGGGATATAATCAAATATCTCCAAACTTAGAAAGTCTTTAATCTGAACGTGCCAGCGCTGAACCCTTTTATCAGTAGTTCCGGGGAAATTAAAATCTTCCCCCAACCTGAAAGAATCTTTAATCTGAACTTCCAGCGACCAAAACCTTTTATACAGTAGTTCCATGGAATATATCAAATATCTCCAAACTTAGAAAATTTTAATCTGAACATTAGCGACCAGACCTTTTTATACAGTAGTTCCATGGAATATATCAAATATCCCCAACTTAAAAAATTAATCTGAAGGGCCAGCGACCTTTTATACAGTGTTCCATGGAATATATATATCTCCAAAGCAGAAAGAATCTTAATCTGAACTTGCCAGCGACCAACCTTTTTATACATGTTCCCATGGAATATATCAAATATCTCCAAACTTAAAAAGAATTTTTAATCTAAACCCTGCCAGCGACCAACCTTTATCAGTGTTCCATGGAATTATCAAATATCTCCAAACTTGAAAGAATCTTTAATCTGAACGTCCAGCGACCAACCTTTTATCATTGGTTCCATGGAATATATCAAATATCTCCAACTTAGAAAGAATCTTATCTGAACGTCCAGACGAACCTTTTATCCCAGTAGTTCCTGGAATATTCAAATTCCCCAAACTTAGAAAGAATCTTTAATCTGAACTTCCAGCAAAACCAAGCCTTTTATTAGTATTCCAATTAAAAATTCAAATTCCCAAAACCTTAAAGAGAATCTTTAATTCTCCCAAAGTGCCAGCTTGAGACGATTTACAGTAGTTCCTGGAATATATAAATATCAAACAGAAAGAATCTTTTAATCTGAACATTGCGGTCAACCTTTATACAGTAGTTCCGGGAAATATATCAAATATCTCCAAACTTAGAAAGAATCTTTAATCTGAACTGAAGCACCGAACCTTTATACAGTGTTCCATGGAATATATCAAATATCTCCAACTTAGAAAGAATCTTTAATCTGAACGTGCAGCGACCGACCTTTTATACAGTAGTTCCTGAATTTCAAATATCTCCAAACTAGAAAAATCTTTAATCTGAACGTGCCGACCAGACCTTTTTATACAGTAGTTTCCTGGAATATATCAAATATCTCCCAAACTTTAGAAGAATCTTTAATCTGAACGTGCCAGCGACCGAACCTTTTATA
Source organism: Arion vulgaris (assembly GCA_020796225.1). Lineage (NCBI taxonomy): Eukaryota > Metazoa > Mollusca > Gastropoda > Stylommatophora > Arionidae > Arion > Arion vulgaris. The sequence continues at coordinate 12,457,173 of CM036774.1, forward strand.
CAGTAGTTCCCAGGATTATTCGATATCTCCAAACTTAGAAAGAATCTTTAATCTGAACGGCCGCGACCGGAACCTTTTATGTAGTTCCATGGAATATACAAATATCCCCAAACTTAGAAAAGAATCTTTTCTGAACTGCCAGGACCAGACACATACATGTTCCATGGAATTATCAAAAAACTCCAAACTTAGAAAGAATCTTTAATCTGAACGTGCCAGCACGCAACCTTTTATACCAGTGGTTCCTGGAATATATCAAATATCCAAACTTAGAAGAATCTCTTAATCTGAACTTGGCCAGCGACTGAACCTTTTTGTAGTTCCTGGAATATATCAAATACTCCAAACTTAGAAAGAATCTTTAATCTGAACTTCCGCGACAACCCTTTTTATACAGTAGTTCCATGGAATATATCAAATATCTCAAACTTAGAAAGAATCTTTAATCTGAACGTGCAGCGACCAACCTTTTGCCAGTAGTTCCATGGAATATCAAATATCCCCAAACTTAAAAAAGAATCTTTAATCTGAACGTGCCAAGCCAACCTTTTATCAGTAGTTCCGTGGAATATCAAATTCTCCAAACTTAGAAAGAATCTTTAATCTAAACCCATTGCGACAACCCTTTTTATACAGTGGTTCCATGGGAATATATCAAATATCTCCAAACTTAGAAAAAATTAATCTGAACGTGCCAGCCGAACCTTTTTACTGGTTCCATGGAATATTCAAATATCTCCAACTTAGAAAGTCTTTAATCTGACTGCTGAGGCGACCTTTTATACAGTAGTTCCATGGAATATATCAAATATTTTCAAACTTAAAAAGAATCTTTTAATCCTGGACGTGCCAAGCGACCAGAACCTTTTATACAGTGGTTCCATGGAATATATAAAATATCTCCAAACTTAAAAAAGAATCTTTAATCTGAACTGCAGCGAAACTAACATAGTTCCATGGAATATATCAAATATCCCCAAACTTAGAAAGAATCTTTATCGAAGCAGCGACCGACCTTTTTTATACAGTAGTTCCATGGAATATATCAAATATCTCCAAACTTGAAAGAATCTTTAATCTGAACTTCCAGCAGACTTTTATACAGTAGTTCCTGGAATATATCAAATATCTCCAAACAGAAAAGAATCTTTAATCTGAACTGCCCGACCAACCTTTTACAGTAGTTCCATGGAATATATCAAATATCTCCAAACTTAGAAAGAATCTTTAATCTGAACATTCAACACAACCCTTTTTATAGTAGTTCCATGGATATTCAAATATCCCTTGAAAGAATCTTTATCTGAACGTTGGACCGACCTTTATACAGTAGTTCCATGGAATATTCAAAAAACTCCAAACTTGAAAAATTTTAAATCGGAACTTTGCCAGACCGCCCTTTATACAGTAGTTCCATGGATATATCAAATATCTCAAACAAAAAGAATCTTTAATCGGGAACGTGCCAGGCCAGACCTTTATACAGTAGTCATGGAATATATCAAATATCTCCAAACAGAAAAAATCTTTAATCTGAACTGTGCAACCGACCTTTATACAGTGTTCCAGGGAAATATCAAATATCTCCAAACTTAAAGAATTTTTAATCTGATCCAGCGATGAACCTTTTATACAGTAGTTCCGTGGAATATTAAATATCTCCAAAACTTAAAAGATCTTTAATCTGAACGTGCGGACCAACCTTTTATACAGTAGTTCCATGGAATATATCAAATATCTCCAAACTTAGAAAGAATCTTTAATCTGAACATGCCGACAGACCTTTTATCAGTAGTTCCATGGAATATATCAAATATCTCCAACTTGAAAGATCTTTAATCTGGGTCCCAGGACCAAACCTTTATACAGTGGTTCCATGGAATATATCAAATATCTCCAAACTTAGAAAGAATCTTTAATCTGAACGTGCCAGCAGAACCTTTATCAGTAGTCCATGGAATATTCAAATATCCCCAAACTTAGAAAGAATCTTTAATCTGAACGTGCCCAGGACCAGACCTTTTTACAGTAGTTCCTGGAATATATCAAATATCTCCAACTTGGGAAAGAATCTTTAATCTGGGCAGGCTACATGTCGGACCCCAAACCTTTAATGACCCAGTAGTTCCATGGAATATATCAAATATCTCCAAACTTAGAAAGAATCTTTAATCTGAACGTGAGCGACAGAACCTTTATAAAATAGTTCCATGGAATATATCAAATATCTCCAAACTTAGAAGAATCTTTTCTGAGCTGCATGACAAAACCTTTTTATAAGTATTTCCCATGGAATGTATCAAATATCTCCAAACTTAGAAAGAATCTTTAATCTGAACGTGCCAGCGACCAACCTTTATACAGTAGTTCCGTGGAATATATCAAATATCTCCAAACTTAGAAAGAATCTTTAATCGAACTTGCCAGCGCCCGAACCTTTTTATACAGTATTTCCCGGAATTATAAAATATCTCCAACTTAGAAAGATCTTTATCTAACGCCAGCAGGAACCTTTATCAGTAGTTCCAGGGAAATATATCAAATATCTCCAAACTTAGAAAGAATCTTAATTGCTGCAGCGACCGAACCTTATACAGTGTTCCATGAATATATAAATATCCCCAAACTTAAAAAGAATCTTTTCTGAACTGTAAAAAGAACCTTTTTAACAGTAGTTCCATGGAATATATCAAATATCTCAAACTTAGAAAGAATCTTTAATCTGAACGTGCAGACCAGAACCTTTTATACAGTAGTTCCATGGAATATATCAAATCTCCAAACTTAGAAAGAATCTTTAATCTGAACGTGCAGCGAACACTTTTATACAGTAGTTCCATGGAATATATCAAATATCTCCAAAGCTTAGAAAGAATTTTAACCCCGGGACGTGCCAGCACAAAACCTTTTATACAGTAGTTCCATGGAATTATCAAATATCTCCAAACTTAGAAAATCTTTAATCTGAATCCAGCACCGACCTTTATACAGTAGTTCCATGGAATATATCAAATATCTCCAAACTTAGAAGAATCTTTAAATCTGAACTTTGCCCAAGCAGACCAGCACCTTTATACAGTAGTTCCTGGAATATGTCAAATATCTCCACTAGAAAGAATCTTTAATCTGAACGTGCCAACGACCAGAACCTTTTTATACAGTAGTTCCTGGAGATATATCAAATATCCCCAAACTAGAAAGAATCTTTAATCTGAACAAATTGCCCAGGTTCGACTCCAGAAAACCTTTTATACAGTAGTTCCATGGAAATATCAAATATCTCAAACTTGAAAGAATCTTTAATCTGAACGTACGACCGAACCTATCAGTAGTTCCGTGGAATATATCAAATATCTCCAAACTTGAAAAGTCTTTAATCTGAACGTCCCAGCACCGAACCTTTTATACAGTAGTTCCATGGAATATATCAAATATCTCCAAACTTAGAAAGAATCTTTAAATCTGAACTGCAGCGACCGAACCTTTTATACAGTAGTTCCGTGGAATATATCAAATATCTCCAAACTTAGAAAGAATCTTTAATCTGAACGTGCCAGCGACCGAACCTTTTATACAGTAGTTCCATGGAATATATCAAATATCTCCAAACTTAGAAAGAATCTTTAATCTGAACGTGAGCACCAAAACCTTTTTTATACAGTAGTTCCGTGGAATATATCAAATATCCCCAAACTTAGAAAGTCAAAATACCAATTTCAGGCTGGTGACTAGAGAATAGATTATCCGGGAAATGAACACATTTCACTTTACACACAATTATCTCTGCTACTAAACAGAGAGTCTATGTGGCTGAAGTGATCAAACTATTTACCCTGCGTTTCGAAGGTCGTATGTTCGAATCCGGAGAGCTACGTTCTGTTCACAAGTGATTTTTTTTCTAGAAAACTCTAAGATTGTTGCGGGACCTACTGAATTAGTAGTTTGTGCCATTTCATGTGGAGTACCATTTCAGCCAATAGCGATAGAGAAATATGGGTGAATCTGGTGCAATAAAGTCAATTCTTCGTCCGTTAGACTGAACTAGAAAGAATACATAATGTAAGTAAACACTATAGCAAGGTCTGCAAAGGTTTGTTTGAAACTACAGCGACTTAACAAGAAGTATAGTGCCACTTAGAACCAGTGTAGAGAAGCAGAGTAGAAACTCATGTCAGCCAGTAACGTGTTACAGACAGCAGACACAAACTGTCTTCTAGTTACATCGAGTGCCAGGACAGGTCTAGAATACGAAACATCTCAATCTATTTATGTTTCTAATTAGATTGAGCTATTTGATGTAAAAACTATCACAACCTTCTAGCATGGACGCACATAGCGATGTATTACTACATCAGAGTTATATCATAGATAGTTACATATATCTAAACCATAGATTCCATCATAGATAGTTACATATATCTAAACCATAGATTCTATCATAGATAGTTACATATATCTAAACCATAGATTCTATCATAGATAGTTACATATATCTAAACCATAGATTCTATCATAGATAGTTACATATATCTAAACCATAGATTCTATCATAGATAGTTACATATATCTAAACCATAGATTCTATCATAGATAGTTACATATATCTAAACCATAGATTCCATCATAGATAGTTGCATATATCTAAACCATAGATTCCATCATAGATAGTTACATATATCTAAACCATAGATTCTATCATAGATAGTTACATATATCTAAACCATAGATTCTATCATAGATAGTTACATATATCTAAACCATAGATTATATCATAGATAGTTACATATATCTAAACCATAGATTCTATCATAGATAGTTACATATATCTAAACCATAGATTCTATCATAGATAGTTACATATATCTAAACCATAGATTATATCATAGATAGTTACATATATCTAAACCATAGATTCTATCATAGATAGTTACATATATCTAAACCATAGATTCCATCATAGATAGTTGCATATATCTAAACCATAGATTCCATCATAGATAGTTACATATATCTAAACCATAGATTATATCATAGATAGTTACATATATCTAAACCATAGATTCCATCATAGATAGTTACATATATCTAAACCATAGATTCCATCATAGATAGTTACATATATCTAAACCATAGATTCTATCATAGATAGTTACATATATCTAAACCATAGATTCTATCATAGATAGTTACATATATCTAAACCATAGATTCCATCATAGATAGTTGCATATATCTAAACCATAGATTCTATCATAGATAGTTACATATATCTAAACCATAGATTCCATCATAGATAGTTACATATATCTAAACCATAGATTCCATCATAGATAGTTGTAGATATCTAAACCATAGATTCTATCATAGATAGTTACATATATCTAAACCATAGATTCCATCATAGATAGTTACATATATCTAAACCATAGATTCCATCATAGATAGTTACATATATCTAAACCATAGATTCTATCATAGATAGTTACATATATCTAAACCATAGATTCTATCATAGATAGTTACATATATCTAAACCATAGATTATATCATAGATAGTTACATATATCTAAACCATAGATTCCATCATAGATAGTTACATATATCTAAACCATAGATTCTATCATAGATAGTTACATATATCTAAACCATAGATTCCATCATAGATAGTTACATATATCTAAACCATAGATTATATCATAGATAGTTACATATATCTAAACCATAGATTATATCATAGATAGTTACATATATCTAAACCATAGATTATATCATAGATAGTTACATATATCTAAACCATAGATTCCATCATAGATAGTTACATATATCTAAACCATAGATTCCATCATAGATAGTTACATATATCTAAACCATAGATTCCATCATAGATAGTTACATATATCTAAACCATAGATTATATCATAGATAGTTACATATATCTAAACCATAGATTCTATCATAGATAGTTACATATATCTAAACCATAGATTCTATCATAGATAGTTACATATATCTAAACCATAGATTCTATCATAGATAGTTACATATATCTAAACCATAGATTCTATCATAGATAGTTACATATATCTAAACCATAGATTCCATCATAGATAGTTGCATATATCTAAACCATAGATTCCATCATAGATAGTTACATATATCTAAACCATAGATTATATCATAGATAGTTACATATATCTAAACCATAGATTCCATCATAGATAGTTACATATATCTAAACCATAGATTCCATCATAGATAGTTACATATATCTAAACCATAGATTCTATCATAGATAGTTACATATATCTAAACCATAGATTCTATCATAGATAGTTACATATATCTAAACCATAGATTCCATCATAGATAGTTGCATATATCTAAACCATAGATTCTATCATAGATAGTTACATATATCTAAACCATAGATTCCATCATAGATAGTTACATATATCTAAACCATAGATTCCATCATAGATAGTTGTAGATATCTAAACCATAGATTCTATCATAGATAGTTACATATATCTAAACCATAGATTCCATCATAGATAGTTACATATATCTAAACCATAGATTCCATCATAGATAGTTACATATATCTAAACCATAGATTATATCATAGATAGTTACATATATCTAAACCATAGATTATATCATAGATAGTTACATATATCTAAACCATAGATTATATCATAGATAGTTACATATATCTAAACCATAGATTCCATCATAGATAGTTACATATATCTAAACCATAGATTCCATCATAGATAGTTGCATATATCTAAACCATAGATTCTATCATAGATAGTTACATATATCTAAACCATAGATTCCATCATAGATAGTTGCATATATCTAAACCATAGATTCTATCATAGATAGTTGCATATATCTAAACCATAGATTCTATCATAGATAGTTACATATATCTAAACCATAGATTCCATCATAGATAGTTGCATATATCTAAACCATAGATTCTATCATAGATAGTTACATATATCTAAACCATAGATTCCATCATAGATAGTTGTAGATATCTAAACCATAGATTCTATCATAGATAGTTGCATATATCTAAACCATAGATTCTATCATAGATAGTTACATATATCTAAACCATAGATTCCATCATAGATAGTTACATATATCTAAACCATAGATTCCATCATAGATAGTTGTAGATATCTAAACCATAGATTCTATCATAGATAGTTACATATATCTAAACCATAGATTCTATCATAGATAGTTGCATATATCTAAACCATAGATTCTATCATAGATAGTTACATATATCTAAACCATAGATTCTATCATAGATAGTTACATATATCTAAACCATAGATTCTATCATAGATAGTTACATATATCTAAGCCATAGATTCCATCATAGATAGTTGTAGATATCTAAACCATAGATTCTATCATAGATAGTTACATATATCTAAACCATAGATTCCATCATAGATAGTTACATATATCTAAACCATAGATTATATCATAGATAGTTACATATATCTAAACCATAGATTATATCATAGATAGTTACATATATCTAAACCATAGATTATATCATAGATAGTTACATATATCTAAACCATAGATTCCATCATAGATAGTTACATATATCTAAACCATAGATTCTATCATAGATAGTTACATATATCTAAACCATAGATTATATCATAGATAGTTACATATATCTAAACCATAGATTCCATCATAGATAGTTACATATATCTAAACCATAGATTATATCATAGATAGTTACATATATCTAAACCATAGATTCCATCATAGATAGTTACATATATCTAAACCATAGATTCCATCATAGATAGTTACATATATCTAAACCATAGATTATATCATAGATAGTTACATATATCTAAACCATAGATTCCATCATAGATAGTTACATATATCTAAACCATAGATTATATCATAGATAGTTACATATATCTAAACCATAGATTATATCATAGATAGTTACATATATCTAAACCATAGATTATATCATAGATAGTTACATATATCTAAACCATAGATTATATCATAGATAGTTACATATATCTAAACCATAGATTCCATCATAGATAGTTGCATATATCTAAACCATAGATTATATCATAGATAGTTACATATATCTAAACCATAGATTCCATCATAGATAGTTACATATATCTAAACCATAGATTATATCATAGATAGTTACATATATCTAAACCATAGATTCTATCATAGATAGTTACATATATCTAAACCATAGATTATATCATAGATAGTTACATATATCTAAACCATAGATTCCATCATAGATAGTTGCATATATCTAAACCATAGATTATATCATAGATAGTTACATATATCTAAACCATAGATTCTATCATAGATAGTTACATATATCTAAACCATAGATTCCATCATAGATAGTTACATATATCTAAACCATAGATTCCATCATAGATAGTTACATATATCTAAACCATAGATTCCATCATAGATAGTTGCATATATCTAAACCATAGATTCCATCATAGATAGTTACATATATCTAAACCATAGATTCCATCATAGATAGTTACATATATCTAAACCATAGATTCCATCATAGATAGTTGCATATATCTAAACCATAGATTATATCATAGATAGTTACATATATCTAAACCATAGATTCCATCATAGATAGTTACATATATCTAAACCATAGATTCCATCATAGATAGTTGCATATATCTAAACCATAGATTCTATCATAGATAGTTACATATATCTAAACCATAGATTCTATCATAGATAGTTACATATATCTAAACCATAGATTATATCATAGATAGTTACATATATCTAAACCATAGATTCCATCATAGATAGTTACATATATCTAAACCATAGATTCCATCATAGATAGTTGCATATATCTAAACCATAGATTCTATCATAGATAGTTACATATATCTAAACCATAGATTCCATCATAGATAGTTACATATATCTAAACCATAGATTCCATCATAGATAGTTGCATATATCTAAACCATAGATTCTATCATAGATAGTTACATATATCTAAACCATAGATTCTATCATAGATAGTTACATATATCTAAACCATAGATTATATCATAGATAGTTACATATATCTAAACCATAGATTCTATCATAGATAGTTACATATATCTAAACCATAGATTCCATCATAGATAGTTGCATATATCTAAACCATAGATTCTATCATAGATAGTTACATATATCTAAACCATAGATTCTATCATAGATAGTTACATATATCTAAACCATAGATTATATCATAGATAGTTACATATATCTAAACCATAGATTCTATCATAGATAGTTACATATATCTAAACCATAGATTCTATCATAGATAGTTGCATATATCTAAACCATAGATTCCATCATAGATAGTTACATATATCTAAACCATAGATTATATCATAGATAGTTACATATATCTAAACCATAGATTATATCATAGATAGTTACATATATCTAAACCATAGATTCCATCATAGATAGTTGCATATATCTAAACCATAGATTCTATCATAGATAGTTACATATATCTAAACCATAGATTCCATCATAGATAGTTACATATATCTAAACCATAGATTATATCATAGATAGTTACATATATCTAAACCATAGATTCCATCATAGATAGTTACATATATCTAAACCATAGATTATATCATAGATAGTTACATATATCTAAACCATAGATTCCATCATAGATAGTTACATATATCTAAACCATAGATTCCATCATAGATAGTTACATATATCTAAACCATAGATTCCATCATAGATAGTTGCATATATCTAAACCATAGATTCCATCATAGATAGTTGCATATATCTAAACCATAGATTCCATCATAGATAGTTACATATATCTAAACCATAGATTATATCATAGATAGTTACATATATCTAAACCATAGATTCCATCATAGATAGTTACATATATCTAAACCATAGATTATATCATAGATAGTTACATATATCTAAACCATAGATTATATCATAGATAGTTACATATATCTAAACCATAGATTCCATCATAGATAGTTACATATATCTAAACCATAGATTCCCAAACTTTTTCGGCTCACCGCTCACTTTACACAACATAAACTTTGTAACGCCCACCTAACATTATAATAGTTTGCGAACGTCCCCCACACACACACATAGATGAATGCTCTATTTCTCTTTGACATAGAAAATTGATATATATTTCTGTCATACATGGTCAATTTCCAAATGATTATATGCATGAAATAGAAAATTGATGGAAAAATGGATCGTGTAATGTGGGTATAAGATGATTTTTAATGCAGAATTCAAATTTTAAATGATTATTAATTCGCAACATCACAAAAATAATTTATTTTAAAACATTTATTATTAATTTCTTCTTTAAGGAGCCACCGACCCCTAATCGCCTGAACATCCCCAAATTCTTCTGAACCCACTATCGCCTCCCCCTCTAGAACACTTCAGCGTCATTGGTGGGCGGTACCGCCCACTTTGGGAAACGCTGATCTAAGCTATTAACAAACATCTGAAGCTATGGTACATGTATTAACAAACATCTGAGGCTATGGTACATGTATTAACAAACATCTGAGGCTATGGTACATGTATTAACAAACATCTGAAGCTATGGTACATGTATTAACAAACATCTGAAGCTATGGTACATGTATTAACAAACATCTGAAGCTATGGTACATGTATTAACAAACATCTGAAGCTATGGTACATGTATTAACAAACATCTGAGGCTATGGTACATGTATTAACAAACATCTGAGCTATGGTACATGTATTAACAAACATCTGAAGCTATGGTACATGTATTAACAAACATCTGAAGCTATGGTACATGTATTAACAAACATCTGAGCTATGGTACATGTATTAACAAACATCTGAGCTATGGTACATGTATTAACAAACATCTGAGGCTATGGTACATGTATTAACAAACATCTGAGCTATGGTACATGTATTAACAAACATCTGAGGCTATGGTACATGTATTAACAAACATCTGAGCTATGATACATGTATTAACAAACATCTGAAGCTATGGTACATGTATTAACAAACATCTGAAGCTATGGTACATGTATTAACAAACATCTGAAGCTATGGTACATGTATTAACAAACATCTGAAGCTATGGTACATGTATTAACAAACATCTGAGCTATGGTACATGTATTAACAAACATCTGAGGCTATGGTACATGTATTAACAAACATCTGAAGCTATGGTACATGTATTAACAAACATCTGAGGCTATGGTACATGTATTAACAAACATCTGAGGCTATGGTACATGTATTAACAAACATCTGAAGCTATGGTACATGTATTAACAAACATCTGAAGCTATGGTACATGTATTAACAAACATCTGAAGCTATGGTACATGTATTAACAAACATCTGAAGCTATGGTACATGTATTAACAAACATCTGAGGCTATGGTACATGTATTAACAAACATCTGAGCTATGGTACATGTATTAACAAACATCTGAAGCTATGGTACATGTATTAACAAACATCTGAAGCTATGGTACATGTATTAACAAACATCTGAGCTATGGTACATGTATTAACAAACATCTGAGCTATGGTACATGTATTAACAAACATCTGAGGCTATGGTACATGTATTAACAAACATCTGAGCTATGGTACATGTATTAACAAACATCTGAGGCTATGGTACATGTATTAACAAACATCTGAGCTATGATACATGTATTAACAAACATCTGAAGCTATGGTACATGTATTAACAAACATCTGAAGCTATGGTACATGTATTAACAAACATCTGAAGCTATGGTACATGTATTAACAAACATCTGAAGCTATGGTACATGTATTAACAAACATCTGAGCTATGGTACATGTATTAACAAACATCTGAGGCTATGGTACATGTATTAACAAACATCTGAAGCTATGGTACATGTATTAACAAACATCTGAGGCTATGGTACATGTATTAACAAACATCTGAAGCTATGGTACATGTATTAACAAACATCTGAGGCTATGGTACATGTATTAACAAACATCTGAGGCTATGGTACATGTATTAACAAACATCTGAAGCTATGGTACATGTATTAACAAACATCTGAAGCTATGGTACATGTATTAACAAACATCTGAGCTATGGTACATGTATTAACAAACATCTGAAGCTATGGTACATGTATTAACAAACATCTGAAGCTATGGTACATGTATTAACAAACATCTGAGCTATGGTACATGTATTAACAAACATCTGAAGCTATGGTACATGTATTAACAAACATCTGAGCTATGGTACATGTATTAACAAACATCTGAAGCTATGGTACATGTATTAACAAACATCTGAAGCTATGGTACATGTATTAACAAACATCTGAGGCTATGGTACATGTATTAACAAACATCTGAGCTATGGTACATGTATTAGCAAACATCTGAGCTATGGTACATGTATTAACAAACATCTGAGGCTATGGTACATGTATTAACAAACATCTGAGCTATGGTACATGTATTAACAAACATCTGAGCTATGGTACATGTATTAACAAACATCTAAGCTATGGTACATGTATTAACAAACATCTGAAGCTATGGTACATGTATTAACAAACATCTGAAGCTATGGTACATGTATTAACAAACATCTGAGCTATGGTACATGTATTAACAAACATCTGAGCTATGGTACATGTATTAACAAACATCTGAGCTATGGTACATGTATTAACAAACATCTGAGCTATGGTACATGTATTAACAAACATCTGAAGCTATGGTACATGTATTAACAAACATCTGAGGCTATGGTACATGTATTAACAAATATCTGAGCTATGGTACATGTATTAACAAACATCTGAAGCTATGGTACATGTACAATGCTTTAACAAACATCTGAGGCTATGGTACATGTATTAACAAACATCTGAGGCTATGGTACATGTATTAACAAACATCTGAGCTATGGTACATGTATTAACAAACATCTGAGCTATGGTACATGTATTAACAAACATCTGAGGCTATGGTACATGTATTAACAAACATCTGAGGCTATGGTACATGTATTAACAAACATCTGAGGCTATGGTACATGTATTAACAAACATCTGAGGCTATGGTACATGTATTAACAAACATCTGAAGCTATGGTACATGTATTAACAAACATCTGAGGCTATGGTACATGTATTAACAAACATCTGAAGCTATGGTACATGTATTAACAAACATCTGAGGCTATGGTACATGTATTAACAAACATCTGAAGCTATGGTACATGTATTAGTATGAAATGAAAATCCTGGTATATCTACATGACGTAGCCATCAACCACAACAAATTAGTCGTCAATTTTCTAGGCATCACGTATATGTTCAGTAGTTTGCCATTGCTTTCTGATCGGTGAGGACTATTTTTACCGTTCGTAAAAATCAACGCTAAACAAATTTGTTTCCAAACTGCCGACCGCTGAGTTCGAACCAGGTACGCTTGTGTTGTGATCGAGGTCACTATCGCTTAAGTTACACACGTTCCTCTATTATTATTATTATTATTATTATGGATATTAGTTATAGAAGAGTTCTATGTATATCTTGAGAGAACAGTTAGTTATATAAGAGTTCTATGTATATCTTGAGAGAACAATTAGTTCTAGAAGAGTTCTATGTATATCTTGAGAAAACAATTAGTTCTAGAAGAGTTCTATGTATATCTTGAGAGAACAATTATGTTATAGAAGAGTTCTATGTATATCTTGAGAGAACAATTAGTTCTAGAAGAGTTCTATGTATATCTTGAGAGAACAATTATGTTATAGAAGAGTTCTATGTATATCTTGAGAGAACAATTAATTATAGAAGAGTTCTATGTATATCTTGAGAGAACAATTAGTTATAGAAGAGTTCTATGTATATCTTGAGAGAACAATTAGTTAATTAGTTAACATCTAGTAAAGATTTTATCACAGTGCCATGTCTTTTTATGAGAGAATACAAGGTAATGCAATTCCTCTCTGAGACTGGTACATAGACACAAGTGTGAGAACCTCTGAACGTGTGACCACTCGAACTTTTCTTAATATATACAGTGTATAATGCTGCCGATCATAACATCAGTAGACGACTAAGATGGTTAGGGAGCATGTGAGAAGAATGGAAACTTGTCGCATAACAGCAGCAGACGACTAAGATGGTTGGGGCATGTGAGAAGAATGGAAACTTATCGCATAACAGCAGTAGACGACTAAGATGGTTGGGGCATGTGAGACGAATGAAAACTTATCGCATACCAAAATAAATGTTGTTCTGTGAACTTTCGGAAGGAAGAGGCACCAGGGCAGACCACTGCTCATATATAAAGATGTATGCAAAGCCTCAATGAAAAACTTTTCTATAGGTCCCAGCACATTGGAAAAACTAACTGATGACAGAGTTGTGTGGAAAGCCAACTTGCGAACGGGGCAGAGTCTTTTGAGAAGAGACTTATGTAGAGCTGAACGACAAGAGAGAAAAGCGAAAACTCAGAAGTTGTCAGAGTAAAACACTTGCCAATTGACCGTCTGTAAAGACGAAAAAGGCCATATAAAGATATATATATATATATATAATAATAATAATAATAATATATAATGCTATAGAATTCATCGCTGCGAATTGTGTGACAGAACATCTAGATAAGACAGTTATCTATGAATCTTTAAGCATTCACGACAACAAATGACGTCATTAATTGATGATATTGACAAAAACAAGTCCCCAAGTAACGTCTGTACTACTTTCGTGCCAGCAAAGCAAATATATAATACTGCATTTGTACATTTTAGCAATGAAAAAAAAATGAAATAGCGATCACGCAAATTGATACAAAATTAATATTTGAAAACATCAGTTCCAGATCTAATTCCATTAAACAGAAATGTTGTTATAATTGCCTATTAGTAACGTTTTCTGTTTGTGAAAGTTTAATTGCCTCACTAACATTTTGTTTTTGTCTGCACATGCAGTAAAAACTGGCATACAATAAACTCACGTGATGTCTATACGACATCTGGGTTGTTTTTTCTCATTTGTACAGATGCGAAGATGATATCGTTCTTCTACACGTTTCACCTCCCCATGTTGTTTCCGGAGTAGGAAGAATAGAGCCGTCCCTCTCGCATGTCATCAGATGTATTAAAAAGATGTCGATGTGCCGGCGATTCCACTCCGTAAAATGATGAAACAGCTACTTAGATAAATAAATTTAGCAGCTCTTTTGAGTGGAATTTGTGTCTCTACTTTGCGTACCCTAGCAGTTGTTCCGTTCTTCGCACGTGGAATTTAGTTTAAATCTAGTTGTAATATTTCAACACTTTTAAAGTTACATTTGTTATCTTTTTCCGTTGATCTTCCACGCCGTTTCTCTTTAGTTTCCTCATCAACCGCCTTTACACTCCTCCGACGCTTGTAGTCAATCCTAGCAACTAATCTTTCCTCCTCTGTCTCCATGTTTCTGGCCTTCATTTTTCTTTTCTTATCATTCTAGAACCGCATATTTCTAACTTCATTAGTATCAATCATCATCAGGTGCCGTCTCCACATCGAAGGTTGGCTGCAGTGAATCTCCAGCATCCTCTGTCTTTCGCTTTGGTGTTGCACACTGCCAGACTGTAACCTGTCCATTTCTTAAAGTTTCCCTCCACTTATCTCTCGGTCTTCCTCTTGCTCTTCCCCCTCAACTTTCCCCTCTAGTAAAGATTTTATCATGGTGACATGTCTTTTAATGTGCCCAAAATACTTTACTTGTCTGAATTTATTTCTCTTAATAATTGTTTCTTCATGCCTAGTTTTCCTAAAACTTGTTTATTTATCTGCTTTCCTGTCCATGAAACTCTGCCTATTCTTCTATATATCCACATCTCAAATGCATCAATTCTGTCTTCTAACTGTTTGTTCATTGTCCATGTTTCCGAGCCATAAATTAATATAGGATATATATAGCATTTGATCATTGTCATTTTTAACCTGTTTGTAATTTGTTTGGATGTCAGTAACTTTCTTATACTATTGAAATTATCCTTAGCCATTCCTATTCTCAATAGTATCAATAGATTCATGAAATTGTATCATTTCCGAAATGTTTAAGTCCCAAACAGTGCGAGACTGTGAGCATATTAAAGAAACATGCATAGTCTCCTCAAAATCGGCTTAAATTGGCAAATTGAATTTATTTAGATTATAAACTTATCCAGTGGCCAGATGTGTTTTTAAAATATATATATATATATTGAGCGAGCGTGAATCAAACACGGGTCTATCGCATGGTAGAATGTACATTTATCAATTAAGTCACGCTCAACTATAACCAAATGTGTTAAAATATGTTATAATAATAGTGGTCATCATCGCTTTAACATGTGACCGGCAAGTGAAAACATGGATTCCCGTTTTTCGGTTTCTAAGTTTTCATGACCATTTCGTTAAGAAACGAACCAATAGTCCGGATTTATAATTGTTACATCTTCCCGTCCATGAAAGCTACACTCTTGCCCAATTTCAAATCCCTAGGATGTTCATATATCTTGAAAAAACGGAAACAGACATGCGACAAGAGCAGATGTGTTTAACATCTTTCAAATTACTTCAGATCTTTGTCGTTTTTTTAAAATTTTTGTCTTTGTCTACAATTTTTCTATTTGTGCCAAGTCTTTGTTGTTTTTTTCTTTAATATTCTAGGCGTGTCTTATTTTGTTAACCGTAGTTATACT
Organism: Arion vulgaris; assembly: GCA_020796225.1. NCBI lineage: Eukaryota > Metazoa > Mollusca > Gastropoda > Stylommatophora > Arionidae > Arion > Arion vulgaris. Next base: position 12,474,029 of record CM036774.1, read on the forward strand.
TATTTAACACATTTATTACATATCTACTGTTTATGTGGAATCTTTGTTTATTGTCATTATTTTATTTATGTCCAATCTTTGTTTATTGTCATTATTTTATTTATGTCCAATCTTTGTTTATTGTCATTATTTTATTTATGTGAAATCTTTGTTTATTGTCATTATTTTATTTATGTCAAATCTGTGTTTATTGTCATTATTTTATTTATGTGAAATCTTTGTTTATTGTCATTATTTTATTTATGTGAAATCTTTGTTTATTGTCATTATTTTATTTATGTGAAATCTTTGTTTATTGTCATTATTTTATTTATGTGGAATCTTTGTTTATTGTCATTATTTTATTTATGTGAAATCTTTGTTTATTGTCATTATTTTATTTATGTGGAATCTTTGTTTATTGTCATTATTTTATTTATGTGAAATCTTTGTTTATTGTCATTATTTTATTTATGTCAAATCTGTGTTTATTGTCATTATTTTATTTATGTCAAATCTTTGTTTATTGTCATTATTTTATTTATGTTTTAATGGTACTGTGCGTCTAGTGACATGTCTATTAATAGTACTTCTGCAACAATTAATACAAGGGGCTTGGTGGGCGCTCATTCCCTCTTCCTCCCGCCTTGATCAACAATTAACACATACAATTAGAACATTTCTCAGAACAAGGTCAACCAATTCTAGTCCTCTCTCCACTACTTTAATCTCCTTCCTGTTACACAAGAGTTTTTTTATTTATGTTCCATTTTTAATTGTTAAAGTTTGTCCATTACATACAATACATACATTACATACACATACATTATATTTCTTGATATTCTGTGAGTGCTAATATTCTTCTATTTACGTGTTTCTTATCAAATAGATGTTCATTTATTTGTTAATAGTTTATCAAAATCGATGACTGCGAAAAATAATGAACATAAAATGGGACGAATTCAGGAGAAGTGATGAAATCAGAGAAATGTCTGGTCAACCACATGTAACAGCTGTTATAAGAAGGAGAAGATGGAGATATGTTGGACACATCTTGATAAGAAATTATCAAAGAATATCAAAGTGGGATGCAGAGGGTTCAAGAAAGAGAGGACGATCTAAGAAGATCCTGAAACGAGCTTTGCTGAGAGAGGCAAGAAATATCGGTCTCAGTTCCATGGAAGAGATTGAGCAGGTTTCCCAGGATAGAGCGGTATGGAGAAATTACTTGCAGGCCCTATGTAACGTATAACGGTACGAGAGGAATTATTATTATTATATATTTATAACACAGCTTTATTTGATAATGTTTTTTTTTAAATATTTAACATCTTTATTTGATATCAGAAAAGAAGACGAGAGGAAGCCCACGAAAAAACCGGTTAGATGGCATATCAGAATCTTTTCAGAAAGCAAAAATAACAATCAACCAAACCACTAAAACAGCGCAAGACAAAAACAGAAAACCACGACACTGGGCAACAACCCGGTAACAGTGTGACGACAAAAAAAGAAGACTATTCAACCAGAGACAACTATAAACTTATGGACTCCGGTAAGAATTATAGGAAATCAGACCACATCTACACCACGTGACCTCGCATTCCAGTATATAGACGAATTCATTTTAAAATCAACACAAAATGCTAAATCGAAGTTATTTTATGCAACAAGTTAAGTTTAACAATAAGGAAAATCAGTATTATTGATATTTATCACCAATAATTAACCATAGACTCATAGAATTGAGTAAAATTGCCAAATATCTTGCAGTATTCTATCAAACACATATATAGATTCCAGTCCCCTCTCTCTGATCTAGGTCAGGTATTTCTCCTTCAGTTGTCTGGCCTAGTTATTTGAAGTTGGCTGTCATTCAACACGATTTCTCGTTGTATAAGTCCAGCTTACAAATAGTTGTTTTTTTATTTTTTAGAACTTACGATAATTGTACTGGTTCATTTTATTTTCTTCAGTGTGCTATTTTTGTCAAACAGTCGTGCTGTTAATGGTATTGAACTACTATCACACTTCACAAACTGACTTTGTCTGCAAACATAGAGAAAGCGTCAGATTACCCTGACTTGAGCTCGTAGAACCAGTTAACAGTCAAACATTTTCTTCCAACTTCAACTTAATCCTTAGTCAGATCAATGCTTTTGTACACAATCTCTCAGTGTTCACGCTCGTGCTCTTGTACACGATCTCTCAGTGTTCACGCTCGTGCTCTTGTACACAATCTCTCAGTGTTCACGCTCGTGCTCTTGTACACAATCTCTCAGTGTTCACGCTCGTGCTCTTGTACACGATCTCTCAGTGTTCACGCTCGTGCTCTTGTACACAATCTCTCAGTGTTCACGCTCTGCTCTTGTAACGATCTCTCAGTGTTCACGCTCGTGCTCTTGTACACAATCTCTCAGTGTTCACGCTCGTGCTCTTGTACACGATCTCTCAGTGTTCACGCTCGTGCTCTTGTACACAATCTCTCAGTGTTCACGCTCGTGCTCTTGTACACAATCTCTCAGTGTTCACGCTCGTGCTCTTGTACACGATCTCTCAGTGTTCACGCTCGTGCTCTTGTACACGATCTCTCAGTGTTCACGCTCGTGGTCTTGTACACAATCTCTCAGTGTTCACGCTCGTGCTCTTGTACACAATCTCTCAGTGTTCACGCTCGTGCTCTTGTACACAATCTCTCAGTGTTCACGCTCGTGCTCTTGTACACAATCTCTCAGTGTTCACGCTCGTGCTCTTGTACACGATCTCTCAGTGTTCACGCTCGTGCTCTTGTACACAATCTCTCAGTGTTCACGCTCGTGCTCTTGTACACAATCTCTCAGTGTTCACGCTCGTGCTCTTGTACACAATCTCTCAGTATTCACGCTCGTGCTCTTCTACACAATCTCTCAGTGTTCACGCTCGCACTGGTCGTGAGAACATGTGCAACGGTGAAATGATAATCAGTTGCATTAGATATTTGATCCGTATCGATTATTTTGCAGTTATAGACAATTTCAACTGAAAATAAATAAGAAAATCAGTATTTTTCTCACAACAAGTTTCTGTTTTATATCGTCTAATGTTTTATATCGTCTAATGTTTTTAATGTTTTATATCGTCTAATGTTTTATATCGTCTAATGTTTTATATCGTCTAATGTTTTATATCGTCTTCGATTTTTTCATTGTAACCAGTTTCTGTTTGATATCGTCTAATGCATAGATTCCTAAACTTTTCGACCCCCTTTGCACAACATAAACTTTGTAACGCCCCTGCCCATTGTAACAGTTTGCTGACGCCCCCTAATATATATATATATATATATATATATATATATATATATATAAATAATAATAATAATTCCTCTCGTACCGTTATACGTTACATAGGGTCTGCAAGTAAGTTCTCCATACCGCTTTATCCTGGGCAACTCGCTCAATCTCCTCCATGGAACTGAGACCGATATTTCATGCCTCTCTCAGCAAAATTCGTTTCAGGGTCTCCTTAGGTCGACTTCTCTTTCTTGAACCCTTTGCATCCCACTTCAATGCCTGCTTTGATATTCGTTGATCATTTCTCCTCAAGGTGTTCCCAACATATCTCTATCTTCTCTTTCTTATAACAGTTGTCACTAGTGGTTGACCAGACATATCTCTGATTTCACCACTTCTCTGAATTCGTTCCATTTTATATTCAGTATTTTTCATGACATCTATTTTCAAATGCATTCAACTTGCTTTCTATATCTTTAGTCATTTTCCAACTCTCGCTGGCATATGTTAGGATTGATACAACATTTGAATTGAAAATTCAATATATATATATAAATGCTCAATTTTCACTTTGACATAGAAAATTGATATATATTTCTTCATTCATGGTCATTTTTCAAATGATTATATACAAGAAATAGACAATTGATATATATTTCTGTCATTCATGGTCATTTTTCAAATAATTATATACAAGAAATAGACAATTGATATATATTTCTGTCATTCATGGTCATTTTTCAAATAATTATATACAAGAAATAGACAATTGATATATATTTCTGTCATTCATGGTCATTTTTCAAATAATTATATACAAGAAATAGACAATTGATATATATTTCTGTCATTCATGGTCATTTTTCAAATAATTATATACAAGAAATAGACAATTGATATATATTTCTGTCATTCATGGTCATTTTTCAAATAATTATATACAAGAAATAGAAAATTGATATATATTTCTGTCATTCATGGTCATTATTCAAATAATTATATACAAGAAATAGACAATTGATATATATTTCTGTCATTCATGGTCATTTTTCAAATGATTATATACAAGAAATAGACAATTGATATATATTTCTGTCATGCATGGTCATTTACAAATAATTATATACAAGAAATAGACAATTGATATATATTTCTGTCATTCATGGTCATTTTTCAAATAATTATATACAAGAAATAGACAATTGATATATATTTCTGTCATTCATGGTCATTATTCAAATAATTATATACAAGAAATAGACAATTGATATATATTTCTGTCATTCATCGTCATTATTCAAATAATTATATACAAGAAATAGACAATTGATATATATTTCTGTCATGCATGGTCATTTACAAATAATTATATACAAGAAATAGACAATTGATATATATTTCTGTCATTCATGGTCATTTTTCAAATAATTATATACAAGAAATAGACAATTGATATATATTTCTGTCATGCATGGTCATTTACAAATAATTATATACAAGAAATAGACAATTGATATATATTTCTGTCATTCATGGTCATTTTTCAAATGATTATATACAAGAAATAGACAATTGATATATATTTCTGTCATTCATGGTCATTTTTCAAATGATTATATACAAGAAATAGACAATTGATATATATTTCTGTCATGCATGGTCATTTACAAATAATTATATACAAGAAATAGACAATTGATATATATTTCTGTCATTCATGGTCATTTTTCAAATGATTATATACAAGAAATAGACAATTGATATATATTTCTGTCATTCATGGTCATTTTTCAAATGATTATATACAAGAAATAGACAATTGATATATATTTATGTCATTCATCGTCATTATTCAAATAATTATATACAAGAAATAGACAATTGATATATATTTATGTCATTCATGGTCATTATTCAAATAATTATATACAAGAAATAAACAATTGATATATATTTCTGTCATTCATGGTCATTTTTCAAATGATTATATACAAGAAATAGACAATTGATATATATTTCTTGACATTACTATCACCTTACGCCTATCCGCTATCACTACATCAGTATATTACAAGCCTACTGATGCACATAGTTTTCTCCTCTATACTTCTTCCCATCCCCGGGCTTGTCGTAACTCTTTGGCATTCTCGCAGCTCTTACGCCTTCGTCGCCTTTGTAGTGAGGACGATGATTTTCTTGAGAGAGCTCGCGAGATGCTTGATTTCTTTCGTAGGCGCCTATGCCCGGAGAGGGTGCTTGTCTCGCTATGCATCGAGTTCAGAAAATCACTCGCCAGCAGGCCCTTACCAGTCAGCATAGGACTACTAGCTCTGACAGAGTAAAACTTCTCTTAACTTACCACCCCCATAGTTCCCTGGTGAAAAATGTTTTATTTCGTCATCTGTCTCTCCTTAGATCAGATCCTGAGACCCGTTCTGTCTTCCCCAACTATCCTTTGGTGTCTTACAGACGGGACAGAAGTCTTAAGGATATGTTGGTACACAGTCGCCTTAAGTCCAATATCCAGACTCATTTTGGCACTGTCCAGTGTGGTCGTCGGCGTTGCAACACGTGTGCTTATGTGATACAGACGCGTACTGTATCTTTCCTTTAGGCACGTTTCTTATTGACGATGGGTTCACATGCGAGTCCCGTAATCTTATCTATGCCATTATCTGTAAGCGGTGTAACAAGGCTTATATCGGCGAGACAGGCAAGAGGCTCAGTGACCGATTCGCCCAACACTTACGCGACATACGCCAATGCTCTGTGACCCTGTAGCCACCCATTTCAATGATACTGGCCATTTAGGTGCTCACGATGTCCAGGTCACAGCCATCCGATCATGTTCCTCGGATGATCGCAGTCGATTTGCTCTGGAGAATCGGTTGATTTCTTTGTATTGTACCTTGCGACCACGCGGGCTCAACGTATTACATTCTTATGCTTCTTGGTACTTTCTCTTCCCATGCTTTGTAATCTATATGGGTATATGTTGCATGTATTCATGTTATATTCCATTCTTATGCTTCTTAGTACTTTCTCTTCCTATGCTTTGTAATCTATATGGGTATATGTTGCATGTATTCAAGTTATATATTTACTAGATGTTTCATTGTTTCTTTTCCTTTCTATTTCTAGTTTTTATGTGTGTTTGTTGTGTTACATTTATTTCGTTATTCGTTTTTATTCCAGATTTTCCTTAGATACGTTTATATTTGGTCGTCCATTTGTGTTTCATTTTAATTTGTCACTCCTGTTTGTTCGTTTGCTTGATAAAGGCCTTGTTGGTCAAAACGTTGCTGTATTTTGTCATTGTTTTTGTAATTTGCAAAACTACAGTACTTTGTAATTACGTGTTTTGCCAATCAAATAGTTTTACTGCAGTTCCATATATATATACTGAATATATATTTATGTCATTCATGGTCATTTTTCAAATAATTATATACAAGAAATAGACAATTGATATATATTTCTGTCATTCATGGTCATTTTTCAAATGATTATATACAAGAAATAGACAATTGATATATATTTCTGTCATTCATGGTCATTATTCAAATAATTATATACAAGAAATAGACAATTGATATATATTTCTGTCATTCATTGTCATTTTTAAAATAATTATATACAAGAAATAGACAATTGATATATATTTCTGTCATTCATGGTCATTATTCAAATAATTATATACAAGAAATAGACAATTGATATATATTTCTGTCATTTATGGTCATTTTTCAAATAATTATATACAAGAAATAGACAATTGATATATATTTCTGTCATTCATGGTCATTATTCAAATAATTATATACAAGAAATAGACAATTGATATATATTTCTGTCATTCATGGTCATTATTCAAATAATTATATACAAGAAATAGACAATTGATATATATTTCTGTCATTCATGGTCATTATTCAAATAATTATATACAAGAAATAGACAATTGATATATATTTCTGTCATTCATGGTCATTATTCAAATAATTATATACAAGAAATAGACAATTGATATATATTTCTGTCATTCATTGTCATTTTTAAATAATTATATACAAGAAATAGACAATTGATATATATTTCTGTCATTCATGGTCATTTTTCAAATAATTATATACAAGAAATAGACAATTGATATATATTTCTGTCATTCATGGTCATTTTTCAAAAAATTTATATACAAGAAATAGACAATTGATATATATTTCTGTCATTCAGGGTCATTTATCAAATAATTATATACAAGAAATAGACAATTGATATATATTTCTGTCATTCATGGTCATTATTCAAATAATTATATACAAGAAATAGACAATTGATATATATTTCTGTCATTCATGGTCATTATTCAAATAATTATATACAAAAAATAGACAATTGATATATATTTCTGTCATTCATGGTCATTATTCAAATAATTATATACAAGAAATAGACAATTGATATATATTTCTGTCATTTATGGTCATTTTTCAAATAATTATATACAAGAAATAGACAATTGATGAAAAAATGGATCGTATAAGACGAGCATATAATGAATTAAAATGCTGAATTCAAATTTTTTATGATTATTCAATCGCAAAATCATGATAAATTAACTGCCCCCAAATGATTCTGAACACACCATCGCCCCATTGGAAGGCTTTAGCGCCACATGGGGCGGTACCACCCACGTTGGGAAACGCTGGTCTAATGTAAAATTTATCAGTGAAAGACGTCATTAACTTGGTTTGTACAAGAAATAGTTTGCAAGTCCACCAGTATCTCTGCTCACTCACAAGTCCGCCAGTATCTCTGCTCACTCACAAGTCCACCAGTATCTCTGCTCACTCACAAGTCCGCCAGTATCTCTTCTTATTCACAAGTCCACCAGTATCTCTGTTCACTCACAAGTCCGCCAGTACTCTGTTCACCACAAGCCCCAATTCTGCTTATTCACAAGTCCACCAGTATCTCTTATTATTCACAAGTCCACCAGTATCTCTTCTTATTCACGAGTCCACCAGTATCTCTGCTTATTCACAAGTTCACCAGTATCTCTGCTCACTCACAAGTCCGTCAGTATCTCTGCTCACTCACAAAATGTGTCTTAATTGTCATCAGTGATAACTTTTCAACAGCAGCAAATTAATTCTTGCAACATCTACAACCTCTACATTTTATTGTCCAATCCAACAGAGATCAAGGATCCTCTGAAAGCAAGAAAGCTCTGTCGCTCCATATCACGGGACAAAAACTAATTCAGTGTTTAGTACGAGGCGAGCATCACCTCTCTCTCACTTCTTTCCCACTTAATCTATCTAATCTATCTAATCTATCTAATCTATCTAATCTATCTAATCTATCTAATCTATCTAACTAACTAACCTATCGTATGTATCGTATCGTATGTTCGTATCGTATGTATCGTATTTTTTTTCGTATCCAGAAACACTTGAGCTTTTCAGCTCTTAGGCTCGGTGCCATGGACATCGTAACCCTTCGGTTCGTGCCACGAACACCGTAAATCTGGGGAATCTGTGGCTTTTTCTGCCATCCGCGGAATTGAACCTGCACACACAGAGGGATAGTCACCCGTAGTCCAACGCACTACGAACACGTTGGGCAGACGGGCATCGTATGTATCGCATGTATCTTATCTTATCTTATCCATCCATCCATCTATCTACCTAATCTAATCTAATCTATCTATATATCTATCTATCTTATGCCTTTTTATCACCCATCGGGGCATAGGCCCTCAACAAACTCATGCCGTCTTTCTATTTTTAGCTATCTCCAGTTATCTGTATCTTGCTAATCTCTGCTTCTCTTCTTTGTGTATTTCAAGGCGTCTCTCTCTTTCATTTTCTCTGTCATCTATCACTCTTGCTCTCAGACATTATATCACTCTTGCTAAGTTTCAGACATGCTATCACTCTTGCTAAGTTTCAGACATGCTATCCCTCTTGCTAAGTTTTAGACATTCTATCACTCTTGCTAAGTGTAAGACAAGACAACATCCCAGACAAGACAACATTATATCACTCTTGCTAAGTCTCAGACAAGACAACACTATATCACTCTTGCTAAGTGTAAGACAACATTATATCACTCTTGCTAAGTATCAGACAAGACAACATTCTATTACTCTTGCTAAGTCTCAGACAAGACAACATTCTATCACTCTTGCTAAGTATCAGACAATACAACATTCTATCACTCTTGCTAAGTCTCAGACAAGACAACACTATATCACTCTTGCTAAGTGTAAGACAACATTATATCACTCTTGCTAAGTATCAGACAATACAACATTCTATCACTCTTGCTAAGTCTCAGACAAGACAACATTCTATCACTCTTGCTAAGTATCAGACAATACAACATTCTATCACTCTTGCTAAGTCTCAGACAAGACAACATTCTATCACTCTTGCTAAGTCTCAGACAAAACAACATTCTATCACTCTTGCTAAGTATCAGACAAGACAACATTCTATCACTCTTACTAAGTTTCAGACATTCTATCACTCTTACTAAGTTTCAGACATTCTATCACTCTTGCTAAGTTTCAGACAATCTATCACTCTTACTAAGTTTCAGACATTCTATCACTCTTGCTAAGTGTAAAACAAGACAACATTCTATCACTCTTGCTAAGTCTCAGACATTCTATCACTCTTGCTAAGTCTCAGACATTCTATCACTCTTGCTAAGTCTTTGATAAACAAAGTAAAAACCTGACCGTTAATTATCTTACACTTTGTTTAACTATATTTATTTAGCCAAACTGTTACAGGCTAATGTCAATACTTAACATTGTTACAGTGTAAAAGGTATGACCTTTCGTGAACCTACAAAACACAAGATGGTCAAACCGTGGCTATTGTTTGCCTAATTAAATTACTGGAACATTTCTCAACGGATATTTTCTTTTACACTTCTTTCACCCGTTGTCTTCAGTATATTTGTGTTTCAACATGTTTATATATCTTATCTTATCTTAACCACATTTGCCGTGAAGCGGCGTGGGGAGATTTAGTTTTCTATCTCGTGCCAGGTGCGTTGCGCTTGATGTTGTCAATCCACGTTTTCGCAGGGACTCTGAGATGTTATCTATCCATCGTGTTCTTGGCCTGCCTCGTGCTCTGCGCCCTGAGTGTCGATTATTGTAGGCCCGTGATGGTAGTAAATGTGGTTCCATTCTATTAGATGACCGAACCACTGGATTCTTTCCTTCTCGATGTACTGTATTCATGGTATAGTACCAACGATGCTTCTGATATTCTCGTTTCTCACTCTATCTCTCCTTGTAACGTTGACAGCTTTTCGTAGATATCTCATTTCACATGTTGTAATCTTTCTTTCTTGTGTCTTAGTCAGGGCCATGTTTGGCACTGACAGCAGAGAATTGGAATAAATATGCAGTTAATATATATATATATATATATATATATCGATAATGTTATGCAATTCATAAAAGAACAACAGATTAACTGGTTTGGACAACTGACAAGCATGCCCAGGTATCGTTTAAATAGAAAGGCAGTGAAACTCCAGACAAATGCACGTATTCCTTGCCCACATTGTAAAAGAACATTTGAAGTCTGCATCAGGCTTACTAGTCATCTACGCACACACAGACAAGCATAACGCAACTTCTTCTTCTTCCACTTTGAGTTCTTTCTTTACGACCAATTTTAATCACTTTTTGTGATATGTTTGATATTTGCCAAGAACGTGTATACGTTGCACATTGGTTTGGTAGGCCCCTAAATGCATAGCCTTCTACACGTTTATGACATGTGCATCCGATTTCAGCCAAAGCTCCTTAGTCGCCTCTTACGACATGCGTGGCAGGTAACAGTGGTTCTATTATTTACACCCCAAATTTGGGCCCCTGTAACCACTCGGGAGGCATAACGCAACTACATTCTATTGGATTAAAATTAGTGGTCATCATCACCTGTGACGGACGAGCATCGATCGGTATCGTCTACCACAGAGAGCCACACTAAAAAAAATATAACGAGTACAGATCTAGAGGAAGACCACGTATAAGATGGAGCGACGACATCATGAACAGCCTTAAGAATATGAATAACATATTACAAAGTGCATTAGCACAAGCATACACAAGATCACTACCAGGGCGGTGGGGTATAATCTCTCAGTATGATGCAAGTCTTCGAAATGTCGCCCTTAAATATTTTTCTTTAAAATAACCTCAAATTGTGATTTGATATCGCTGCTTATGCCGCCCCCATACGGTGCCGCCTCTCTGTATCATAGCACAGCACAGCCCTGATCACTACACACCCCCAAATAATTACAGAAAGAAGTAAATGTTGGAAGAGAAGAAGTAGGTCGATAATTTCTCATATATTTTGTTTTTCTCTTGGTATTCTAAAGTAATAAATTAGTGACTGACATATATAGTAGCTAGCTCTAAAAACACATCATTTTACACTACAACATACGTGAAATCAATAGCAAGAACAAAATACTTGTATGGGAATGAACCAGAATAATAAATACATTTTTCTACGAAATAAAGTTGCATTTACAACACATTTGTTTTACAAAATGAAGAATGTAAGCGTATATACAACACATTTGTTTTACAAAATGAACATATGCACGTGTATATATACAACACATTTGTTTTACAAAATGAACATATGCACGTATATATACAAACATCTTTTTTTAGAAAATGAACATATGCACGTTTATATACAACACATTTGTTTTAGAAAATGAACATATGCACGTATATATACAACACATTTGTTTTACAAAATGAACATATGCACGTATATATACAACACATCTTTTTTTTTAGAAAATGAACATATGCACGTTTATATACAACACATTTGTTTTAGAAAATGAACATATGCACGTATATATACAACACATTTGTTTTTACAAAATGAACATATGCACGTATATATACAAAAACATTTGTTTTACAAAAATGAAGATGTAAGCCATATATAAAACATTCTTTAACAAATGAACATATACGTATATATACAAACATCTTTTCTTTTTACAAAATGAACATATGACGATATATACAACAAAACTTTTATCCCTTTCAGTTCGTAATTTGTTCTATTTCCGGATGTAGTCATATCGCAATGCATACTGAAATATGCCAGTATACTGGCTTTGCTTATCTAACAAATGATGACAGCCAGTACATCGGCTGAGAAGGACGAAAGGGTTAATGAAATGGAAGATGTGCAAATACAACACAGCTTTTTAATGAAATGAAGATGTGCAAATACAACACAGTTTTTTAACGAAATGGAAGATGTGCAAATACAACACAGCTTTTTAACGAAATGGAAGATGTGCAAATACAACACAGCTTTTTAACGAAATGGAAGATGTGCAAATACAACACAGTTTTTTAACGAAATGAAGATGTGCAAATACAACACAGCTTTTTAAGGAAATGGAAGATGTGCAAATACAACACCGCTTTTTAACGAAATGGAAGATGTGCAAATACAACACAGATTTTTAACGAAATGGAAGATGTGCAAATACAACACAGATTTTTAACGAAATGAAGAGGTGCCGTAAAGTCAATCCCTCGTCTTTTGACGGTTTAGATTTATTGTTCAAACAACCAGGTGACCATTCTGTATTCAATCGTCGTCTCCCTTGCCTGCTGTCTCCATCCAGATTGTAATTCTGTATTCAATCGTCGTCTCTCCCCGCCTGCTGTCTCCATCCAGATTGTCATTCTGTATTCAATCGTCGTCTCCCTTGCCTGCTGTCTCCATCAAGATTGTCATTCTGTATTCAATCGTCGTCTCCCCTGCCTGCTGTCTCCAGTAATTGAGATTACAGCCGACGATGTCAAAAGCTCTTCAAATCTAATTCTAGTGCTCATACCCAATCTTAAGTTGCAAGGATTCTACCTCCGCCAGTCAGTGTATGCTCCGGCTGTACAAGGGGTGGTTGGAGGGCAGGGGCGGCTGTTGATCTAGACACTATTGATCAGACACATTGATAAGTGAGCTACGATAACCTTTGCTCAGACAGTTCGATACATTGCGCTACTCAACATATTACATTGTTGTGTCGAATATCTATTGCGGAGCAGAGTTCTTGTAGATGTAACAGCATGCTAAAACAGCTTGCTAAAAGGTCGTGCTAAACAGCTAGCTTGTACAGTTAGCTAAAACTGCTTATTCAAAACATTTTGCTAAAAGATCGATCTAAAACAAAGATAGCTGTAACATAGAAGACATGATAATAAAACAGATCATGAGGCTGGACATAAACATACACGGCAATATTACATTTCTAATTGTGTTTGAGACTGATATTGTCATCATTCCACTTATGGTCATCATTCTAGGTCATCATTCTACTTATGGTCATCATTCTACTTATGGTCATCATTCTACTTATGGTCATCATTCTACTTATGGTCATCATTCTACTTATGGTCATCATTCTACTTATGGTCATCATTCTACTTATGGTCATCATTCTACTTATGGTCATCATTCTACTTATGGTCATCATTCTACTTATGGTCATCATTCTACTTATGGTCATCATTCTACTTATGGTCATCATTCTACTTATGGTCATTATCATCGTGTATCATGTCCTTTGCTGAACTTCGATTTCATCACAGCCTGTCTGAAATACTCTCAGTCTCTAGCAAGTTCTCTCATCTCCTCCATCGTCTTGCTTAAGGTCATTTTGCTACTGTCGTCTTGATTTGATCGTTACCTGTTTGATCTTTCCAGGAACCCTACCTTCCATTAGTCTTCTCTCCAAACTACTCTGCCGTTTGATGTAACAAATATTGCAGTTTCCGTGACATGCTGTTGTTTTATAAGACAATCTTCCTCCACGTTCACGTCTTGTTTGATATTTTTTTTTCTATGTTCAAAACGAAGATATTTACAACTGATAAAACACAATTAATAGCTAATATATGTGTTAACGATCACACAATAGAAAGAGTAGACAACTTTGAATATCTTTGGGACATTGTTCACAAATGAGGGAAATGCTATAAAGAAATTAAAAGAAAGCTGAGCATTGCTTTGCAAAAACTAAAAGAACTAAATAACCTATGGAAGAGAACTGACATAAGAACGTGTTTAAGAGACTGCGCTTTTTCCTTGCAACATATTGTTGTGAGACATGGACCATTGACAAAGCGGCGAAGATCATAAATGCATTTAAACACAAATGCTACAAAAGAGTACTTAAAATATCATGGACAGAGACAAGAACAAATCCTTCTGTTCTGCAACAGCTTGATATTAAAGAGTATTAGCTATTAAAGAGCATAAAATCAAGGAAAATTTAATATTTCGAACGACACGAGTGCCTAATTTTGAATTGTGAAGATAATTTGGAGGGAATGGTGCATGGAAGAAGAATGAGAGGAAGACCTAGAAGACTTCTTACAAGATGTTATTGCCGATCTGAGAATGAGTCTGCTGACGCCGGTCAACTTGCACAGAATAGAGGTTTACAGAACTGCTGTCATGAGAGACAAGTTCCAGAAGGGACAAGCTACTTGATGATAATGATGATGATTCAAAACTTCATAAGAATTTAAAAATAAAACTTTGTTTTAAAAGATTCGATTTTGTTCTTTAATGTGAGTGTTATGATCCACGATTCACGCCCATATACATATATTAAGAGTGTACAGGTATTAAGAGCTTCCGAAAAAATAGACAACTAAAGGATTCGAACCATTTACCCTCATTTCTTATGACACCCATCACCTAGCCTAGCAATAGATGATGTACCCTCATTTCTTATGACACCCATCACCTAGCCTAGCAATAGATGATGTACCCTCATTTCTTATGACACCCATCACCTAGCCTAGCAATAGATGATTTATATTTGAGACGAGACAATATCATACATACACACATGTATACACATATAACAAACAAGCATACCCAATCTGTATTCAATCGTCGTCTCCCTTGCCTGCTGTCTCCATCAAGATTGTCATTCTGTATTCAACAAAGGCCTTGTTGGTCGAAACGTTGCTGTTTATCGTCACTGTTTATGTATTTTGTAAAACTATAGTACTTTTGTTTGTACGTGTTTCACTATTTACCAAGTTTTACTGCAGTCTTCCCCTATTTCGATATTCGTCGCCATATTGCTGCAACTATTCGTTGACGTAGTAGGTAAGATTTAATAGTTATATTTGTGTGTATGTCATTTCCGTTTCTACCTCTTTTAGCGTTTAATATCTGTTCTTTTGTTTGTATTTCTATTACTATGCCTTCCCTACAGTACGTGTTGAATTTTCTTCGGTCTTATATCTCGGTTTCCTTTAGCCTCCTGCCGACTGATTTGCGTCTGACTGCCATTAGTTATGCTATGGTTACTTTAAAAAAACTCGTTTCTGTTCTCACTGCAATTTTCTCTTTACGTGTCAGCGACTTAGGGTTATTCCTAAAGGCTTTGCTTCTAACTTTCACCCTCGGCAGGTTTGTTATACCCAGGAGCAGGAATGTTACAGAAGCTAGAAACCAATGTGGCTACAACGTATGCGTTGTATTGCTTCTAACCATTCTCATCTTCTTACTGACTTGGACTCCTCCCAGTCCCTACTTCTACAGCGTCTACAACTTCACTTCTAACAATATGTCCTTTACTCCCTTATTCGTTTTATTATCCATGTTCTTAACAGACAACTACATGAATTTATGTGCACCCATCACCAACAAAAACTTAACCTTCTTCGCCCTGTACCTTCTACCACTCCTTCCAATTGTCCACTACGATCTTCTCCTCCCACAAGGTGGTTTGCATCCCTCCAGACCTTCCCTTATCGGACAGCGAGAGATGTGTTTTAAGTAAGGGTCTCAAGTTTGTTCCTCTCCGACCCACCATTGACCACTACTCTTCTCTTCAAGATGTGCACCGTTTTCACCGTGGCTTACGGCTGAAATTTCATTTTCTGAACCAGGTTGACACTGACCAATGTCATGACACGAGTATGTTCGCTAAATATTCTACTCGCAAACATGATTGACACCCAACCCTGGTGTCTCCAACGCTCTTGATCTCTACATCAAGAATACTTTACACGATATTGGACTGCTCCACCTCAAACGCCTAGGGCGTTCTAACATGTCACCGTCCGAGTTTCGTGCGCCTATCACACCTCCGTCGACGTGATGACATTGTTATCAAACCCGCCGATAAAGGCGGTGCAATAGTGGTATGGAGCAAAGAACTATACCTTCAGGAAGGCCGCAACCAATTACTTGACACCCAATTCTATAAAACTAGTTCTTCTGATGTCACACTATCTAACAATAGTAAAGTCTGTACAGTAATTAAGAACTTAATTGCCTCTAACGACCTTCCTACCGGCGCATCATCACTTTGTGTCATCGATAGCTGTTTAGGAAAACCCGCCTTTTATATGCTTCCCAAAATTCATAAACTGAACAATCCGGGTAGGCCCATCGTTTCTGCTTGCTCTTGTCCTACGGAACATATCTCCGAATTTCTTGATAGTATCTTCAATCCATAGTCACCAACTACCTTCATTCTTGAAAGATACGAACCACACCTTGTCTGTTTTTTCGTCTATTGAGTTGTTGCCTGGCAGGACTTACCGTCTCTTCCTCCTTGATGTGTGCTCATTGTACACCTCCATACCTCATTCCGACGGACTTCAAGCTCTCCAGTTCTTTCTCGACAGGAGAACTAACCCACTTGTCTCCACCTCGGCTCTCCTCGTCTTGCAGAACTAGTTCTAACTCTCAACTCCTTTCAGTTCAATGACCAGTTCTTTGAGCAGATCAGTGGGGTCGCCATGGTACTAAAATGGGACCCAGTTATGCTTGTCTATTCATGGGTCATCTTGAGCACCTAGTATGGAATTTCTATGATGGCCCTCTTCCTTCTGTGTATCATAGATACATTGATGATTGTATTGGCATTACCGATATGCCTGAAGCCGATTTGTCACGCTTCATTAATTTCATTAATGTCTTCAATCCGGCTATTGGTTTACATCTCACATCTCTACCTCTTGTGTCAACTTTCTTGACATCACTATCACTATCAGCATATCCACCATCACTACATCAGTATACTACAAGCCTACTGATGCACATAGTTTTCTTCTTATACCTCTTCCCATTCCCAGGCTTGTCGTGATTCTTTTACCATTCTCAACTTCGCCTTCGTCGCCTCTGTAGCGAGGACGACGATTTTCTCGATAGAGCTCACGAGATGCTGGAATTCTTTCGAAGCGCTTATACCCGGATAAGGTGCTTGCTTCTGCTATGCGGCGCGTTCAGCAAATTTTCGCCAGAGGCTCTTCTAACCAGCATAGAACTTCCAAGTCTGACAGGGTGAAACTTGTCTTAACTTTCCACCCTCATAGTTCCCTTGTAGAAGAAAGTCTTATTCCGTCATCTCTCCATTCTTCAGTCTGATCCTGATACACGTTCAATCTTCCAACACTATCCTTTGGTGGCGTACAGACGGACAGAAGCCTTAAGGATATGTTGGTTCACAGTCGCCTCAAGCCTAACATCCAGAGTCATTTTGGCACCATCCAGCGTGGCCGTCGGCGCTGCAACACTTGTGCTTATGTAATACAGACCCGCACGGTGTCTTTTCCAAAAGCCACGTTCGTTGTTGAAGACAGTTTCACGTGCGAGTCCGTAATATTATCTGCCATTATCTGCAAGCGGTGCAACAAGGCCTATATTGGGAAACCGGCAGGAGACTCAGTGACCGATTCGCCCAACACTTGCGCGATATACGCCAATGCTCTGTGACCCTGTAGCTACCCATTTCAATGATACTGGCCATTCAGGAGCTTGCGATGTCCAGGTCACAGCCATCCGATCATGTTCCTCTGATGATCGTAGTCGATTTGCTCTGGAGAATCGGTTGATTTCTTTGTATGGTACCTTGCGACCACGCGGGCTCAACGTATACATTCTTATGCTTCTTAGTACTTTCTCTTCCCATGCTTTGTAATCTCTATGAGTATATGTTGCATGTATTACATTCTTATGCTTCTTAGTACTTTCTCTCCCATGCTTTATAATCTATATGGGTATATGTTGCATGTATTCAAGGTATATATTTACTAGATGTTTCATTGTTTCTTTTCTATTTCTAGTTTTTATGTGTGTTTTTGTGTTACATTTATTTCGTTATTCGTTTTTATTCCAGATTTTCCTTAGATACGTTGGTATTTGGTCGTCCATTTGTGTTTCATTTTAATTTGTCACTCCTGTTTGTTCGTTTGCTTGATAAAGGCCTTGTTGGTCGAAACGTTGCTGTTTATCGTCACTGTTTATGTATTTTGTAAAACTATAGTACTTTGTTTGTACGTGTTTCACTATTTACCAAGTTTTACTGCAGTCTTCCCCCTATTTCGATATAACAAACAAGCATACATCATTCAAAGTAGCTTCGAATTTATTATAAGATGAGGAGTTTGTATGCAAGAACCCCAGAGGAAGCAACGGAAGCAACAAATAAACAGTATACAAGTATTTAGCGTTTTCGAAACAACAAATAGACAAACACAGGATTCGAACAACTTACCTTTCATTAATATATACAAGCACAATAATAAGCGTATAGTATGTGTTTGTGCAAACACTGTTCGATCGAACCTTACCTGATTATTCTGTGTCAAGTTATAACGAAGCGTTTGAGAAAGATACCCTCAGTGAGCCTTTTCCAGAATGGCTCACTGGTTGTGTTCGTAAGGACGCTCGTATAGCTTGGCGATGAGTATCGTAAGAAATGAGGGTAAGTGGTTCGAATCCTGTGTTTGTCTATTTTTTCAGAAGCTCTTAATACATGTACACTGTTTATTTGTTGATCATATCTGTTGCTTTGTTGCTTCCTCTGGAGGTTCTTGCAAAAACCTCCTTGTTCTCACCTATGCATATATTACAAAGTTTTCACTTGACTCATTTTTTCCGATCCAGAAGCACTTGAGCTTTTCAGCTCTTCGGCTCCGTGCCATGGACATCGTAACCCTTCGGTTCGGTGCCACGAACACCGTAAATCTGGGGAATCTGTGGCTTTTTCTGCCATCCCGCGGAATTGAACCCGCACACACAGAGGGATAGTCATTCGTAGTCCAACCCGATACGAACACGCTGGGCAGACGGGCCACTTGACTCATTAGGACGTGTTCTCATCTGTGCATATATTACAAAGTCTTCACTTGACTCATTAGGACGTGTTCTCATCTGTGCATATATTACAAAGTCTTCACTTGACTCATTAGGACTCATTGACTCATCTATGCATATATTACAAAGTCTTCACTTGACACATTAGGACGTGTTCTCATCTATGCATATATTACAAAGTCTTCACTTGACACATTAGGACGTGTTCTCATCTATGCATATATTACAAAGTCTTCACTTGACACATTAGGACGTGTTCTCATCTATGCATATATTACAAAGTCTTCATTTGACACATTAGGACGTGTTCTCATCTATGCATATATTACAAAGTCTTCACTTGACACATTAGGAAGTGTTCTCATCTATGGATATATTACAAAGTCTTCACTTGACACATTAGGACGTGTTCTCATCTATGCATATATTACAAAGTCTTCGCTTGACACATTAGGACTTGTTCTCATCTATGCATATATTACAAAGTCTTCACTTGACACATTAGAAAATACAGAGCTGTCAACAACTTTTAATTCAAATATGACTGGATGACTGTTGACCTGATTTAATTATATGTATTTAGGTCATGAAGCGTCGTGTCGACATCATTTTTTTCTTTCGTCTCACTATTTTCTATTCTTTATATTTGTCTAAATGTCTAAATGCAATGTCGGAGTGAGGTTTTTTTTTATATCAGCTGACCAGGCCTTTTTTTGAATCGAGACTTGATAAGACACGTCACTCAGTCTATTGGTTTATTTTTTCCTGTTGTCTTTATGTTCAGTTTCCACTTTTGTTCGTAATCTAGTTTTGTATCACTGAATACTGTCCCAGCGTCGTCTTAATGCCTCCAGTCTTAGTTAGTCAGAATGTCTAGTTTCTAATGATGTCATGCTCTAGCCAACTATTACTTGTATTAACCCATTCGACCTTCATAGCCGATATACTGGCTCGGGTATTTTTAAGAGGACGCAAAGCCTGTAAACTGGGTAATTCATTATACACTGCACAATATAAAAGCGTCCGGCGGTTACTAAAAGAAATTAAGAGCAAAATTGTTAAAAGCCGCCATGGCCTTTAATTCAGAAAAATGACTGAAGTAATGACTCTACTGTCTCTCTCTCTCTCTCCTCGATCCTATCTACTGTCTGTCTCTCTCTCTCTCGATCACCTGACTTACGTCTCTCTCTCTCTCTCGATCACCTGACTCTACTGTCTGTCTGTCTGTCTCTCTCTCGATCCTGACTCTACTCTCTCTGTCTCTCTCTCTCTCTCTCTCCGATCCCTGACTCTACTGTCTGAACTGTATGACCTCTACTAACATAAAGAGGTATATTAGAGAGCATTCTCTATCTCGGTTGCGCAAGTAATGCGTACTGATAGGTGCGGCAAGACGGGAAAACTATGAGAGAAACCCCAGTAGATACATCAACCAAAACACAACAGAAGTTGTTAGTCTAAACATACTGAGATACATGCTTGGGAGGGGATCACATCATTAACGAAGATGTTCCATGGGCAATAAAGATGATCCTCAAATAAACAATGAGCAATAAAAGACAACAAGACACACAAAAAGACAACAGTAAAGTTTGGGAATGACGTCATAACTAATGAATACCAAAAACCAAACAAATCAAACCCAATAATTTTACTATGAAAAAGACAGTACACTATTCTGCAATCTAAACTAAATACAGTTGTCTATGTGTTTCTTATGCAGAGTATTAAAGCCTCTTTAAGCAGAGACACGTCACTTTCAATCTAAGGAAGAACATTGTTTTAGTTATATAACATGTAAGAGAAATGTCGACCTAGCGATTTAGGCAGTTTGGAGTTACCCGTTGTACTCGTACAAGTAGAACTGGATGCCTGACAGGCAGATTAAGGAGTGTGTTTAATCAGCGAACCACGGGAACCATCAGTATGCATACTCTTCGATATCTGTTTGGGGAGACTGAGCATATATGGGTCTGTCGGGTGCAATGACGTCAGTTAGTATCAATAATCAATATTCTTACTTCGTTGCTTCTCTGGGTTCTTGTAAAACTCCTTGTGCTCAATAATCAATAACCAATGTATGCCAAGAAACATGAAAAATAAGAATTCTCTCTTTTCGGAGAATCCAAGTTTGTATAGATAAAATTACAAGTTTGTATATATAAATTAAGTTTGTATAGATAAATTACAAGTTTGTAAGATAAAATTACAAGTTGTATATATAAATTACAAGTTTGTAAAGATAAAATTACAAGTTTGTATATATAAAATTACAAGTTTGTATAGATAAAATTACAGTAAACAACACGTTATTATACCATGATGTATATTATGCAGTTCGTCTTTATTTCAAATTATTTGTCTGGTATACAACTGAAGATGGATCGATGTGAAAGCAGTTACATTCGGAACACAATTTCCTCCACCACATTAGACCTTGGATATTTCTTGCATTAAAATATACAAATTCTACACATTTTCATCATGCTCACAATTACGTCGGTGCTACCGAGCTCGTGCACTGCCGATCTGTGTACACAAAAAAGAGATCGACGTATACATGACAATGCACCGAAGTGTGATGAATATGGTTGTTTAAAAATAGGAAATTTTTATTTAATTTTAATTTATTTATTGGGCCTTACCCTGTAGTGCCGCAGCGGGTGGACCCAAGTACGTTTGAACGTATAAAAATCCGAGCTCCTCATTCTGTCACATGAGAGCTGCTCGGAAGTTGTTTAATTGTATTTAGTTGCCTATTGACTCTATGAATGATCCCACTCTTTGACAGGAATCAAGTGCGCACTACACTGTGATCTTAGCCAAAAGGTCAAGAAGTCAGTGAACCAATACTTTACATGACAGAAGTAAGGTTAGACGATGGACGAACAAGACGAAGTCAAATTTACAAATGATAAGATAATATTAAGAGATGCAATTATTTATCAGACAAAATTCATGTGTTCTTACATCACATCCACTGTTTTTGCGGTTATATTTAGTAAAACGGATATACCGAATAATACCGAACATTTCCGACGTCTAGTTCTATTGTTTAATCACCTCATGTGTTTGCTATTCAAGTTATAACTAAGTATTGATACATTTACTTCCCTTGTTCTTGAGTAGTGTAGCTATAGAAGTGTTGTACATACAACGATTTTATTTACTGGGTCGACATCTGACTGATGGCTGGGAAGACGCGGGCACAATGTGCCGACTGCAATAATATAATAATATCAATACTTTTCTTCAAACGCTCCATATCGACCACTTGTTAACAACTCTGTGCGATCTGTATGCAATCTGAACCTAAGAGCGATTGTACGTTGTGCCAGTTATGCGCCTACAAGTAGGCCAGCACATCCTATTGCTGCGATGCTTTTTATTTACTAGGTAGCTTCCTACGCCCCTACATCAGTCGCCTCTTACGATATGCATTGCTGGTCACAGTGGTACTATTCCTTGCTTCCCTTGCGGGCCCCGATACCACACGGGCGATAACAATGCTAATTTTAGTAATATTAATAGCAATATTAATATAGTTAAGATGTTGATGCTTTCTCCAGTGAAGAGGCCATGGAGTAGTTGTGATGATGAGATGGGGTGGGGTGTGGAGCAGTAGAATGGTTACAAATAAAACAAGACTGCAAAAGCTGAAAATCATGTTCATGTGTGCGCTAAGACAAAAGCTGAAAAATCATGTTCATGTGTGTTCTAGAACAAAAGCTGAAAAATCATGTTCATGTGTGCGCTAAGACAAAAGCTGAAAAATCATGTTCATGTGTCGCTAGACAAAAGCTGAAAAATCATGTTCATGTGTGTTCTAGAACAAAAGCTGGAAAATCATGTTCATGTGTGTTCTAGAACAAAAGCTGGAAAATCATGTTCATGTGTGCGCTAAGACAAAAGCTGGAAAATCATGTTCATGTGTGTTCTAGAACAAAAGCTGGAAAATCATGTTCATGTGTACGCTAAGACAAAAGCTGAAAATCATGTTCATGTGTGCGCTAGGACAAAGCTGAAAATCATGTTCATGTGTGCGCTAAGACAAAAGCTGGAAAATCATGTTCATGTGTGTTCTAGAACAAAAGCTGGAAAATCATGTTCATGTGTGTACTAGGACAAAAGCTTTAAAATCATGTTCATGTGTGCGCTAAGACAAAAGCTGGAAAATCATGTTCATGTGTGTTCTAGAACAAAAGCTGGAAAATCATGTTCATGTGTGCGCTAGGACAAAAGCTGGAAAATCATGTTCATGTGTGCGCTAAGACAAAAGCTGGAAAATCATGTTCATGTGTGCGCTAGGACAAAAGCTGGAAAATCATGTTCATGTGTGCGCTAAGACAAAGCTGAAAATCATGTTCATGTGTGCGCTAGGACAAAGCTGAAAATCATGTTCATGTGTGTTCTAGAACAAAAGCTGGAAAATCATGTTCATGTGTGTACTAGGACAAAAGCTTAAAATCATGTTCATGTGTGCGCTAAGACAAAAGCTGGAAAATCATGTTCATGTGTGTTCTAGAACAAAAGCTGGAAAATCATGTTCATGTGTGTTCTAGAACAAAAGCTGGAAAATCATGTTCATGTGTGTTCTAGGACAAAAGCTGGAAAATCATGTTCATGTGTGTACTAGAACAAAAGCTTTAAAATCATGTTCATGTGTACGCTAAGACAAAAGCTGAAAAATCATGTTCATGTGTGTTCTAGGACAAAAGCTGAAAAATCATGTTCATGTGTGCGCTAAGACAAAAGCTGAAAAATCATGTTTATGTGTGCGCTAAGACAAAAGCTGAAAAATCATGTTCATGTGTGCGCTAGGACAAAAGAACAGGGCACAATAGGCTGAGGTACCATATGTTTAACAAGTATAAAATAGGCCCATCTGACATATGTACATGTGGCACCAGCAAGATGACAGAGACACACATACTGCAAGAATGTCCAACGTACATGGAACAGAGAAAACACATGGCCAATCCCATATCAGTCCAAGACAAGCTATACGGAGATGTACATGGACTCGGTTGACCACTAACTACTTTAAAAGTATACAAATCGATGTCTGAAAACGTTGTTGGAAGAAGAAGAAGAAGATTGAAATCTGAATATCACTAAAGCTGGCAGAGTCAAACCAAGAGCGCCATGAATGTACGACACGTGCACCGCGTTGAACAGCGCTGGTCTAAACAAAAGGTGGATCTCAGAAATAGCTGAGGCGGTGATTAACACTGTTTACGAAGCGCACACAAAAAGCCCATTCTAGGAATCTCTTCTTATCCTGACTTTGTGAGGCAAAGCAGGACTAGAGAAAAGGAGGGAAAATAAATATATATATATCAATGAATAAAAAAATTAGACGTTGGTTAAGATCAAAATGTAGTGCCCACTTGCGGACGATCAAAATGTAAGGGGGCCTTCATAGAGCCAATAGGTAACTAAAAACATACTCCAAGCAGCTCAATTTGTAAGAATGACGACGCACGGAGTTTTTACTCGTCTCAAACTAACTGGGTCCACCACAGCGACACTAACGGTTACGGCACAGATAACACACGCAAACATGCATGGAATAAACCATATATTAAAAGTCTGGATGTTAGAAATTCCGTCATAAATATTCATGTCACTAGCTTGATACATGTACGCTTGTGAGACTCGCTTCTTGGGCCTTTTGGCTAAGATCAAAGTGCAGTGCCACTGATCTCCACCAAAGGGTGGGGGCTCATAATTAATAAGGCCAAATGGCACAATAAACACTCTTAATCAAACTCCGAACAGCACTCATTCGAAAAAGTGACGCTCGGAGTTCAAACGTTTAACCCTACTGGGTCCACTCATTGTGACATTTCTAGGTAGGACCCAATAAAAAAAAATTCAATAAAAAGCTTGTGAGACTTACACACCATGTGATTCATGTACGTCCAGAATTCTGTGTATCGAATTACTCAACTCGGTGTCATTTCTGTCGATCACTGTAATATCGTTTCACAATTATATTTTATGTCCAATACTCCTCTCAACGCTATCTCTATGAAAATTTTAGTTACCAGGAAATACTCTACATGTCCATCAGAGAGCTAATATCTTCTAAGCTCTCTACTAAGATACCTAAAGTACTACTACAGACCTTGCCACTGGCTTCTGTCCTCCATCAAAAAAATCTCTTGGACAGGAATACCATGAACTGCTCGATCTTCAATCGGCTCAATGTTCTTTGTTTTCAGTCTCTCTTCACTGGCTCTTCTGTCTCCTTGAATTTGTCAGTTTCAGCCTTTTTTATACTTCCTAACAATTTCGCCACAAGAATTCCCAAAGTTTCCAGAAATGTACTATTGTAGTGTTTACAAAACAACTTAACCTAATTCCCGATGAATAAATATATGTTCTCTCCAAGTCGACCTGATTACGCAATACTTCCGGCTTCCAGAAGAGTCCCGAATGTCTCAAACTGTTAATTGTGAGCGAAAATTTCTACTAACTATTCTGTACTAACTAACTATTACGCATGTTTACATCACATTTTTTTTTGGTTCAAAACAGGTTGTTGTGCGAAAATAAGTTTATAACTGAGTTATTTTTTTCTTCAAATATAGTGCTCGAAATAGGGGTAATGAAACCTTGTTTACTAGATTCATCTAACGAACAGCGTCATTATTTGAAAACCCTTGGTCTATCCACTGTTATATTTATGGAGCGTTCGAGGAAAAGAAAAGAAGATAAACGAAAAGATATCTTCTAGTATATGTATGTGTAAGCTAGTAGTTTGTATACGTACCTGATAGAAATAAAATGGACTGTCCGTCGTATGATTTGTTGATGGCGTCGTTGTCATGGATACATCATTTCTCTCTGTACCTTTCAAATAAAGTTGATCCATTTCAACAATTAATTGATTCCGATTGGTGAATTTCGTCTATGTACAAAATCCGGATTTGAAATTGATGTCTCATCGTGTTTTCTGAAACAAAAGTAGATAATTTAAGTAATAGAAATTGCAAGAATGACATAATAAAGATTAGAATAGATTTAAAATAAATGTGGACTAAACTTAATCCTATTTGTTTGTAAACGTTTCCGTCTGTGCAGTGCCGGGGCCCGCAAGAGAAACAAAGAATAGTACTACTAGACCTACAAGTAATGCCTTAAGAGGCGACTGATTTAGAACCTAGGAAAGCTACCGTGATAAATAAAAGCATTGCAGAAATCGAATGTGCTGGCCTACTTGTAGGGGCATAATGGCACAACGTCCGTAGGCTGAGATCACATACAAATCATACAGAGTGGTTAACAATTGGTCGATATGGAGCCTTCAAAGAAGAAGAGGAACTAAAGGTTTGTTGTTGGAATTCTGTGTTTTTGGTAATTAATGGGTGTTTCCCAGACAGCTCTTAATACTTATTCACAGTCTATTTATAGATCATATTTATTGACTCCGTTGCTTCCCCTGTGATTTTGTTTTCTAAAAACTCATTCTCATCTTACAATAAACTTGAAGATACCTTCATGAATGATGTATGCATGTATGTTATATGTGTGTATGTATGCTGTTGTTTCGTCTTCTATATACAAACACAAAAAGCGTGTCGATTGTGTTTCTGTAAACACTACTCGATCGAATCTGACCTGATTATTCGGTGTTCTATAGTCAACGATGTTTATAAAAGACACAACTTAGCGAAGCTATTTCTTTAGGACAGCTAGCTAGATGTGTTCTTCAACAACGCTAACCAGTCTAAAATAGGGTCTAAAGTTGAAGGAGTGACTTCATTGCGCCGGGCTTGATACTGTACGGCTTGCTCTTTCTCTGCAAAATTACACATCTGCGGATAGTAATGCACAAAACACGAACTCCGTAGCTCCGGCAACAATTCAATG
This sequence comes from Arion vulgaris, assembly GCA_020796225.1. Taxonomy (NCBI): domain Eukaryota; kingdom Metazoa; phylum Mollusca; class Gastropoda; order Stylommatophora; family Arionidae; genus Arion; species Arion vulgaris. The sequence continues at coordinate 12,501,366 of CM036774.1, forward strand.
GCTCTCTGAAAAAAATACATTTATGAACAGAACGGCGATTTCCATATTTGAAACCTCGATCTTTGGAAGCACAAGGCAAGGGTTTAACCACTTAACCACAGAGACCCCTGCTCAATTTATCACTCTCGCCAGTATGTCAACAGATTGGAGGACGTTATACTATAGTACATCTCATGTTTCCTGGTCATGTACCAATCTACATGCGTCTCATATCAATTGTCATTTAGGGAGAGAGATGGATGTCGATATTGGTACAGCCCGAAACAAACGACATACCAAATATGCTAAAAGATTCATTAATCAACATCGAACTGGCGTGTTGGGCCGCTGAGCGCCCCATGATTTGTTGAGGCAGAGATCGGAACACCCATGATCATGTCCGGAGTGCTATGATGATAGTCTTCATATAACTAATAACCGATATGTATAAACAGATAAATTGATCAAATATATACAGATATATAAAAAAAAATGTAATTAAAACTATAACAGAAGAATGTCTAGATTTGGAGATGACTAAAACAAAAACATAAAAGCTCATTGAAAACTGTAAAGAAGAAGTTTGTTGCTGTTTAGAAAGCAGTCAGTTTTAGCTTAATAATATTAACAACGAAACATATAAACAACAATAGAGAGTAGAATGCAAAGAAGCTAAGCTATAACACAGTTGTACAAGACAAGCGACAATACATGAACAAAACTGTCAACAAAAAGGAAAGCCAGTTACTAAAAGTATGAAACGACAAAGTTTTATAAATAACTTGAAACAATCACACTAGGTCATCATTACATTAGATGTGATATAAAAGATAGACATACAGTGGGAACATGATCAAATAACCAAGTAGAAATATGTCATAGATGGACGGAATATTGCACAGAATTACGATATTTGGAAAATTCAATAACCTTCTATAAAAAGTTCGTTCCAAAATTCGTGAACATCTTTACCGACCGATATAAAATCACCCCCTTGACATAAATTCTTGATTTTTACATTTTAATACCGTATAGGTAACAGTGACGACCGTCCAAAAGTATTTTTTTCCCACCCAAACCTTTAGTTCTGTAAGATTTTTCTTATATGTTATTACTAAAATTACAGCGATGTTGATTTTGTATACTTGTCGAAGTTTTACACTAGGATTGTCAAGTTTGTCTATAACTAAGCATTTCCGTGTTCCACATGCAATTCAGTGCAAGCAAGGACGATGATTGTCTTGATAGCGCTCGCGAGATGCTTGATTTCTTCCGCAAGCGCCTATACCCAGAAAAGGTGCTTGTATCTGCTATGCAATCGAGTTCAGAAAATCACTCACCAGTGAAAAATGTTTTATTCCGTCATCTGTCTATCCTTAAATCCTGAGACCAGTCCTGTCTTCCCCAACTATCCTTTGGTAACTTACAGACGGGACAAAAGTCTTAAGGATATGTTGGTACACAGTCGCCCTAAGTTTAATATCCAGAGTCATTTTGGCACTGTCCAGTGTGGTCGTCGGCGTTGCAATACGTGTGCTTATGTGATACAGATGCGTACTGTATCTTTTCCTTTAGCCACGTTTGTTATTGAGGACGGTTTCCCATGCGAGTCCCGAAATATAATCTACGCTATCATTTGCAAGCGGTGTGCTAAGGCATATATCGGCGAAACAGGCAAAATGATCAGTGACCGTTTCGACCAACATTTACGCGATAGACGCCAATGCTCTGTGACCCCTGTAGCCACTCATTTAATGGAACTGACCATTTGGGTGCTCATGACATCCAGGTCACTGCAATCCGATCATGTTCATCTGATGAACGTTGTCGATTTGCCCTGGAGAATCGCTTTATTTCTTCATATGGTACGTTGTGACCTCACGAACTCAACGCTCTACATTTATATACTTCTTAGTACTTTCTCTTCTCATGCTCTATATTTTATATGTGTATATGTTAAATGTATATGAGTCATATATTTACTTGATTTTTATTGTTTCTCTTCTTTTCCACTTCTAGTTTTTCTGTCATTATTTCGTTATTAGTTTTTATAGACATATTTACATTCATTTTTAACCGTTGTAATCTTTGTAAAAGTCTATATGTGGTGTTCTGTGACATTTGTAACTTTTGTTGTATCGCTTGCTTGATAAAGGCCTTTCTGGTCGAAACGTTGCTGAGCATTGTCATTGTTTTTGTATTTTGTAAAACTACAGTAGGCTTACTTTGTTACTATGTGTTTCGCCAAGTCAAAATCGGGAATCGCGTGGAATTAATCAGTTTACAATATTTTCTACCGACTGTCATTGGCGTATGTACGCAACATTTACTTTCATTTATAGAAGTGGAAGGTATCATTTGTTCACTATGTCATCTTTCTTTTTATAATATGTAATAGACAGTGGCGGCTAGCCGTCATTTTTGGTGGTGGGACCAGACAAAAATTTCGAAAAAATCATGGTTTTTGGGCATGGTTTATATTTTAGTATTTACTATTATTTGTCTATTCCGTGAAGTTATTCCCCCTTTACTATAATGATTTGGTGCCGCATGCGCAAAATAACAAACGGAACAACGTTGCAACAGGGTAAGTGAGCTGGCACTGATCAAGACCCTACTCCACCTCCTCGTGGTGACCCTCGAAATAGACAAAAGATCATGTCTGGCTAAGTGGGTAAGGAACGAGAGAGCTACTCTGGTATAGGTAATAAAGCAAACTCAGACACATCTCGTGTGTCCTAAATACTAGTGAATGCACGCATCTTCTGCCAATGTCTAATGAAAAAGTTGCATAAATGCAAAGCAAATGTAAGAAGTAACAACGTACGAGTCGCGTGTAAGCGTATACTCTCCTCCTGAATCAATGGTCAACCATAATTGCCAGCTCTCATTGCAAGAAAGCCGGCACTCTCCCCACGCACTATAGGCAAAATGGTGAAACTCATAATTCCTGGGGTTCAACAACAACTAAAATATATACCATATAACTAAGGTACAAAAGAGATCCCTACAACCTACCGTTGACCACAGTCCTTCACCATGAAATAGCAAACAATAAAAACAAAAACACTTTGCTTTTCTTCACTGACAGTTAACCACGATTTTTACTAAACCACTTATTATTGAAAGTCCTCTTTTCTTGCCATCTTGTTGCACATATACAAAGCTATTTGGCTGATGTGCACCTAGCCGTTTAATTTCAAGCTTTTCTTCTATCTTTAACGAATGAAACGGATTTCGTAATAAATAATCCATTTGATTCATTTTGAATTTCGAGTAAGCCATAACTTCAAAAGTAGGTCACAGCTTGTGTCGTTGTAGAAGACATATGTATATTGAATACGAAACGGACGATTACCGTTAACGATTATAATAATAGTTAAGTTATATAATTCTATTAATGCATATCCTTTTCTACTATTGTATATATAATTTTTGATTCAATCGATAATTATACAAAGTACTATTTAATCAAGAGTCGTCATTTAACTGTTAATTTGTTGATCGAGTGGGATCTTAGCTTCCGGTGAATAAAATGACAAATTGTTTTGGCAATTATTATTAAAGGTAGCGGTCAAAGGTCATAGGCCGCAATTTGACATCGTCAGTAGAGAATTTTAAAACGACTGATAAAACATAGTGCGCTGATATATATGTCAAGCGTTATAGAGAGAGAAGCTGAATTGGAGACCGTATATAATAGTTTTTTTAAATAATAATATTTATATATTATTATGATTGTTATATTATTATGATATAATATTTATATTTTAGTGTTAAATATTCAACTTTCAAAGCTAATCAGTGTCAAGTTAACTATAATAATTACGAACAAATTATTTTTTTTTAATAATAAGTACTCGTTCATTATTTTTGGTTTGGTAGGCCTGTTCTTATTGACCCCTAATGACCAGGGGTGTATACTAATTGGAGGAAAAATATGTTGAATTTTAGATTTCAGAATGTGTGTGATATTTTAGCGCTATATATCAACTTTCAAAGCTAATCAGTATCCTGTTGAAAGTAATAATTATAAACAAATAATGTCTGAAATAATAAGTATACGTTACTCAATATTTTTGGTGGGGCCTGGCCCCACTGGCCCTTAATGACGAGCCACCCCTGGTAATAGGGTTACGCCTTTGAAAATATTCGTCACCATTTTGTGTATTAATGTAAATTCTAAACTTTGTTTACCATTTTGTTGTGCTTATGCAAAGTTATATAACAAAAAACGTTTTTACATCAACTAAGCTACCTACCAATTAGTTAAACATGAATTCGTAAGGTCGTGAGGTATATAAGACTGCATGTAAAAATGTATTGTTATTCATCAGGTAGATTTCGTACAAATTAAACCTTTAGTTAAGTGTGATCACGAATTTTAGAACGAACTATAGTAACAATATTATGTAACAAGACTTGACAAATGTTACTGATTACTCAGTAAATACAACATACTGACAACATTACATTAAATCTGCAACTTATAGAATATAATAATTCAACAAAATCATGTACTTACAAGATATCCGTTTCTGTACGTCTCTACAAAACTGGAAGAACTCAAACCTCTTACTACTTCAGTCTTGTCATTTCATGTGAAAATCTAATCCCTTTCATAAATAGTTGGTTTTTTCCTTTAACAAAATGAAAGTTAACTAAACTATGTCTTCTCCGACAGTGTCCATTTTGTTTGTCCTTATAACTAACACGAGAATAGTCACAAAACTTCACTAACGATATCACGCAGAAAACAGGAAACTATTAATACAACATATCAGACCAGATGAATATTGCATTTATTGTCCAAATATAGTGTTGATTCAATTCAGTTTTTGTTTTCTATCTTTATCTTCTAATACAGATATTGTGTTATTGTGTTTTTTTAGAAACTGTTGTTGAATATTGTCGTTTACTTACTGCGACTATTTTGTTGTCAGATATCAGACGCAGATGGAGCAGCATGTTTGCGAGCATACAATGTGAACAGTTACAAGCTCACACCAAGCTCGTACCATCTCCAGATACCAGCTCACACCAAGTTCGTACCACCTCCAGTTACCAGCTCACACCACGTTCGTACCATCTCACACCAAGTTAATCATATGAAATGCGCTTGCAAAGCTGTATATTGACACTCAACATTTTAACATGGATTTTGTATTTAGAACACGTATTAACAATTGGGTTGGGCGTCTGTAGCTCAAGCTGTAGTGAGCTCGATTACCAATCCAAGCGTACCTGGTTCAAACCCCACGGTGGCAAGTTTGGAAGCAAATTCGTTTCCGTGGGATTTTTACAAAAGGTAAAAATAGACCTCACCATTCAGAAAGCAATGACAAACTACTGAGTGTATAAGTGGTGGCTAGAAAATCAACAACTCGTTTACTGTGGTTGATGGCCACGTCCTGTAAAGGATATGCCACGATTTTCATTCCTTCCTTTTCCTTTGCGTTCCCGGCCTAGCCATTTTCATTCATTTCATTAACAATTGATATTTCTGCGGATAGCGGATAAGAAAACAAAGATTAGAATACTCAAAGCATGTATATTCTCAGTGTCAACGTATTGGTGTAAGCATGGGCATTTAATACCAAAAGCATGCATATTCCCAGTGACAGCGTATTGGTGTAAATAAGGCAGTGGAAAACATATATGTGCTTTTGAATTTAAGTGTTACAAAAGAGACCTTCGTATATCATGGACAGAGAAGAGAACAAATATATATATATATATATCTGGATATATATATATCCAGAAAGAACTTAAAATCAAAGTAAACTGGCTGATGCTACCAAACAAATGAGAAAATGCAGGTATTTTGGACATATAAAAAGACATGAAGGGCTGGAGAAGACCATCATGGAAGGAGGAATACCGGCAAAGAGGAGAATATGAAGACCACGGAGAAGATGGACTCAGGATGTAATTGATGGGTTGAACATGACGGAAGACCTAAGACCACTCTTTGAAGAACAATCTTACAAGAGTAAACTATTGGGATCTAAAAACATACGAGATCTCCGGCTGCTAGCAACGAACCGCATCACATGGAAATCTAAAACCTCTGCCCTATGCGCCGTGCCGCCTTTGGCATGAAAGGAACAAACTAACAAGCTAACTAACATACTTATTGACTTAGATTTGATGTAGTTAACGAATCTAGAAACTAACAAACTAACAGTACTTATTGACTCAGATTTGATGTAGTTACAGAATCTAGAAACTAACTAACAGTACTTATTGACTCAGATTTGATGTAGTTAAAGAATCTAGAAACTAACTAACAGTACTTATTGACTCAGATTTGATGTAGTTAAAGAATCTAGAAATTAACTAACTAGCAGTACTTATTGACTCAGATTTGATGTAGTTAAAGAATCTAGAAATGAAACAGTGACTTCATTGCACCAGGTTTGACCCCATATGGCTCGGTGCCTCTCTACAGAAATGACCCGTCACCTGCCAGAGTATTGCGCAAAGCACGAATTTCGTAACTCCATCAACAATAATAGGGATCTCTGGAGAAAATTCTCTAGTGAACACAACGGCGCGGTCCGAATTCGAACCCACAGACCTTCTGGACAAACGGTTCTGCTTACCCACTTAGCCACAGAATATGTATTTGCTAGAAATAAACCAACTATCTTGTAGTTAATCACATACTGTGTGACATAATTCTGTCAACATTTTAGAATTGTATCGTCTTGTAGTTAATCATGTATACACTTTGTGACATAATTCTGTCAACATTTCATCAGTGTATCACCTTGTAGTTAATCATGAATACACTTTGTGACATAATTCTGTCAACATTTCATCAGTGTATCGCCTTAACTCCATCTTCATTTTCACGATCATTATTGGATGTATTTAATTCAAAATTAATCACATTATTATTAATTATAGATATCAACAACTTGATATTGAACATTATTCACAAAAACAATTCGCTGAACTACCTGACAACAGTTCTAATATAGAGATCAACTCTTGTGTGAAGTCTGTGTGGATATAATCACGTTTAGGTAAAAATACAGATGAGAAAAGTGTGAAAATTCAAGTTTAAGTCAGAAGATGCCTATATGCTTGCTTTACTCCCGCATACTCTCTCACAAAACTGGTTTGTCCATCGAGCAACACTTACTGCTACCAGTCGGCTACGCCTATGTTGTCTGCAATCCATCGAGTGTTGTTGCATTACGCTGTGATGAATATGTGGCGTGTTATAATATGTTGTATATTATATTTGGACTGTTCAAATATGTTGTATGCTGTTATATTTGGATTGTTCAAATATGTTGTTATATTTGGACTGTTCAAAAATGTTGTCATATTTGAACTGCTCAAATATATTGTATGTTGTCATATTTGGACTGTTCAAAAATGTTGTTTTATTTGGACTGCTCAAATATATTGTTTGTTGTTATATTTGGACTGTTCAAAAATGTTTTATTTGGACTGTTCAAATATGTTGTTATTTTTGGACTGTTCAAATATGTTGTCATATTTGGACTACTCAAATATGTTGTCATATTTGGACTGCTCAAATATATTGTTTGTTGTTATATTTGGACTGTTCAAATATGTTGTTATATTTGGACTGTTCAAATATGTTGTTATATTTGGACTGCTCAAATATGTTGTCATATTTGGACTGCTCAAATATGTTGTTTGTTGTTATATTTGGACTGTTCAAATATGTTGTTATATTTGGACTGTTCAAATATGTTGTTATATTTGGACTGCTCAAATATGTTGTCATATTTGGACTGATCAAATATGTGGTTTGTTGTTATATTTGGACTGTTCAAATATGTTGTTATATTTGGACTGTTCAAATATGTTGTATGATGGTATATTTGGACTGTTCAAATATGTTGTTATATTTGGACTGTTCAAATATGTTGTATGTTGTTATATTTGGATTGTTCAAATATGTTGTATGTTGTTATATTTGGATTGTTCAAATATGTTGTATGCTGAAATCTATGTAGGACATATTGAGCATTACAATGTGTATTGGAATATCTCAAATATAAAATAAAGTATTGTGTTATTTAGTTTCAAAAAGGGTGGAGACTGCAGTAAAACTTGGAAAAATAGCTAAACACGAAAAAACAAAGTACTATAGTTTTACAAAATACAGAAACAGTGACGATAAACAGCAACGTTTCGACCAAAAGGCCTTTATCAAGCAAACAATACAACAAGAATGACGAATTTCGAGGCACTACAAATGGACGATTACATGTGGAAACATAAACCTATCTAATGAAAATCTGGAAATAAAAACGAACAACGAAATGAGTGCAACACAAAACCGGAAGTGGAAAAGAAGAGAAACAATAAACAATAAACAATATAGTGGATAAATAACACATATATGGAGCAAACACACACATAGATTACAAGGCACGAGATAAGACAGTACTAAGAAGCATAGGAATGTAATGCGTTGAGTTCAAGAGGTCGCAAAGTGCCATAGAATGAAATAAAACGGTTCTCCAAGGCGAATCGACTGCGATCATCGGAGGAACATGATCGGATGGCTGTGACCTGGACATCGTCAGCTCCTGAATGGCCAGTATCATTGAAATGAGTGGTCACAGGAGTCACAGAGCATTGGCGAATATCGCGTAAGCGTTGGGCGAATCGGTCACTGAGCCTCTTTATTGTTATTAATCGATCACTGTTATTTAGTTTAACATGTAGAAGAATGTGTCTCTTGTCTCTGTTCATGTGGAAGATGGGATTGTTTGTCCACTCTTGCCGTTGTGCAGCGTTGGGGAAGCAGCAGAGGAAACCACTGTTCATTTCCGTCATTGACCCACAGCCAACTCTAAATTGAGCCACATAAGTAGCCGGGTAAACCCTGACCTAGTTTTATCTTGTGGGCTGAATTGTGTATAAGTTTGATAGAATACTGCAAGCTGTTTTGCAATTTTACTCAATTCTATGAGTCTGGTTATTTATTGATATAAAAATATAAAATGATTGAATTAGTCTATATATAACAATACTGAAATGCGAGGTCACGCGACGGTTGTGGTTTTATTTCCTATAATTTTTACCTGAGTCAGCTGGCCGTGTGGTGATCGAAGGCTACGATCTACATAGACAGTGAAGTGAAACAAGACTGTGTCCTTACTTCTATATTGTTCTCCATTTTCTTGGCAGCTCTTCTCACAGTAGCCTAGTTGTTAGTGTACTTGCTTCTATCCTGTTCTCCATTTTCTTGGCAGCTCTTCTCACAGTAGCCTAGTTGTTAGTGTACTTGCTTCTATACTGTTCTCCATTTTCTTGGCAGCTCTTCTCACAGTAGCCTAGTTGTTAGTGTACTCACTTCTTAGCCTTGTGGTACGGGTTCAATTCCACAAGAAGACGTGGAATTGTTTCCGACCGTAACAGCTCTCAGGTCGACCCAGCCTCCATTGGGTACCAGGAAAAGTTCTGGGAAGTAAAGGCAGCCGGCGTGATGTTGACCACATCATCCGTCGTGTGCCGACGGTCAATGAAAAATACGGACCTAACACCGTATTACCCTATATACCACATGGTATAAAAGGTTCTTTTTCCCTTTCTTTCTTCTCATATATATTTTTGAGGCTGCCATAAAGAGCTTTTACTTTCTATAAAAGATGAAATTGTAAATTGTTGCACCTATCAAAATTCAAACCAAGGAACAAAGAATGTTAAAGAAAGATGCACAAAAGACCTTACCTTTGCTCATAACGCAGTATTAACTGTTCGTACCGCAGAATGAAAGGGGGAGAGGGTGTCTATAGCATGCAGGTACAGGGTGATTTCCTCTCTTCTTGTAAACCAATTCAAATTAATCAAACTGCATGTTTAACACGGTCTGTTGACACTTGAATCTAGGTCACTGCTGTTGCTATGCAACTGTCACCAAGCATTTATCATATGCCCGGTCTTGATCATGGCAATGTGTTTACTTCAGCACCTGATTATACAGAATGTCTGTGACAGTTCCCATACACAGCCATCTTTGTTGTCCTTGACAACAGTTGGTACGGCGCAGTTTACCTCTATACCAGCGTTTCCCAAAGTGGGTGATCGCCCCCTCCCCAGTGGGCGATGAAGTGTTCTAGGGGGCAATAGTGAGTTCAGCAGAATTTGAAGTGTTCAGGTGATTGGGGTCAGTGGCTCCTTAAAGAAGAAATTAATAATAAATATTTTAAAATAAATTATTTTCGTGATTTTGCGATTGAATAATCATTTAGAATTTGAATTCTGCATTTTAATTCATCTTATGCCCGTCTCACACGATCCATTTTTTCATCAATTTTCTATTTAATGCATATAATCATTTGAAGATTGACCATCTTTCTTTCTTTCTCGAATCATGTTTGCCTCTCAGCGTCAGGTCAGGAAGAGATTTCTAAAACGGGCCTAGTATGCGCTTTGTAAATAGTATCTTTCGTCGTCTCTGTTATCTCTGAGGTCCATCTTTTGCGTTCCCGGGCCCTTTTTGCTTTGTACCCATTGTATTGGAGAAGCATTGCTCTTTGAGGTGCACTTTAGGGGCCTACCAAACCAATGTGCAACGTATACACGTTCTTGGCAAAGATCAAACATATCACAAGAGTGATTAAAATTGGTCGTAAAGAACGAACACAAAGAAGAAGATGAGGTGCACTGTCTGATGGTAATCTGCTTACGTGGCCGAACCATTTAATTTGTTGTTTCTTGATGAAGTCTAGTACTGATGTTGTACCATGTATGACATAAATATATATCAATTTTCTATGTCAATGAGAAAATAGATCATGCATATTTGGGAGGGGGGCGTTGGCAAACTTTTATAATGTGGAGGGGGACGTTACAAAGTTTATGTTCTGCAAAGTGGGCGACGGGCCAAAAAAGTTTGGGAATCTATGCTCTACAGCTCGATATTTTTCTGAAACGTAATGTTGTTTATGAATGTTTCTCGATGTTCAGGTATTGTAGGATATCATATCTTCTATCATGCTTTTGTTGTGTTTCATAATGAGTTTCTTCTTGAATTCTTTTGTTGTGTTCAATAATGAGTTTCTTCTTGAATTATTTTGTTATATTCCATAATGAATTTCTTAATAATTGATTTTGTTGTGTTCAATAATGAGTTCATTCTTTAATGCTTTCGTTGTGTTCAATAATGAGTTCATTCTTTAATGCTTTTGTTGTGTTCAATAATGAGTTTCTTATTTAATGATGCTATTATGTTCAATAATGAGTTTATTATTTAATGCTTTTGTTGTGTTCAATAATGAGTTTCTTATTTAATGATGCTATTATGTTCAATAATGAGTTTATTATTTAATGCTTTTGTTGTGTTTAATAATGAGTTTCTTCTTGAATTCTTTTGTTGTGTTCAATAATGAGTTTCTTCTTGAATTATTTTGTTATATTCCATAATGAATTTCTTAATAATTGATTTTGTTGTGTTCTTTTATGAGTTTCTTATTTGATGCTTTTGTTGTGTTCAATAATGAGTTCATTCTTTACTGTTTTTGTTGTGTTCAATAATGAGTTTCTTATTTAATGATGATATTATGTTAAATAATGAGTTTATTATTTAATGCTTTTGTTGTGTTCAATAATGAGTTCATTCTTTAATGCTTTTGTTGTGTTCAATAATGAGTTCATTCTCTAATGCTTTTGTTGTGTTCAATAATGAGTTCATTCTTTACTGTTTTTGTTGTGTTCAATAATGAGTTTCTTATTTAATGATGCTATTTTGTTCAATAATGAGTTTAGTATTTAATACTTTTGTTGTGTTCAATAATGAGTTCATTCTTTAATGCTTTTGTTGTGTTCAATAATGAGTTTCTTATTTAATGCTTTTGTTGTGTTCCAAATAATGAGTTCATTTTTTAATGCTTTTGTTATGTTCAATAATGAGTTCATTCTTTAATGCTTTTGTTGTCTTCAATAATGAGTTTTTTATTTAATGCTTTTGTTGTGTTCAATAATGAGTTCATTATTTAATGCTTTTGTTGTGTTCAATAATGAGTTCATTCTTTAATGCTTTTGTTGTGTTCAATAATGAGTTCATTATTTAATGCTTTTGTTGTGTTCAATAATGAGTTTCTTCTTGAATTCTTTTGTTGTGTTCCATTAATGACATGCATAAATATATATATATATATACTGCTACAAGAATAATGCAAATCCTCAGAAGTTTCAGTGTTCCCTTGTTTGCGTTAAGTTACATCTTCTTCACACCAATTGTCCTTCAAACTGTCATGGCCATTCTTCTTATGATTTGTTGGTGTAGTCTCATTTAATGTTTATTGAATGTAGAGTCAAAATATTCCAGATTATAACATATTTTGTGTCTTCATTATTGATGGTAATTTTGACTAATGTCTTCATTATTGATGGTAATTTTGACTAATGTCTTCATTACTGATGGTAATTTTGACTAATGTCTTCATTATTGATGGTAATTTTGACTAATGTCTTCATTACTGATGGTAATTTTGACTAATGTCTACATTACTGATGGTAATTTTGACTAATGTCTTCATTAAAGTTAAAGTTAATTGCTTATCCTTTACAGGACTTTGCGAATCAACCCCAGCTTTTTAACGCTGTGTGTGATTTTTCTAGGCATTATTACGCTCAGTCGTTTGCCATTGCTTTCTGAACGTGTGGTGCCATTGTAAGCGTGAGGTATGTTATTATGAGTGTCCAAATAATACTGGGCACGACACCAAGTCTAGACGCCACCATGTCTTCATTACTGGTGGTAATTTTGACTAATGTCTTCATTACTGGTGGTAATTTTGATTAAGTAAGGGTCTTAAGTTTGTTCCTCTCCGACCCACCATTGACCACTACTCAACTCTTCAAGATGTGACTCGTTTTCACCGTGGCTTGCGCTTGAAATTTCACTTTCAGAACCAGGTTGACTCTGACCTATGTCCTGACACTAGTATGTTTTCCAAGTTTTCTACTCGTAAACATGACTGGACACCCAAACCTGGTGCCTCTAACGCTCTTGATCTCTACATCAAGAATACTATACATGATATTGGACTGCTCCACCCAAAACGCCTTTGGCAGTCTAACATGTCACCGTCGGAGTTTCGTGTTCTATCACACCTCCGTCGACGTGATGACATTGTTATCAAACCCGCCGACAAAGGCGGAGCTATAGTGGTCTGGAGCAAAGATCTTTACCTTCAGGAAGGTCATACCCAACTGCGTGACACTCAGTTTTATAAAACCAGCCCTACTGATGTCACTCAGTCTAATAATAATAAGGTTCGTGAAGTCATTAAGAACTTAATTGCCACGAACGACCTTCCATCCCGTGCATCATCACTCTGTGTGATCGATAGCTGTTTGGGTAAACCCGCCTTCTATATGCTCCCCAAAATTCATAAACTCCACAATCCCGGGAGGCCTATCGTTTCTGCTTGCTCCTGCCCTACGGAACACATCTCCGAATTCCTGCCCTACGGAACACATCTCCGAATTCCTTGATAGCATCTTTAATCCCATAGTCACCACACTCCCATCATTTTGAAGGATACAAACCACGCTTTGTCTGTCTTTTCTACCATTGAGTTGCTACCCGAGAGAACCTACAGTCTCTTCCTCCTTGATGTGTGCTCATTGTACACTTCTATACCTCATCCTGACGGCCTTATAGCTCTCCAGTTCTTTCTCAATAGGAGAACTAATCCACTTGTGTCAACTTCTGCTCTCCTTCGTCTTGCGGAATTAGTTCTCCTCTTAACTCCTTTCAGTTTAATGACCAATTCTTTGAGCAGATCAGTGGGGTTGCCATGGGTACTAAAATGGGACCTAGTTATGCTTGTCTTTTCATGGGCTATCTTGAACACCTAGTATGGACTACATATGATGGCCCCCTTCCGTCTGTCTATCACAGATACATTGATGACTGTATTGGCATCACTGATATGCCTGAAGCCGATTTGTCACGCTTCATTAATTTCATTAACGTTTTCAACCCTTCTATTCGTTTTACTTTTCACATCTCCACTACTTGTGTCAACTTTCTTGACATTACTATCACCTTACGCTATCCACTATATACATCAGTATGTACAAGCCTACTGATGCACATAGTTTTCTCCTCTATACTTCTTCCCATCCCCCGGGCTTGTCGTGACTCTTTGCCATTCTCGCAGCTCTTACGCCTTCGTCGCCTGTGTAGTGAGGACGATGATTTTCTTGAGAGAGCTCGCGAGATGCTTGATTTCTTTCGTAAGCGCCTATACCCAGAGAGGGTGCTTGTCTCGGCTATGCATCGAGGTTAAGAAAATCACTGCCAGCAGGCCCTTAACAGTCAGCATAGGACTACTAACTCTGACAGAGTAAAACTTATCTTAACTTACCACCCCATAGTTCCCTGGTGAAAAATGTTTTATTCCGTCATCTGTCTCTCCTTAGATCAGATCCTGAGACCCGTTTTGTCTTCCTCAACTATCCTTTGGTGTCTTACAGACGGGACAGAAGTCTTAAGGATATGTTGGTACACAGTCGCCTTAAGTCCAATATCCATACTCATTTTGGCACTGTCCAGTGTGGTCGTCGGCGTTGCAATACGTGTGCTTATGTGATACAGACGCGTACTGTATCTTTCCTTTAGGCACGTTTCTTATTGACGATGGGTTCACATGCGAGTCCTGTAATCTTATCTATGCTATTATCTGTAAGCGGTGTAACAAGGCTTATATCGGCGAGACAGGCAAGAGGCTCAGTGACCGATTCGCCCAACACTTACGCGACATACGCCAATGCTCTGTGACCCTGTAGCCACCCATTTCAATGACACTGGCCATTTAGGTGCTCACGATGTCCCGGTCACAGCCATCCGATCATGTTCCTCGGATGATCGCAGTCGATTGCTCTGGAGAATCGGTTGATTTCTTTGTATGGTACCTTGCGACCACGCAGGCTCAACGTATTACATTCTTATGCTTCTTAGTACTTTCTCTTCCCATGCTTTGTAATCTATTTGGGTATATGTTGCATGTATTCATGTTATATTCCATTCTTATGCTTCTTAGTACTTTCTCTTCCCTGCTTTGTAATCTATATGGGTATATGTTTGCATGTATTCAAGTTATATATTTACTAGATGTTTCATTGTTTCTTTCCTTTCTATTTCTAGTTTTTATGTGTGTTTTTGTGTTACATTTATTTCGTTATTCGTTTTTATTCCAGATTTTCCTTAGATACGTTTGTATTTGGTCGTCCATTTGTGTTTCATTTTAATTTGTCACTCCTGTTTGTTCGTTTGTGATAAAGGCCTTGTTGGTCGAAACGTTGCTGTATTTTGTCATTGTTTTGTAATTTGTAAAACTACAGTACTTTGTAATTACGTGTTTTGCCAATCAAATAGTTTTACTGCAGTTCCATATATATATACTAATTTTGATTACTATCTTCATTACTGGTGGTAATGTAATTTTACAATCAACATTTTGTTCTGTAGACACAGTCTTCATTTGTTATGTATTTAGAACAAAGGTTCTAGTCTTCAATGTTTTTTAATAGACAAAATTTGCTGTTTCAATTATTTGACATGTGTGGCTACCAACTGAAGACGACTGTGCTATAAAATTAGAAATAGAAAATCAGATAACATCAAAATATATACATCATATACACATATAGACATATCCGGAGTACAATGAAGATATTTCAAACTGAAAATGAAACTTTATATATATATATTGGGGCCTTGTGGCTAAATGGTTATGCCTTTGCCTTGTGAGTCAAAGGTAGTGGTTTCGAATCCAGACATTTTTTTCCAGAGACCCATAGGATTGTTGCTGGAGCTACATAGTTCGTGCAATACTCTCGGCAGGTGGCGTGCCATTTCTACGAAGAGGGACCGAGCCATATGGCGTAAAACATGGTGCAATGAAGTCAATCCTTCGGCTTTAAAACCCTTAAAATATAGTATATTAGTATATATATATATATATATATATATATACACACCCCTGCAGCCTGAAGATCTGAGCAATTGAGCAATTGTCGGAAAATGAGACTACTCACGTGCAGTGACACTTGCATTTCATTATTGTTAGATAAGAATGAGTTCATTTTTAAAGAAAAGCAATATACAAAACATGATGTTATATCATGCCACAAATGAAATTTCATAGAATATTAAAGGTAAATTAGTTCAAGGAATATCTATATTACTAACGTTTTTTTTATCAATAAATATCAATGAGCAAAGAAGAATTGCGTTAAAATTGCAATAAAGTTTCAAGTATTCTCTCTCTCTCTCTCACGATTACCGCACAGACCGATGTACCAGACCTCCCATAAATTCTATTCATTTGGAAATCTGATTCATGCAGCCTTGACATTGGTGTGTTTTACATGACATCTTCAGCACCATTTGGAGCTCTGGTGCTTATCCTTCGAGGATGTATCCGGTTTCAGCCAGCGTTTACTCGGTTCGCTCTCCGTTCTGTAGCCATCTAGTGTTTTTTACGTTGAGGGGTAACTAGCCCCATGCTCAACCTCCTTAGACACCTCTTACGACATGCGTGGCAGTTAACAGTGGTTCTATTCTTTACACCCCAGTTTGGGCCCCGGTAACCACTCGGGCGTCAAGTGTTCTAACAAACGTGTAAATGTCACCTGAAATTTCCGATTATCTGACGCAGCTGAACGGACACTTGTAACAGAAGATCACGTTATATAAACTAAGCAGGAAGTCATTTCGATAATGAATTGCGGTAATTCCCGTTCTTGTCTATTTTAGAAGCCGGCTTGTTTAGTTGGCATATATATGTACATTGCTCTCAATTGTTACCAAAAATATTGGTGTAATAGGTAAGTATTTCTATTACAATTTTGTTTCAGGCATAGAATAGTCGAATTTTCAATGTCTAATTTCTATATTTTATCAAATGTTTCAGCGTATTGTAGATATTGTTGATGCCATATTGTTTTCATATAGAGAGAATACTGACATATGGAGAGAATACTGACATATAAATACTATTCTGGCATATGGAGAGAATACTGACATATAACGGTTATTACAACGTTATTACATCTATTAAGAAAAACTGCGAACAAAATAATCTATCACTGCTAAACGTGGAAGTGGAGGCTCTCTTGAATGACATCATCAATGATACAGATGTGGTTATTTACACCAATGGTTCAGTCATTCGTCAATAACGCTGTGCGTGGGCTTTTCAGCACGCTCAGGAGGAAAAATAATAAGAGAGGCCAGTGGGGCCTACGCAACAACCACAAGTAGCTTGACAATGGAGGTTAGGGCGGTTACGGAGGCGGTGAACTGGTTGGCATCTCACAACTACTCTCGTGTTTTCATACTCAGTGTCTCCATGAGCATGATTCGTAAAGTCGAATCAGGTATGGTGAGACGCAACTGGGTGGAGGTACTGGTAAAGACAGTGATCAGAGAAATCACATTCATTTTTATCCCTGGGCACGCAGGAGTTAGGGGTAATGAACAAGCTGATAGATTGGCTGGCATGGCTACAATATCAGAGGGAGCTGCCATGGATCGAAGTGACATTCTTCACGCATTGAGAGAGTCTTTCCGAACAGAGGAGTTTCAGGGCTGTGAATCCCACTCGCTGACCGATTGAAAGAGATGGGTGTCAATATTGGTGCAACCCGAAAAGAACGATATACTAAATATGCAAAGAGATTGATTAATCAACATCGAACTGGCGTGTTGGGTCGCTATATGCTTCTGGATTTGCTGAGGCGGAGATCGGAGCACCTATGGACATGCCCGGAGTGCTATGATGATAGTCCTCATATAACTGATAACTGACATATAGAGACTACACTGACATAAAGAGACTATACTGACATATAGAGACAATACTGACATATGGAGACAATACTGACATATGGAGAGAATACTGACATATAGAGACACAATACTGACATATATAGACAATACTGACATATAGAGACAATACTAACATATAGAGACAATACTGACATATGGAGACACAATACTGACATATAGAGACACAATACTGACATATAGAGACACAATACTGACCAATGGAGACAATACTGATATATAGAGACAATACTGACATATGGAGACAATACTGACATATTGAGACAATACTGACATATAGAGACACAATACTGACATATAGAGACAATACTGACATATGGAGACAATACTGACATATGAGACCAATATGACATAGAACAATACTGACATATAGAGACACAATATAACATAAGACAATACTACAATGGAGACAATACTGACATATAGAGACACAATACTGACATATAGAGACACAATACTGACATATAGAGACAATACTGATATATAGAGACACAATACTGACATATAGAGACACAATACTGACATATAGAGACAATACTGACATATAGAGACACAATACTGACATATAGAGACAATACTGACATATAGAGACACAATACTGACATATAGAGACAATACTGACATATAGAGACAATACTGACATATAGAGACAATACTGACATATAGAGACAATACTGACACATAAAGACACAATACTGACATATGGAGACACAATACTGATATATAGAGGCACAATACTGACATATAGAGACAATACTGACATATGGAGACACAATACTGACATATAGAGACACAATACTGATATATGGAGACAATACTGACATATAGAGGCACAATACTGACATATGGAGGCAATACTGACATATGGAGACAATACTGACATATGGAGACAATACTGACATATGGAGACAATACTGACATATAGAGACACAATACTGACATATAGACACAATACTGACATATGGAGACAATACTGACATATGGAATCAATACTAACATACAGAGACACAATACTGACATATAGAGACAATACTGACATATGGAATCAATACTAACATACAGAGACACAATACTGACATATAGAGACACAACTGACATATAGAGACACAATACTGACATATAGAGACACAATACTGACATATAGAGACACAATACTGACATATAGAGACACAATACTGACATATGGAGGCAATACTGACATATGGAGACAATACTGACATATGGAGACAATACTGACATATAGAGACACAATACTGACATATAGAGACACAACTGACATATATCGAAATAGGAGGAAGACTGCAGTAAAACTTGGTAAATAGCGAAACACGTACAAACAAAGTACTATAGTTTTACAAAATACAGAAACAGTGACGATAAACAGCAACGTTTCGACAACAAGCCTTTATCAAGAACGAACAAACAGGAGTGACAAATTAAAATGAAACACAATGGACGACCAAATACAAACGTATCTAAGGAAAATCTGGAATAAAAACGAATAACGAAATAAATGTAACACAAAAACACACATAAAAACTAGAATAGAACGGAAAGAAACAATGAAACATCTAGTAAATATATAACTTGAATACATGCAACATATACCCCTATAGATTACAAAGCATGGGAAGAGAAAGTACTAAGAAGCATAGGAATGTAATACTTTGAGCCCACGTGGTCGCAAGGTACCATACAAAGAAATCAACCGATTCTCAGAGCAAATCGACTACGATCATCAGAGGAACATGATCGGATGGCTGTGACCTGGACATCGCGAGCTCCGAATGGCCAGTATCATTGAAATGGTAGCTACAGGGGTCACAGAGCATTGGCGTATATCGCGCAGTGTTGGGCGAATCGGTCACTGAGTCTCCTGTTGGTTTCTCAATATAGGCCTTGTTGCACCGCTTGCAGATAATGGCATAGATAATATTACGGACTCGCAGTGACTGTTTCAACAACGAACGTGGCTTTTGGAAAGACACCGTGCGGGTCTGTATTACATAAGCACAAGTGTTGCAGCTCAGACGGCAACACTGGATGGTGCCAAAATGACGCCGTCGGCGCTGCAACACTTGTGCTTATGTAGTACAGACCCGCACGGTGTCTTTCCAAAAGCCACGTTCGTTGTTGAAGACAGTTTCACGTGCGAGTCCGTAATATTATCTATGCCATTATCTGCAAGCGTGCAACAAGGCCTATATTGAAACCGGCAGGAGACTCAGTGACCGATTCGCCCAACACTGCGCGATATACGCCAATGCTCTGTGACCCCTGTAGCTACCCATTTTAATGATACTGGCCATTCAGGAGCTCGCGATGTCCAGGTCAGCCATCCGATCATGTTCTCTGATGATCGTAGTCGATTTGCTCTGAGAATCGGTGATTCTTGTATGGTACCTTGCGACCACGCGGCTCAACGTATTACATTCTTATGCTTCTTAGTACTTTCTCTTCCCATGCTTTGTAATCTATATGGTATATGTTGCATGTATTCAAGTTATATATTTACTAGATGTTTCATTGTTTCTTTTCTATTTCTAGTTTTATGTGTGTTTTTGTGTTACATTTATTTCGTTATTCGTTTTTATTCCAGATTTTCCTTAGATACGTTTGTATTTGGTCGTCCATTTGTTTCATTTTAATTTGTCACTCCTGTTTGTTCGTTTGTTGATAAAGGCCTTTTGGTCGAAACGTTGCTGTTTATCGTCACTGTTTTTGTATTTTGTAAAACTATAGTACTTTGTTTGTACGTGTTTCGTAACTGACATATAGACACAATACTGACATATAGAGACACAATACTGACATATGGAGACACAATACTGACATATGGAGACAATACTGACATATAAAGACAATACTGACATATAGAGACAATACTGACATATGGAGACACGATATTGACATATTGAGACAATACTGACATATAGATACACAATACTGACATATGGAGACAATACTGACATATGGAGGCAATACTGACATATAGAGACAATACTGACATATAGAGACACAATACTGACATATGGAGGCAATACTGACATATAGAGTCTATACTGACAATTAGAGACACAATACTGACAATTAGAGACACAATACTGGCATATGGAGACAATACTGACATATGGAGACAATACTGACATATAGAGACACAATACTGGCATACAGAGACACAATACTGACATATGGAAACAATACTGACATATAGAGACACAATACTGACATATAGAGACTATACTGACATATAGAGACACAATACTGACATATGGAGGCAATACTGACATATAGAGTCTATACTGACAATTAGAGACACAATACTGACATATGGAGACAATACTGACATATGGAGGCAATACTGACATATAGAGACAATACTGACATATAGAGACAATACTGACATATGTAGACAATACTGACATATGGAGACAATACTGACATATAGAGACAATACTGACATATAGAGACAATACTGACATATGGAGACAATACTGACATATAGAGTTATACTGACATTAGAGTACACTACCTGCTATGGAGACAATCTGACTATTGAGGCAATATTGACATATAGAGTCTATACTGACAATTAGAAGACAATCTGATAATTAGAGACACAATACTGATATATGGAGACAATAACTTAGACATATGTTGTACGATGCAATACTGACATATAAGACACAATACTGACATACTAGAGACACAATACTGACATATGGAAACAATACTGACATATAGACTGACATTGACTAATGACTAAGAACAAGACATATGAACAATACTGACATATGAGTCAATACTGACATATGGAGACACAATACTGACATATGGAGACAATACTGACATATAGAGCACATACTGACATAAGAGACAATACTGACATATGGAGACAATACTGACATATTGAGACAATACTGACATATGGAGACAATACTGACATATAGAGACAATACTGACATATAGACAATACTGACATATGGAGACAATACTGACATATGAGTCTATACTGACATATGAGACAATACTGACATATGCAATACTACATATTGACAAACTGAGTCATACTTATTGAGGAATATGATAATAGGAACATATGCATATGCACTGACATATAGAGCAATACTACATATGACATATGATATGAGAACAATACTGACATATGGAGACAATACTGACATATAGAGCAATACGACATATAGAGCATACTGACATTAGAGACAAACTGACATATGAGACCTGACATATAGAGACACAATACTGACATATAGAGCACAATACTACATATGAGACAATACGACATATAGAACAATACTGACATAGACAAATGAATATGAGACAATACTGACAATGAGACAATACGCTGTTTGAACTATAAGAACAAATGAATATATTTGAGAAAACTGACAACTGAAAAATTAGCTGAACTACCTGTATGAGAGATAAATAGCTGACTATATGAGAGATAAATAGCTGAACTACTGTATGAGAGATTATGACATATAGCTTGAACATTCAGTTGCTTGTCAATGTATTTGTTAAGATTATAATAGTAGTATGAACTCACCTGTATGAGAGATTATAATTAGCTGAACTACCTGTATGAGAGATTATAGTTATGACTACTGTATAGAGATTATAATTAGCTGAACTACCTGTATGAGAGATTATAATTAGCTGAACTACCTTGAGGTTATATTAGCTGCACGAGAATTATAATTAGCTGAACTACCTGTATGAGAGATTATAATTAGCTGAACTACCTGTATGAGAGATTATTGAATACTGTGAGTTTAATTAGCTGAACTACCTGTATGAGATCACTACTTGAGATCCTTAGCATTTATTTGTCTTGTACTTGCTAGATTAGTTGTCAGCTTAATACACTCGACTTCACTACATTCAGAATATAACGGCTTAATGATCCCTAGTGCACATGCTATCGAGGCCTGCCAACTGTTCCTATAACTGTGTATACACACAGAATATCCAGCATCAAATAGATATCTTTACACTTATGAAACGTTTATTTTCTTTTCAAAATGTCTGCTACTGCAGCAAACCAATGTTATTATATGCTGCTGTGTTAATGCTTACTATATCACCAACAGTTGACTTATCCCTAGATCAATCGCTCCAAATACGTGTTATCATATGATATATCACCACGAGTTATGATATATATTATCACGTTCTGTGTTGTCACATGCTTTATCATCATCTGCTGTTATCATATGACGTGTTACTATATACCGTGCCATATGCTGTGTCTTGTTATCATATGTTGTGTTATTATGCCGTGTTATATAGTTGTTATCATATGCCGTGTTATATATGTTGTGTTATCATATGCCGTGTTATATATGTGTTATCAATGCCCTGTTATCATATGTTGTGTTATCATATGCCGTGTTATTATATGTTGTGTTATCATATGCCGTGTTATTGTATGTGTTATCATATGTTGTGTTATCATATGCTGTGTTATTATATGTTGGTTATCATATGCTGTGTTATTATATGTTGTGTTATCATATGTCGTGTTATTGTATGGGGTGTTATCATATGTCGTGTTATTGTATGGGGTGTTATCATATGCTTTGATATCCTCTAAGAGCAGTAATGAATCAGTTGTATAATATCGTATTCATATATTTCTAACCTGCGCATTAGATGCAAACTTTCAGCAGCCACTCTGTCAGCTTCAAGTCCTACACTATTCTAAGGTTAATCATAGAGGTCACATATACATACACATCATAAAGTCAAATAAGACAAACAAACAATGAATATCAGACAAAAATGCGAGACAGTTTGAATTGACCAGAAAAATCGGACATCATTTGAATAAACTACTGAGCGGTGCTTATCGTGTGTAGAAGAGTTGTTTCGAACGGGCATATTTTGACCTAATGATATATTGAAGTCTTGCGTCTGCATTTCACAAATTTCTGATGCTGTTTCAAGTCATCCAGGAATTAGTAGTTATGACATGCAGCTGGTATAGGAGATTAGTAGTATTGGACATGAGCCTAGGTACTTATGGAGATTAGTTATTAGGACTTGCAGCTAGTCATTTAGTAAATACATGCTGTAAGTCACTTATGGAGATTAGTAGTATATGGACATGCAGCTAAGTACTTAGGGAGATTAGTAGTATATGGACATGCAGCTAGGTACTTAGGAGATTAGTAGTATATGGACATGCAGCTAGGTATATGGAGATAGTGTTCATGGATGCAGCTAACTCTTAGGAATAGCTAGATATGACATACATGCAGGTCTAGGCAGATAGGTATATCATGGACATGCGCTGGTAAGAAGGATGTCCAATGGACACATAAAGTCGAACTTTTGAAGCAGAGTTCAGAGACAGAAATAAGACTAGGTTTGAGATAAAGACAAAAGCACAAGATTGAACTGAGTGGACATTTGTTGTCTCTGTCTTATGTTATCTTGGGCGCGACTAGAACCCATGATGATAGTATATCCAAATATTTACCCAGGCTTGATGAGATGGGAGAATGTAAATCCTTACCGGATCTGTGTTATTTTATGTGTGTTATTTTATGTGTGCTATTTTATGTGTGTTATTTTATGTTTGTTATTTTATGTGTGTTATTTAATTTTGTTATTTTATGTTATTTAGATGAGTCAACATACCGAACCTGTGTTATTTGATGATGTGTCAACATACCGGACCTGTGTTATTTTATGATGTGTCACCATACGACTGTGTTATTTTATGTTTGTTATTTTATGTGTATTATTTTATGTGTAGTTTATTTATGATGTGTCAACATATCGGACCTGTGTTATTTTATGATGCGTCAACATACCGAACCTGTGTTATTTGATAATGGTCAACATACCGACCTGTGTTATTTTATGATGTGTCACCATACCGGACCTGTGTTATTTGATGATGTGTCAATATACCGGACCTGTGTTATTTTATGATGTGTCACCATACCGGACCTGTGTTATTTTATGATGTTGTACCATACTGGACCTGTGTTATTTATGATGTGTCAACATACGGACCTGTGTTATTTTATGATGGTCAACATACCGACCTGTGTTATTTGATGATGTGTCAATATACCGGACCTGTGTTATTTTATGATGTGTCACATACGACCTGTATTATTTTATGATGCGTCACCATACCGACCTGTATTTATGATGTGTCAACATATCGGACCTGTGTTATTTTATGATGTGTCAACATACCGGACCTGTGTTATTTTATGATGTGTCAACATATCGGACCTGTGTTATTTTATGATGTGTCAACATATCGGACCTGTGTTATTTTATGATGTGTCAACATATCGGACCTGTGTTATTTTATGATGTGTCAACATATCGGACCTGTGTTATTTTATGATGTGTCAACATATCGGACCTGTGTTATTTTATGATGTGTCAACATACCGGACCTGTGTTATTTTATGATGTGTCAACATACCGGACCTGTTGTCATATGTTCAACAGCGTCAAACCTATTTTGTTGATATGCGTTGTTTACTCTGCATCTTACCGTAGTCTGCCATGTGTATGTAGCCATTACTGGTAGACATAGTCTTGTACATAACCTTACTTGAATACACAAGCTGACAGATTGGTTATGGCAAAGATCTGTTAAATACATCCTAACTTGTGTAAGACAGTTTTAATAGTTCTGAATGTTCCCTCCCGTTGCTGCCATGTGCCAGTAAAACCTACTTAGTCATTATATTAATATATCTCATACGTTGCTCGAGATGCCTGATAAAACAATCTCAAAACAGTTGATGCATTGGGGCAGACGTTCAGCTGCTGGACAGAAAAGACGCTTTAAGTGTCTCTGAAATGATTCGATATAGACACCGCGTGCTGGAAATCCTTGGCGTAAGATCGCCAAATGTGGCGCTGTAACAACACAAGAGGAACTCGAGAAATCGTCGTGCCGCTGAGTCACAGAGAAAACGAGCTGCGCGAAAAGACAGAACACACAACACCCACATGTCTAATCTTGATCATGCATCTGTTATAGTAGATTGTGTTCTAGGATTGGACTCTACAGTCACCTCCGCACACCAGAGAGGTTCAGCAATACACGTCTGAGACTGTTGTCATCATTGCTTGCAATGAATGGCTATTATTATTATATCTCAAACAAAACTTTGTAAGTTTAAAGTTATGTGTCAACTTTTTTTCTCACCAACATCAGCATAAGAAAGAAAGTTAGCACAGGACCTTGCTTGAATTACATTGAGAAACAAAGAATGAAGTAGTTTGACCACTTAATAAGAATGTATCCAAACTCCACAGTATACAGAATCTTCTACAACAGAACATCAGGAAAGAAGGCGAGATGGAGACCACGAAAAGATGGTTAGATGGCTTAGCAGAATCCTGTCAAAGAGCAAAAATAAAAATCACCCAAGCCACCAGAATAGTGCAAGAAACTCCCCAGCCAGAAAATCACCATACTGGGCAGTGTGACGATAAAAGAAGAAATACAACTTATCAACTGTTTAGTGTAGACTTGTTCTCGTTCAAATTATGAGTGTATCAGATTGGTGACGCTTTATCAACTGTCGTTTGTATTTCGCGCCCGTCGTTACATTTAGGTCAATTGTTAAACTTGCACTGTTTCTATGCATAACCGTGACCGTCGCTAGTTTAACTAGGTCATGTCATAACTTTTCGAGAAAATATATTCATTATTGTTATTTCGGGAATTTCCAAACCGACGAAATTAGATCCGGCTAACACTTGGTGGGATTGGTGGGAAAAGACCATATTCCAACTATTTAAAGTTCAGAGAAAACAACAAAGTTTTTTATAACTCTTGGTATACGTAATGAGAAACCACATATTTACGCGCTTTTCCCCAATATATTAATAATTTACTATTTTCTTTATTTGTAGTGCTAATATAATGTGTTTTATATGAAAAAGAACAGAAATGATAGCTCTATCCTATACACATAGCTGTCAAGTGTATGTAGTTACGAACAAAATAACAACATATAAAAAACCAAACGTACGGTTCTAACGCGATGATCTAGCCAATAGACGCGCTGAATAACTGAGACATCAATGAGATCTATTCAATAGAACCCCCGTATGATAAAGGGGTTAAATCTTCATCTTCAATAATAAAAATAAAAATATTGGCCTATCCAGAGCCAACTATAAACTTATGGGCCTTCGGACTCAGGTAATAATTATGGAAATCAGACCACAACTACACCACGTAATCTCGCATTCCAGTATTAGTGTATATAGACGAATTCATTTTAAAATCACCACAAAATGCTTAATCGAAGTTATATTATGCAACAAGTTAAGTTTAACGATAAGGAATCTCAATATTATGAATATTTTTCATCAATAAATAACCATAGACTCACAAAATTGAATAAAATTGCAAAAAAGCTTGCGGTGCTCTATCAAACATATATACATTCCAGCCCCTTCTCTTATCTAGGTCAGACTTCCCCGGTTAGTTGTCTGGCCTAGTTATCTAGGATTGGCTGTACTATCAACAACAAAGAACTTTGAAGGGACCACTAATGGTTCTCAGTATCGTATTTTAAAGGGAAAAGAAGAAGCATGATGAGAAGAAGTGGTTAGTGCTCTAAGTCCTTAGGAAATGAAGTTACCACACTAGATATAATAGAGCAGAATAATCTGGCAGTGTGGTATAAAGAATAGTATAACTGTTTGTGTATTGGTCATTATAGTATCAGATGGTATAATCCTGTGTTTGTTTGGCTTAATTAGTCAATAACACGTATTACATAAGTACTGTAGTTTACAATTAAACTAAAAACAATGACAAATTCAAAGACAAATTTCGCTAACATGTAGGCCCTTTAAGTCAAGCAAACAACAAAGGTTCAAATTAAAATGAAACACAAATGACGACTTTTCAAATATAATATACTATTTTTAAGGAAATCTGGAATAAAAAGTAACAGAAATGATAGTAACACCAAACACATAGCTGTCAATATGAAGTAGAAACAAATAACATATAAAAACAAACGTACGGTTACGCGATATACCAATAGGGCTGATATGGGCATAATGAGCATGTATTCATAGAACCTATTATAAAGTTCAATCTTCTCTTCATTTTATCTTCAGAGCAACTGTAATTTGGGCCTTCGGACTCAGGTAAGATTATGAATTACCCAGATACCTGTATTTGATGTCCAGTATTATTATTATGTCACTATGTCTTTTAATAACAAATGTTAATCGAAGTTGATATTATTTGAAAATTAAGTAACGATAAGATTTCAATCAAATAGTTTTACTCATATCCATATACTCACAAATTGAATATAATGCAAATATTGTGTGTTTATAATATAAATCAGCTTTAATCTGTGTGTGTTGGTATATTTAGTCCTAGTAAAATCTGTGTTGTGTGTGTATACTAGTAACAGCATTAATCTGTGTTTGTTGGTATAATAGTAATAGTATAATCTTGTGATGAAGATGGTATATGCTAACTTATAATTGCATGGTTAGTTTGGTATAATAGTAATAGTATAATCTGTGTTGTGTTGGTATATAGTAACAGTATAATCTGTGTGTGTTGGTATAATAGTAACAGTATAATTGTGGTGTATTGGTATAATAGTAATAGTATAATCTGTGTTGTGTTGGTATAATAGTAAAGTATAATCTGTGTTGTAGTTGGTATATAGTAACAGTATAATCTGTGTTGTGTTGGTATGATAGTAACAGTATAATCTGTGTTGTGTTGGTATGATAGTAACAGTATAATCTGTGTTGTGGAACATTGTTGCAGTTATTATTCCAGCAAGAAACACAAATTCTAGCCAAGTGTATCATCATCATCATCAAACAGCGTGTCCTGAGTAGAACATTGCCATTCCAACAGTCCCTCGGAATTTCTCTCTCTCTCTCTCTCTCTCTCTCTCTCATAGGCCAGATGTCTGGCCTCTGCAGCCGTCATGTTCAAACCATTAGTTACTTCTTGAATCCATCTTCTCCGTGGTCTTCCTCTTCTTCTCTTTACCGGTATGACTCCTTCCATGATGGTCTTCGCCAGCCCTACGTGTCTTTTTATATGTCCAAAATATCTCAGTTTTCTCTTTCTTATTGGCATCAGCCAGTTTTCTTTGATTTTAAGTTTTTTTCTAAATAGATCTATTTGTTCTCTTCTGTGTCCATGATATACGAAGGACTCTTCTGCAACACTTATATTCAAAAGCGCATATATACTTTTCCACTGCCTTATTAAATGTCCATGCTTCACATCCATACGCAAAGTGTACAGTTATCACATATATCTTATCTTATCTTAACCACATTTGCCGTGAAGAGGCGTGGGAGAGTTAGTTTTCTATCTTGTGCCAGGTGTGTTGCGCTTGACTTTGTCAGTTCATGCTTTCGCAGGGACTCTGAGATGTTATCTATCCATCGTGTTCTTGGCCTGTCTCGTGCTCTGCGCCCTGAGTTTCGATTATTGTAGGCACGTGATGGTAGTAAATGTGGTTCCATTCTCATTAGATGACCGAACCACTTGATTCTTTGTTTCTCGATGTGCTGTATACATGGTATAGTACCAACGATGCTTCTGATATTCTCGTTTCTCACTCTATCTCTCCGTGTAACGTTGACAGCTTTTCGTAGACATCTCATTTCACATGTAATATTTCTTTCTTGTGTCTTTGTCAGGGGCCATGTTTGGCACTGATAGTAGAGAGTTAGAATAAATATGCAGTTTATTAGTTGTCGTTTGATTGCTATGTTAATGCTTGGATGTTTTAATAGCGGTGACAGTTGGTATGTCACTGCGTTTGCATTTTGGCATCTAGTTTCGATTTCTCTGCCCATCTTTCCATCTGATGTGAATATACTCCCGAGATATTTGAATTCTGGAGTCTGTTATATTTTGACATTATTCACGTGTATATTTAGTTGACCTGTTGACCTACTTATTGTCATGACTTCTGTTTTGGAGGTGTTAATTTTCATGTCATATTTTCGCATGTCGCTTGTAGTGCATTTATGTGTTGTTGAAGTTTGTGTTCGTTGTTGTAAATTAAACTCTGATCATCTGCAAAGAGTAGTTCGTTGATTAAATTGTAGTTGTTATCGAGGTTGTTATCTGTCTTGGTTTCTTGCGTTATTCTGTCTATGTAAATATTGAAAAGTATAGGCGAAAGCACACATCCCTGCCTTACTCCTGATGATAATTCAAATTCGTCTGTCAGGCCGTCGCTTGTTCGTACTACGCTTGAACATTTTTGGTATAGCGCTCTAATATTGTCTAATAGTTGATAAAATATCACATATGTAACCTCCATTTAAAACAGGATGAGACACATTCTAATGATTACTTGATTAATAATGATGAGGGGGTCGACCTTTTGAAGTCTGCTGCTCACCTTTCTCCTCTTCTCTTTAGTGTTGGTTCGTTTCTAATGTTGAACTGTCCGAGTATTTGACACTGGTACCTGATCTTACTGTAATAGGAGATCAGATCATTTGGACTAATTGATTCAAGTGTACACATGATGATATGTCGACTAAAGTAAACTGAGAGACATAATAGAGGAGATCAGATCGACTTATGGACTAATTGATTCAATTACAGCATGATGATTCGATGACTAAAGTAAATTGAGAGACATACTGAGGAAAAGATCAGATCACTTATGGACTAATTGATTCAATGTGCAGCGATGATGATATGTCGACTAAAGTAAACTGAGAGACATAATTAGGAGATCAGATCACTTATGGACTAATTGATTCAATGTGCAGCGATGATGATATGTCGACTAAAGTAAACTGAGAGACATAATGAGGAGGAGATCAGATCACTTATGGACTAATTGATTCAATGTACAGCGATGATGATATGTCGACTAAAGTAAACTGAGAGACATAATGAGGAGGAGATCAGATCACTTATGGACTAATTGATTCGATGTGCAGCGATGATGCTCCGCTGACTAAAGTAAACTAAACATAATGGCACTGCATCAGAATTCATAGCTAAAACAAGAGACAGAGAGTTAGGAAAGGACATGATAATCTACCCCTGTTGGCATGGCACTTGATGATGATGATAAGATCATGAAAATCTTGCTATGACCTATAAACATTTGATATTATCTAGCGCCTGTGTGTGTGTGCTGGGGCTCGCAGGGGAGCAAAGAATAGTAACACTGACCTACAAGGCATGGCGTAAGAAGCGACTGAGGTAAGGGCATAGGAAGCTACCTTAGTAAATAAAAGCATCGCAGAAATCGGATGTGCTGGCCTACTTGTATGCGCATAACTGGCGCATCGTATAATCGCTCTTAGGCTCAGATCACATAAAAATCACAAAGAGTGGTTAACAAATGGTTGATAAAGAGTGTTTGAAGAAGGAGAAGATAGTATCTGGTACTTGTTTACAATAATACATATTAAATTTTATATATGTGTATATATATTTCCTAGGTAACTTGATCAACAAACCAGATAACATTCAAAGAAATGGCTCAACATAATCTCCACACAAACGTTTTGATACAAAGGTTATTCAATCTCAAATCAGACATGTCCATCAAGCAAGAAGTTCAGAAGATCAACGTGTCAGAGACTGCTGGCTATATGACACTAAAAACAACAAACACAAAGAACGGAAAAGCTGCCAAGTCACTAACATCTATTTCCCCTGCTGAGCAAAGAACAAGAGATATCAGACAAGTTACTTCAATGTCTGGTATGTCTCAACAAACCAAGAGAAATGATATTCTTGCCTTGTGGTCACATCAACACTTGCAACGATTGTGCTGAAGCTGCTGATTGCTGTCCTGATTGTGATAGTCGTATTCTAGCCACTGTGAAAACCTACAACCAGTAGCCTCGCCAAGCTAGGATGAACATTACAAATCATTGATGAACATTACAAATCATTGATGAACATTACAAATCATTGTGAACATAACTAGATAATAGAATAGAAATAGTTCAGATTGAATGAATGACAATTTAGACTCTGACTGTATGTGTCAATAGTTATATATTTCTTGAAATATAATATTCATAATATTGTGATATTGATATGTATTATCATCATAATAAATATGTATAATAAGTTCTTATATTTCTGACTTATTTCTTATTTCTGTGAAGAAATCCTTATGATCTCAGTGTAGGTGATATCAAGTTCCTAGTCCTGTAGGTCCCGTGTTCAATTTGAGCACCTAAAAGAAGCCTTGGCATTTCAAAATAGAGAAGAGCAGACTGGAAAGCCGCTGACTGGACAAAATTCATTAGAAAAGATTAAAAATAAATTCCTACAAAAATAACTTGACCATCTTCAAAATGACATTGATGACACTCGCTGGTGCTACGGAGTTCGTACACTGTAGCTGAGATCTTCCTGTGTAAGAAAGAGAACGGTGCACACATGGTTACTCACCGAAGTGCAATGATGATGATGGGCCAATCTTATCTTATCTTAACCAGGAAAACCTGGCCAGCAATGGCGGAATGCGGGAGGGCCATTCAGAGTCAGAACTGTTTGATTCTGAACACGACTTTGCTAGCGCATTTCCGACATGTTTGGTCAGGTATTTTCCGGTTTCGTTTGCCGAGCTACTGAGTTAGTGCTTGAGCAACGCTGTAAGCTATGAATGTTACATGGAATGCTTTTGCTGTGTCAACCATGCGTTTGTTGTGTGTTAGTGTGTATTCAGAAAATGGCGGACAGCGGTTATGACAAACAAGCTCAATCTGCCGTATGCAGTTATATTGCGAGTGCAGAAAGCTGGATTTTGTCATGATTGATGTTCCCATCGACAAGAATTGCAATTCAAGTGATGAACAGTTTTGTGTTGCTACATTAGCGACGGCCATATGTATTTTATGCGGAGCAGGTTGCTTTTTGTGGTGTTAAGCGGCTGTTTCATTCTGGAATTAGTTCACACAGGAAACATTTCACTGTTGTTAGCTTTCATGTGATTTTCATTGGCATAGAACGGAGCAATTATGGGTGACCTATTGTATGAAGTTGGAACCGTACTTATGAATTATGAACTATGAACCACATTTCGTGAAGCGTCGTGGAGATTTAGTTTTCTATCTTGTGCCAGGTGTGTTGCGCTTGACGTTGTCAATCCATGCTTTCGCAGGGACTTCTGAGATGTTATCTATCCATCGTTTTTTGGCCTGTTGTGCTCTGCGCCCTGAGTGTCGATTATTGTAGGCACGCGATGGTAGTAAAATGGGGTTCCATTCTCATTATATGGGCCGAACCACTGAATTTTCCCTTCGATTTACTGTATGCGATGATACCAACGATGCTTCTGATATTCTCATTTCTCACTATCTCTGTAATGTTGTTAGCTTTTCTGGACTATCTCCATCACATGTTTAATCTTTCTTTCTTGTGTCTTAGTCAGCCAGTTTGGCACTGACAGCAGAGAATTGGAATAAATATGCAATTTATCAGTTGTCGTTTGACCGCCATGGTTACGCATGGATGTTTAAATAGTGGTGACAGTTGGTATGTCACTGCGTTTGCTTTCGCATCTAGTCTCGATTTCTTGTCCATCTTTTCCATCTGATGGAATATATCAATCAATCAATCAATCAAAATCTCTGGACAATTTCTATAGTTGGATGTATATATGTTTTCTTTTTCTTGTTATATATCATTCTTCTTTCTCTATATCAGTTATCTGTTATATGAGGACTATCATCAAAGCATTCCGACACGTTCTCCATATCAGTTATCTGTTATATGAGGACTATCATCAAAGCTTTCCCGGGACACGTTCTCCATATCAGTTATCTGTTATATGAGGACTATCATCAAAGCACTCCGGACCGTTCTCCATATCAGTTATCTGTTATATGAGGACTATCATCAAAGCACTCCGACATGTTCTCCATATCAGTTATCTGTTATATGAGGACTATCATCAAAGCACTCGGACACGTTCTCCATATCAGTTATCTGTTATATGAGGACTATCATCAAAGCATTCCGGACAGTTCTCCATACAGTTATCTGTTATATGAGACTATCATCAAACATCGGACAGTTCTCCATATCAGTTTTTCTGGGTTATATGAGGACTATCATCAAAGCATTCCGGACACGTTCTCCATATCAGTTATCTGTTATATGAGGACTATCATCAAAGCATTCCGGACACGTTCTCCATATCAGTTATCTGTTATATGAGGAATATCATCAAAGCATTCCGGACACGTTCTCATATCAGTTATCTTTTAAATGAGGACTATCATCAAAGCATTCCGGACACGTTCTCCATATCAGTTATCTGTTATATGAGGACTATCATCAAAGCTTTCCCGGGACATGTTCTCCATATCAGTTTCTGTTAAAATGAGGACTATCATCAAAGCATTTCGGACACGTTCTCTATATCAGTTATCTGTTATATGAGGACTATCATCAAAGCATTTCGGACACGTTCTCTATCAGTTATCTGTTATATGAGGACTATCATCAAAGCATTCCGGACACGTTCTCTATATCAGTTATCTGTTATATGAGGACTATCATCAAAGCACTCGACATGTTCTCTCCATATCATACTGTTATATGGGGACTATCATCAAAGCATTCAGACACGTTCCCCTATATCAGTTATCTGTTATATGAGGACTATCATCAAAGCACTGACATGTTCTCCATTATATCGTTATATGAGGACTATCATCAAGCATTCGACACGTTCTCCATATCAGTTATCTGTTATATGAGGACTATCATCAAAGCATTCCGACACGTTCTCCATATCAGTTATCTGTTATATGAGGACTATCATCAAAGCACTCCGACATGTTCTCCATATTTGCTATCTGTTATATGAGGACTATCATCAAAGCACTCCGGACATGTTCTCCATATCAGTTATCTGTTATATGAAGACTATCATCAAAGCATTCCGGACATGTTCTCCATATCAGTTATCTGTTATATGAGGACTATCATCAAAGCACCGACACGTTCTCTATCAGTTATCTGTTATATGAGGACTATCATCAAAGCACCGACATGTTCTCCATATCAGTTATCTTTTTAATGAGGACTATATCAAAGCATTCCGGACATGTTCTCCATATCAGTTATCTGTTATATGAGGACTATCATCAAAGCATTCCGGACACGTTCTCCATATCAGTTATCTGTTATATGAGGACTATCATCAAAGCACTCGGACAGTTCTCCATATCAGTTATCTGTTATATGAGGACTATCATCAAAGCATCTCGGACATGTTCTCCATATCATTCGTTATATGAAGACTATCATCAAAGCTTTCCCGGACATGTTCTCCATATCAGTTATCTGTTATATGAGGACTATCATCAAAGCATTCGACACGTTCTCCATATCAGTTATCTGTTATATGAGGACTATCATCAAAAAGCACGTTACCCGTATATGTTCTCGCTTTCCCAAAGTTATCTGTTATATGAGGACTATCATCAAAGCATTCCGGACACGCTCCATATCAGTTATCTGTTATATGAGGACTATCATCAAAGCTTTCCCGGACATGTTCTCCATATCAGTTATCTGTTATATGAGGACTATCATCAAAGCATTCGGCCCGCTCTCCATATCAGTTATCTGTTATATGAGGACTATCATCAAGCATTCGGACATGTTCTCCATATCAGTTATCTGTTATATGAGGACTATCATCAAAGCATTCCGGACATGTTCTCCATATCAGTTATCTGTTATATGAGGACTATCATCAAAGCATTCCGGACATGTTCTTCCATACATTTCTGTTATATGAGGACTATCATCAAAGCATTTCGGACACGTTCTCCATATCAGTTATCTGTTATATGAGGACTATCATCAAAGCATTCCGGACATGTTCTCCATATCAGTTTTTCTGTTATATGAGGACTATCATCAAAGCATTTCGGACACGTTCTCCATATCAGTTATCTGTTATATGAGGACTATCATCAAAGCACTACGGACATGTTCTCCATATCAGTTATCTGTTATATGAGGACTATCATCAAAGCTTTCCCGGACATGTTCTCCATATCAGTTATCTGTTATATGAGGACTATCATCAAAGCCTGGGACATGTTCTCCATATCAGTTATCTGTTATATGAGGACTATCATCAAAGCATTCCGACACGTTCTCCATATCAGTTATCTGTTATATGAGGACTAATCATCAAAACTATTCTCGGACATGTTCTCCATATCATTTTTCGTTATATGAGGACTATCATCAAAGCATTCGACACGTTTCCATATCAGTTATTGTTATATGAGGACTATCATCAAAGCTTTCCCGACACGTTCTCTCCATATCAGTTATCTGTTATATGAGGACTATCATCAAAGCATTCCGGACATGTTTTCCATATCAGTTATCTGTTATATGAGGACTATCATCAAAGCACTGGACACGTTCCATATCATTTATCTGTTATATGAGGACTATCATCAAAGCACTCCGACATGTTCTCCATATCAGTTATCTGTTATATGAGGACTATCATCAGCACTGGACATGTTCTCCATATCAGTTATCTGTTATATGAGGACTATCATCAAAGCATTCCGGACATGTTCTCCATATCAGTTATCTGTTATATGAGGACTATCATCAAAGCATTACGGACATAGGTTTTCTCCATACTCAATCAGTTATCTGTTATATGAGGACTATCATCAAAGCATTCCGACATGTTCTCTCCATATCAGTTATCTGTTATATGAGGACTATCATCAAAGCATTCCGGACATGCTCTCCATATCAGTTATCTGTTATATGAGGACTATCATCAAAGCACTCCTGACATGTTCTCTCCATATCAGTTATCTGTTATATGAGGACTATCATCAAAGCATTCCGCACGTCTCCATATCAGTTATCTGTTATAGGGACTATCATCAAAGCATTCCGGACACGTTCTCCATATCGTTATTTTGTTATATGAGGGACTATCATCAAAGCATTCGACATGTTCTCCATATCAGTTATCTGTTATATGAGGACTATCATCAAAGCACTGGGACATGTTCTTCCATATCAGTTATCTGTTATATGAGGACTATCATCAAAGCATTCCGGACACGTTCTCTCCATATCAGTTATCTGTTATATGAGGACTATCATCAAAGCACGGACACGTTCCTTCCATATCAGTTATCTGTTATATGAGGACTATCATCAAAGCACTCCGGACATGTTCTCTCCATATCAGTTATCTGTTATATGAGGACTATCATCAAAGCACCCGGGACACGTTCTCCATATCAGTTATCTGTTATATGAGGACTATCATCAAAGCATTCGACACGTTCTCCATATCAGTTATCTGTTATATGGGGGACTATCATCAAAGCATTCCGGACACATTCTCCATATCAGTTATCTGTTATATGAGGACTATCATCAAAGCACTCCGGACATGTTCTCCATATCAGTTATCTGTTATATGAGGACTATCATAAAGCATTCAACACTTTTCTCCATATCAGTTATCTGTTATATGAGGACTATCATCAAAGCATTCGACACGTTCTCCTTATCAGTTATCTGTTATATGAGGACTATCATCAAGCTTTCCCGGACATGTTCTCCATATCATTTATCTGTTATATGAGGACTATCATCAAAGCATTCCGGACATGTTCTCCATATCATTTATCTGTTATATGAGGACTATCATCAAAGCATTCCGGACATGTTCTCCATATCAGTTATCTGTTAATGAGGACTATCATCAAAGCACCTCGACATGTTCTCCATATCAGTTATCTGTTATATGAGGACTATCATCAAAGCATTCCGGACATGTTCTCCATATCATTTATCTGTTATATGAGGACTATCATCAAAGCACTCGGACACGTTCTCCATATATTTATCTGTTATATGAGGACTATCATCAAAGCATTCGGAATGTTTCTCCATATCAGTTATCTGTTATATGAGGACTATCATCAAAGCATTCCGACATGTTCTCATATCATTTATCTGTTATATGAGGACTATCATCAAAGCACTACGGACATGTTCTCCATATCAGTTATCTGTTATATGAGGACTATCATCAAAGCTTTCCCGGACATCGTTCTCCATATCATTTATCTGTTATATGAGGACTATCATCAAAGCACTCGGACATGTTCTCCATATCAGTTTCGTTAATGAGGACTATCATCAAAGTTCGTCACGTTCTCCATATCAGCTATCTGTTAATGAGGACTATCATCAAAGCATTCGACATGTTCTCCATATCAGTTATCTGTTATATGAGGACTATCATCAAAGCATTCGACACGTTCTCCATATCAGTTATCTGTTATATGAGGACTATCATCAAAGCATTTCGGACACGTTCTCCATATCAGTTATCTGTTATATGAGGACTATCATCAAAGCATCTCCGACACGTTCTCCATATCAGTTATCTGTTATATGAGGACTATCATCAAAGCATCTCGGACACGTTCTCCATATCAGTTATCTCGTTATATGAGACTATCATCAAGCATTCCGGACACGTTCTCCATATCAGTTATCTGTTATATGGGGACTATCATCAAAGCACTGACATGTTCTCCATATCAGTTATTGTTATATGAGGACTATCATCAAAGTATTCGGACACGCTTCTCCATATCAGTTATCTGTTATATGAGGACTATCATCAAAGCACTCCGACATGTTCTCCATATCAGTTATCTGTTATATGAGGACTATCATCAAAGCACTCCGGACACGCTTCTCCATATCAGTTATCTGTTATATGGGGACTATCATCAGCACTGGGACATGTTCTCCATATCAGTTATCTGTTATATGAGGACTATCATCAAAGCATTCGGACATGTTTCCATATCAGTTATCTGTTATATGAGGACTATCATCAAAGCTTTCCCGGACACGTTCTCCATATCAGTTATCTGTTATATGAGGACTATCATCAAAGCATTCCGACATGTTCTCTCCATATCAGTTATCTGTTATATGAGGACTATCATCAAAGCTTTCCCGGGACACGTTCTCCATATCAGTTATCTGTTATTGAGGACTATCATCAAAGCACTGACATGTTCTTCCATATCAGTTATCTGTTATATGGGGGACTATCATCAAAGCTTTCCCGGGACAGTTCTCCATATCAGTTATCTGTTATATGAGGACTATCATCAAAGCATTCCGGACACGTTCTCCATATCAGTTATCTGTTATATGAGGACTATCATCAAAGCATCGGACACGCTTCTCCATATCAGTTATCTGTTATATGAGGACTATCATCAAAGCACTCCGACATGTTCTCCATATCAGTTATCTGTTATATGAGGACTATCATCAAAGCATTCGGACACGTTTCTCCATATCAGTTATCGTTAATGAGGACTATCATCAAAGCTTTCCCGGGACACGTTCTCCATATCATTTATCTGTTATATGAGGACTATCATCAAAACATTCCGGACATGTTCTCCATATCATTTATCTGTTATATGAGGACTATCATCAAAGCATTCCTGACATGTTCTCCATATCAGTTATCTGTTATATGAGGACTATCATCAAAGCACTCCGGACATGTTCTCTCCATATCAGTTATCTGTTATATGAGGACTATCATCAAAGCACTCGGACACGTTCTCCATATCAGTTATCTGTTATATGAGGACTATCATCAAAGCACTCGACATGTTCTCAATATCGTATCTGTTATATGAGGACTATCATCAGCACTCGGACATGTTCTTCCATATCAGTTATCTGTTATATGAGGACTATCATCAAAGCACTACGGACATGTTCTCCATATCAGTTATCTGTTATATGAGGACTATCATCAAAGCATTCCGGACACGTTCTCCATATCATTTATCTGTTATATGAGGACTATCATCAAAGCATCTAACATGTTCCCCATATCAGTTATCTGTTATATGAGGACTATCATCAAAGCACTCCGACATGCTCTCTCCATATCAGTTTTTCGTTATATGAGGACTATCATCAAAGCATTCGACACGTTTCATATCAGTTATCTGTTATATGAGGACTATCATCAAAGCACTCGGACACGCTCTCTCCATATCAGTTATCTGTTATATGAGGACTATCATCAAAGCACCCCGGGACACGCTCCATATCAGTTATCTGTTATATGAGGACTATCATCAAAGCATTCCGGACACGTTCTCCATATCAGTTATCTGTTATATGAGGACTATCATCAAAGCACTACGGACATGTTCTCCATATCAGTTATCTGTTATATGAGGACTATCATCAAAGCATTCCGGACACGTTCTCCATATCAGTTATCTGTTATATGAGGACTATCATCAAAGCATCGGACACGTTCTCCATATCATTATCTGTTATATGAGGACTATCATCAAACATTCGACATGTTCTCCATATCATTTATCTGTTATATGAGGACTATCATCAAAGCATTCCTGACATGTTCTCCATATCAGTTATCTGTTATATGAGGACTATCATAAAAGCACTCCGGACATGTTCTCTCCATATCAGTTATCTGTTATATGAGGACTATCATCAAAGCATTCTGGACACGTTCTCCATATCAGTTATCTGTTATATGAGGACTATCATCAAAGCACTCGGACATGTTCTCAATTCGTTATCTGTTATATGAGGACTATCATCAAAGCACTCCGGACATGTTCTCCATATCGTTATCTGTTATATGAGGACTTTTAAAAATCAAAAGACATACGGACATGTTCTCCATATCAGTTATCTGTTATATGAGGACTATCATCAAAGCATTCCGACACGTTTCATATCATTTATCTGTTATATGAGGACTATCATCAAAGCACTCCGAACATGTTCTCCATATCAGTTATCTGTTATATGAGGACTATCATCAAAGCACTCCGGACACGTTCTCTCCATATCAGTTATCTGTTATATGAGGACTATCATCAAAGCATCTCGACACGTTCTCCATATCAGTTATCTGTTATATGAGGACTATCATCAAAGCACTCCGACACGTTCTCTCCATATCAGTTTCTGTTATATGAGGACTATCATCAAAGCACTGGACACGTTCTCTCATATCAGTTATCTGTTATATGAGGACTATCATCAAAGCTTTCCCGGACACGTTTCCCCATATCAGTTATCTGTTATAGAGGACTATCATCAAAGCATTCCGGACACGTTCTCCATATCAGTTATCTCTTATATGAGGACTATCATCAAAGCATTCCGAACACGTTCTCCATATCAGTTATCTGTTATATGAGGACTATCATCAAAGCATTCCGGACGTCCTCCATATCAGTTATCAGTTATATGAGGACTATCATCAAAGCACTCGGACACGTTTCTCTATATCATTTTTTCTGTTATATGAGGACTATCATCAAGCATTCCGACACATTCTCCCATATCAGTTATCTGTTATATGAGGACTATAAATAAAGCATTCCGGACACGTTCTCCATATCATTTATCTGTTATATGAGGACTATCATCAAAGCACTCGGACATGTTCTCCATATCAGTTTATCTGTTATATGAGGACTATCATCAAAGCATTCGGACACGTTTCCATATCATTTATCTGTTATATGAGGACTATCATCAAAGCACTCCGGACATGTTCTTTCCATATCAGTTATCTGTTATATGAGGACTATCATCAAAGCATTCCGGACATGTTCTCCATATCAGTTATCTGTTATATGAGGACTATCATCAAAGCATTCCGGACATGTTCTCCATATCAGTTATCTGTTATATGAGGACTATCATCAAGCACTCGGACATGTTCTCCATATCAGTTATCTGTTATATGAGGACTATCATCAAAGCATTTCGGACACGTTCTCCATATCAGTTATCTGTTATATGAGGACTATCATCAAAGCACTGGACATGTTCTCCATATCAGTTATCTGTTATATGAGGACTATCATCAAAGCATTCCCGGACATGTTCTCCATATCAGTTATCTGTTATATGAGGACTATCATCAAAGCATTCCGACACGTTCTCCATATCAGTTATCTGTTACATGAGGACTATCATCAAAGCACTGACATGTTCTCCATATCAGTTATCTGTTATGGGGGACTATCATCAAAGCATTCCGGACAGTTCTCATATCAGTTATCTGTTATATGAGGACTATCATCAAAGCATTCGACCGTTCTCCATATCAGTTATCTGTTATATGAGGACTATCATCAAAGCATTCCGGACACTTTTCTCCATATCATTTATCTGTTATATGAGGACTATCATCAAAACATTCGACATGTTCTCCATATCAGTTATCTGTTATGAGGACTATCATCAAAGCACCTCGGACACGTTCTCCATATCATTTATCTGTTATATGAGGACTATCATCAAAGCATTCCGGACACGTTTTTCCATATCAGTTATCTGTTATATGAGGACTATCATCAAGCATTCGGACACGTTCTCATATCATTATCTGTTATATGAGGACTATCATCAAAGCACTCGACATGTTCTCCATATCAGTTATCTGTTATATGGAGGACTATCATCAAAGCATTCCGACACGTTCTCCATATCAGTTATCTGTTATATGAGGACTATCATCAAAGCATTCGGACATGTTTCCATATCAGTTTTTCGTTATATGAGGACTATCATCAAAGCTTTCCCGGGACACGTTCTCCATATCAGTTATCTGTTATATGAGGACTATCATCAAAGCATTCCGGACACGTTCTCCATATCAGTTATCTGTTATATGAGGACTATCATCAAAGCATTCGACACTTTCCATATCAGTTATCTGTTATAGTGAGGACTATCATCAAAGCACTCGACATGTCTTCCTATCAGTTATCTGTTATATGAGGACTATCATAAATGCATACTTTCAGCTTCTGCATACATGCTCTCATATCAGTTATCTGTTATATGAAGACATCAAAGCACTCGGGACATGTTTTTCCATATAGTTATCTGTTATATGAGGACTATCATCAAAGCACTCGGACACGTTCTCCATATCAGTTATCTGTTATATGAGGACTATCATCAAAGCACTACGGACATGTTCTCCATATCAGTTATCTGTTATATGAGGACTATCATCAAAGCATTCCGACATGTTCTCATATAAGCATTCGTTATATGAGTGACTATCATCAAAGCATTCTGGACACGTTCTCCATATCAGTTATCTGTTATATGAGGACTATCATCAAAGCATTCGGACATGTTCTTCCATATCAGTTATCTGTTATATGAGGACTATCATCAAAGCATTCCGACATTCGCTTCTCCATATCAGTTATCTGTTATATGAGGACTATCATCAAAGCACTGGGACATGTTCTCTCCATATCAGTTATCTGTTATATGAGGACTATCATCAAAGCATTCCGGACACGTTCTCCATATCAGTTATCTGTTATATGAGGACTATCATCAAAGCACTCGGACATGTTCTCCAATATCGTTATCTGTTATATGAGGACTATCATCAAAGCATTCGGACAGTTCTATATCAGTTATCTGTTATATGAGGACTATCATCAAGAACATCTTCCGACACGCTTCATATCAGGTTATCTGTTATATGAGGACTATCATCAAAGCACTCGGACACGTTCTCCATATCAGTTATCTGTTATATGAGGACTATCATCAAAGCATTCCGGACATGTTCCTCCATATCAGTTATCTGTTATATGAGGACTATCATCAAAGCATTCTCGACACGCTTCTCATATCAGTTATCTGTTATATGAGGACTATCATCAAAGCACTCCGGACATGTTCTTTCCATATCAGTTATCTGTTATATGAGGACTATCATCAAAGATTCCGACACGTTTCCATATCAGTTATCTGTTATATGAGGACTATCATCAAAGCATTTCGGACACGTTCTCCATATCAGTTATCTGTTATATGAGGACTATCATCAAAGCATTCCGACATGTTCTCCATATCAGTTATCTGTTATATGAGGACTCTCATCAAAGCACTGGACATGTTCTCCATATCAGCTATCTGTTATATGAGGACTATCATCAAAGCATTCGACACGTTCTCCATATCAGTTATCTGTTATATGAGGACTATCATCAAAGCATTCCGGACACGTTTCCATATCAGTTATCTGTTATGAGGACTATCATCAAAGCATCTCGGACACGCTCCATATCATTTATCTGTTATATGAGGACTATCATCAAAGCACTCCGAACATGTTCTCCATATCAGTTATCTGTTATATGAGGACTATCATCAAAGCACTCCGGACACGTTTCTCCATATCAGTTATCTGTTATATGAGGACTATCATCAAAGCACTCGGACACGTTCTTCATATCAGTTATCTGTTATATGAGGACTATCATCAAAGCACCCGACACGTCTCTCCATATCAGTTATCTGTTATATGAGGACTATCATCAAAGCACTCGACAGTTCCCCATATCAGTTATCTGTTATATGAGGACTATCATCAAAGCATCGGACCGCTCTCCCATATCGCTATTGTTATAGGGAGGACTATCATCAAAGCACTCGACACGTTCTCTCCATATCAGTTATCTGTTATGAGTGAGGACTATCATCAAAGCATTCCGGACACTGTTTCCATATCGTTATCGTTATATGAGGACTATCATCAAAGCACTCCGGACACGTTCTCTCCATATCAGTTATCTGTTATATGAGGACTATCATCAAAGCACTCGACACGTTCTCCATATCAGTTATCTGTTATATGAGGACTATCATCAAAGCATTCCGACACGTTCCATATCAGTTATCTGTTATATGAGGACTATCATCCAAAGTACCCGGACACGTTCTCCATATCAGTTATCTCTTATATGAGGACTATCATCAAAGATTCCAACATGTTCCCCATATCAGTTATCTGTTATATGAGGACTATCATCAAAGCATCTCGGACGTCTCCATATCAGTTATCTGTTATATGAGGACTATATCAAGCACTCGGACAGTTCTCCATATCATTTATCTGTTATATGAGGACTATCATCAAAGCATTCCGGACACGTTTCCATATGTTTATCT
This sequence comes from Arion vulgaris, assembly GCA_020796225.1. Lineage (NCBI taxonomy): Eukaryota > Metazoa > Mollusca > Gastropoda > Stylommatophora > Arionidae > Arion > Arion vulgaris. The sequence goes on from CM036774.1 coordinate 12,546,317, forward strand.
GTTATATGAGGACTATCATCAAAGCACTCTGACATTTTTCCCATATCAGTTATCTGTTATATGAGGACTATCATCAAAGCATTCCGGACACGTTCTCCATATCATTTATCTGTTATATGAGGACTATCATCAAAGCACTGGACATGTTCTCCCATATCAGTTATCTGTTATATGAGGACTATCATCAAAGCATTCCCGGGACACGTTCTCCATATCAGTTATCTGTTATATGAGGACTATCATCAAAACATTCCGGACATGTTCTCCATATCAGTTATCTGTTATATGAGGACTATCATAAACCCATTCGACACGTTCTCATATCAGTTATCTGTTAAAGAGGACTATCATCAAAGCATTTCGGACACGTTCTCCATATCAGTTATCTGTTATATGAGGACTATCATCAAAGCATTCGGACATGTTTCTCCATATCAGTTATCTATTATATGAGGACTATCATCAAAGCACTCGGACATGTTCTCCATATCGTTCGTTATATGAGGACTATCATCAAAGCATCGACACGTTCTCATATCAGTTATCTGTTATATGAGGACTATCATCAAAGCACTACGGACATGTTCTCCATATCAGTTATCTGTTATATGAGGACTATCATCAAAGCACTCGGACACGTTCTCCATATCAGTTATCTGTTATATGAGGACTATCATCAAAGCACTACGGACATGTTCTCCATATCAGTTATCTGTTATATGAGGACTATCATCAAAGCAATCCGGACATGTTCTCCATATCAGTTATCTGTTATATGAGGACTATCATCAAAGCATTCCGGACACGTTCTCCATATCAGTTATCTGTTATATGAGGACTATCATCAAAGCATTCCGGACATGTTTTTCCATATCAGTTATCTGTTAATGAGGACTATCATCAAAGCATCCGGACACGTTTCTCCATATCAGTTTTTCTGTTATATGAGGACTATCATCAAAGCATTCGGACATGTTCTCCATATCAGTTATCTGTTATAGAGGACTATCATCAAAGCTTTCCCGACACGCTTTCTCCATATCAGTTATCTGTTATATGGAGGACTATCATCAAAGCATTCGACACGTTCTCATATCAGTTATCTGTTATATGAGGACTATCATCAAAGCTTTCCCGACATGTCTTCCATATCAGTTATCTGTTATATGAGGACTATCATCAAAGCATTCCGACACGTTTTTCCATATCAGTTATCTGTTATATGAGGACTATCATCAAAGCATTCCGACACGCTTCTCCATATCAGTTATCTGTTATATGAGGACTATCATCAAAGCACTCCGGACATGTTCTCCATATCAGTTATCTGTTATATGAGGACTATCATCAAAGCATTCCGACACGTCTTCCATATCAGTTATCTGTTATATGAGGACTATCATCAAAGCACTGACATGTTCTCCATATCAGTTATCTGTTATATGAGGACTATCATCAAAGCACTGGGACACGTTCTCATATCAGTTATCTGTTATATGAGGACTATCATCAAAGCACTTGGACATGTTCTCTATATTCAGTTTTTCTGTTATATGAGGACTATCATCAAAGCTTTCCCGGACATGTTCTCCATATCAGTTATCGTTATATGAGGACTATCATCAAAGCATTCGGACACGTTTCATATCAGTTTTTCGTTATATGAGGACTATCATCAAAGCATTCCGGACATGTTCTCTCCATATCAGTTATCTGTTATATGAGGACTATCATCAAAGCACCCCGGACACGTTCTCCATATCAGTTATCTGATTATATGAGGACTATCATCAAAGCACTGGACATGTTCTCTCCATATCAGTTATCTGTTATGAGGACTATCATCAAAGCTTTCCCGACACGTTTCTCCATATCAGTTATCTGTTATATGAGGACTATCATCAAAGCACTCCGGACATGTTCTCCATATCAGTTATATGTTATATGAGACTATCATCAAAGCCATTCTCGTAATGTTCTCCATATCAGTATTCTGTTATATGGAGGACTATCATCAAAGCATTGGGACATGTTCTCCATATCAGTTATCTGTTATATGAGGACTATCATCAAAGCATTCGGACACTTTTCTCCATATCATTTATCTGTTATATGAGGACTATCATCAAAACATTCCGGACATGTTCTCCATATCATTTATCTGTTATATGAGGACTATCATCAAAGCATTCCGACATGTTCTCCATATCAGTTATCTGTTATATGAGGACTATCATCAAAGCACTCGGACATGTTCTCTCCATATCAGTTATCTGTTTTTGAGGACTATCATCAAAGCACTCGACACGTTCTCCATATCAGTTATCTGTTATATGAGGACTATCATCAAAGCACTCGGACATGTTCTCAATATCATTATCTGTTATATGAGGACTATCATCAAAGCACTCGGACATGTTCTCCATATCAATTATCTGTTATAGAGGACTATCATCAAAGCATTCCGGACATGTTCTCCATATCCGTTATCTGTTATATGAGGACTATCATCAAAGCACTCCGGACATGTTCTCCATATAAGTTATCTGTTATATGAGGACTATCATCAAAGCACTACGGACATGTTCTCCATATCAGTTATCTGTTATATGAGGACTATCATCAAAGCATTCCGGACACGTTCTCCATATCATTTATCTGTTATATGAGGACTATCATCAAAGCACTCGAACATGTTCTCATATCAGTTATCTGTTATATGAGGACTATCATCAAAGCACTCGGACAGTTCTTCCATATCAGTTATCTGTTATATGAGGACTATCATCAAAGCACTGACACGTCTTATATCAGTTATCTGTTATATGAGGACTATCATCAAAGCACTCGGACACGTTCTCCATATCAGTTATCTGTTATATGAGGACTATCATCAAAGCACTCCGGACACGTTCTCCATATCAGTTATCTGTTATATGAGGACTATCATCAAAGCACTCGACACGTTCTTCCATATCAGTTATCTGTTATAGAGGACTATCATCAAAGCATCTGGACACATTCTCCATATCATTATCTGTTATATGAGGACTATCATAAAAGCACTCGACACGTTTCCATATCAGTTATCTGTTATATGAGGACTATCATCAAAGCACTCGACACGTTCTCCATATCAGTTATTGTTATATAGACTATCATCAAAGCATTCCGATACTGCTTTTTCATATCAAGCATCGTTATATGAGGACTATCATCAAAGCATTCGGACGCCCTCCATATCAGTTATCTGTTATATGAGGACTATCATAAGCACCGGACACGCTTCTATATCAGTTATCTGTTATATGAGGACTATCATCAAAGCTTTCCCGGGACACGTCTCCATATCAGTTATCTGTTATATGAGGACTATCATCAAAGCACTCGGACACGTTCTCCATATCAGTTATCTGTTATATGAGGACTATCATCAAAGCACTCCTGACACGTTCTCCATATCAGTTATCTGTTATATGAGGACTATCATCAAAGCACTATGGACACGTTCTCCATATCAGTTATCTGTTATATGAGGACTATCATCAAAGCACTCCGGACATGTTCTCCATATCAGTTATCTGTTATATGAGGACTATCATCAAGCATTCCGACATCGTTCTCCATATCAGTTATCTGTTATATGAGGACTATCATCAAAGCTTTCCCGACACGCTTCTCCATATCAGTTATCTGTTAATGAGGACTATCATCGAACATTCGGACATGTTCTCCATATCAGTTATCTGTTATATGAGGACTATCATCAAAGCACTCGACATGTTCTCCATTCAGTTATCTGTTATATGAGGACTATCATCAAAGCATTCCGGACACGTTCTCCATATCAGTTATCTGTTATATGAGGACTATCATCAAAGCATTCCGGACATGTTCTCCATATTAGTTATCTGTTATATGAGGACTATCATCAAAGCACCTCGGACATGTTCTCCATGTCAGTTATCTGTTATATGAGGACTATCATCAAAGCATTCCGGACACGTTCTCCATATCAGTTATCTGTTATATGAGGACTATCATCATAGCACTGACATGTTCTCCATATCAGTTATCTGTTATATGAGGACTATATCAAAGCATTCGGACACGTTCTCCATATCAGTTATCTGTTATATGAGGACTATCATCAAAGCACTCGGACACGTTCTCCATATCAGTTATCTGTTATATGAGGACTATCATCAAAGCACCCCGGGACACGTTTCTCCAAAATACAGCTTATCTTGTTATATGAGGACTATCATCAAAGCACTGGGACATGTTCTCCATATCAGTTATCTGTTATAGAGGACTATCTTCAAAGCATTCCGGACACGCTCATATCAGTCTATCTGTTATAAGAGGACTATCATCAAAGCACTCCGGACACGTCTCCATATCAGTTATCTGTTATATGAGGACTATCATCAAAGCACTCCAGACACGTCCCATAGGCGCTCCGATTTCGCTTCAACAAATCCAGCAGTGCCGTGCAGCGCAACACGTCCTCCATGTACATCATTATATGTTAACCCTTGTCGTGACGTACTACTAACAGTTAGTGGTGATTGCCATCTACCATCAATAAATGTTAATGCTGTTAGAAAGACATTGCAAGTGTCCTTGGTGTATATGGTTATCACAAACATACCAGAGTATTGATTGATTGAGTGATCATGGTCTGCTTATCATTAGGGTCAGTGGGGCCCGCCTCACCAAAATAACGAGTAACGTGTACTTATTATTGTAGAAATTATTTGTTCATAATTATTACTTTTAGCTCACACTGATTAGCTTTGAAAGTTGAATATATAACACTAAAATATCGCACACAGTCTGAAATTCAACATCTTTCCTCCCTAATTAGTATACCCCTTGTTATTAAGGGCCAGTAAGGCCCGGCCCCATAAAAAAAAGAGTATCGTGTACTTATTGTTTTAGAAATTATTTGTTCATAAATATTACTTTTAACTTGACACAGATTAGCTTTGAAAATTGAATATATTTATTATCGATATAGGGGAAGACTGCAGTAAAAATATGTAGCAGTGGTGAAAAATGTAAAAACAAAGTACCGTAGTTTTACAAAATACAAAAACATTGCAACACTTTGACCAAAAGACCTTTATCAAACAAACGATACAACAGAAGTGACGAATTTCACTTCTTTCATAGCACACTACATATAGACTACGATAATAACATCCTAACGGCCCTAAAATGAAAATCTTTGACTAAAAACAAATGCAAAAGACTAGAAGTGGAAAAAGACGAGGAACAATCAAAATCAAAATATATATATATATTAATATATATAACTTACACACATTTAACATACACACAAATAGAATATGGAGCATGAGAAGAGAAAGTACTAAGAAGCATAGGAATGTAGAGCGTCGAGTCCATGAGGTCGCAAGGTACAATATAATGAAATAAAAAGATTCTCTAGAGCAAATTGTCTTTGATCATAAGAGGAACATGATCGGATGGCTGTGACCTGGACATCTCGAGGTCCCAAATGGTCAGTTCCATTGAAATGAGTGGCTACAGGGGTCACAGAGTATTGGCGTATATCACACAAGTGTTGGCCAAAATGGTCACTAAGCATTTAGTCTGTTTCACGATATATGCCTTGTCATACCGTTTGCAAGTGATGGTGTAGATTATATTGCAGGACTTGCATGTGAAACCATCTTCAATAACAAATGTGGCTTTAGAAAAAGATAAAGTATAGGTCTGTATCACATAATTAAGTGGAAGAGGAACTAAAGAGGAGACGCTGGAGATGGATAGGACACACATTGAGAAGACTGACAGAAAACATTGACAGACAGATGCTGTTTTGGAACCCACAGGGAAAGAGGAATAGAGGAAAGGCCTGGAAATACCTGGAGAAGAGAGCTGGAGACTGACATTAAAAAGATGGCAAGATGTGGAAAGAATTGGGATGGCAAGAAAGAGGAAGAACTGAAGAGGTTTGTTGAAGACATGTGCTGTGTTGGGAGTTGAAAGATGAAGAAGATGAAGTAAAAACTTCAAGGACACCAAAATTCATTTACAAAACTAAACAAAGAATACAAAGAAATATTTGATCACATGTTTTATTTGATCAGTTAAAACATATGAATTCTGCAGATTTACTTATCAAAGTGTTTCATCAATAATCTCCATCTTGTCAATGATGTTCTTGTTGTACTTGAAATATTTTCTACATATACTTCCAATTTAGATCAATGTTTTATTTTCAAACGAATGAACATACAACGTATGACATCACATAACATATCTTGTCTCTTGGTAATGTATCAATTAGAAGAGATTAGTCAGTTTAGTTATTTTGATAACGAATGAACATAATAGCCGTCCATCGCAAGCGATGATGACAACAATCTCAGACATGTGCTGCTGCACCTCTCTGGTGTGTGCGGAGGTGACTGTAGAGTCCAATCCTAGAACAGAATCCCGACCACAGGTGGGGCATACATGATCAAGGATAGACATGTGCGTGTTGTGTGCTCTGTCTTTTCGCGCTGCTCTTTTCTCTGTGACTCAACAATACGATGATTCTCAGCTATTCGGGTTCCTCTTTTGTTGTTACAGCACCACATTTGGCGATCTTGTGCAAGGGATTCCCAGCACGTATTGTCTATATCGAAACATTTCAGAGACACTTTAAGAGTGTCTTTAAAGCGTTTTCTGTCCACCAGCTAAACATACAATGAACATACAATGTACGGCGTCAAATATCATATCTTATCTTTTGGTAACAGGGCAGTGCCATGCTATGATACAGAGATGCGGCCGCATCAGGCGGCACCGTAAGGGGTTGGATAAGCAGCAAAATCAAAAAACAATTTGAATCATTCAATAATGAAAATATTTTACGCAACTCTTTTCTATATTGGTCTATGTTATTCGATATTGATGTGCATGATTTATGATTTATCGTGTGACTCTGCCTAAGTGCTTTCGATACCTTTTGATTTCGGTTTCCTGTGTAGGTGCATCGTTGGCAAGCACTCGCTGAAAGAATTAGATCTGACAACATGAAGCTATTATTTTTGTTTGTAAGATCCCGCACGGTCGCTTCTAAAAGCTGAGGCGGCAATTATCAAGTTATCAAAAAGGCGGCTTTTCGAAGACTTGCATCATACTGAGAAAATCTACCACGCTGCCCTGATTGGTAATGTATCACATTGAAGTGATTAGTAAGTTTAGTTATTTTGAGATCATGCACAATCATCAAGAAAAGAAAAATGACAAATTTCAAAATGAAATATTTCTATACAAACAAGTTTATATTCAACGTGATTATCATTGATATTATTGTTCCTAGATTTCATTTATCAGTAGATTTGTTTTTCCATTGCATAGAGCATGGTAAGAACAGATGAACAGCACCAGTTCTAGAATGTATCTCATTTTGGAAAGAACATAAAAACAGAAAAAGTCCAAGCATGTATCTCATGTGTATATTGATGATATCTGTGGTACAGTTAAGAACTAACGACATGCCTTCATTTTGAATAGAATCCAGAAGGTCACAATATTGTTAGGAAGCTGATGTGTGATGTTGTACAAGAGGGTGATCAGCTCCAATGTCTTGTTTATCAAAGATGATGCATGGGATATCAACCTTTATTATGGAGTTGCTCAAAGAATACATCAACATTTATGTTTTCCTAGCATTTGTCTATGAGCTGGTGGACTCCTGATATCAACATGGCTTTGTATCATCCCATGTATTTCTTGGATGATTTCTCATCTACCTGATTCAGTTCTGCATATTCGTATGTCATCAGCAGAAATCAATGTCCGATCTAGGCTAGTGGTGACAATTTTGGCTAGATTTAGTGTGTAGGTGTTGAGCAATACCAGTGAAATATACAACGGAAAACTATGGGGTAGTCTAGACATATGCAAGCAGGGTAGTCTAGACATATGCAAGCAGAGTAGTCTGGACATATGCAAGCAGGGTAGTCTGGACATATGCAAGCAGAGTAGTCTAGACATTTGCAAGCAGGGTAGTCTAGACATATGCAAGCAGAGTTCATGGAGACAACAGCCTAAGCATGGTGCAGTGTTTTTTTTCTTTATTGGATAATCTTCAAACCAGTTCCCTTTCTAACAATTGGATTCACAATTTATCAAAGAATGGAACATTGTAGAAAGTTTACTCTGTTATTTGTATTCTCTAGATGATCGTTTCAAGATTGTAAACCCTTCTATACAGCATGTGCAAAACACGTAATCACAAAGTACTGTAGTTTTACAAATTACAAAAACAATGACAAAATACAGCAACGTTGACCAACAAGGCCTTTATCAAGCAAGCGAACAACAGGAGTGACAAATTAAAAAAAAAATGGCGACCAAAAACAAACGTTTCTAATGAAAATCTGGAAATAAAAACGAAAATCTAGGAATAAAAACGAATAACGAAATAAATGTAACACAAAAACACACATAAAAACTAGAAATAGAACGGAAAAGAAACAAGGAAAAATCTAGTAAATATATAACTTGAATACATGTAACATATACCCATATAGATTACAAGGCATGGGAAGAGAAAGTACTAAGAAGCATAGGAATGTAATACATTTTGTACTGTATCTTTTCCTTTAGCCACGTTTCTTATTGGCGATGGTTTCACATGCGAGTCCCGTAATCTTATCTATGCCATTATCTGTAAGCGGTGTAACAAGGCTTATTTCGGCGAGACAGGCAAGAGGCTCAGTGACCGATTCGCCCAACACTTGCGCGACATACGCCAATGCTCTATGACCCCTGTAGCCACCCATTTCAATGATACTGGCCATTTAGGAGCTCACGATGTCCAGGTCACAGCCATCCGATTGTGTTCCTCGGATGATCGCAGTTGATTTGCTCTGGAGAATCGGTTGATTTCTTTGTATGGTACCTTGCGACCACGTGGGCTCGACGTATTACATTCCTATGCTTCTTAGTACTTTCTCTTCCCATGCCTTGTAATCTATATGGGTATATGTTGCATGTATTCAAGTTATATATTTACTAGATTTTTCATTGTTTCTCTTCCATTCTATTTCTAGTTTTTATGTGTGTTTTTGTGTCACATTTATTTCGTTATTCGTTTTATTCCCAGATTTTCGTTTTTATTTCCAGATTTTCATTAGAAACGTTTGTTTTTGGTCATCCATTTGTTTTTTTAAATTTGTCACTCCTGTTGTTCGCTTGCTTGATAAAGGCCTTGTTGGTCGAAACGTTGCTGTATTTTGTCATTGTTTTTGTAATTTGTAAAACTACAGTACTTTGTGATTACGTGTTTTGCCAATCAAATAGTTTTACTGCAGTCTCATCTGTTTTGTGAATATACAGCATGTGCAAACTTATCTGCATCCTCCCATCCCTTTCATGAGCTGGTAGATACCACAGTTATGTGGAGGATGTGTTTTACCACTAGATGGAATGGTATCTGTCTAGCCACTATATGTCTCCAGTAATTTCCTATTGATGTTTTCCAAGGTAATGATTCTGCATATATTGAAAGTATAGAGTGAAATAAGATAAAAGCCAAAAACAAAATCTATATCTCAATGTGGCAAAAACAAAAATAATGACAACGGATAAAACGAGCATGACAAAATATATTTTTATCAAAGGTAGAAAGTAGAAAATGTGAACAATTTTGAATATCTTGGTTCACTGCTAACAACAGATGGAAATGAGATGAAGGAAATTAAAAGAAGAACAAACATGGATTTAAAAGAAATTAAACAACTAAAAACGATATGGAACGGAACTGATGCAAAAACAAAGATTAGAATACTAAGAGCATGCATATTCCCAGTGGCAATGTATGGGTGTGAAGCATGGACATTTGTGGTAACAAGGCAGTAGAAAAACATATATGTGCTTCTGAATATAAGTGCTACAAAAGAGTCCTTTGTATATCATGGACAGAGTAAAGAATAAATAGATCTATCCAGAAAGAACTCAAAATCAAAGAAAACTGGCTGAAACATCACAGAAAAGTTCATACAGTAAACTTCACACTTCACTGCTAACTAACAACTTCACATTGAGCATATGGTTAAAATTGCACAAGCCCAAAATTACATCAGTTATTTATTGTGTAAGACAGGTAGTGTCTCAATCTGTTTTTGTTGCTAAATAAATTAAAAATTTGAGCTGGACTTGAGTAATGTTTGTTTGTGCTGAACTATAAAATTCAATACCAATAACTGACAGAGTTGTGTGGAAAGCGATATTGTGCAAGTGCGCAGAGTCTTTTGAGAAGAGACTTATGTATGAGCTGAAAGACAAGAGAGAAAAGCGAAAACTCAGAGGTTGTCAAAGCAAAACACTTGCCAATTGACCGCCTGTAAAGACGAAAAAGGCCATATATACATATAATTCAGTACCAATGACACTGCAGAAATGAGTACTCCAGTGTTATAGTGAACCAATACTTATGTATGGCTGCGAATCATGTACAAAGAACAAACAATCAATAAGATCATTGGAAGCCAGAAAGATGTGGTTTTACAGAAAAATGCTGAAAATTCCATGGACATCGAAGAAAACAAATAATGAGATTTTTAAATAAGCCCTGCACACAAAGAAAACTTATTTAAAAAAATAAGAATAACAATCAAGGTTCTTTGGGCATATAATGCGAAGAGAAAGTTTAGAACATTTGGTGAGAACTGGTAAAATTCAGGGAAGGAGAGATCATGGAAGACAGAGGGAGAAGGTGTTGGATAGTCTGACATCGTGGTTCGACTAAAGATCAACGTCAGAACTGATTAACTGCATCAAGAAGAGAGAGTTGTGGGGGCGATATAATCACCTACACCGGCAAGCAAGGCACTTGATTGATTGATATAACTGACACAATTATTATGTTATGTATATGTGATGTGAACCCCTCACTTGACATTGGACAAGTATTGAGAGATTAATTAACTATCATCTTCCACATTGAAGATAGGCTGTAATCGATCTTAAACATGATGGCTGTGTATTTCTAGATCCAGCAAAGAGAGTTTAGTAAACCTAATCATGACGACCAAGAAACATAGTGAAGACCAACATCTATATTTGAATGCACAAAAAAACCAATAATAATGTCAACTGACAAAGCAAAAGGCTCACCTAACATCCAAATAAACAATGAAGAACTCCAATGTGTAGAGAGCTACGAATACCTGAGCTCAATAGTTAACAATAAAGGCAACTGCTCCAAAGAGATCTCAAGAAGATTGGCAATAGCAATCAAAAAGTTAAACGCTATGAAGAACATGTGGCAAAGCACCAGCAAAATATTAAAATTAAAAATATTGAGAACATGCATTTTTCCAGTGGCTACTTATGGTTGTGAATCATGGACCATTACACAAAAACAAGAATGAAAATCCAGTCCTTCGAAACTAAATGCTACAGAAAAGATCCTACGAATACCATGGACAGCAAAAATAAAGAACACTGATGTTCTGAAAGAACTGTATGTTAAATACAATTGGCTGATAAACAACAAACTATACAGAAAAATTAGATACTTTGGTCACATCAAGCATCACGATGGCCTGGAGAGAACAATATTAGAGGGCAGGGTCCCAGGACGCAGAGGGAGACCAAGAAGAAGATGGCTATAAGATATTAAAGAAACCATGAATATGATCATCGATGAAGTGGGTGAACTGGCCAGAGACAGAGTGAATTTCAGATGCTCTGCAAAGAGAGAAATGTCCTATAAAGGATACGCAACTTGATGATGAGATCCAGCATTTCCTAACTTGTTCAAAGATGGATGCAGGAAATTAACCCACATCCCTTTTGTGTTGGATTCAAAATCTTATTCTAAACAAAACAGAACATTTTTTTTTACTTGTTTCAGTTCCTCTCAATTTATTCTTATATGAAATTTGTAGTTGAGGTTGAATAACAAGGCTGATAATAATTTTCCCTCATACAGAGAAAATCTGCAGTAATCCTCAAAGACCTAAGCAGAACAGACCAGGTCATTATATTTCGACTATGTATCGGACACTGCAGACTCAATAAACACTTATAGTTTTTTTTTAGTTTTTGTTTAGTTGTCGGATCACCATCACTGCACGTCGAACAAATTAGTCCATAAGCGCTCCGATCTCTCCCTCAGTATGTCCATCAGCGTGTGGCGACTAACGACACCGGTTCTTTGTTGGTTTACAATTCTTCTTTGTCTGCCAGCATAGCGTTCTTGTCGAGCTACGCCACACTTAACTTTGAGTTCTTGCAGTCTGGTTAGTGTTGTGGATTCACCGCTATTACGTGAATCATGTACACGCCCTCTCTCCCTTAAGGAATTTATAATATCAGCCTGGTCCATTGCTCGTCCGCTTTGGACAGCAGCCATACCTGCAAGCCTATCCGCACGTTCATTCCCCTTACACCTGCATGCCCTGGCACAAAAATAAAACTGATCTTTTTCTTAGACCTCCCCAGTGATTCTATCCAATGTCTCCTAGCCCATCCTGTTTCAATCTTCCTGAGCATACTCATTGAGTCACTGAGAAACATGCATGGATAAAAGTCTGTGATTCTAGCCAAATCATCGCTTTGGTAACCGCCATGATTTCCATAGTGAGACTGCTCTTAATAAACACTTATAACTATGAATAAGTCAAACAGTTCTCTGCCAGTGTCAGCAGGCTGAACAGACACCGGAGCATGTCCTGCAGGACTGTCCTCTCCAGTGTGAGCTGAGAAGAAACATGTGGCCACACCCAGACGACCTAAAAAGTAAGCTTTGGGAAAACCTGACAGACCTGAAACTGACTGCCCAGTTTGTGGTCCACAGTAAATTAAGTGCATGACCAGACATCACTGAAGAAGAAGAATAACAAGACAAACAGAATGTACTTATGAAGGAATAGTTAAAATCTTCTCATAAACTGGATCTTTAGGATTGAAAAAAGAGAGAAAACAATAACCCTAAAACAGCTTAAGGGGTTTGCCTCTATCAAATTTTAGTTTTAGTCAAAAACATCGATTTTTCAAAGTGTTTAGTTCTATAAAGTACAACATTCGTACTACCGATCACACATAAAATGATGTCACATAAAATGATGTTTGCATATTAGCATTACAACATTAATAAGAAACACTCAATTCTATAATTTTTTCTTTCAAATTCAAAGTAAAAAATTGAGTTTTCTCAAAACCATTTTTTTGTGTAGGAAATCCCAGAGTTTTAACTAATACTAAAGCTAGATACATGAAATTTGAGGTGAATATCCCCCATTTCATTTTGCAGCTACGGGTTCATTTCAAATTACATTTTTGTGAATATGTGTTTTTAAAACTAATTTTCAATGTGAAATGATGACACATTTTAGGGGGTTTTTTTGGCAGGCATAAGTTTAAAAATAAAATATATTTCTTGAGATTTTACAAAACATAAATGAACCTGTAGCTGTAAATATGCTTACAGTTTATAAATCACTCTTTTATTTCTCAATATATTTGTAAGTTTTGTAAATTTTAGGATTCTAATAACATGTATTTTTTAAAGATGCCGCTGTTGTCATGGCAACCATGCAACGTTTTTTTTTAAACATTAAAATAGATCTACATTCTTAGCTTAACATGTCCATTATAAAATAATTGCTCGAACTTAATTAAAAAAGAAAATTATTTTTTTCAGAGCCAAATCCCGTAACAAACATGTCCATAATTGCTGCGATCTTCTCCAAAGCATGTATTTCAGTGTGTTTAGACTAACAACTTCTGTTCTGTGTTGGTTGATGTATCTACTGGGGTTTCTCTCATAGTTTTCCCATCTTGCAGCACCTATCAGTATGCATAACTTGGACAATTGAGATAGAGAATACCTTTTATTTTAGTTTAAATCTTCAGAGCGTGTATTTTCTCTTAGAGTATTGATGATGTCGCTATTGTCCATAGAAGGCCCATTCTTGATCGCAGCAGAGATGCATCTTTTTTTAAAAAGAGGGATGTGCATGAGACTGCTAGATTTAAGTAACTAAAATAAATTGTCAACAAAAAGCACTTTGATACAGATTTTCTTCCCAGGGATCAGCTACAGTGATAATCTCAGGTTAAATGAGCAAAACATATAACGGAAGAAACAAATTTATTCTCTGAAACAAGTAGAAGACTTTGTTTACTCTGGGCTAAAATGTTATTGTCCTTCTTGAGTTCTGCATTCTTTTAAAATGTTGTCTTGTACAAATCAAACAAGTAAATACTGTATCAGAGGAATCCAACAAAGAATATTTATAACAGCAGCAGCAACAGAAATGTGGATCTATAAATACAGGAAGACAGACACTGTTGTCAGAAACTTGGAATGCTAAAGACAAAGAAGAATTGACATTAACAATTATAATACAGACAATATTAACATTTCTATTGATCTGATATCTGATTGATAGGACCATCATCATTGCACTTCGGTTAGTAACCATGTGTGCTCCGATCTCTTTCTTACAGAGGAAGATCTCAGCTGCAGTGCACACAGTAGCACCGGCGAGGGTTCCTGATGTAATTTTGAAGATGATATTTTGTAGGACTTTTTATTTTTAATCTTTTATAATGAATTTTGCCAGGGCAGTGGCTTTCCAGCCTGCTCTTCTCGATTTCGAAATGCCAAGGGTTCTGTTATGTGCTCAAATTTAACATGGAACCCAAGTTATATCATGTCTCCGATAGGATTAGGAACTCGATCTCCTCTACACTTTGAGATCAGGGATCTCTGGAAAATATCCAGATGGCTCCACGAGGGAGCAAACCAAGTACCTTTGGCATGAGAGGCGAGCACCTAGCCTCTACACCACATAGACATCATGATCTATTTTATTGATATTAACCAAATAGCACAAGGAATGAAATGTAGACTTGCAGTCAATAGTCAGCTGTTAACTACAAACATTTTCTGTCAGTTAACACAAGTCTGACATATTTCACATTAGGTTACAATGTTACAATTAGCTTTGTATAGGAAATATGAAGAGATAAATATATACACAAAAGTTTACATTTTTTACATGAAAAACAAGTAGGTACAACTATATTGGAAATAGCAAAAATATGACTACACATATAATGAATGTAACTCATCATCATCATCATCATCAACTACTTCACAGTCCAGATTGTCATTCATTGACGCTGGGCTTGTCTGACGGAAGCACAGAACTGGCATCCTCCCAGTTATCATCTGAGGCTGCAGTCTCATAGGCGTCAGTATTCAAGGCACTTGTAACTATAACATTAATATTCTCATCATCATCATCATCATCGTCATTGTTACGTTCTATTATTTCAAGATCTGCTACTTCTATATGATTCTCACTGTCTGACACTTCAGCTGTGTAGATACTGTATTGTGAAAGTCTGTCGAAGGATATATTTCTTGTCAGAGAATACTCAACACAGTTATTATCAGACAACCCTGAAGTGTCTGCATCTTCAACTCCTCCTCTGTTTGCTACTGATGATGATGAAGCTGCTTCATCTTCTATCACATCTGATTTAAGCAGAGAGAACAATGACGTTGACAAACACATATTTGTACTGTCGTCAGTGTTGCCGACACTTGAGCTTTGCCTAACTATATTTGATTCTATTTGTGCGTTAGAGACCCCAGTCGTCTCAATGTCTTTGAAGCTGAGACTGTTCTCATCTGTTAATAGTTGATCTGTACAAGACAGGAGACTGCTACTAGATATATCTGTGGTTTTATCTTGTTCATGTAATGATATACTTGAAGGTGGCATCTCAAATGTTTTGTTCATATTCAGTTTGAACCCTGATGATGAACTCTCTGAGAGTAAATCACCACTAGGTTTCCAGTTAAATGGAACTTCATAAGCACAGCTGTCAACATCATGCATTAAACGTACAGCCACTGGTTCACATTTTGCTTTCCTGGATTTTGAAGAAATTTTACGAGGTAACTTCTTATGACCTCCATCAAAATCAAATACTTTGGTTTTATGAGATGAGGTAGATTTTCTGTTTGCCTTTGAGGCAGTCGGTGACCATTTGGTTGCTGTGTCTTCCTCACTATTCTCTATTGCCCAAGCAGTTCTGGGCAGGTATATTTTCTCCTGATTAGTCATTTGCTGTTGTTTATCACCAGTGTCTTTATCAATAATACTTTCATATCTCCTCTGTCTGTTCACTCTATCATTCAAAATGCTGTCATCTGTGTTTCTTACGATTTTCTCACAAGTATTCTCACTAGAAGTCAAGACTAATGATCCCATATCTCTTGACTTGTCTGTTCTGATACTCAAATTATTAGTGGTTATATCTGAGCCATCTATATCATCTTCTACTTCCTTCATGCGTGAATCAACATCAGCGGTCATTTGTAACAGATTTTCTGCCATCTCCAACAGTGACTTTGTTGAGAAATCTTCACAAACTGTCAGACTTGAAGACTGCAGCTTTTTACCGGAAACATTCTCATCCCCAACAATATGTTGACTAAGTTGGGAGTCAGCCAGCCATAACCAAGACTTATCATGATTGTCTTCTCTTCTACGTGAAGTACATGCCATCTGCGGTGCAATAGATGTCAACTGTTCATTATTTAAGCTTCTTCGGGCTGACATCTCTGTCTCCAACCTATTACTCTTGACCAGTGACTGTCCAGATGAGGCTCTGCCTAAAATTCTTCTCCCTGAACTGTTTTCCAGGGTCAGAGGTCGTCTTGCACAACCACTGTCTGTGTTAGCCTGAAGAGCATTGATATCTGAATCCCAGGATGCAAATATAGAAGCCAAGTCTTTACTGAGAAAGTCTTTAGTTTTGTCACTTTCATTGGAGTGAATATTGGATACAGAAATGTCTTTAATGACACCAAACATGGACCCAATCAGTTCAATACCTTTAACAGGGGATGAACAGGAAGACAAATGGTCTTCATCTGAAGTTAGATATGATCCTGAAGGAGATGAGCATGCCACCTTGGCATGAGAGCTATTTTCTCCTCCAGGTAGAGCAGCAATAGAATGTGCTGCAATTGTTCCTGGATTATCCAAGAGATTAGCACTAACTAGTCTTGATGTTTCATCAAACTCTTCTTGATTCTGACTATCATCTGGTGCTGATGATAATGTGGAAGTTTGATCAAGGCTATAGAGATCTTCTACACTTTTGTTAGGGACTCGAGTTACAATAGTTGATCTGCACTCATCAAAACGACTGGACTGGCTTAATCTGTGACAATGGTGTGTTTTTGATTTTGTCAATGATCTTTTCTTCTCACTGGTAGTCTCCTCATGTTCACCTGTAGAGATCAAATGTTTGTGTAGATGAAGAACTGATGGAAATATAACATGAATCACAATATGATTACACAGAACAAGTAAGATAAAATTAATAATGGAATCACTTCTTCTTCACCCTTCACCAAGGCCTTCCAAGCTCGCCTATTCAAGGCAATGTTTTCCAGATCTCCCCATTTTCTTGCCACGAGTCCCTCCTTGTGGGGTCCTTCTACTTCCTTGGGTGGCGAGCTATGAATTTCCCTGGTTGTGGTTTCTGCAGCTATCTAGTGTTTTTTACAGAGTGGGGTAGCTAGCCCCATGCCTAGTCTCATTAGTTGCCTCTTATGACATGCGTGGCAGGTAACAGTGGTTCTATTCTTTACACCCTAATTTGGACCCTGGTAACAACTCAGGCGAATGGAATCATTTCTAAGTTATTAACAAATTGTATTTTAAAAAATTGTATTCATAAAACTACATATTTTTAAATCGGAAAACTTCCACATCTTCCTCAAGAGTTGACGTCAGTAGTTCTCCATATATTTTCTGTCTCTTATCATGTTATTCGATAAAACATGATAAATATGCAATAATATGGAGCGGGTCGACTATAAAAGAAAAGGCGAAACACGGTGTTGGTTTCATCATACATCCGGAGAAAGCAAAGTCTATCAATGAAGTAGAATATATATCGGAAAGAATATTACGTATTCAATTCATAGAACAAAACAAAACAACAACGATTATACAAGTCTACGTCCCATGCAACGATAGCTGCAATGAACAACAACGACGTGAATTCTTCGACCAACTGTCAGACACAATTAATAAAACAAACGATAAAGATGAGTTAATTATAATGGGAGACTTCAACGGAAGAGTCGGTAGCAAAAGACGACACGAGACATGCCTAGGAAATTTCAGCGACACCAAAGCAGAACGAAACAACAATGGAGAAGAAATGATCAACCTATGCTACGAACACGACCTGATCATAACAAACACACTATTCCAGCATCGAAGAAGCCATACACAAACATGTTACAAGTGGAACAACATAGAATAGTCATCTCAAATCGACTATATACTTGTTAGACAAAAACAAAAAAGGAATATAATAGATGCAAGAACCATACAGAATATAGATATAGACACAGATCACAGACCAGTCATACTAACACAATTCAAGGCAAAAGAAACTAAACAGAGAAAGAGAAATCCAATTTTTTTCACCAACTTGAAAAAATTAGAGGAAGAGGACATACAAAACGATATGAGCAACATGATGACAAATATTTTTACAGCGCTACCATCAAGTATAAGCAATGTACATCAAGAATGGGAAACATTTAAAACAGCAATGATGAAAACATTAAACACACTATGTGGCAAAAACAGTTAAGACAGAAATTCAAACAAAAAACTGCATGGTTTAACAACGAAGTCAAGGAATCAATAAAAGCAAAGAAGAAATGTTTCAAAACATGGATAAAATCCAAAAGCCAAGATGATTACACAGCATACAGAACAGCGAGAAGACATAGTAAACAAGTAATCAAAAATCAAAGACAGAATCGTGGGGAAAATACGGAGAACAACTGTCATTACTATGCAAAGAACAGCGACTAAATTTTTTCAAACGTGTCAATTCCATGAGGATAAGAGACGAAAGTTTCAACCCCACTGACATTATTAATGATAAAAACGGTACACCGATATTTAATATAAACGGAAGGAAGAACAGATGGAAAGAATACTTCCAAGAACTACTTAACCAACAGCCAACACCAACTGCGAATAGATTTTAAAATAACACAAGCATAGAAGAACCAAATATACTCATCCAAGAAATAGAAGAAGTTGTGAAGAAGAGTCCACGTCACAAGACAGCAGGCATAGACGGTATAACCAATGAAGCAATCAAGGCATGCGGAGAAACAGGAATACAATGGATACATAGAAGGCAAATGCAGTGACATACCAACTGTCACCGCTATTAAAACATCCAAGCATTAACATGGCAGTCAAACGACAACTGATAAACTGCATATTTATTCCAACTCTCTATCAGTGCCAAACATGGCCCCTGACTAAGACACAAGAAAGAAAGATTACAACATGTGAAATGAGATGTCTACGAAAAGCTGTCAACGTTACAAGGCGAGATAGAGTGAGAAACGAGAATATCAGAAGCTTCGTTGGTACTATACCATGCATACAGTACATCGAGAAGCAAAGACTCAAGTGGTTCGGCCATCTAATGAGAATGGAACCACATTTACTACCATCACGTGCATATAATAATCGACACTCAGGCGCAGAGCACGAGGCAGGCCAAGAACACGATGGATAGATAACATCTCAGAGTCCCTGCAAAGGCATGGACTAACAATGTCAAGCGCAACACACCTGGCACAAGATAGGAAACTAACTATCCCACACGCTTCACGCAAATGTGGTTAAGATAAGATAAGATATCATGTTATTAAATTTTCTGTCTCTTATCATGTTATTAAATTTTCTGTCTCTTACCATGGTATTAAATTTTATCTCTCTTACCATGGTATTAAATTTTCTGTCTCTAACTATGGTATTAAATTTTCTCTCTCTTACCATGGTATTAAATTTTCTGTCTCTTATCATGTTATTAAATTTTCTGTCTCTAACTATGGTATTAAATTTTCTGTCTCTTACCATGGTATTAAATTTTCTGTCTCTAACTATGGTATTAAATTTTCTCTCTCTTACCATGGTATTAAATTTTCTGTCTCTTACCATGGTATTAAATTTTCTGTCTCTTACCATGGTATTAAATTTTATCTCTCTTACCATGGTATTAAATTTTCTGTCTCTAACTATGGTATTAAATTTTCTCTCTCTTACCATGATTAAATTTTCTGTCTCTAACTATGGTATTAAATTTTCTCTCTTTCCATGGTATTAAATTTTCTGTCTCTAACTATGGTATTAAATTTTCTGTCTCTTACCATGGTATTAAATTTTATCTCTCTTACCATGGTATTAAATTTTCTGTCTCTAACTATGGTATTAAATTTTCTGTCTCTTACCATGGTATTAAATTTTCTGTCTCTAACTATGGTATTAAATTTTCTGTCTCTTATCATGGTATTAAATTTCTCTCTCTTACCATGTTATTAAATTTCACCAAATTGTTTATTTCTTCATTTTTCTTCTAGCATGTTTTTAAACAGTGTCAAGATCTCTTTACATGTCCATAATATTGTACATGTCAGATCTCTTTACATGTCCATAATATTGTACATGTCCATTATTGACTTTTTTCCCACAATGAATTTAAATGTATTCATGCCCTCTAATATGGCGTCTGTCTGGTTTTTCATGAAGACTTGCTTTTCTTACCACCAGTGTTCCTCACCCTTCAGGTGAGTCTTACTCCGACTTCAGAGGTACTTGTAATTTATATCCCAAAGTAAAGAATCAGGATTCCCTGTAGTCCGATGGACCATGCACACAAAGAAAATCTTTGACCCACACTGGCTTCTTTTCAGGACTTCTTTTCCCCAATATGGGGAAACCGGCAGGAGACTCAGTGACCGATTCGCCCAACACTTGCGGGATATACGCCAATGCTCTGTGACCCCTGTAGCTACCCATTTCAATGATACTGGCCATTCAGGAGCTCGCGATGTCCAGGTCACAGCCATCCGATCATGTTCCTCTGATGATCGTAGTCGATTTGCTCTGGAGAATCGGTTGATTTCTTTGTATGGTACCTTGCGACCACGCGGCTCAACGTATTACATTCTTATGCTTCTTAGTACTTTCTCTTCCCATGCTTTGTAATCTATATGGGTATATGTTGCATGTATTACATTCTTATGCTTCTTAGTACTTTCTCTTTCCATGCTTTATAATCTATATGGGTATATGTTGCATGTATTCAAGTTATATATTTACTAGATGTTTCATTGTTTCTTTTCCGTTCTATTTCTAGTTTTTATGTGTGTTTTTGTGTTACATTTATTTCGTTATTCGTTTTTATTCCAGATTTTCCTTAGATACGTTGGTATTTGGTCGTCCATTTGTGTTTCATTTTAATTTGTCACTCCTGTTTGTTCGTTTGCTTGATAAAGGCCTTGTTGGTCGAAACGTTGCTGTTTATCGTCACTGTTTATGTATTTTGTAAAACTATAGTACTTTGTTTGTATGTGTTTCACTATTTACCAAGTTTTACTGCAGTCTTCCCCCTATTTCGATACTACTAGCTTTAGTACCCAGCTTTGCCTGGCATTTATGTTGTATAAATAAATATATATTGATGACTTTGAATGCAAGTGTTACACAAGAGTACTCAGAATACCATCATCATCATCAAGTAGTTTGTCCTTTCTGGAACTAGGCTCCCATGACAGCAGTCCTGAAAAAAACTGTTCTGTGCAAGTGGACTGGTGTCAAAAGCAGTCATTCTCAGATCATCAATGACATCTTGCACCCATCGTCTTCTAGGTCTTCCTCTCATTCTTTTTCCAGGTACCATCCCTCCAAAATTATCTTCTCTAGGCACTCATGTTGTTTGGTGTGTCCAAACTATTTAATTTCCTTGATGTTATGCTCTTTAATAGCCAACTCTCTTTAATATCAAGCTGTTGTAGAACAGAATACAGTTAAACATTTCTAAAAAGACCCAAAAAAACCAAATAACCTCTGTGAAAGGCAGATGACAACTCATGAAATCTCTGAAGTTCAATTCCAAGCTCTGTCATAGAGTTGAGTTCCGAACCTTTACCTGCCACCTTGGCCTCCTGACCAGCACTATTAGACCGAGGTCTGTGTCTATAGTTCTGTCCACGAGATATGCTAATATTGCTGAGAGGGGACCTACCGAAATCAAGAAAACATATTAATAATAGTATGATAAAATATGGACAGAAAGCTGCAGCAGCGTAGTTGTTAGTGAACTCTCTTCTTAGGTGCATGGCCCAGGTTCAACTCCACAGTGGATATTTTTCTGAGCATAGCAGCTTACAGGTTTACCCAACCTCAATTGAGTTCCAGAAAAAACACTGTGAAGTAAAGGCAGCTGGTGTGATGTTGACATCATCTATTGTGTGTTGACATCATCTATCGTGTGTTGACATCATCTATCGTATGTTGACATCATCTATCGTGTGTTGACATGATCTATCGTGTGTTGACATCATCTATCGTGTGTTGACATCATCTATCGTGTGTTGACATCATCTATCGTGTGTTGACATCATATATCGTGTGTTGACAGTCAATAAAAAAAATATGGACCTAACACTACATTCCCAAATTCACCTTGAGGTATCTTCTTCTTCAACAATCTCTGGTGTGCTTAGTTTACTATGGACCACAAACTGGGCAGTCAGCTTCAGGTCAGTCAGGTTTCCGTAAAGCCTAGTTTTGAAGTTGACTGGGTGTGGCCACATGTTGCTTCTCAGCTAACCCAGACAAGGACAGTCTTGCAGGATGTGCTCTGGTATCTGTTCCGTCTGCTGACACTGAAAGAGAGCTGTTTGACTTCTCCCTATTCTGTGTATAAAAAAGGTTTCCTTTTTTACCCCTTTCCCAACATATGAACAAAGGGAACATACTGTAACTGCATACCTACGCCGGCCGCCTGTTGGAGAATATGACATAACAATTGATGATACATTCATACTGTGATTTAAGAGATTTAGCATCAAACATTGCACAAGACAAACTGGTAAACTAATGTTACTGTCTGTAACATAATCTGGGAACTGAAGTGATGAATTAGGAGTGTGTTTAACCAATAAATACATACACCAGCATCTACTAGGAAAGACTCAGCACAAATATACACACACACACATACGTCTGCTGATGCCTATGAGGTTAGTTCACTAACCAACTATATCAATAATAACATAAATGGATCTGACTAGTCTGCCTGTCTTCTTAATCATGGCTTGAATATAAATACTTAGAATTATAGACATCAATCAAATGTATAAATGAGAGAACTATTGAATATAAAATGTCAAATAAAAAATTATAGAATATCAAAGTGTACAAATAGAGAAGTATAGAATATCAATCAAATGTACAAATAGAGAGAACTATAGAATATCAAAGTGTACAAATAGAGAAGTATAGAATATCAATCAAAGTGTACAAATAGAGAGAACTATAGAATATCAATCAAAGTGTACAAATAGAGAGAACTATAGAATATCAAAGTGTACAAATAGAGAGAAGTATAGAATATCAATCAAAGTGTACAAATAGAGAAAACTATAGAATATCAAAGTGTACAAATAGAGAGAACTATAGAATATCAAAGTGTACAAATAGAGAGAATATAGATATCAATCAAAGTGTACAAATAGAGAGAACTATAGAATATCAAAGTGTACAAATAGAGAGAACTATAGAATATCAATCAAAGTGTACAAGTAGAGAGAACTATAGAATATCAAAGTGTACAAATAGAGAGAACTATAGAATATCAAAGTGTACAAATAGAGAGAACTATAGAATATCAAAGTGTACAAATAGAGAGAATATAGATATCAATCAAAGTGTACAAATAGAGAGAATATAGAATACAATCAAAGTGTCAAATAGAGAACTATAGAATATCAATCAAAGTGTACAAATAGAGAACTATAGAATATCAATCAAAGTGTCAAATAGAGAAAAGTATAGAATATCAATCAAAGTGTACAAATAGAGAGAAGTATAGAATATCAATCAAAGTGTACAAATAGAGAGAAGTATAGAATATCAATCAAAGTGTGCAAATAGAGAGAACTATAGAATATCAATCAAAGTGTACAAATAGAGAGAACTATAGAATATCAATCAAAGTGTACAAATAGAGAGAACTATAGAATATCAAAGTGTACAAATAGAGAGAAGTATAGAATATCAATCAAAGTGTACAAATAGAGAAAACTATAGAATATCAAAGTGTACAAATAGAGAGAAGTATAGAATATCAATCAAAGTGTACAAATAGAGAGAACTATAGAATATCAAAGTGTACAAATAGAGAGAAGTATAGAATATCAATCAAAGTGTACAAATAGAGAGAACTATAGAATATCAAAGTGTACAAATAGAGAGAACTATAGAATATCAATCAAAGTGTACAAATAGAGAGAACTATAGAATATCAAAGTGTACAAATAGAGAAGTATAGAATATCAATCAAAGTGTACAAATAGAGAACTATAGAATATCAAATGTACAATAGAGAGAACTATAGAATATCAATCAAAGTGTACAAATAGAGAGAACTATAGAATATCAAAGTGTACAAATAGAGAGAGTATAGAATATCAATCAAAGTGTACAAATAGAGAGAACTATAGAATATCAATCAAAGTGTACAAATAGAGAGAACTATAGAATATCAATCAAAGTGTACATAGAGAGAACTATAGAATATCCAAAGTGTACAAATAGAGAAACTATAGAATATCAAAGTGTACAAATAGAGAAACATAGAATATCAAAGTGTACAAATAGAGAAACTATAGAATATCATAAGTGTACAAAAGAGATATAGAATATCATCAAATGTGCAAATAGAGAGAACTATAGAATATCAATCAAAGTGTACAAATAGAGAGACTATAGAATATCAATCAAAGTGTACAAATAGAGAGAATATAGAATATCAATCAAAGTGTACAAATAGAGAGAACTATAGAATATCAATCAAAGTGTACAAATAGAGAGAATATAGAATATCAATCAAAGTGTGACAAATAGAGAGAATATAGAATATCAATCAAAGTGTACAAATAGAGAGAACTATAGAATATCAATCAAAGTGTACAAATAGAGAGAACTATAGAATATCAAAGTGTACAAATAGAGAGAAGTATAGAATATCAATCAAAGTGTACAAATAGAGAAAACTATAGAATATCAAAGTGTACAAATAGAGAGAAGTATAGAATATCAATCAAAGTGTACAAATAGAGAAACTATAGAATAATCAAAGTGTACAAATAGAGAGAATATAGAATATCAATCAAAGTGTACAAATAGAGAGAACTATAGAATATCAAAGTGTACAAATAGAGAATATAGAATATCAATCAAAGTGTACAAATAGAGAGAACTATAGAATATCAAAGTGTACAAATAGAGAGAACTATAGAATATCAATCAAAGTGTACAAATAGAGAGAAGTATAGAATATCAATTAAGTGTACAAATAGAGAGAACTATAGAATATCAAATCAAAAGGTTGTACAAATAGAGAGAACTATAGAATATCAATCAAAGTGTACAAATAGAGAGAACTATAGAATATCAATCAAAGTGTACAAATAGAGAGAACTATAGAATATCAAAGTGTACAAATAGAGAGAACTATAGAATATCAAAGTGTACAAATAGAGAGAACTATAGAATATCAAAGTGTACAAATAGAGAGAATTATAGAATATCAATCAAAGTGTACAAATAGAGAGAAGTATAGAATATCAATCAAGAAATGTGCAAATAGAAGAACTATAGAATATCAATCAAAGTGTACAAATAGAGAGAACTATAGAATATCAATCAAAGTGTACAAATAGAGAGAAGTATAGAATATCAATCAAAGTGTACAAATAGAGAAGTATAGAATATCAATCAAAGTGTACAAATAGAGAGAAGTATAGAATATCAATCAAAGTGTTCAAATAGAGAGAACTATAGAATATCAATCAAAGTGTACAAATAGAGAAAACTATAGAATATCAAAGTGTACAAATAGAGAGAACTATAGAATATCAAAGTGTACAAATAGAGAGAAGTATAGAATATCAATCAAAGTGTACAAATAGAGAAAACTATAGAATATCAAAGTGTACAAATAGAGAGAAGTATAGAATATCAATCAAAGTGTACAAATAGAGAGAACTATAGAATATCAAAGTGTACAAATAGAGAGAAGTATAGAATATCAATCAAAGTGTACAAATAGAGAGAACTATAGAATATCAAAGTGTACAAATAGAGAGAACTATAGAATATCAATCAAAGTGTACAAATAGAGAGAACTATAGAATATCAAAGTGTACAAATAGAGATAAGTATAGAATATCAATCAAAGTGTACAAATAGAGAGAACTATAGAATATCAATCAAAGTGTACAAATAGAGAGAACTATAGAATATCAATCAAAGTGTACAAGTAGAGAGAACTATAGAATATCAAAGTGTACAAATAGAGAGAACTATAGAATATCAAAGTGTACAAATAGAGCGAACTATAGAATATCAAAGTGTACAAATAGAGAGAAGTATAGAATATCAATCAAAGTGTACAAATAGAGAGAAGTATAGAATATCAATCAAAGTGTGCAAATAGAGAGAACTATAGAATATCAATCAAAGTGTACAAATAGAGAGAACTATAGAATATCAATCAAAGTGTACAAATAGAGAGAAGTATAGAATATCAATCAAAGTGTACAAATAGAGAGAAGTATAGAATATCAATCAAAGTGTACAAATAGAGAGAAGTATAGAATATCAATCAAAGTGTGCAAATAGAGAGAACTATAGAATATCAATCAAAGTGTACAAATAGAGAGAACTATAGAATATCAAAGTGTACAAATAGAGAGAACTATAGAATATCAAAGTGTACAAATAGAGAGAAGTATAGAATATCAATCAAAGTGTACAAATAGAGAAAACTATAGAATATCAAAGTGTACAAATAGAGAGAAGTATAGAATATCAATCAAAGTGTACAAATAGAGAAAACTATAGAATATCAAAGTGTACAAATAGAGAGAAGTATAGAATATCAATCAAAGTGTCAAATAGAGAACTATAGAATATCAAAGTGTACAAATAGAGAGAACTATAGAATATCAATCAAAGTGTACAAATAGAGAGAACTATAGAATATCAAAGTGTACAAATAGAGAGAAGTATAGAATATCAATCAAAGTGTACAAATAGAGAGAAGTATAGAATATCAATTAAAGTGTGCAAATAGAGAGAACTATAGAATATCAATCAAAGTGTACAAATAGAGAGAACTATAGAATATCAAAGTGTACAAATAGAGAGAAGTATAGAATATCAATCAAAGTGTACAAATAGAGAGAACTATAGAATATCAATCAAAGTGTACAAATAGAGAAGTATAGAATATCAATCAAAGTGTACAAATAGAGAGAAGTATAGAATATCAAAGTGTACAAATAGAGAGAACTATAGAATATCAATCAAAGTGTACAAATAGAGAGAAGTATAGAATATCAATCAATTTATTATCATCAAATAATTAGTAAAGACAAAATATGAGAATAGACTACAATAAAAATCTTACTGCTGAGTATCTCGCGTGTCTGGAACATGAAGAAGGCCATTATCTCTCAAATATTGCAGTCTGGACATCTCTAAAGCTCTCAACAATTCCATGTGTTCATCCAGAACTATTTCTGAAATGCCTAAAGTTATCAAATGCTTTATTAGACGAGAATTTTCTCAGTAATATGTAACACAGGGGATAGCGAAAGAAGGAGAGGTCACATGGAGATGGGATTTGGAGACAGAGATCAACAATATAAAGAAGAGCTGGAGGGAGATGCAGGAGATAGCTAGAGATAGGAAGACTTGGCATGAGTTGGTTGAGGGCCTATGCCCCAATCTGTGTTAAAAGGCGAAGAGAGAGAGAGAATATCAGTGGTGACTCGTGACCATTTTTGTTGGTGGGGCTAGACAAAAATATACAGAAAAATCATGGTTTTGGGTTATATTTTAGTATTTACTATTAAATGTCTATTCTGGGTAGAAATTTAACTTTGAAAGCTAATCAGTATCACGTTAAAAGTAATAATTATGAACAAACAATTTATAAAATAATAAGTACACGTTACACATTATTTTTGGTAGGGCTCTGCCCCACTGGCCCTTAATGATGAGCTGCCACTGGAGAATATGTAAGGTATAATGGAAAGATTTGATAAAACAATGTTATCACTAATCCTCAAACGATCTAACCTGAAAATGATAACAGTGTATAGTGAAGAGACATGATCTGATGACTTTATCATTAGAAAGATTTTTTTTTTAAATTACTACAAAAAATATTGTTACCACTTCTAACTTCTAAGTTACATTGTGGACCCTCGCTAGTGCTACAGAGTTTGTACACTGCAGCGGAGATCTTCCTGTATGAGAAAGAGATTGGAGCACATATAGTTACTCACTGAAGTGCAATGCTGATGCTTCTATCAATCAATCAATCTTTGGGAAGCCTACCTTGATGATGATTGTGCTGATGACAATGAAGATTTCTTCTTCTATTCGAACGCTCCCCATCGACCCCTTGTTATCCACTTTTTGTGATTTGTATGTGATCTGAGCCTAAGAGCCACTGTACGTTGTGCCAGTTACGCACCTACAAGAAGTTAGCACATCAGATTTCTGTGATGCTTTTTATTTACTAGGTAGCTTTCCTAGGCCCCTACCTCAGTCGCCTCTTACGACATGCCTTGTAGGTCGCAGTGTTACTATTCTTTGTTCCCTTGAGTGTCCGGCAACATACAGACACAATGAGAATTTAGGAACAAACATTTGAGATCTGTTGTTCATTAGTTCCCTAATAAGATGAATTCATATTGACAATTCTGAAGAAAATCAAGACATCCTATCAATAATAATACTATACAAATCTGATTCTACAAGTAATCACTAAATACCTTCTGTTTCTTTTCTGTTTTGATCTTCTTTATCAACCTGCATACACCATCGACTGCAGTAGTCATGGTGTTCATTGGTCCGTGGATTTTTTACTCGAACCTTATTACAACCTGATCTGTGGCATTTACCTGTTACAAAAATGACATTTGTATGTGAGAAACAAAACTCAGAATATATATATAAGTGAGTGAATCTGTGTGTGTGTGTGTGTGTGCAGTATAAACATATCTTCATTTCATCTTCTTCTTTGAACACTCCATATTGACCACCTGTTAACCACTCTTTGTGATTTGTATGTAATATGAGAATAAGAGCGATTGTATGTTGTGCCAGTTATGAGTCTACAAGTAGGTA
This sequence comes from Arion vulgaris, assembly GCA_020796225.1. Taxonomy (NCBI): domain Eukaryota; kingdom Metazoa; phylum Mollusca; class Gastropoda; order Stylommatophora; family Arionidae; genus Arion; species Arion vulgaris. Next base: position 12,575,638 of record CM036774.1, read on the forward strand.
AGTAATTTCTACAACGCTTTTTATTTACTAGGGTAGCTTCCCTAGGCCCCTACCTGGGTCGTCTCTTACGGCATGCCTTGTAGGTCGCTGTGTTACTAGTTTTTGCTCCCCTTGAGAGCTTCAGCAACACACAGGCGTATTCATTTCATAAATGTTTACAATTACATCAAATCCAACAATTTCAAACTGGAGAATATAAATATCATCATATCTCTATGCCATGATGAAACGCTTGAACTCTCCAATTGGTTAATATATGATCTACAACTGGCTACCAGCCATGAGTTATACTTTATTATTAAATATAAGATGTCAAACTGATGCCAGATGTTGTGCTTGCACTCCTCTGGACTCTATCAGCAAAGTTGAGAGCAGTTAGTTGACGCAAACAACTCAGCCAGTACATCAAAATTTCCAAGGTATGCATCACAGAGAGGTCACTCTGATAACATATATATACATAAGATACATATATATATATATATATATACGAAAAAAGAAGACTAGCCTTGGCTTTCCAGAGGGTGACCACTTCTAACTTCTTTCGTACAATCTCCATTGTTGGTACTTCTATAGAGCCAAGATACTCAAAATATAACATCCTCAATGTCTTGATTATTGATGGCAATTTTGGGTTGAGATTTTGCTATGTCGGTGGACATAATTTTAGTTTTCTTTATATTCAGAAAAAGGTTATGATCTTTGCTGTGCTTCTTGGTAGACCAAACTAAATGTTTTAAACCGGTGGCACTATTTGAGAGGAGTACTGTGTCATCTGCGTACCTTAGTTCTGGAATCATATTTCCCCCGATTGTAAATGGGTCAGAAAATTTGCAATTTTCGTCATACTGAACATTTTGCTTTATATGTTCTGCATAGATGTTGAATAAATATGGGGAGAGTATGCATCCTTGTCTTACTCCCTTTGCACTTCAAACCATTCTGATGTTTCTTCCGCTAGTCTGACTGCAGCTTGTTGTTCGTAATAAAGTGTCTCTATTAGATGTATCAAAACGCCTGAGTGGTTACCGGGCCCAAGTTTGGGGTGTAAAGAATAGAACCACTGTTACCTGCCATGCATGTCGTAAGAGGGACTAAGGAGGTTTGGCTGAAATCGGATGCACATGTCCTAAACATGTAGAAGTCTATGCGTTTAGGGGCCTACCAAACCAATGTGCAACGTATACACGTTCTTGGCAAAGACCAAACATATCACAAAGAGTGATTAAAATTGGTCGTAAGAACGAACGCAAAGAAGAAGAAGGAAGGAGATGTATTAAATGTGATGGGAACCCCATGTCTTTCATATTGTTCCATAATTTCTGATGTTGCACATAGTCGAACGCTTTGGTGTAATCAACAAAACAGGTATGGAGATCTACATTATATTCTCTGCATTTTTCATTGATGTCTCTCATGTTGAAAATGTGGTCTATGGTGCCTCTGCCATGTCTGAAACCTGCCTGAACTTCATGGATTTCATGTTCTAACTTTCTTTCTATCCTTTTCATGATGATCTGCAGTAGGATTTTGCTAGTATGACAGAATGCGTTAAGAATGTAATTTCGATCCATTGCAGTTCCCTCTGATATCATAGCCATGCCAGCCAATCTATCTGCTTGTTCATTAACCCAGGCTCCTGCTTTATTTAAGGTGTAAAATAGGAAGATCACAGCAGTAGGTGAAGTGAGATGCTTAAGAAAAATCATGTTTATTACCAGAAGTGATAGAATGAGAAGTATAAACATAAGAAAAATTGTAGCAAACTACAGCTGGCATACAATATGTGTAGAGACAGAAAATAGAATCGTTTGACAGAAAATAAAATTACGAGAATGAAGTCCCATCGACTACCACTTTGTGTTACAACAGTAGAAGGTCTGGTCGGAAAGTATGGGAAAGGTCAAGAGACAGATAGATAGACAACATCAAAGAAATACTACGACACATGGACTCACAACAATTGTTGCGACACACATGACCCAACAACGAGAACTTAAATACCACAACACTTGGCTACATAAGTGAATAGACATGAAAAAAGAAGGATAACAGTAAACAATGATCATCAGTGAAAGGAAACACTGGTAGAGATAATAACAAAATATGATCAAACTCAGAATAGTACTTCTTCTTCGAATACTCCATATTGACCACTTATCAACCACTCTGTGTGATTAACATGTGATTTGAGCCTAAGAGCAATTGTACATTGTGTCAGTTATGGCCTACAAGTAGGCTAGCACATCCGACTTCTGCGCTGCTTTTTATTTACTAGGAAGAATCCTAGGGCACACATCAGTTGCCTCTTACAAGTTTGCATTGTAGGTTGCAGTGGTACTATTCTTTGCTTCCCTTGTGGGCAAGAACAGTATCAACAATCATAATCATGTGCAGCCAAGTGCAACTTCCTGTTCCTAGTACTGTTTATCAATTCTGTTATGCATACCGATAGGTGTGGCAAGACTGGAAAACCATGAAAGAAACCGCAGTTAGGTACATCAACCAGCAGTGAGCAGGAGTTATTAGTCTAAACACACAGAAATACATGCTTGGAAGGAGATTGAAGCAATTATGGACATGTCCAATGTGTGATGAAGATGATTCTCAAATGAATAATCAATTCTGTTGATTTCCCTATTTCTTACCATATTGTTACTCTGTTTAGTGTACCTCTTTGTTACACCCTATCTCCTATTTTCTCATGAGTTATGATACTTGTTAGAGTATGATATAACTTCCCTATTATCAATGAATGTAGACTATGATTAATAAATATCTACTTTCATTGTTCATTTGAGGATCATCTTCATCGCACATTAGACATGTCCATAATTGCTTCGATCTCCTCCCAAGCATGTATCTCAGTGTATTTAGGCTACCAATTCCCGTTCTATGTTGATTGATGTATCTACTGGGTTTTCTCTAGTGGTTTTCCCATCTTGCCGCACCAATCAATATGCACACAACTTGAGAATGGTCATGAAAAGTTGATCAGTCTACAAGAGTAAACAGGGTTTGAAAAGAATAACAATGTCATTGCAGATTCTCAACTGATATGCCAAACCTACCTATGCTCTCCCTTGCAGCTCGCAATTCAGATTCCCCTTCACTTTGCTCACTATCATCAGAGGGCCAATCTAACAATGCTACAACATTTGTATGTCGACCGGAAGCATCTTTGATCCATGGATTAGCTGGATCCACTTCTTGAATAGATGCCACAATGGCTCTGTGCAAATCTTCCTAAGATGACATGAAATGACAATAGTTGCAGCTATGACCTACTATTATGACGAGCAATGATGATGGTTATAGCTGTGACCTACTATTATGACAAGCAATGATGATGGTTATAGCTGTGACCTAATAATACTTTAGAAATAACGTACAACGTCTAATAGCAATTCGCCTGTGTGTTGTAGGGGCTTGCAAGGGAGCAAAGAATAGTAACAATGTGACCTACAAGGCATGTCGTAAGAGGCGACTGAGGTAGGGGCCTAGGGATGCTACCCTAGTCTTCTTCTTCTTTGCGTTCGTTCTTTACGACCAATGCTAATCACTCTTTGTGATATGTTTGATCTTTGCAAGAACGTGTATATGTTGCACATTGGTTTGGTAGGCCCCTAAATGCATAGACTTCTACACGTTTAGGATATGTGCATCCGATTTCAGCCAAACCTCCTTAGACGCCTCTTACGACATGTGTGGCAGGTAACTGTGGTTCTATTCTTTACACCCCAAATTTGGGCCCGGTAACCACTCGGGCGAGCTACCCTAGTAAATAAAAAGCGTCGCAGAAATCGGATGTGCTGACCTACTTGTAGGAGCATAACTGCACAACATACAATCGCTCTTAAGCTCAGATCACGTACAACTCACTTCTTCAGCGATCTCTGGTCATGCACTTAATTTACTATAGACCACAAACTGGGCAGTCAACTTCAGGTCTGTCAGGTTTTCCCAAAGCTTAGTTTTCAGGTCGACAGGGTGTGGCCACATGTTGCTTCTCAGCTCACCAAGGAGAGGACAGTCTTGCGGGATATGCTCTGGTGTCTGTTCCGCCTACTGGCACTGGCAGAGAGCTGTTTGACCTATTTTTAGTCTATATAAGTGTTTGTTGAGTCTGCAGTGTCCAGTGCGTAGTCGAAACATAATGACCTGGTCTGTTCTGCTTAGGTCTTTGAGGAGTCTTTTCCATAATCATATCCAGTGTTTGTCTTCCAGTCTACTGCAGATTTTCTCTGTATGAGGGTTTTGACCTCTTGAAAAGACAGGGGTTGGTAAATTTTCTTCTGTTTGCACTGCCCTCCTTAGCTAAGACATCGGCACTCTCATTGCCTGCAATGCCACAGTGAGATGGAATCCACTGCAAGTAAATTTCTGTCTTTTCTGAAAGCTGAGCAAGTTCTCTTTTTAGGTTTTGTACTGTACTGTCAGCGGATTTAACCTCCAAGGCTTGTATAGCTGACAGTAAGTCTGTAAGAAATACCATCTTGCCTACAGGAGCTTGCAGCTTATTCATGTGCTGTGTTGCCATCAGAAGGGCTAAGAGTTCTGCTTTGTAGTTAGAACATATTCTTCCAGTAGGGGCCTACAACTCACAAAGAGTGGATTAACAAGTGGTAGATATAGAGCATTCGAAGAAGTAGAAGAAGATAGCAATTGACAGCATAGATAGCAACAGATTAAGCAGTACAAGGAATGTGATAGTAGTGAGATAATATAGCATTGACAGCATAGATAGCAACAGATTAAATAGTATAGTCTGTCCATTAATTTGTGAGCACGTTTGAAATTGATTTTCTAAAACTACCTGTTGGATATCAGTGATTTTTGCATGCAGCCTTAGAATATCCATGACGCTAAAATAAAGCTAACCAGCAGTCCATAGATGCTACGGATTTTGCACATCGGCGAATTCCTTTGATCTTTTATGACAATTGCAAATACGGGGCTCAAATTTTAGATTTTACAGTAATCCCTAGAATTTGTCCATGTCAATTCTATTCATAGGTGTATCTCCATATTAACTTGATAGGTCAAGTAATTAAGTGTGTTGCCCTTTATGTGCAATCGTGAACTTGAATACAATATGCAACAGTTAGTCCTCCCTTCGGTCACCATTAGACCCCAGGGTGTCTTAACTTCACCACAAATTGTATGATGGTAGACGCATTTGGATATGGAAATGTATACGTTGCTATTTCTCAGTCTGTAATCAAAATATGATTTGTATCATCCCGAATCTGATGATTCCATGAGGTTGATAATTGTTACTGGCTGGACAAATTGTAATCCATCTCGGTGCCAGTACTCGTCTTCCTCTCGGAGCACATGTTCAACACACTTCTTCCAGAACTGCATGTCTATCATTGAGAGGGACTCACGTGTCAGAACTTCAACATCACACATTTTAAACATCCTGTTCTGTTCGGCAACTTGCCCTTTTACTTTAGCCCAGACAAGCTCTATCGGATTGAGGTGAGCATGATATGGAGGTAGTCGCAAAGACGTGTGGCCGTATTCCGCAAATGATTTTGTCAATATGAAACACCTTTGTCTTATTTGTCATCCTCACCAGGTGCAACAACTCGGGTTTCAAATATGTATCATCGAAGCTGACATTTTCCTTAGCAAGCCAAGTCCTAATTTGATCTTTTGTATTTGATGCAGTTGGTACTTTGTCTTCCGCTGATACTGCGTTGTGATAGGATGCATTATCCATTACCAAGCATGATGGTCTGTTTAGAATTGGAAGTAGATCTTTCTCCATCCAGTGCCTGAAAATATGTCCATTCATTTCTGTGTGGTAGTCCCTACCGTCGGTACTTTTTGATTGGAAAATAAGTCCAGCGTCATGGACAAGACCTTCTTCACTGCTTCCTGCATGTGTTAGTATAATACACTGGCCTTTGCTGCTTGGTATTTTTCTTTTCTGTTCACCGTCTACTGATTGCCATTCTTTAGCATTGGTGTGGTGAGCATTGACCCAGGATGCGTCCAAATATACAATATCATAGCCTTGCCTCCGCCGCTCACGGATCTGCCTCAGGTATTTACTTCGGGCAGCAATTAAATGTGGCTTTTCACAAATAATATTCCTGCCGCCTATAGTTTTTCTGAAGGTGAAGCCGGCTGCTCTTACAATTTTCCATAGAGTACTTTTAGAAATGTCTATGCTGCAATCTGATTGCAGTTTTAATTTCAGTTTCCTGAGAGTAACAAGTTGATTTGTCGCAAACATTTTCAAGAGCTCCGTCTTATGACATCTATGTCAAAGTCGTCAATTGTTCTTTTCCTTCCTTGCTTGACATTAGTGCACTTTGTGTCCTGTTTAATCCATCGGGAAAAGGATTCTCTATTCAGACCAAGCGCCAGTTGCGTTCGTTTCTCAGGGTTATGAATATCGCAATATAGATGACCTCTCTTAGATTTCCTACGGAAGTGTTGGTATAGTAAAACTGTAACCTTCTGCATTGTTATAAATGTGCACTTCAGACTCATTATGAATGTGATATCAATGTCAGTTTTGATAAGCCAACAAATATGATACAATAGCTTCATACAAATAGCGAGATACACCTATAACTATACAACGGTATCCCAATTATAACGTCATATGCTTTCCGCTTTCAAAGTCGACTGGGTTAGGTGCACGGAATTCCGTGAAATTGTTGTTTACTCACGATATTTCAATGTTACCATAATGTATTTTTAGAACAACGCGTCTGTGTACCGTAGATCTGTTACTATTGTGTACAATCCGGTGAGGTTGATTTTAATATAACATGAAGAAGAAATATTTCAAACTACATCAAATTTTCTTGGAAAAAATATTTCTCTAGCGTCATGGATATTCTAAGGCTGCTTGCAAAAATCACTGAGATCCAACAGGTAGTTTTCGAGAAAATCAATTTCAAACGTGCTCACAAATTAATGGACAGACTATACAAGGAATGCGATAGTAGTGAGATTAGATAGCAATTGACAGCATAGATAGCAACAGATTAAGCAGTACAAGGAATGTGATAGTAGTGAGATAAGATAGCAATTGACAGCATAGATAGCAACAGATTAAACTGCAAGGCAGGTGATAGTGGTGAGATACGATAGCATGATACTAAAATGTCGTGTTATAAAATCAAATATATCATAGACAAATAATTTATTGAATAGATAGAACAATCAAAAGCACTTACATCATCAGCTTCACCGCCACTAATCTTTCTCTTCATCTTGGACTTTCTAACACTAGGTGGCGTCTCTGGAGGTACAAGACCTTTAGATATAGCCATGATTAACTCTAGTCTTTTACGCTGCACAAAATGTGCTTGGTCCATGATCTTGCGGCGTGGAGTGCGCAGATACAACCGGTTCACCATCTGTGATAGAATTTCTGTACATTCTTCTAATTCAGTCTGTTGGAAGAGAAATTAGAACATTTACAGCTTACATAAACAATATTCAAGAGCAGTCATTTCAAAATGGTACCTTTTGAAATCAAATGCAAAATGAGTTTTTAATTTACCAGAAGTCTAAACAAAACAATACAATATTCTGCAATATTTGAAACATCAATCAATCAAGCGCCATGCCTGCCGGCAAAGGCGATCATGTCTCTCCACAACCTTTTCTGCTTGGTGCATATAATCAGTTCTGGACGCGATTTTGCGTCGAACCATGATGTCAGGCCATCCAACATCTTCTCCCTCTGTCATTCCCAATCTCTCCTTCCCTGAATTTTATCTGTTGTCATCAAATGTTCTAAATCTTCTTCAAGAAGTGAGGGCAGTTTCAGTGATTGATTTATTAGACATGTTATAATTTCATGAATTTTAAACTAGTTCACTAAATATGCTCAAAATATAGAGAAAGTTTTTGTTTTATTTACTTGTCCTTATTGACAGGTTATCCATCTATCACCATGGAGTGTCTGGCAGAATAGATTTTTTTTTCGATCCAGAAGCACTTGAGCTGAAAGCTCTTCAGCTCGGTGTCATGGACATCGTAACCCTTCGGTTTTCGGTGCCACGAACACAGCAAATCTGGGGAACCTGTGGCTTTTCTACCAGTCCGCGGAATTGAACACAAACTCACAGAGGACTTGTCACCCGTAGTCCAACGCGCTACGAACACGCTGGGCAGGCGGGCGGCCGTATAGATTAGAGAGTGGGCTCCCATTTGGGAGACCCGGGTTCAATCCCAAGTAAGGCCAAGGAGTTTTTTCTGTTGGTAGGCATAACAAAAATCCTAACCTGAACAGTTTCATGACTAGCGCCGACTGCACTAGTCATGTGGCCATTAACTGATTCAGTCCCGTGGAACACTGTAGTGCACATATTTCTTATCTGCGTGGCCCAGCGCGTTTAAAAGACGGCTACTATTGCGTTGAGTTTTATTAATTTTCACTCCGATTGTAGTTTTATATCAACCTGAAACTAAGTAGAAAGGAAGTACTAACGATAACCAAATCACAACATCGTGATTTTGACTAGAATCAGAAGTGAAACCAAGTTTAATTTTCGTTTTCAAGTTACCCTGTGATTAAAAAATAATGTCTAACAATTCAGAGTCTAGAAATGGTTTGTTATCAGCTCGCTTCTGCACGTTTACAGCTGCAGAAGAGCGAGATTGGTTGCATGAAGATGTAGATACTGATAGTGAAGATAGTGAAGCTTCTGATGACACAGAAGTTTGTGATTTAAATACGTCGATTATTAATAATTTAAATAATACTAGTAGTGTTTCCCAACCAGTGCGAGAGGGCGTTGCCCAGTCAGGTTCCAGTAGGATTGCAACAAAAGAAGAAGGATTCAGACAGAACCTACACAGTCTACTTGGAGAGAAGTTATATAGTTGCTATGTTAGGACTATTATTCATATACTTTAGTTCTTTATTCCTGTAAATATTGCTATAATTTCCACTGTATGTGATTATATATTATGAGACATGAATGTTTAGTATGTGAAATCTTCAATTTGACAATTTTAATGGAAATTTCTTCAAAGATGGTCGTGTTGCTAATTTGCTAACAGTTAGTAAACCATATATTCCGTCAATATTTTCTTAATTTTTGTGTATTCATAAATGGATTACTTATATAAAGAGAGCAGTTACACTGACTTATTCACCATATTGTTCCTCAAGGCCCTTGGTAAGTTGGATTTTTGTTCTCACAATTTCAATTAATTTTTTATTACATGCTAATATTTGTCATGCACAGTCAACACAACATTATATTTTCGCATACAATAAATATTTTCTGAAAGTACAATCATTTATCTTTAATTTGATATATAATAAGTTAAACTTTAAATCATATTTAGAAACAATATTTTAATTTAACTAAAGTATGTGTGCAATATTTTGAAGCTAAAAAAATAATTCCGTCCAGAGGTGAAAAAACCTGGTACTGAATCAGTTAAATTTAACAGGCTCATGTCCAACCTGTCCTACACCATCCTAAAAAGCGGTATTGCAAACAGTAACGACAGTTGTGTAATTTTGTATTTATCTATCACTTAGTACTTATGTAATATTCAGAGAGTGGACAGGCTAGCATCAACAGCTTCGATTGTTGGGGAATTGAAGATGGATAAGGGGGATATTCTTCGGTTTCTTCGCGACTGTCTGTTGGATGAGGACATTAGAATAGATGTTGAATCAATCAAGCGATTTAGGCAGTTTGGAGTTACCGATTGTACAAGTAGAACTGGATGCCTGAGAGGCAGAGTGAGAAGTGTGTTTAATCAACGACACGGAACCATCAGTATGCATACTCTTCGATATCTGTTGGGGAGACTGAGCACCTATGGGTTTTGGGACGTATGGACGTCAGTTTAGTAACCATAGTTCATTTAAGGATCATCTTCATCACACATGTCCATAATTGCTCCGATCTCCCAAGCATGTATCTCAGAGTGTTTAGGCTAACAACTCCAATTCTGTGTTGGTTGATGTATCTACTGGGTTTCTCTCGTGGTTTTCCTGTCTTGCCGCACCTATCAGTATGCACAACTTACGCACTTAATAAAAAGTTTAGTAACCAATACCCAACTTATATAACATTGTTACATTTGCATCAATGATATTAATAAGTTCACAAACCTGCATAAATTCAAAGACTATTTTCTTATAGCCTGGTCCATCCAGATAGAAGCCATAAACATATGAACACTTCAAAACCCTCCTTGCTTTCAATAACTGCTGAACAGCATCTTCAACAAATTTGGTTTCTGTATGGGCAGTAGCTGCAGATCAAATCACCAAAATTAGAACTAACTAATGCATAACTATTAATTATATATCTGTTACAACATAACCATTTCTACTCATATCACACATGACAGAAGCTGCACAGATCAATTTCCTACTAGAGTAAATATACAAGTCAGAGCGATGGCTGATGAATACACAAGAGATGGTGATGCTTTGGTATACACTGATGGCTCAGTGATTCAAGGCAAGTGGAGGGCATGGGCTGCAAGACTGCAAGCTTAAAATGTAAAACTGTGAAGGAGGCCAGCAGTACTTTAGCTTAAACTACGAGCAGCCTCCCAATGGAGATGAAAACGGTAACCATGGCTCTGAAAGGGTTGAGTACATGTCCATGTATACTGAGCGACTTCATGAACAAGCTCAAGAAATTCAGGCTCGCTGTCAATTATCAGTTATATGAGGAATATCATCATAGTACTCCAGAAATGTCTATAGGTGCTCCGATCTTCGCCTCAACAACTCTAGCATCGTCCAGCGGCTAAACACGCCCATTCGATGTTGATTAATCAATCTCTCTGCTTATTTGGTGTGTCGTTCTTTTTGGGCTGCACCAATATCAACACCCGTCTCCATCTGGTTAGCCAGTGGATTCACAACCCTGAAACTCCTCTGTTCGGAAAGACTCTCTTAGGGTGTTTAGAGTGTGGTAAGAAGGCTAGCTATATACGGTAGTAATGGCTTGTCAAATTGAGTCCATCCCTCATGACCTATTTAACCTTTATTCTTGTACCAGAGCTTGTGGAAGTACAAGGCAGTAAGCAAGCAGATCGCCTGCGTGCCCAGCGTATTCATAGCGCGTTGGACTGTGGGTGACAAGCCCTCTGTGAGTGCGGGTTCAATTCGCGGGCTGGCAGAAAAGCCACAGGTTTCCCAGATTTATGGTGTTCGTGGCACTGAACCGAAGAGCTGAAAGCTCAAGTGCTTCTGGATCGGAAAAAAAAAGCAAGCAGATCACCTGGCTGATAAAGCAGTGGTCAAGAAAGGACAGTCAATGGATAGTGCAGATATCATAAATTTCACAAACATAACAATCCTGGGATACCAATTGACTCTGCTTACTCATGCCCAATGGAGATAATTTCTGTCATTGTTTTGGATCTTCTTACCGGTATTGAGATTTTTTCCTCTAGCCTTAAAGACCTTAACCAAACTCTTTTCACCTTCTAATCTACATTACTTTCTTCTGACTGTTCCTACCATACCTTCCTTTTACATGCCTGCTCTCTTCTCATCACCATCAAATAGCTTGTCCTGAGCAGAACTTTGCCACCCCAACATTCCTCCGGAATTTCTTTCTCTCATAGGCCAGATGTCCTGCCTCTGTAGCCGTCATGTTCAAACCATCAGTTACATCATGAATCCATCTTCTCCATGGTCTTCCTCTTCTTCTCTTTGCCGGTATGCCTCCTCCATGATGGTCTTCTCCAGCCCTTCATGTCTTTTTATGTCCAAAATACCTCAATTTTCTCTTTCGTATTTCTAGCCTCAGCCAGTTTTCTTTGATTTTGAGTTCTTTCTGGATAGATCTATTTGTTCTCTTCTCTGTCCAAGATATACGGAGGACTTTTCTATATCAGTTATATTCGAAAGCACATATAGGTTTTTCCACTGCCTTATGTCCATGTTTTACACCCATATGTTGCCACTGTGAATAGGCATGCTCTTAGTATTCTGACCTTTGTTTTCTTATCAGTTCTGTTCCATACTGTTTTTAGTTGTACAATCTGCTCTCTTCTACACTTCTATATCTCACAAAGATGGTCTCACACACTTAAATTTTACTTCAACAAAACATGGAAACATTTCTATTGTTCAATAAAACTCTTTCAAATTCAATGTAATAATACCAACATCTGCCACATGCAGTACAGCCTAATCATAATCTTATCTAATACATACCAAAATAGGGAAGACTGCAGTAAAACTTGGTAAATAGTGAAACATGTACAAACAAAGTACTATAGTTTTCAAAAACAGAAACAGTGACGATAACAGCACGTTTGACCAACAAGGCCTTTATCAAGCAAACGAACAAATAGGAGTGACAAATTAAAATGAAACACAAATGGACGACCAAATACCAACGTATCTAAGGAAAATCTGGAATAAAAACGAATAACGAAATAAATGTAACACAAAAACACACATAAAAACTAGAAATAGAAAAGAAACAATGAAACATCTAGTAAATATATAACTTGAATACATGCAACATATACCCATATAGATTATAAAGCATGGGAAGAGAAAGTACTAAGAAGCATAAGAATGTAATACATGCAACATATACCCATAGAGGTTACAAAGCATGGGAAGAGAAAGTACTAAGAAGCATAAGAATGTAATACGTTGAGCCGCGTGGTCGCAAGGTACCATACAAAGAAATCAACCGATTCTCCAGAGATTTCTTTGTATGGTACCTCAGACACGCTGCTCAACGTATTCATTCTTATGCTTCTTATACTTCTCTTCCCATGCTGTAATCTCTATGGTATATGTTGCATGTATACATTCTTATGCTTCTTAGTACTTTCTCTTCCCATGCTTGTAATCTATATGGGTATATGTGCATGTATTCAAGTTATATATTTACTAGATGTTTCATTGTTTCTTTCTATTTCTATTTTTATGTGTGTTTTTGTGTTACATTTATTTCGTTATTCGTTTTATTCAGATTTTCCTTGATCGTTGTATTGTATCATTTGTGTTTCATTTAATTTGTCACTCCTATTTGTCGTTTGTTGATAAAGGCCTGTTGTCAAACGTGCTGTTTATCGTCACTGTTTCTTTTTTTGTAAAACTATAGTACTTTGTTTGTACATGTTTCACTAATACATACCAACATCAGTTACAGCTTCAGCTAACTACATCAATATCATAATCTTATCTAACACATACCAACATCAGTTACAACTTCAGCTAACTACATCAATATCATAATCTTATCTAATACATACCAACATAAGTTACAGCTAACTACATCAATATCATAATCTAATCTAATACATTCCAACATCAGTTACAACTTCAGCTAACTACATCAATATCATAATCTTATCTAATAAATACCAACATCAGTTACAGCTTCAACTAACTACATCAATATCATATTCTTATCTAATACATACCAACATCAGTCACAGCTTCAGCTAACTTCATCATCTTATCTTTAACTGTTTTCAACAACGGTTCTTCCAGCTTGATGTCATAAAGATATACAAATATATAATGATTACAAACAAGTACAATAAGATAAATGAAAACAAGGTTAATCAGACACACTTTCCTGAACTGAACTTTATAGATATTGAACTGTCAGACATGTATACTTTGTTAGTGGTACAAGATGTTTGAATAATCAACACACATCTGGAGTGATCAGTCACTTTACACTAATAGAAATGTTGAAGAGGAGATCTGAGCATCTATTGGCATATTTTGTTTTTTTAGGAACCATTATTATAATATGTGGTATATAGAAATCGGATGCACATGTTCTAAACGTGTAGAAGTCTATGCGTTTAGGGGCCTACCAAACCAATGTGCAACGTATACATGTTTTTGGCAAAGATCAAACTTATCACAAAGAGTGATTAAAATTGGTTGTAAAGAACGAACGCAAAGAAGAAGAAATATAAAATGTAATACGGTGTTAGGCCTGTATTTTTCATTGACCGTCGTCACACGATGGGTGATGTGATCAACATCACGCCGGACGTCTTTACTTCCCATTGCTTTTCCTGGTATTAAATTGAGGTTGGGTCGACCTGAGAGCCATTACGGTTTGAAAAAATTCCTTGCCGGCTGGGGAATTGAACCCAGACCACTAGCATAAGAAGCAAATTCACTAACAACTACACTACTGTGGCTCTCTTAGACATGTTTAGAGTGCAATAATGATGCCACTCATTAATCACTGAATTAGCCCTTATACTGACTTTGCTTCATAATAAAAATACTGTGATGTCAATACTAGCAAGATCAAGTTATGCAATGATTTCTGTAATCTGTGTCTAAACAATGAAACTTGAATTGGAAGCAGCTATTAAAATCTGAAACAAATCACTGAACATCCCAAATTGCTGCAGGAACAAGCAATATTAGTAACTATCAATGTGAAAGTTTTTGGGTTTTTTTAAGAAGAAATTATCAATGAATATCAAAGCAGGCATTGAAGTCGGATGCAAAGGGTTCAAGAAAGAGAGGACGACCTAAGGAGACCCTGAAATAAACTTCGCTGAGAGAGGCAAGAACTATCGGTCTCAGTTCCATGGAGGAGATTGTGCGAGTTGCCCAGGATAGAGCGGTATGTAGAAATTGCTTGTAGGCCCTATGTAACATATAACAGTACGAGAGGAATTATTATTATTTATTAATGTGAAAATTGATGAAATCAGTTTCACAATTCAATCCATGATGGCAGAAAGGTGAACAATTATTTGTCTCCATTGATAAAATCTTCAACGAGGAAGAAGTCAGTTTTGCAGTTGAATAATTTATCAATTTGTGCATTGGTAACTGAACTGATGTCAAAGCAGTACAGGCAGACCCATAGGTGTTCAGTCTCCAAAGTAGGTGTCGAAGCGTATGCATTCTGATTGTTCTAGTGGCTCGCTAGTTAAACACACTCCACTTTGTTATTGTGCATTTGTTTTGAATGCCAGTGTTATCATGTTTTTTTTCCTAGTATTCCCAACAATTCTTGAGCAATGGGGTGTGTACTAACGTGTACTAACAAATCCTTTACCGGTTTACTGAACCTGTCGTAGATTCATCCTTGTATGAACATTTGATGTTAAAGAAACACACTAATAACACATTCCAACGCACTCGTGGAGTGAATGAATCCTTTTCACTCCGCCATTACTATTCAAAATTATAGGATTCGAAAGGGAATTTTGAATCCTATAATTATATATAAATTATATTTGACATCTTACAATTACACATAGATGATATTTGACATCTAAAATATTGATGTCTGTCCATCAAGAATGAAACATGAAGACCACACACACAACAGTATTCATCATATTGTTACCTTGTAACTGTTCTCATGGTTTTTAAACCTGGTATAGTAATGTACAAATCTGTTCAGCTCCTGCATGTTTCTGTTCTTGATCTCAGCCTAAGTAGTAAATATTTCAGCAGTGCATTCACTATATACATACATATCAATATAGGGGAAAACTATAGCTCTAAAGAATCGTTTTATTTTGTTATATGGTACCTCGAAACCTCATGGACTCAATGCACTATATTCCTATGCTTCTTTTCTTTCTCTTGCGATCATCTAAAAGACTTTATTCCATAATAATATTGAACAGCTTCAAGAACACATAAACTTACTCAACAATAGCTGCCTCAAATACAACATGAAGATCAACATTCAAAAGACAGAAGTCATGACTCTAAGCAGAGAACATAAAGATATCAACATACAAATAAATGACCAAACGCTAAAGCAGGTGAGAGAATTCAAATACCTTGGAAGTATCTTCACATCTGATAGTAGAGATCGAAACTAGAATCCAGCAAGCCAACAACATTACATACCAGCTTACCCCAATCTTGAAACACCCAGCAATTCCAGTAGAGACTAAAAGACAGATTATAAATTCAATCTTTATACCAATACTGTGCTACCAGAGCCGAACATGGGCACTGACAAAAGAACAAGAAAGGAAAATTACCACATGCGAAATGAGATGCTTGAGGAAAGCAGTAAATAAAACAAGAAGAGACCATATAAGAAATGAGGAAATTAGAAGAACAGTCGGAACAACACCTGCTGTTAGATTTATTGAAAAACAGAGACTCAAATGGTTTGGCCACTTGGTCAGAATGAACCCGAATACACCAGTTGCAAGAGCCTACAACCTGAAAATGGAATCATCAAGAGGAAGGGGCAGACCAAGAAAAGATGGGTTGATGGAGTTACAGATATCTTAAAACTCCACAATACCACACCATATCAAGCAACCGAGCGTGCATTATCTCGGAAACCGATCATCAGTTAAACCTGCTACGCCTAGCGGAAAAAAGCAGAGGACAAAAGAAAGAAAGAGACCAGATTTCTCCATAAATTCATTCATGTTGAAATCTGATTCATGCAGCCTTAGCATGGGTGGGTTTCGTCACATCTTCAGCGCCATTTGGAACTCTGGTGCTTATCCATCGGCGATGTGTCAGGATTCAGCCAGCGTTTACTGGGTTCACTCTCTGTTAGCCTTTGGCTGTCCCCAGCCATCCTGCAAGGTAGCAGGTTGACTTCTACACATTTAGGACACGTGCATCCGATTTCAGCCAAACCTCCTTAGTTGCCTCTCAAGACATGCGTGGCAGGTAACAGTGGTTCTATTCTTTACACCCTAAATTTGTTCCCGTAACCACTGGCGTTATACTTCTTAGTACTTTTTATGCTCCCTATTCTATATGTGTATATGTTAAATGTATATAAATTATATATATATTTGATTTTTTTGTATTGTTTCTCTTCTTTTTTTCCACTTCTAGTTTTTATTTTTTTTTACCTTTATTTCGTTATTCGTTTTTAGTCACATTTTCATTTTAGAACCATTGGGATATTTCTGTCGTAGTCTATATGTAGTGTGCTGTGAAATCGTCACTCCTGTTGTATCGTTTGCTTGATAAAGGCCTTTTGTTAGAAACAGTGCTGTGTATTGTTATTGTATAACTACAGTACTTTGTTATTATGTTCTTCGTCATTATACATACATACACAGATATATATTTATATACGAGGAAGAATCCAAAAGTTACCTTAATATTATTACAGAAACTTCTTCTTCTTCTGCATTCTCCCTAGATTGGGATTTCGGATTCTCTAATTAAGGCTGCCGTCTGCCTCGGATTGTCAGCCACGCCATACAGTTTGTCTTGAGCGCTGGTGTAAGTGGGCCACCACTTTCTTCTCAGGTCTGCATACTGGGGGCAGTTCTGTTGGATAATGTTTTCCTGCCCTCCTTGCTTTAGCTCCCGTGTGATCCCCAGCAGTTAATTTTGGCCACCCTCATGATGGTTGGTCCGGCATTGTTCCTGTGTGGCTGAATCTTGGAGGCAGAGCGGCGACCGTAGAAACAGAATATGCACAAATATGAGATGTAGAAATAATCTTGATTTGACAGAAAGAGAACTAATTCATTTTAAGCTGTAATCAAAGAATTATCATGTGTTATATTTAAACCCTGATAGAGAAATAGAGACAAGATTTCAAAAATCAAATGCAGTGACCTACCAGCTGGCATCATTACTACAACACCCAAAGATCAAGATGGAAGTGAAAAGACAGTTGATAAAAAATATTTTTCTACCAACACTTTGTTACCAGTGCCAAACATGGTCTCTGACAGAAACACATCACAGAAAGCTCACCACGTGTAATATGAAATGCTTGAGGATGGCAGTGGGAGTCACCAGGAAAGAGTACGAAATGAGGCGATCAGAAGCAGAGTGGGCATAACTTCATGCACCAAATACATTGAAAGACAACAAATGCAGTGGTCTGGACATTTAATGAGAATGGAACAACCAACCACCAATAACAGCATACAATAAAAAGAGACCAGGTACAAGAGCCAAGAAAGACCAAGAAAAAGATGGACAGACAATATCAAGACCACACTAAATAAACACGGATATAACACAAGGAGACTCGCTCTGGCCCTGAAATGCAAATTAAAGCTCCCATCCCTATGTTTAATGACAAGAATGAACAACCAATTCCATTATTCACCTGGGATAAAGACAATATATTTAAAATGTGCTGCCGCACTCAACATGTTGTCCCTTGTATGCAAAACATCAACTTCAACATGAGAAGGCGAAGTACACTGCTACAATATTAACACACTATAATTTATCACCAATCTTGCAAACATATGTATAGCACAAAGAAGGAAATAAGCAAGAGATGTCTAACCTCTGATACCAGTTGAGCACTCTGTTCCTCCACTTTCTTTAGAACTTCATAGCGATTACATTTAAAGTAGCCTCCTGTAGAGCTGTTATGACGTTTCCATTGTTCCAGACACACCCAGCAAAAATCATACTTGCACTGAAGAACACAAGGAAATGTACAATGAAACAACAACTTATCTTTACACTTCTATTTCAGAACTAAATTCTGCTGACACTGTATGTGTCTACAAGCAGTTATAAACATTGCATATTCTATCAAATATTCATGTAGGCAGAAGATTAGTACAAACAAAAAAGGAAACACAAACCACATAAAGCAGTGGATCTTAGCATGATACATAGAGACCCAGAGGTTCTACATCTCCAGGAACATAGTTTCATCACAAATGTTGCAAAGTTAGTTTGATCTAGGAAATAACTTTCATAACAAATATAGCTCATCAAAAAACCTATGTAAATTCACAGACCTGGCATTCTTATTATTCTTACCTTGCTGCACTTCATATGATTACAGCCTTCATTTTTCTGAATTGGAGATTTGCAGTTGGGACATGGCTTTGAGTTGGTGACCAACCAAAGACAGTTGGCTGCTAATTCTGTTTCCTGCTCTGTACCATCCACTGGTTTAAGAGAGAAAAATAACTTGTAACAACCGAATAACTGTTTAAACAGTGTGCCACATTTTGTGTATCACAGTTTTAATATGTACAAAATTGTGCATAAAGCTGTTTTAAATATGTATTATCGATATATGGTGAAACACGTAATAACAAAGTAACGAGATTATTATCAATATAGGGAAAGACTGCAGTAAAACTATATGGCAAAACACGTAATAACAAAGTACTGTAGTTTTACAAAATACAAAAACAATAACAATGCACAGCAATGTTTCAACCAAAAGGCCTTTATCAAGCAAATGATACAACAGGAGTGACGAATTTCACAGCACACTACATATAGACTACGATAGAAACATCCCATATATGCATTAAGTTTAATATAGATATACAGGAAAACTGCAGTAAAACTATGTAGTAAATGGGAAACACATAAAAGTGAAGATACAGTTTTACAAAGTACAAAAACAAGATAAAGTGATGTTTTGATCAAAAGACCTATATATCAAAGCTTTTCTTTCTTTCTTTCTTTCTTTCTCGAATCCTGTATGCCTCACAGCGTCAGGTCAGGAAGAGATTTCTAAAACGGGCCCTAGTATGCGCTCGTAGATAGTCTCTTTCGTCGCCTCTGTTATCTCTGAGGTCCATCTTTTGCGTGGCGGCCTTTTGCTTTGTACCCATTGTATCTGAGCAGCATTGCTATTTGGGGTGCACTGTCTGATGGTAATCTGCTTACGTGACCGAACCATTTAATTTGTAACCATTTCTTCTATCGTTTGTTGTCAGCGTCCAGGTTTGGCACTGGTAACATAATGTGGGAGAAAGATTGTGTTGAACATTGCTCTTTTTGTGTTCATGGTGACGTGTTTGCATCTTAAAATTGGCGCCATTTGCCCTATCATTTGGTTTGCTTTGTTGCATCTGTGTTGAATTTCATTAGTTATTCTTCCATTTGCTGAAAAATGCTCCCCAGGTATGTGAAATCTTTGCTTGATTTAGTAGATGATTATCGATGGAGATGTTGGTAGTGTTTTCCTCTCTGGCGAATGTCATTACTTCTGTTTTGTCGATGTTAATTCTCATGTTGTATTAGTTACATGCTAACTGGAGTCTGTTGATGTGTTGTTGTAGCTGTTCTTCTGTTGTTGATATGATTGCCTGATCGTCTGCAAAAGAAATTCATTTAAGAGTTCTCCGAGGTTGTTTCCTTCGCTGGTGTTAGCTATTTTACAAATGTGGTCAATGTACGTGATGAATAGCAGCGGGATAGACGCAGCCTTGTCTTACTCCTGACCCTACGTGAAACTTTTCTGATAATCCTGTATTTGTTCTAATCGTACATTGGCTGTCAGTATAAATGTTCTTGCAAAGGTTGATTAGGTGTTCATTAACCCCATAGGTTGTTAGTATTTTCCACAACTTGTGCCTATCTACGCGGTCGAACGCTTTTTCCTGATCTACAAATGCAACGTGTAAATGTTTGTCGGATTCGATAGTCCTTTCTACTAACTGTCAAAGCAAAGGATACAAAACAAACGACAGAATGACGTTTTTATACATTCAACATCACAGACACAGTCAGATAATAAATCTCTAAATGCTAGTTTAGAGTTGTTCAGTGACTCTGCTTCTATTCCATCAGTTGAGAGCTTACATGGCTTCTCCACCTATTTCTGTTTACTCTGTGTATCATTGCCTGTTATGGTATACTATTTGAAGGCAATTGTTATATGACTGAACCATTTGACCTGTTGTCTCTGGATGAATTGTTGCTGCTATTACATCCATTTTGGACCTGAATATATTATTTCTGATTTTTTTTCTTGACACATTAAGTTGCAGTTTGGAATATCTTCATTGCACTCCAAACATGTCCATAGGTGCTCCGATCTCCTTTGTAATATCTCCAACTGGTTCCAGCGAATAGCCAGAACGTTTGATGGAAAGATATGACAACTTTCAAGGTCCTACGTCAGTCAAAGTGCTACGCCAGTCAAAGTGCTATGATTTTCTCAAAAAGCTTGCCTGTCTTATTTTGTATTGTAATAATTCTGTAGCCAGCTATCTGGGAGTGATCTTTGTTAGGCTTCGACAATGGTAGTAGGTAACTGTGGAGCCACATCTCCCTTGGGCAATGGTAGTAGGTAGCTGTAGAACATCTTCCTTGCACTGGCAGGTGCATGAGCCATTCCTTGGTATAGGGTGTGAGCACATGCCTGGCAAAGGGGTAGTGCTGTGGAGCCACAACTCCTTGCAATGGTAGTAGGTGCTGTAGCCCCCTAAGTGGTAGCTGTAGCCACCTGGCATGGTAAGGTAACTGACCCATCTCCTTGGGCAATGGTAGTAGTAGGCTACTTCTTGGCGGTAGGTGTGGAGATCCTGGGATGGTGGTAGCTGAGCTAATCTTCCTTGGCAGGTTTGGTGCGGAGCCACAACTCCTTGGAAAGGTAGGTAGCTGTGGAGCCACATCTCCCCTTGGGTAATGGTAGGTAGCTGTGTAGCCACATCTCCCCTTAGGCAATTACAGTAGGTAGCTGTGTAACCACATCTTCCCTTGGGCAATGGTATATATATTATAAAATGGTAGTAGGTAGCTGTGGAGCCACATCTCCCTGTCCTTGATACTGATGTTGAGTTCCTAGACCAGATCCTCCATATTATCCTTTGACATTAAGTATTCGCCTCAAGAATCTCATTTCTGTTTTGTTATAATTTTTTTTTTCTTCTGCTGTCATGGTCCATGTCTGGCATTAATAGCACAGATTTAGGAGAAAGATTATGCTATATCGTGTGGTCTAGTCATTCTTCTGAGGTGGTAATAATGCCTGTTTGTTTGCAATAAGATCTTTGATGGTGTTATTTATTAATAGATCTTCTCTAGTATTCTCAGTTGTTGTTGCAGTAATTTGCCCTATATTTTGTCTCATGTCAACTTGCTTGTTTTTAGGCTTGTTTCTTTACAGATGCTGTCCATTATCTTAACCATTCACTTATGTGGTTTGTGTGTATGTATATATATGTAACTTTGCAAAAACTTTAGGGGAATATAACAAGAAAGGTGCTTTCCTGGAACCCGCTGGAACAGCGAAAGAAGGGTAGGCCGAGAAATGCATGGAGACAAGATTTGGAGGCAGAGATCAACAATATAACGAAGAGCTGGAGTGGGCTGCAGGAGATAGCTAGAGATAGGAAGACTTGTCATGAGTTGGTTGAGGGCCTATGCCCCAATCTGTAAAAGGCAGAGATATATTGAGATATAAAAAAAATCAAAGTGATATACATGTCTCTGGCTTGATTTCACTGATCTTCTGATACCACTTGCTCCAGTTTTCACAGCTGCATGGCTCATGAGACTCTTCCAAGCATTCCCTAGGAAAGGATAAATAAAGAGATTCCAATCAGATTTATGTCAGGCTCACTGTTACTTATTTTCAAATAGTATTTTAAAATACCCAGTGGCAACGTATGTGTGTGAAGCATGGACATTTAATAAAGCAGTGGAAAAACATATATGTGCTTTTGAATATAAGTGTTACAGAAGAGTCCTCTGTATATCTTGGACAGAGAAGAGAACAAATAGATCTATCCAGAAAGAACTCAAAATCAAAGATCACTGGCTGATGCTACAAATAAGAAAGAGAAAATTGAGATATTTTGGATATATAAAAGACATGAAGGGCTGGAGAAGACCATGATGGAAGGAGGCATACCGACAAAGAGAAGAAGAGGAAGACCACGGAGAAGATGGATTCAGGATGTAACTGATGGTTTGAACATGACGGCTACAGAGGTAGGACATCTGGCCTATGAGAGAGAGAAATTCCAGAGGACTGTTGGGGTAGCAAAGTTCTGCTCAGGACAAGCTATTTGATGATGATGATTTCAAAATAACAGATGAAAGAAAAGATAATTGTACCAAGTTATGAACAAATAATTGTATGCTTACAGCCCAGGTACGTGTCATACATTAGCATATTATGTCAATTCTGGTTAGTGTTAGATCTCATAATGCTAGGAAATGGCATTTTGATGCAAAGTAGCCAGTTCCTCTTTCAACTTTTCTTTTCCTAACTCATGTACCACTTGTTTGAGATAGGTGAGCTGAAGCATTTCTGTGTCAGAAAGCAAACACTGCCTCTTTTAAATTGCAAAGCATGTGCTCTAGCCACTGGACTAAATCAACAATCATTTTAAGAGTATAGCCATAAATGTATATCTTCTATCACTTTGCACCATCTCAATAACTATAGTAACAATAGCTATAACAACAATAACTATAGCATCAATAAATATAGCAACAATAACTATAGCACACTATCTCAATAACTATAGCACACCATCTCAATAACTATAGCAACAATAAATACAGTAACAATAACTTACAGCACACCATCTCAATAACTATAGCAACAATAACTATAGTAACAATAACTATATCACAACATATCAATAACTATAGCACACCATCTCAATAACTATAGCAACAATAACTATAGCACACCATATCAATACTATAGCACACCATCTCAATAACTATAGCACACCATCTCAATAACTATAGCACACCATATCAATAACTATAGCACACGATCTCAATAATTATAGCAAACAGAATTTATTAAGACATTTCTTAACTGCTTACCAACAGAAATAGTGACCAACGCCACAATCAACACCTCTTGAAGTATCAGATGGTATCTTGTTTCGTTTAATACCTTGGTTGGACCCAAGATCAAGATCTGGCAGCTTGACAGCTCGGCCACAACCAGGATAAGGACACCACTTCATGTCTGGGTTGCTGTCTACAAATGCCTGTGAATACAATAAACTTTTACATGTGAACCTTCACAACAAGATCAACAGGTCATTTTGTGCCATCAAATAAGGAAAAAGCAAATGTAACTCTTTACCAAAAACATTCTGTCAAAAACTCTATTGTCTCTTTCTTCTCTTGCACCATTTACTTCTTTGTACAAGAGTTTGGTTGGAAATGTAGTCATCTTGTGTGTGCTTGTTCTAAGGCACTTTGTAAGCTGTTATTCATTTTCTTAAGGCTGTTCTTGATGCAGCCTCTCCATCTTTACTGTGGTCTTCCTCTTGATCTGTACTCGTTATACTTTTTCAGTGTGGCTCTCTGTAGTAGTCAATACAAGGGCATTCTTGACATGTGTCCAAATCATTTCATCTGTTGTTGTATGGTTTCACATCCAGTCTTCTTCTGATTTCTTCATTTTTAATTTTGTCTCTTATTATCCCACCTGCAGCTTTTCTAAGGCACCCCATCTCCGCAGTTGATTTCTGTAACTCGCTCATTGTCTGTTATTGGCCATGTTTGGCACTGGTAACATAGTTCTGGCCAGAAAATTGTTGTTATACGGTTTGCTTTTGTTTTTATTGTCTACTGTAACTCTATTGTCTACTGTAACTCTATTGTCTACTGTAACTCTATTGTCTACTGTAACTCTATTGTCTACTGTAACTCTATTGTCTACTGTAACTCTATTGTCTACTGTAACTCTATTGTCTACTGTAACTCTATTGTCTACTGTAACTCTATTGTCTACTGTAACTCTATTGTCTACTAGTAGAAATATACAACAAACCTAGACAAATACTAAGTAAAGAATCCAAGTTCATACCATCAAGTATATTGGAGAATATAGTGTTAGGTCTATATTTTTCTTCGACCACAGGCACAATGGATGATAGGAACTACATCATACTGGCTATTGTTACTTTCCCATCTTTCTCTGGTACCCAACTAAGGCTAGGTCAACATAAGAACCATCAGAAAAAATCCCACTGCCAAAGTAGAATTTGAACCTATTATCATGTGCAATATTGGGTGAGAAATTTGAAATACATAATTGGCACATACTGCACATACTGGCTCAGCTGCAGCAACTTCATTAGTCTGCTGTTTTGTTTCTTGATATTTCCTAATAGTAAGATGGTATCTACTGCATGATAATCTTGGGTTGGTTGGAGACTGTACGATTTGTAAATCTGGCAATTTTCTAAACTGATGTGCTTAAACTGCTGATCTTGTACATATAAAAAAAATACCTCAGCACGTGGATGTTCAACACTTTCTCTGTTGCTTCCTTGGCTGCCTGTACTTCTAAACCATAGTTAAGATATAATTTTGCCATTGCTACTTTGATTGTATCACTAACATTGTTTGGTTATACTACATACTCTTCTGTTTCTCTATTCTTGACTGATTTCTGTGCTGACCCATCTGTGTATACTTGGACCGATAGGTTCTGTAGGCATTCTTTATTCAGGATACTGAGAGTGACTTTCCTACACTGCATTCTCAGTTATCAGTTATATGAGGACTATCATCATAGCACTCCGGACATGTCCATAGGTGCTCCGATCTCCGCCTCAGCAAATCCAGTAGCGTCCAGCGACCCAACACGCCAGTTCAATGTTGATTAATCAATCTCTTTGCATATTTAGTATGTCGTTCTTTTCGGCTGCACCAATATTGACACCCATTTCTTTCAATCTGGTCAGCGAGTGGGATTCACAGCCCTGAAACTCCTTTGTTCGGAAAGACTCTCTCAATGCATGAAGAATATCATTTTGATCCATGGCAGCTCCCTCTGATATTGTAGCCAAGCCAGCCAATCTATCAGCTCGCTCATTACCCCTAACTCCTGTGTGCCCAGGGACAAAAATGAAGGTGATTTCTCTGATCATTGTCTGTACCAGTACCTCCACCCAGGTGCGTCTCACCATTCCTGATTCGACTTTACGAATCATGCTCATGGAGACACTGAGTATGATATGGAGTCACGGAGTCATGGCCAATAACACTGCATTCTATTCTATCCAATATTCCTTTCACTCCTGTCTGGATAGGCACTAGCGATTCAGGTTTCTCTCTCCAATAGATCTGTTCAGGTACAGACTTTAAAGGGGTAATAACTTCAGGTAGGTCTAGAATTTGTCTATGAAGTCATTTGGCCTGGTGTGTACCTGATTATATATAGAAACACATGACCTACCTTTATATCAAACTGCAAATAACGAAGTGCCATGTCCCTGGAGACAATTCTTTCTATAATGTCAATAGGTACTAGCATGGTACAATCATAAGCAGGACAAGTTATGCGATGAGCATCACCTTCCTGGATTTTCACATTTAGATACCTGGAAAAAATAAAATTCAGTTAACAGTTATCAGAGGACTATCTTCATAGCACTCCGGACATGTCCATAGATGCTCCGATCTCCGTCTCAACAAATCCAGCAGCTCAACAAGCCAGTTCCATGTTGATTATTCAATTTTTTTGCCTATTAGGTAAGCCATTCTTTTCGGGCTGTATCAATATCGACATCTCTCTCAATCTGGTCAGTGACTGGAATTCCCAACCCTGAAACTCCTCTGTTCGGAAAGACTCTCTCATTGCGTTAAGAATGTCATTTCAATACATTGCAGCTCCTGTGATATCATAGGCATGCCAGCCAATCTATCAGCTCTTTCATTACCCCTGATCAAGTTCAGTAAGCTCATGTAATGTACATTCTTTGAAATTAAAAAAAAAAGTGCACACACCAAACAACATGTACAAATAACAAGTAGATATTGTCAGCACCAAAAAAAAAGCTAGAAATGTGGAAAAGGCTATAAGAGATGGAAATCAACTGAACAGGCTGTTCTGCATACAGATGTTGGATTCCATGTTTCTTCAAATTGAAGTCTTAAATCAAGGAATATTGCTGGCGATTGCAAACATTCTACAAGTAGTCCCATACATGTTCTCCACAACAAGCTAAACTAGAAATGAACCCATTAGACCATGGACCTCAATACAATTGATTCACACACACATGGTTTCACACACAATTTAACATGCACCCATTCAAAGTAACCATTTCTTTCACTGTTATGGTTTTAGGTCATTTTCATTTGTCTTGTCCTTTGTATCTGATGAAGACCCTTTGGTTGCAACATAGCTTTTTACTACATTTGTGTAAACAAGTAACACTGGTTTATATTTATTTCTGTTCTTTTTGTTCTTCTGTTCTACCTGTGTCCCCTTCTTCTTCACTTTACTTCTTCCAACGTGTTTTGGCCAGAAAAATAAGAATTTGTTATACTTTTAAAAAGAATAGTTATCACTGGAAAGTACATGTCAACCGAGTCCATGTACATCTCTGTATAGCTTGTCTTGGACTGATATGGAGATTGGCATGTGCTTTCTCTCTGTTCCATGTATGTTGGACATTCTTGCAGTATGTGTGTCTCTGTCACCTTACTGGTGCCACATGTACATATGTCAGATGGGTCTATTTTATACTTGTTAAACAGATGGTACCTCCTGTATCCCCTTGACTTTTGCATTATCAATATTGCAATTTTCTCTGGAACAAGTTTTCCCAATATCCATTAACAAAATATGACTAGGAATCCTTCTCCTGCGTTCTCACTAGATTGGGATTTGGGATACTCTAATAAAGGATGTCTGTCTCAGATTGTCAGCCACACCTTACAGTTTGTCTTGAGCACTGGTGTAACTATAGAATATATGCGTTCCTGTGTCAATATTTTTAATCCCTGGTGCAGAATTTCCCTAATTTTAAGTGGCGCCATCACTGGACACACGACTCGGTCGCCATCCGGAAAAACAAGGAATCTAAGACAAACAATACTGTATTAAACTATCATTATTCTTACTTGTGTTCATGCTTTGTGGATACATAAAAGACAGCATACCTTTCCCAGCAGTCTTTACAAAACAGGTGTGTGCAGGTCATGTGGACAGGCTCATCAGCTATTAGGAATGTGTTTGCACAAATGTTGCACTGTTATTGGATAATACAAATAATCAGCTAGGACAGATCAGTAGTAGTTTCTTGTGCTCATTCACTTTCTTTTTAGTTTATGGGTTTGCATTTCTATAGCTTTGATCCAGATAACAATACTGTTATTAATAATGTTATCATGTGCAAGTGAGAGGAGATGGTAAGTTATTGCTATTCTCCCAACTTCTCCGTTTATGTAGGTGATATTTTTTTTGCAATGCTTGTGTGAAGCGCAATGTCTTCCATAAATATTTATGTGGGGAGGATGACTTTTTTTTGCAGGGTTCGTGTGAAGCTTGACTTCCTCCGCAAATGCTTATGTAGGGAAGATGATGTTTATTTTTACAGGGCTCATGCGAAGCTCAACTTTTTCTGCAGATGCTCATGTAAGGAGAATGATGTCTGTTTTTCAGGGCTTGGGTAAAGCTCAACTTTTTCCCACAGATGCTTATATAGGAAGGATCATGTCAATGTTTACAGTGTTCAGGTGAGGCTAGACTTCTTCCACAGATGCTTATGTAGGAAGGATGATGTCAACGTTTACAGTGCTCAGGTGAAGCTAGACTTCTTCCACAGATGCTGATGTAGGGAGAATGATGTCAATGTTTACAGTGCTCAGGTGAAGCTAGACTTCTTACACAGATGCTTATATAGGGAGGATGATGCCTATTTTTAGTGTTCAGGAGACCCTGGATTTGTTTCACAAAGGTATATGTAGTGAAGATGATGATTTTCTAGACAGGGCTTTGAAGATACTGAACTTGTGCAAATACTTACGTAACTACAATTCTTGCTTTCGTTATAGCTTATGCTCATAACATCTCTCACCAGGTAAACCTTACCAATAAACATAGAACTATCTTCTCTGACATGGTAAAAGTTGTCTTAATTTTCAATCTACATAGTTCCAGTCCCTCCGCCTTGTTCCTGCATTCTTCCATGATGTGGAGGCAGCTGTTGTTTAAAAAAAATGTTGATGACTGACATATAATTTCAGTCTCAAGGATATCTTCTTTGACAGTAGGAACACAAATGTCCAGCGTCACTTTGCACTCTTTATTGTAGCCCATGACATTGCACTACATATGTTATGTAATACATATTGCATACATTCCTCACTTATATAGCCTCAAGGAATCAAATATGGCATCCTACACCTGAGAAGATATCAAACTATATGGTGCAGCAAAGCAAATGAGCAGCACCACAACCTTCAAAGAGGCATTAAGTCTACTAATTTAGGAATCAATGGCAGGAAGAACAATGAAAAAAGATGTGCAACTGAAACAGAAATACAGGAAACAAACAGGATTTAGTTAAATAGAGATAATGCAACAAAAACTGAAGTGATTAACCATACACCCTTATTGAGCTTCCACATTTTTATTTGCTTTTTTCCATCTTTAAAATGATGTTTAATTTTCATTCTGTTTTGAGGCATGTTTTTTAACAAATAGGTTGTCCACGTGCCCAGCGTGTTCATAGCGCGTTGGACTACGGGTGACTAGTCCTCTGTAAGTTCAGGTTCAACTCCGCGAACTGGCAGAAAGCTACAGGTTCCCCAGATTTACGGTGTTCATGGCACCGAGCTTAAGGGATTCGATGTCCATGACACGAGCCAAAGACTTTCAGCTCGTGCTTCTGGATCGGAAAAAAAACAAACAAAACAAATATGTTCCTTATCCATTTTCTGTAGGTTGCATTTTCTAGTGTCATTATTTCTGGTCTTACATGTATCTGGTATCCTTTGTTTCATAAATGTCTTTGAGCAGAAATGGCATCTTAATCTTTTCTTGTACCTTCTAAAAACTACCTTACATAATATTTTGATATTTTGATATTATAGTATTAAGTTTAGAGTATTGCTAATTTGTTGCGTAGGAATGTCTTTGTCCACATGGGGATTCTATCCCAGTTTCTCAACAACAGTGTGCTTAATCTGATCAAATCAATCTGTGGCTTTCCTCATCAATTTCTTTTCCTTATACACATATTCTCCAGTTTTAAACTAACTTTCACAAGCTCAATGTTTGTACAATAAGAGACAGGTGTGACAATAAGAGACAAAATTAGAAATGAAGAAATCAGAAAAAGACTGGATGTGAAACCAGTCATGCAATTCATAAAAGAACAACAGATTTAATGGTTTGGACACCTGACAAGAATGTCTTGGTATCGCCTACCACAGAGAGCCACACAGAAAAAGTATAATGAGTACAAAGCAAGAGGAAGACCATGCAAAAGATGGAGAGACGGCATCAAGAACAGCCTTACGAACATGAATATCAGCTTACAAAATGCATTAAAACAAGCACACACAAGATCACTACGTTTCATCCCCAACACTTCTATAAAGAAGTAAATGGTGGAAGAGAATGTTTGTACATGTGTGTGTGTACTGTCTATTCCCAGGTGGAAGATGGAGTTAGTTGTTCACTTTTGCAGTTAAGCGTAGGGATGGGAGCTTTAATTTGCGTTCTAGGGCCAGATGAATCGCCCTTGTTGTGTTATATCCATGTTTATGTAGTGTGGTCTTTATATTGTCTATCATCTTTTTCTTGGTCTTTCCTTAGCTCTAGTACCTGATCTCTTTTTATTGTATGCTGTTAATGGTGGTTGGTTGTATTCCATTCTCATTAAATGTCCAAACCACTGCATTTGTTATCTTTCGATGTATTCAGTGCATGATGTTATGCCCGCTCTGCTTCTGATGTCCTTATTTCATAGTCTATCTTTTCTGGTTACCACCACTGCCTTCCTCAAGCATTTCATTTCACATGTGGTGAGCTTTCTGTGGTGTGCTGCTGTAAGAGACCAAGTTTGGCACTGGTAAAAAAGTATTTGTAGGAAAATACTTTTTATCATCTGTCTTTTCCCTTCATCTTGATCTTTGCGTGTTGTAGTAATGGTGCCAGCTGGTGGGTTACTGCATTTGCTTTTGTCATCTTGTCTCTATTCTCTATCAAGTTTTCCGTCCTCTAAATGCTGCCTAAATATTTGAATTCAGAAACTTGCTTTACTCTGGTGTTGTCTATTTGTATGTTTGCTTGGCTTGGTGTTCTGTTGATTTTCATGGTCTCGGTCTTTTGTCTGTTGATTTTCATTTTGTCCTTCCTGCATGCTATTAACTATGAATTCATTTGATTGTATTCAAAGTGACTAGATTTGTGTGTGTATACCATAACAAAATGGTGCAATGACAATTCACAATAGAACACAAATAAGATTCAGGGAAATAGAAAGATGGAGAGAGCTGCAGATAGATAGGTAGGTAGGTAGACAGACATAAAAACTGCAGATAAATTGGTAGGTGAGCAATTAGATAGGTATGTAGGAAGGTAAGTAAATTTAGACAGATAGACAGTGTTAATAGCAAAAAAAGCTGTATGTAGATGGGTAGAGGCACAAAGACACAGAGAACAATGAACAATGAAATAAAACAAACAAAAACAATAGAGAAATGTATTCTCCGACATATATTACCAACCTCTGCATCTTGTGGACTTGGTATGGTATGTAATGGAGATGGAAAAGGGACTAGCTAGATTTTCCTGAACCTGCGGCTTTTCACTGAATAATGTTGATGGGGGAGTAACTCCACATTTCTCACAACAGGCAATTGGATCATTCATCCAAGCTTCTAGTAGCATTTCTCTTGACCATTCTGATTTCAGATTGTAGCAAATATGACAATATTAATAAATATATGACATTTCTTCTTTGTTTAGTAATGTTTATATAGCAATATATGACACTTTTTGCTTGTTTAGTAATGTTTATATAGCAATATTTAGTGTCTTTCTATAACTAGCTATTGCCAGACACATTACCACAGTATCTGATCAAGCCAAGTTCATCTCTTACATCTCCAATATTTTCTTTCTCATCATAGATCTTAAATTAATATTAATTTAATGAGAATTCAAAGCATTAACCCTTTTAACTCTTTCCATGCTTTTCGCAGCACACTGCATCACAGCGTAATTCCACTGAGCCATTCGCTGTACACTGCACCATTAGAGTTGCTTCCCTTATATGAAGTCTTTCTAGTTTTACTTCTACTATTTTACTTCTATTACTTTTTAACCTTGTTATTCTAATAGGTTGTCCAGTTTTCTTCCAATTAGTATCTAATAAGCTAGACATATATATGTTTATTTATTGACGATAGTTATGACATTATTTGTTTAATTGCTTTTTGCCTCCTTGAATTAAGTGTTAAAAAATTGAGGAAATAACAGTGTGTGGAAAGAGTTAACCGCTCCCGATATTACAGTATCTCGTATCAGTGTTTTTATACCGGGTCCCTATTTATCGGCATGAGAACCTCTCCTCTTTATTTGTTGGTGTTCACAGATAAATTGTGCACTAGTGTGACGACAAACACATGAAATGCTTTCCTTAATGGTTTAGCTAAATGGTGGAAAGTATCATGTAAACATACATAGTGATTTGATATTTGTTTATTAATTTTAAAAAGATGAAACGACACTCTGATAAATTTCGGAAATGGTCACTCAAAAAGGATAACAACAGACCAAGCTGTTGAACTTGTTTTAAATGATTCTGAAGATGAATTAGACTTCATCAGAGTATTCTAATAATGATATCAAAAGTGAGTCAGACAATCATTTAGATGGATTGTTTGAATTGATTGATGTTCAAGACATCCCTATTGTTCAATCGGTAGAGCAAGCTACATTGCCTGGGAGTGTACGGGGGCATGGCCTTCGTAATGTAGCAAGCAAATTTGATACAGGTTGGTCTCCTACAAATATATTCAGTCCTACGACTACAGTGAACACAACATTTGTACAACAGGTGAGTCCAAAGAATATGCCATCAGCTATCACATCATATCGTATTACTGGTTCACTTCAGCAAAGAACTTCATTGCCCATACTTGTGGTTTCCGGACCTGGTTTTGGGTACTGTTAGAACAAAATGTATTTTAGAAAAGCATATTCAAACCATATATAACATACCATGGTTCCTTAGTAAGGCTTCAGCAGTAAATAATGGAACACTCAACATGTCTGCTGTTTCAACAAGTAAATGATCTTTTGCCTCTTGCAAGTCTTGCGGTCGGAGTCCAGAATATTCCTAGACAACGAGTAGATATATCAAATTTAACAAGGAAATAAATATTTGTAGTTACTCTTAGTTATTCTTTTTTGTTTCTCTTATAGATATCTATTAACATTATGCCTTGTTTGACACTTAACTATTCCACAAGAGATTTCCATTGTTGCTGCACTGATGCTTTTCTAATAATTGTTTCCCATGTCAGGCCACAATTTTTCAGCTCTTCCCACATTTGTTCTCCATGTTTTCTTTGTACATCCAGACCCTCTGTTCCCATCCCTTGTCTATCAGAGAGCTGTCCTAGCCAATGCTCCTACTGGCATACAACATATTTGCCCAATTAACCATCATCTTTGTCTTTTAATGATGTCCTACAGTGATGCACAGTTTGTTCCTTTTAAAAGCTGTTCAGTTACTATCATTATTTGGCCAGAAAATATCTTGCTCTTTTAAAAGAATTATATATTTAGCTTGTGCTCTCCTCATGCTCTAGTCTTATTTAACATATGCACATTGACAATCACAGAACAACTTGATGGAAGAGATCGAACATTCTCATTTGCTGATAACATTGTAGTGTATAGAAGGGAATGACAGAACTGAGATTGAGTGTGATGTCTATGAGCTCTAATCAATCCTACAAAAGCAGCAGTAACATGGTTCTCCTTTAATAATCACAATGTACGTCTGTTGTGAGACTGTGCAATGCTGATATATCCGGAGCTAAATCGATGAAATTTTGGGCGTAAAATTTGACCGCAGCTTGTGTTCAGGGTCATTGTCAATGCATGTACAGACCTAGCAGTGATGAGAGTCATTGTGGCTGTTAAAAATGAACAACTGTTGTGTATCAGGCGCTGATCCTTTCAAACATCAAATATGCAGCGGCCATTCTCACTATTAGTAAGACGCAACTTGAACTGTAAAAAATACAGAATGAAGCCATGCGTATCATTCTGGGTTGCACTTTGGATACACCCTACCCTGCGTGATGATGAGGTTTGATTTCTCCTTGATCACAACTTTTGATCGCAGCTCCTTGATTTCTCAACCATGGAGTGTAGAATCAAGATAGCTAGGGTATGTGCATATCTCAAAATAAGTGTTGACAAGATCATCCACTGTATGGGTTGTTTACAAATGGGAGTCGGTTAAAGCGAGGCAAATCGTGGGTTGGCTGTGCCGCAAACACTTCAGCTAGTATGTGGACATTAATATTTTGTCCTGGGGAGGAATGGATACCAGTGCCCCTCAATATCCAGGAACACTTTTCCAACCATCCTAAATTCAATAAAGGTTGCAGAGATATGAGTCCTCTGGCGGAGATGTCAAGGCCATTGTTAATGAAAACTGTAGTGAGGGTGACATTGTGATCTACACAGATAGATCGCTCGTTAACTAGGTTTTCTCTGCAAGCTCATATGGCAAAAAGATCAAAGAGGACAATGCTGCACTTAGCATGACAACAAGTACGTACTGGTAGTGAATAAGGAAAAGGACCTACTCTGGCTGGGTCACAGAACTATACTCATGCGTGTATTCTGAGCGGTTCATTGAGTATGATCCGGAAAGTGAAAGCTGGTTCGGTATGCAAACAATGGACTGAATCATGACAGGGGTCAACAATTTGCAGAGATACATTAATCTTTATTCCTGGGCATATGAGTGTCGATGACAATGAGAGAGCGGCCATGTTCTGCCACCATTTCTGGGAGTTAGCCAATGGATAGATCTGACATTCTGAACACCCTCATAGAGTGGTCACAGGGAGGATTTTCAAATAAACCAATCCATGTCAACTGCTAGATAGCAAGAATTTGGAATGAAGTGATCAGAAAAGAGCAGTACAACAGATTTAAGAGTAATCTCATCAATCAACATTGAACTGGTAAGGTTAGTCGCTGGATGCTGTTGGAGATATTGCGAAGGAGATCAGTGCACATATGGATATGTCCAGAGTGCAATGAAGATATTCTGGACTGAAACTAGAAAATCAACTGGGAAAAACATCTAGGAAGTATAAATAATTAATCTTATAAAACAAATTAAATTAAATAAAGCAAGGGACAGTAAACAAACAGAACCTGTCTTTAACTGTAACTCACTTCTACTGGGGGCATGGAAACATTGTCTTTTTCTTCATGGAGCTCCTCATCATTCTATGAGACAAAACAAAAGTCAATACTTTATCAAGTGAGAATGTACTTCTAGGTCATATGGTACCACAAGTTTTAACTTTTTCTCAAGGGTTTTCACTATATAAAGAAATATAAGGTATCATGGGCAGAATCAGTCATGAAACAAACACACATTACAACATATTTCTGATATACTATTCAGTTTTTTTAGTTTAGTCCTGTCACATAAGATTTGTTAGAATTTATGAGAAGTATGCAGATATGGTGCATTCTTCTGTTACATTCTTAACTGATTGGCTCCCATGAGCCGCTGGGAGCGTCACAGTGTATTTCTTTTAGATCTATTTTAAGTCCGTAACATTCTGGATATGAAAAACTCGAAAAGTTAGCCTCGATGCGACATGCTTATTTCAGTGGCCGTAATTTTGTATTAATTTTACATTTAAATTCATATAAGTTATGTTATCTAATGCAAAACATATGATAATTTCATAAATAATTGTAAAAAAAAATATATTATATATTTGTAAGATGTCTAATCTCGTTGTTTGAAGCACGCTTATTTTCTAACCGGCACATTTGAACCTACGCCATTTTGTCAAAATAGTGTTGACCTTTCAACTTGCTCCAGCCAAAATCGAAATATTTTTAATTAAATGGATTCTAACAACCCAAATTACTGTCCTGATGAAGACAACAGTGAATCTTCAAATTTGTTAACATCAGAAGTTGACATATCCGAAGCGGAGATGGAAAATATAACAAAAATATCCCTGAACACTGTCGCATTGAACAGGTAGGAGTTTACGTTTTAGCCATTAGACTTACCTATGTGAAACTGAAACTAACATTGTTTTTTGTTATGGGGCTATGGTGGATTCTGTGATAATAATATGTTGTCTTGTTAAATAAATTAGCAATGTTGATGAGTTATATTGTTATAAATGCTAGAAAAAATAAGTTATTGATATTTAATATGCTTAGCAACTGGTTGCTAGGAGAAAGCTATAATTTGTTATTCAAGATACAGGCTTCTTGTTTACGCTATTGTACTTGTTAGATCTTGTTTATTTCCACGTTTTTTTTGTGATTTTCAGGTCAGATGCAATGTTCCTACACTATGTATGTTTGTATGAATGTTAAAATTATTTACTTATTCCTATATGCTCACAATTATATTTGTTTCTATTTTTGTCAAGCCCTGTAGGACATGACCAGTCCTACGACAATCTTGACTGTGGTCCAGAAGATACATTGCCACCTTTTCGACCTGCAAGGCTCCCTGGTCTGCATCTGCCAGATGTCATAACAAGAAACGATCATCGGCAGTATCTCACCCCTCGTAAGTAATTATTAACAATAGGGGAGTGTATGGCAATTTTTCTCATGGCAATTTTTCTCATCTTACAGTATGGAAAAAGATGTGATTGATAAGTGCATTATGACTGATTTTGTGATTGATAAGTGCGTTATGACTGATTTTAATGTATGTAAAACTGACAACTGTGTGTTCATGTTATTCACATTGTGTTAACTGCTTTTCCATGCATTTTGTAAAGTAGTATTGCAGGTTTTGATTCTGAATTCCCAGTCAGTGTATTTTAACTAAAATAATTTCACAAATATAATGTTTTTAAAAATCTTTTTTCTCATCTACAGTAAGGTTCTTCAAGCTGTATTTTTGTACAGAATTGTTGCAGCAAATGTGCAATTTTACCAACCAACAAGCAGCTGCAACAGGGCACACAAAACCATCATATGGTACATGGACAGACCTACATGAAGAGGAACTTTTAAAATTTGTTGGTCTGCTCATGTACATGAGTCTAGTACAGGCTCCAAATGCAGAGTTATATTGGTCTAGTAAGCAACTCTTTCATGGTTTGTGGGCTAGGGCTTTTATGCCTATAAACCGATATAAAATAATTCAAGCATTCTTGAAAATCTCCAATCCTGAAACTGAGCGAGCTGACGACAAACTAAAAAAGTTAGGTTCGTGCATGATTTTCTTAGGATGAAATGTATGAAGTTTTGGCAGCCGCATGAGTGTATTAGTGTAGATGAGAGAATGGTTAAGAATAAGGGAAGATATGGGTTTAGACAGTACATCAAGGATAAGCCAACTAAGTGGGGGATGAAATTATGGGTGGTTGCAGATTCAATAACGGGATATACATATAATTTGATGTTTATACAGGAAAGACGCAGCTCGCTCAACTCAAGGATTGGGATACGATGTTGTGTATAAATTATGTAGATCTATTTTCCAGCAAGGGTATCAAATTTTTATGGATAATTTTTATACTTCTTTACATTTATTTGTAGATTTATTAAAGGTGAAGACTTTAGCAAGACTATTTCAGGAATACCGCCGCCAACATCAGGATATTCCGGAACTGGTCAGACAGAAGAGATATAGTCAGTTAGATTTTACTATAGAGTTAATTAAAGAGCTAGTTAACTTTGATAAAGACATTCAAGTTCCCTTGCTGGATAATAGAAGTAAAAATGTTCTCAAATAGTACCTGGTCTTAGAAAAAACTCAAAAAATTGTGTTAGATGCTATAGGATTAGAAAAGTTGAAAAGAAATCAAAAGTTTTTTGTCAGATTTGTAAAAAAAAGTTTCTGTTTTAATCAGATAAGAAATTGTCTGGTTGATGAACATTCTGTGCCTGGGTCAGATGAACGTTCTGTGCCTGGGTTACCTTGAGTCATGTTTGCAAGATGCCAGATAACTTTTTTCCTGTCTATTTTGTATATCACATATCATTGTTTACTCATATTTTTGTTCAATAATATCTTTTACTTGCTATGGTTAGAAATTATATACCTATTTAATGTTTATGTATCATACTATAAGTGTTAGTTCTTTATGGGCTGCTTACTAGACCAATTCTGCGTCATTTTCTCTTGTATGTCATATTTATTGACTTTTTTCTTTAAAATATGAAAATATGCATGTCTTGTAAATTTTATGATTACTGCCTTTCATATTGTCCAAACATGTTCAATTTCAGATATGTCCTGGATAAATGAATATTCTAAAAGACTGTAATAAAAGATTTCATTATATTTCTCATACTTTTTTTTTCTTCTTTGTGATTGTAAAATTATTTGTCATTTGTAGAAAAATCTATTTTTAGACTTTTCATAAGTAGGTCACGAATATCATAAATTACATCACACATATTTTAAAACCACATATCCAGATAGCCCATCCAATTAGCTTTCCAACCATATATAACATGCCTATTTTCAATGCAAAGAATTTGTATGTTTGCTAAATATAGAGCAGGACATCAAAATATCAAAAACCTTAAAAACCTGCCAATGGTTAAGAGTTAAAGAAAAGTCATTTACCTACAAAATGACATATTACTCATAAAAATTGGTTAATAGTTAAGGAAACTGCAGATGAATTTTTACATACACATGCAATGGGAAAATAGGACATAAATTCAATTCAGCCACAATCCGTTTTTTCAATTTGGTAGCCAATCAGTTAGTAAATAAATCTTCCTTCTTTCTCTAATCCTGTTTTGTCTCACAATGTCAGGATAAGAAGAGATTTCTAGAACGAGCTATTGTGTGTGCTTTGTACATGGTGTCTTTCACTGCCTCTGTTATTTATGTGGTTTATCTTTTGTGTAAGTTACTTTTTGTCTGGTATCCACTGTAACTGAATAGACTTAGGACTAGACAATGGATTTACAATAAAATGTTGCAAACATGACCTATAAACCACCAAAAGACATGATAGAAGTCAGCATCAGTGAACCTGAGATTACCAAGACGCAACTCAACCTCTAAATGGTGATCCCGATCCTCGGTTGATCACTGCAGTCTCACTAAGCACGAAGGGATCAAAGATAGAACATAAAATGGTCTCCAAAATGGTCTGCTCAAAATGGATGTGTGGAGTAGAAAAGTACAGATATTGCGGCCACATTTAAGCTGAAACACAATACAACAAAAGCTCAGGCTAAGCAAAAAGTAAATGTTGTAGTTGATGACAAAATGGAACCAAAATCAATTTCAGAAAAATCAGTCCTTGAGGATTGAATAAAAGATCAGATTTCAGACAGAAATCCCTCACTAAGGAAAGATGAGCTCTTTCAAGCTTTCAAGGTTCTGTTGTTAACAGAGCAAAGTTTGATTGTGAATACAGTTAAAGAATGATTTTTACAGCTGGCTCTACGTTTAAAAAGTTGATGAATATTTGGACAGCAAATTTTATATATTAAAATCAAATACAATACTCACTCATGTGGAACGGGCCCACAAGGAAGCAAAGAATAGTACACCCGCAACCTACAATGCATGTCAAGAGGCGACTGATGTGGGCCCTAGGATGCCACCTAGTAAATAAAAAGCAGGGCAGTAATGTGCTGACCTACTTGTAGCGCATAACTGGCACAATGTACAATCGCTCTTAGGCTCGGATTGTACATTGTGCCAGTTATTCAACCTGAGAGCAGTTAGGATCAGACACAAATCCCACTCCCACTGTGGATATCGATCTAACCTACAAAGCAAGAACATCTAACCCCTTTGCCACAGCATATCTCAATCAATAAACCGTCGGTGGTGCCGGGACCTGAAGGAAGAAAAGAATAGTACCACTGCAGCCTACAAGGCATTTCATAAGAGGCGACTGATTAAGACCTATGAAAGCTACCCTAGTAAATAAAAAGCATCGCATAAATCGGATGTGCTGGCCTATTTGTAGGCACATAACTGCACAACTGTACAATCACTCTTAGGCTTGGATCACATACAAATCACACAGAGTGGTTAACAAGTGGTCGATATAGAACGTTAGAAGAGTCAATCAACAATTGTTGACCATTATTGTTGCTCTTTATTACTCTTCTCTTTCTTGGAACATGAGATGTTTTGTTCGAGTTGTTACAAATGTTTACTATTGTATTTCTTCTTCGAATGCTCCATATCGGTCACTTGTCAACAACTCTGTGTGATTTATGTGATCTGAGCCTAAGAGCAATTGTACATTGTGTCAGTTATGCACCTACAAGTTATGCTTTTATTTACTAGGTGACATCCCTAGGGCCAATATCAGTCATTACGACATGCATTATCTACATTACGACATGCATTGTAAGTTGCAGTTGTACTATTCTTTCCTTCACTTGTGGGTCTCAGCACCAAACAGGCGGTTTATTGATTGAGATATGCTGTGGCAAAGTGGTTACATGTTCTTGCTTTGTAGGCTAGATCAATATCTACAGTGGGAGGGATTTTGTCTGATCCTAACCGCTCTCAAGTTGACCAAGTCTCAGTTGGGTGCAAGTGAAACACTAGGAAATACAGACATAAGCTGACTACATCACCCATCTTGTGAAATACAGACTGAACACTGGGTTGTCCAATAAACCTCATTGTATGAAAATGTTGCTCTTTACTTTCTTATTTTTTTTTACTACTTCTACAAACGCTCCATATCGACCACTTGTTAACCACTAGTCGCAACAGAGATGAAATGTCTACGCAGAATGCTGGGGGTAACAAGAAGAGACCAGTTGAGAAATGAAGACATCAGGAAAAAGTGAGTACAACATCAGTACTGAACTTCATCAAGAAACAACAAATTAAGAGGTTCGCCATATAAGCAGATTACCAACAGACAGTGCACCTCAAAGAGCGATGTTGCTATGTTACAATGGATACAAAGCATTAGGCTGGCAACGCAAAAGATGGACCTCAGAGATAACAGAGCCAACGAAAGACACTATTTATGAAGCGTACACAAAAGACTGTTCTAGAAATCTCTTCTTATCTTGACACTGTACGACAAAACAGGATGGGAGAAAAAGAAAAAAGTTAACCACTGTTTGATTTGAATGGGATCTGAGCTTAAAAGCGATTGTATGTTGTGCCAGCACATTCGATTTCTGCTATGCTTTTTTATTTACTATGGTACCTTTCCTAGGTCCTACATCAGTCGGGTCTTATGACATGTTTGTAGGTCACAGTGGTACTATTCTTTGCTTCCCTTAAGGGCCTCGGCACCACACAGACGATTTTTTTTAACTGATATAAGTACTAGCAAATTAGAGGAATCTAGCATTGATTTATAACTCAGTACTGACCGAAAATACCATTTTAGACTCCAGATACAGAGCTATTCTTGCATGTCCATTTTTCTCAGCAGTGTCACATGGTGTCATATTATCTTCATTTTCAATAAACAGAGGAGCTCCATGTTGAATCAGAATCTGACAACAAATATAAATATCAAC
This sequence comes from Arion vulgaris, assembly GCA_020796225.1. Classification (NCBI taxonomy): domain Eukaryota; kingdom Metazoa; phylum Mollusca; class Gastropoda; order Stylommatophora; family Arionidae; genus Arion; species Arion vulgaris. The sequence continues at coordinate 12,616,782 of CM036774.1, forward strand.
TCTATTCACATAAGAATAAAATATGAATTGAATACTATTGTATTTATCAATTTGAGATATGACATGTTCTATGAACCCAGTATTTGCATGAGAAACTGGTGTTACATAACAGTTCTTCGCAGTTAGGCATGTCTTTTCTTTGTGTATAGTGACTTGGTGTAGAACAATGGCAGTGTGTTGGAATTTAATTATCAACGTGCATGAGATTTAACTTCTCAAAGGTTCATTTCCATAGTCTACCGAGCTGAAAATAGGTAAAAATTGCCATCCAACGCAAGCATGTGCTGCTGCACCTATCTGGTGCTTGCGGAGGTGACTGTAGAGTCCAATGCTAGAACACAATCCCCTACCACAGGTGGGGCATACATGATCAAGGTTAGACATGTGGGTGTTGTGTGTTCTGTCTTTTCGAGCAGCTCGTTTTCTCTGTGCCTCAACGGCATGATGATTCTCAGCTATGCGAGCACCCACAAGAGCTAAAATATGTATCTGGTCTATAAACCATTAGGAAAGCTATTGTGTAAGTGTTCTATCAATGACATTTTTAGTTAAATGAAAGAAATTTACAATTTATGTTTGTACCCTCAGTTTGAAGATGTTGATTCTAACCAGTATTTCACAAGGTCTTTTTTTCATGTGACAGTGTCTATGTTTTGATTGATTGGACAATCATCATTGCACTTCGATGAGTAATCATGTGTGATCTGATCTCTTTCTTACACAGAAAGATCTCAGCTGCAGTGTACGAACACTGTAGCACCGTGAAAGACCCGATGTAATTAGAAGATTGTGAAAATTATTTTGATTTTTTTTTTGGTGTTTCTAATTAAATTTGCCCGACAGCGACTTTCCAGCCTGCTCATCTCGATTTTGAACTGCTAGGGGTTCTTTTACGTGCTCAACTTGAACACAGGACTTGCGTTTTATCTTCCATCTATGATAGGACTAGCAACTCAATCACACCTACACTGAAATCAGGATCTCTGGAAAAATATCCACAAGGGAGTGAACCAAGTAGCTTTAGAATGAGAGCCGAGCACCTAACCTCTACACCACAAAGACCCTCACAGCGTCCATAAAAGTAATAAATGAAGATTTGCTATATAAGAAAAGAAACTTTTCACAGCTGATAATTTATCCAACAACTAGTTACCTCTACACACTGTGTAAGTCCTGATGCAGCTGCATAATGTAAGGCTGTGTTCAGTTTCTGAGGAGCAACAATTCAAACATAAAATATAGCACAAGTCAAGCATAGATCAAATGATAATCACACCTTCCTACTTGTATGTAAAATAATTTATAACACACTTCTTCAATCATGTCTGCTATATGTTGCATGTTAGATCTTCATTTTTATTCAGATTTCCTAGCTTCCTTGTGTTGTACTCTAATGTCAAATGTCTTGGTGTACTCTATAAAGCACAATATATATATATATATATATATATATATATATATATATATATATATATATATATATATATTTTAATACATACAGGATGTCTGTAAAATCTCACACTTCATATGTAGAACAAATGTGAAAAACAAAGTACATGACGTCATCAAAAATGTATTACATAGTCAATTGCTACGCAATATGCAGTGAATGACTGTTGTCTGCTGGAGTAATTCTTTTCACTCAAACCATAATGATGTTTTCAACTGAAGAAAGAATATTTGACAATATGAAGAAACGTGTATAGACAAATCTTGAAGTTCGTGGTAGATATTTCCAACATCTGCTATAATGAATAGTTCATTTGTTCTTTCTAGTTTACCTAGAACAACAATAGACCATAGCAGTAACTATTGTCACTAATTTCACTACTTGTTTTAGCACATTTTTGATGACATCATGTACTTAATTTTTCAATCTGACCTACATATGAAGTGTTGTGAGACAATACAAACACCTTGTGTATATATATATCAGGTCTAATATCGAATCTAATAGCAGGTGTTGTTTCCACTGTTCTTCTAATTTCCTCATTTCTTATATGGTCTCTTCTTGTTTTATTTACCGCTTTCCTCAAGCATCTCATTTCACAGGTAGTAATTTTCCTTTCTTGTTCTTTTGTCAGTGCTCATGTTTGGCACTGGTAGCACAGTGTTGGTATGAAGATTGCATTTATAATCTGTCTTTTAGTCTCTACTGGCATTGCTGGGTGTTTCAAGATTGGGGTAAGTTGGTATGTAATGTTGTTGGCTTGCAGGATTCTAGTTTCAATCTCTGTCCAGTCTACTATCAGATGTGAAGATACTTCCTAGGTTATACACCTGGCAGAAATATATCATTCAAGATTTGTTCATTGAGGATGATGTGTCTACACAACTTTAATAAATATAATTTGGAGTGTAAATTAGGAAGTTGCTTACTTCATCCTGTGCTGCTAAATCAATTTTCTCCAACTGACCCTCAGCTAAAGTTGCCCCACGCCATTTCAGCAGATGGGTCAAGCAATCTGCTCTTCGCTTGCCAACATGGACAGACTGAGAATTTGTCTCTATGCAAACACAATGAAGACAAGTCTCTTTCCTGGCATTAGTTTTCTTGGGATTTCCACCCTTTGAAAATAGGAATATGCTGGAAAACATCAAATATAAAGCTGTTAGTAAACTTGTGGATCATCATGTCTTTGAAAAAACTTTGGATAAAAACACTAAAAATCATGTTACTAAATTCTTAATCTAAAAGTGTCTAAAACCAAAGGATATACTTCATTGTGCCATGTTTTACCCAAATAGCTTGGTCCCTCTCCGCAAAAATGGCACGCCACTTGCCAAGAGTGCTGCACAAAGTATTAACTCCGTAACTCCAGGAACAATCCTAGGAGTCACTGAAAGAAATGGATTTGTGAACAGAACAGCGCAGATTCGAATCCACGACCTTCAGAGCGCAAGGCAAATGCTTAACCGCAGAGACCCCCATAATCTTCTTAATTTGTAAGGTATGAGTGTACAAGGATAAGTCAATAAGTAAGTCACAAAATGAAATAAGATAGTTGAATAATGGTTGTTGGTAGTTAATAAAACAGCCATCAGATGACAATACCATCAAGTTAGATGTTTATATGTCCTTTTTTCTTCACCCCTAGGCAGGCATAGGTCTGCAACCAAGGCCATCAAAGCCCTCCTATCCAAGGCCATATATTCCAGATCTCTCCCCATTTTCTTGCATTTCATCTCCAACTCTCACCTCCAGGTGTTCATAGGTCTTCCTTTACCTCTATTACCCTCAGGGTTCCATCAAAGGGCATGTCTCGTGATGCTGATGTTTATGTGTAGCAAATGATAATTGTTACATATGCATGCAGTTTCACTTGCAGATGTAAGTGAAGACCATACTTCAAGACTGCAACATCAAAGATCAAATGCATGCAGTTTCACTTGCAGATGTAAGTGAAGACCATACTTCAAGACTGCAACATCAAAGATCACCATCAAATTTGACAAATGGTGCAGAAAGAGGACTCGTGGTGGTGGATGCAGATGTCAAAGCCATCATTAAGGAAAAATGTAATGATGGTGATGTTGTGATCTACAAGGATGGCTCACAACCAAATGTCTGCTTGGCCTTCTCTGCAAGCTCATACAGCAGAAAGATCAAGGAGGCCAGTGGTGCATTTAGTACGACAACAAGTAGCATGACAATGGATACACTGCAGTGACTAAGGCACTACTCTGGCTGGAGTCACAAAACTACACTCCTTCATGCATTCTGAGCGATTCATTAATATGATCCAGAAGGTAGAGGCTGGTTCAGTATGCAGACAATGAACTGAATCCTTACAAAGGTCAACAATTAACAAAATTACATTCATCTTGGTTTCGAGACATACATGTGTCGATGGCAATGAAACAACAGACAGGTTTGGCTGACTCTGCTCCCATTACAGGGGGTCAGCAAATGGATAGAGGTGACATTCTGAACATTATCATAGAGTGTGGCTGCAAAGATAACTTTTATCTAAACCAATCCAGGTCAACAGCTAGAATACAAGAGCTTGGATTGAAGATTGGAGTGGCCAGAAAAGAAGAGTATGAGTAGGCATCAATCAACATCGAACTGATACAGTTAGTCGCTGAAAGCTGTTGGAGATATTGCAAAGGAGATTGGAGCACCTATGGACATATCCATAGTGCAATAAAGATATTCCAAACTGAAACCCACCAAAGAACACTGCAATAGTGAGGTTTTTGTGGGGCCAGAGGACTCACATCAGTGAATATTTATCAGGAAATGTTATCTGCATGTGGTGATTATTTGTCGCGAAAAGCAATACACAAATAGTGGATCAGTTCTCTCAAAGTTCAAAATCTATTTATGAAGGCCGACCTGGACGTCATGTATACAGATTACAACAGAAAGTATCTGTGCAGTGGGTTGAGATTATTCGAGCTGACAGGTAGGTAACAATAATTTTGAAGTTGCAATACAATGTTCTCATAGTTAAGTCTATAACATAAACAGTTCAATGATTGCAAAATGCGCTTATATTGGATTCCCAGGCAATTGGCTGAAGTACATAAAACGGACTGAATGGACCTTTTCTTGGAACAATTGACCTAGTATGAGAATGAAGGAAAAGACATACTTAATAAGATTGTTACAAGGATTTGAATCATGGGTTCATCATTAAGAACCAGAAACAAAGCATGATTTAATGCAATGGAGACATCTTTCTTCACCTTCAGCTAAGAAAATCAAGCCTAGGCCATCAGCAGGGAAGGTTACTTTTACCATGTTTTGGGATTTCAAAGGAGCGCTGTTAGCACATTTCCAGAAGAAAGGCAACAATGTGAAAGCTACATTCTACTGTGAAGTTCTGTTGATGCCATTAAAAAAACTTACATCCAGATCTACTGACTAGAGGTGTACTGCCTCTTCCAGACAATGCAAGACCTGTATGGCTCGATTAAACCAGGAGATAATTATCAACTAAGGCGGAAACTTCCTGAACATTCAACTTACAGGCACAGCCTAGTCTTGAATGATTTACATTCCTTTAGTCCACTAAAAACTCAGCATGGTGGCAAATGTTTTGGTGATTATGTAAAAGTTGAATGTGAAGTGTGAATACGACTACGACAGCAGACCAACTCCTTCTAAGATTTAGGTATTGGGGGAACTGATTAAGATATGTGCATCAATGTTTGCAGGGATTATAGGAGAGTTGTGCATGAGGGCTAGCAACCTTATTTCATAAAACAAAACAATACAGACACCAGCACTTTAAGAATAAAAAAATAAATAATGCTTTAGCTAAGGCATCATGCTATGAGGAAACTTCAAAGTTAGTCCTAAACAAAAAAAATAATGAAAACAGTCTTTACTGTCCGTGTAATACCGCTTTTTAGGGCAGTGTAGGACAGGGGAGACATGAGACTGAGAAATGTAATGGCCGCATGGCTAGTGCAGTCACCGCAAAACTGTTCAGGTTCATATTTTTTCTTTATGCCTCTGACAGAAAAAACTCTTTGACCATACCAGGGATCAAACCCGGAACTCCTGAATGGGAGCCTGTACTTTAATACATTTGGCCAGACGCACCTTGAAAGATAGTCCTAAGCTCCTATTAAAGTAAAAAATTAACAATGATTTTTACTATGTCTAAACAAAAGACACAAACATAATTTTACCCAAGCAAAATCTGCATTCCATGCTTTGCAGCCAGATGGAGTGGTGTTTCATGCTGGTGAGAATCCCCATATGAACAGTTTGGATCCAATGCTTTACGCAGCTCGCTGTTGGTGCGGTATAGCTGGAGTGCCTGAACTTCATCTCCAGCCTGCAAGTGCTTGCGAAATTTTGATGAAGAGCTTCCCATATCTAATTCTTGTATTTCTATTCACACAGATAATCAGCTTCTGGCTGACTAATATAGTCTTTTCATGAACATTCTATCAGAAAAAACAAATGGTGTCAAGTATGATTATAAAACAACACAAATTTGATATAACAGACATGAAATTAAATGTGAAATAAAGAAGAAGGGTAAACACTAGCATTGTTAGTAAATATAAGTGGTTTGTTGCCGATTTGTGGCAATAATTGAAATTTGTTTCAACTTCTGCCCAACTTTCATATGCAGAAATGAAAGCTGAACAATTCAAATCATTTTTCAAGTAGTAACGTGTCCCTTGCAAAATGTCCCTTTCATCACAGCTCGCTTGAAAAACTCTTGTCTCTAGCAAGTTCTTGTACCTCTTCTAGTGTCATGTTCAATGTTTCTTTGATGTCCTGCTGCCATCTTCATCTCGGTCATCCCCTGATTTCTCACCACGATGTACAGACCACAGATATAAACAGTATCATTATCAGCTATTTAATTGCAAATTCAGCCTTCATATTGCCGTAATCTCTACATTCCCTTCCAAGAGCAATGATAACCTTGCAGAAATTGGTCATGTTACCATTTATTGGTATCCATTCTTCCCCTTTCGGATGAGTTGCAACTGTGGTCACCTAGTCAACTATTCTTACGCCTTGGGCCATCCACAACATGCTTTACTTGATTCTTGTACCTTAACATCATTAGTGTTCTTGTTAGTGTTGGGGTGTCTGATCCACAGTAACCTGCATATACGCTTTGGTTTATGCTATAGCATGAGAGGAATATAGTGACAGAATGTCAGTCATATATTTCATCTTCATAATGGGAGTATCTCTAGTGCAGCCAAGGACTATATGCATGCCTTAATTCTGAATACGTTTGAAACGATCACATTGTGATCGAGATGTCATTGAATATGCCAATTCCATAATAATACAAACTTTCATAATAATTTATACCTCGCCTTTGTGGTGCCGGGCCGCAAGGAAGCAAATAATAGTACCACTGCAACCTACAAGACATGTCATAAGAGGAGACTGATGTAGGACCTAGGGAAGGTACCCTAGTAAATAAAAAGCATACCAATAATAGGATGTGCTTGCCTACTTGTAGGCGTATAACTGGCACAACATACAATCCGACTTATACAATTTTTATGCCAATGCAATATGTCACATATTAGTTTAGTTAGTTTGTTCCTTTCATGCCAAAGGTGGCACATAGGGCAGAGATTTTAGATCTCCATGTGATGCGGTTTGTTGCTAGCAGTTGGAGATCTTGTATGGTTCTACATCCCAATAGTTCACTTTCTTGTAGGATTGTTCTTCGTAGATTATGTCGCATATAACAATAGATTATTGGTTATCATAATCAACTTGATGGCACTACAAACAGACCCATAACAGCTTAGTCTCTTTAAGAATATGAGGAATGTATTTGAGCATGGCTGCTGCAGAGGCAGGACATCTGGCCTATGAGAGAGAGCAATTCAGATGGACTGTTAAGGTGGCAAAGTTCTGCTCAGGACAAGCTATTTGATGATGATCTTCTTCTTCTTCTGCGATCAACTTCTGCTATGCAACTACTCCGATGTGTCATAAACAGGACAGTGCGCTTGAGGTCTTCACTGGTCCCCCATAATTTGTTTTGTAGTGTTGTTTCTGTTGGCCAGATTTCCATTCTCACACTGCGGCAGTCTTGCAGGATGTGCTCTGGGTACTGCTTTGGTGCTCCACATGTGCAGGCAGCCGAGTTCCTAAGACCCATTCTATGGAGGTGTGCTCTGAGACTGCAGTGTCCCGTTCTAAGTTTGAAGATTGTGGTCTGTGCTTTTCTGTTTAGTGTATTTATACTGTCATGCTCTGAGTTGTAGCCTCTATGTGTTTTTCTCCACATGATTTTTCTGGATTGTTTCAGTAGAGTCTTTGCTTCTGTAAAGCTTTGTGTTGGGTGTTGTGTTAGGCTCCCTCCAGCCAGTGTGAGTTTGTGAGCCTTTTCATTTTCTGGTATGCCACAGTGTGCTGGTATCCACTGTAAGACCAGTTCAAATTTTTTTTACAGCAGACTGATTTTTTGCCGTGATGATGATGATCAATATGAATGAATGAAACAGGTATAAAGACTTATGCCACTGACAAAAGTATAACATGACATTAAAACAGCAACATCCCTCTGGTATTTGTTATGAAGTAGTTAGTTTTCATATTAAAGGAGAATTTGTATTGTGTAACACAAACATATTTTGTATTTTGATCTTTCACATGAATATATCATTTTATTAGCTATTTGCATTATAATAGTGCAATGTTTGATTGATTGAACCATCATCATTGCACTTCGATGAGTAACCATGTGTTCTAATCTCTTTCTTACACAGGAAGATCTCAGCTGCAGTGCACAAACTCTGGAGCACCAGCGAAGGTCCCGATGTAATTTTGAAGATGGTGAAGATATTTATGAAGAATTTTATTTTTAATTTTTTTCTAATGAATTTTGCCCAGGCAGAAGTTTTCCAGCCTGCTCTTCTTGATTTTGAACTGCCAAGGGTTCTTTTTACGTGCTCAAATTGAACATGGGACCTACGTTTTATCATCTGTCTCCGATAGGACTAGGAACTCGATCTCGCCTACACTGAGATCAGGGATCTCGGGAAAAAATATCCAGATAGCTCCATGAGGGAGCGAACTTGGTATCTTTGGCACGAGAGACGAGCACATAACCACTACACCACAGAGATCCCTTGGAACATTTATGATCATCTTTACAAGAGCAACACATCATAGAACAACTGGTTATATACTTTTCTACACAATCATTAATGATGATAGCAAAACTGTTGAATATGCAAATGAGTGCATGGAGTGGAAAGTAACAACTCATTTTGGTCACAGTTGACCAGTGCCTACTGTGGCATGAAAGTGGGGGTGTAGCATGAGAATAAGGCTAAAACAGACAAAGTAGCAAGACACTAAAGATAGACATAAACAGATTCCTATTGTTGAACAATATTAGAACGATAATGAACATGTTTTCCAATGGAAACAGTTGATGCAGTAGCTGTAAACTGAATTCTGTGCACTTTCTAGTATGTGATATGCAGTACTGATCTGACACTATGATAGTAACAAGAGGATCGGTAACAGATGCAGAAGACTCAGTTGGGTGACCATTAATGCTGTGCATTGTTGTAAAAGCTTATACTGGATGTTCTTGGCTACACGTAGGTACATAGGAGGCTGAACAGCATTTACTTGTAATATATGACTACGGAGAACAATCATAGAAAAATCTAGAGAGTATAATGTATATCTATACTCATGCTTTATTGACTACTCAAAGACATTTGATTGTGTAGAGCATCAGGAATTATGGAAGATTATGGGAGAAATGGGACTCCCATTACATTTAATACAGATCATAAGAGAACTTTATAGTGATCAAATGGCGGCTGTAAGAACATGTGATTATACATCAGACTGGTTTGACATAGGGCAGGGAGTCAGACAAGGTTTAATTCTGTCACCTTGTCTGTTTAACATATATGCAGAAAACTTCAACACAGATGCAACAAAGCAAATCAAATGATAGGGCAAATGGCGCCAATTTTAAGATGCAAACACGTCACCATGTACACAAAAAGAGCAATGTTCAACACAATCTTTCTCCCCACATTATGTTACCAGTGCCAAACCTGAACGCTGACAACAAACGATAGAAGAAAACTAGTCACAACAGAGATGAAGTGTCTACGCAGAATGCTGGGGGTAAAAGAAGAGACCGGTTGAGAAATGAAGACATCAGGAAAAAGTGGGTACAACATCAGTACTAGACTTCATCAAGAAACAACAAATTAAATGGTTCGGTCACGTAAGCAGATTACCATCAGACAGTGCACCCAAAGAGCAATGCTGCTCCGATACAATGGGTACAAAGCAAAGGCCGGCCACGCAAAAGATGGACCTCAGAGATAACAGAGCGACGAAAGAGACTATCTACGAAGCGCATACTAGGGCCCGTTTAGAAATCTCTTCCTGACCTGACGCTGTGAGGCATACAGGATTCGAGAAAGAAGAAGAAGAAGAAGAAAACTTCATGAGGAATGTTACAGAAGATAGCGGAAAAGAACAATATGATCTTTATAATCGGAGGAAGAGAAATACCTGAACTACGATACAGTGTTACTGTCAACATCACAAAAAGGGATTGAGATATTATTAGAAGTGAAAGATAAGCGAAAAACAAAATCTATATCTCAATGTGGCAAAAACAAAAATAATGACAACAGATAAAACGAACATGACAAATGATATTTTTATCAATGGAGAGAAAGTAGAAAATGTGAACAGTTTTGAATATCTTGGCTCACTGCTAACAACAGATGGAAATGGGATGAAGGAAATTAAAAGAAAAACAAACATGGCTATACAAAAAATTAAACAACTAAAAACAGTATGGAACGGAACTGATAAGAAAACAAAGATCAGAATACTAAGAGCATGCATATTCCCAGTGGCAACGTTTGGGTGTGAAGCATGGACATTTAATAAAGCAGTGGAAAAACATATATGTGCTTTTGAATATAAGTGTTACAGAAGAGTCCTTCGTATATCTTGGACAGAGAAGAGAACAAATAGATCTATCCAGAAAGAACTCAAAATCAAAGAAAACTGGCTGATGCTACAAATAAGAAAGAGAAAATTGAGATATTTTGGACATATAAAAAGACATGAAAGGCTGGAGAAGACCATCAGGGAAGGAGGCATACCGGCAAAGAGAAGAAGAGGAAGACCATGGATCAAATGGATTCAGAATGTAACTGATGGGTTGAACATAACGGCTGCAGAAGCAGGACATCTGGCATATGAGAGAGAGAAATTCCAGAAGACTGTTGGGGTAGAACAGCTCTACTCAGGACAAGCTATTTGATGATGATGATGATATGACTACGGTAAATGCAACTGTTCTTTACACTGATGTGAACATACAATATAAATGTGATTGTACAAATCAGTCATATATACAAATAAATGTTCAGGCTATATTAGCAAATAAAACAACTGTCTGTCTACTGATCAGTCTTGCTTGTATCCTTCCTATATTTGTAGTATGAAAATTGTGGCATATTCTTTACATGATCTACCACAGTAAACAAGTTTATGATTTTCTAGGTACCTTATACGTTCAGTAGTTTGCCACTGCTTTCTGACGATGAGGTCTATTTTTATGTAAAATCCTGGAAATTAATTTGCTTCCAAACTGGAACCATGTACACTTGGGTTGTGATCGAGCTCGCTACCGCTTGAGCTACAGACGCTCACATTTGTAGTATACAGTGATAAAATCATATCGTAGGGACACTTATCTTGCGGTCACACTTGCATGGCAGATATTGTGTGATCCTGTTGTCATTTTACTTGAAGTAATTCAGACTCTGAGCCAAAGAAATAGTTTCATGCACATTAATCGAGAATCGAGTCACTGGGGTGCGAATGTATTCACATTGCTCGTGTCAATTCCAGGGTTAGACAACCGCTAAAATACCCTAAAGCTCCTTCATGCAGCTTATCCTGGAAACTGGCAAACTCGAGTACAGCTAATGCTTAGGAAATGAGTAACTGTACTGCTAAGATGCAGTCATCTCCCTGACACTATGGAATGAGAATTGTTTGCAAACAAGACAAGCAATATCTCTGCGTCCCAGCATTCCCCTACAGAGCATTTGTCTTTGGAGATATTATGCTCCTGACTTCAACCTACCTGATCCAGCCAATGTGATTTGATTCTGACAAATCTTGCTAGCATTCGATGTTTCCATATTTCCAACATGAAAGTAAAACCAAGTGGAAACTTCTACACTCTTGAAAAGATACAAATAATCTATGTCTTACATCATTGAAGAAATTGTTCCACAACTTGAAATGTCTCTCAGAAGAAAAGGAGCTTTAAAATAGTATTTATTTATTTCTTTCTGTTCCATGAACTCATTCCACACTACAAGCTGCACACAGTGCTCATTTTTCTATCCCATTTGCTCATGATCCATGATGTATTTAATTTAAAAGTAAGTCTTAATTTAATTTAATGCATTTTATTCCAATTACCAATTTTTTTTTTCACAAGACGATCTATTTCTGCAATGTGGATCCAAAAAAAGTATGATAAAATTGGTTTTTGTGATCAAATTATAAATTCTCTTAGTTAGTTATCAAGTCATATAAATTCTTTTAGCATGGTGAAAAACTATACAGATATCTTTATGATTACAAACGACATTGAAGTTTTTACCAAAAAAATGACATTGAATATATAGACATTACTCCAAGGAAGGAAAAATGACAGATTAACCATGGTAACCAGTGATATTATCACAAACAACACTCTCTCTCTACCTCTCCCTTTTGGCCCCGGTAACCACTCGGGCGAAACAACATTCATACACCTTGACCGTGTGTTGCTGGAGCACGCACTGGAGCAAAGAATAGTAACACTGCGACCTACAAGGCATGACGTAAGAAGCGAATAAGGTAGGGGCCTAGGGAAGCTACCATAGTAAATGAAAAGCGGGGCAGATATTGGATGTGCAGACCTACTTGTAGGGCATAACTAGCACAATGTACAATGCTCATAGCTCAGATCACGTACAAATCACAAAGAGTGATTTCACAAGTGGTCAATATGGAGCGTTCGAAGAAGAAGAAATTCATACACCTTGCCTAACTAATAATTGTCTAACTAATAATAACTAAGTAATCAGACCATCATTTTGTTCAAACAGTTGGGTGATAGGTCTATCAATAATTAAGTATGCAAAAACAACAGACAATTATTTGGTTTTGTGAATTTTGACAGTGGTAAGACAACAGTATATATATATACAAATCAAATGTGTGTACAATCCTACTGTATGGATCATAGACATGGAAAACAAGTACCAGAACACAATCTCATAAGAGGCTTTGAGGGAAGATGTCTCAGAAGAATTATCTGAATTGCTAGAACCAGAGAATACCAAATACTGAGATCACCCTGTGCACAGGCATCAACAATATCAACGAGGAAATAAACGCAGGAGATGGAAGTGCTTGGAATTTACATTAAGAATGCAGAAGACTGGACACCCAGATGTGGCTTTAAAATGGAATCCAGGAGGCAAGAGAGGTAGTGGTGCGACCAAAAGAGACATGGAGACGAGCTGTAGACAGAGAAGAGATGAAGCCACAAAACATGTTGCTAGAAGATAACATATAACAGAACATTTTAGTTGAAAACAACCCTAGTCAGAGTAAGATTATCAGCATGATAGATGAGAGAGAACAGGGAAGGACAAAATACCAACACGATCACAAAGTCCAATACGTTTTGACATTTTGCTGTACCTTATGTCATTGTTTCTTTTGATTTGTACATCTATTTAACAAATCCCTTAATAAACATCACAGAATATACACGAACCAGGGGAGTGGCGAAGACTGCTACAAAACAAACAGTACTTGGTAATGTTCCAACGGAGAGGCCAGTATAGTAACCAGTTTGTAAGTTATTTTGCTATTCCACCTTGTTATTGGATATATTACCTGAGGATAATTATCAGGAAAATTATGCATTAAATATAATCTAATCAGAATGTGATGGCAAGTTTAACATTTTTCCTTTCTTTATTTTACACGTGAAAGCCCATAAGCTCTGTACATTTTAAACCATTGACCCATCTGTGTAATGACCACATCACCCTCATAAGAGCTCTAAGAAATCAACGTCTGAACTTCTGCCTTCATGACTACTGAGTTTGCATTCTTTATCAAGTCTGATATACTAAAAACAATGAATTGTTTCCTGTTGGTACTTGTAACCATTCTTCAGCTGGTTCAATGTCTTCAAGTGAACCCACATATTAAATACAGTGCTCTGCCCGACCCACCTAAGATTCTTTTTTTTTAGCCTGCTTTCTTTTCTCTGCTTATTTTCCTGAGCAGATGTTATGTGTCTGCCCTGACTTGGAGGTAAGCCTGTGCGGAGCCCATCCTTGTTCTATCTTCTATAGTCGGATAATGAAGAAGGTAACACATCGCTATGCATGACATATCTTTAGTGCATCCTAGTATGATTCTCATAACTTTGTTCTGTATTCTTTCCAGTCCTTCCATATGCATATGGCTGAGAGTCAGGATCATCAGAGCATACTCAGTCACAGACAGGACCAGACCCTGGTATAAGAGACATTAGTAGAGCTGCTCACAATTTACCACAGCCATTACTCTCATCGTAGTCATGGCATTTCTGGTCTTCATTATCACAAGGTCTATGTGTTCTGTAAAAGGAAGGTTTCAATCAAATCGCAACCCCATTGAATGAGACCTCCCCACCACCTTAAAACACAAAGTCACAGTTGGTGTTGGAGTATTGCCAATATGGTTGTTCTAAGATAACCATGTCACTGCTGCCTTTATCAGGTTGACCAGTGGTCCTGCTTCTCCGCACCCCCCTACTTGAGTGATTTCAGCTCTGGCTCTCTCACAGCAGCTTCTAAATATGTGTATGCTAAGACTGATAACTTGAACCACAAGGTACAAAACAGTGCAATGAAATATGCTCTATTATATTATCAAGGTGTATGAAATATGCCCTTTTATGTATTTATGGTGCCTAATATGGGGCATCTGACTGATTTTTGCATGAAGGCTTGCTTTCCTTATCACCATTGTCCCTCACTTTTCAGGCCAGCTGTACTTCAACTTCAAAGACACTTGTAATTTAGATTCCCTAAGTGAAGGATCTGGGTTTCCTGTAGTCCAACCGTGAACTGTGAGCACAGCAAATTTGTATTACCCAAGCTAAACCCAAACCATGAAATTTCCACTGCTGTCATCACTAGCACAGCATGTTATCAACTTTTCTACTTGCAACCACACTCGCCTGATTTCATAACCCACAAGAGAAAAAATGCTTTGTAATGCTTATTTTGTGCAATTTACACTGGTGTTAAGTGTACTGTGTAAACTGTGTTGTTTAGATTTTTTTTATCCTTGAGCTCTTGCACAAAACTATCCACCACTTTTCAAGTGTCAACCTTTTTGACATGTTCATTTTCTATTGACAACATTACCAGGTCACTCTGAAGCTCTTCAGACATCATATTATGTATGTAGTCTTTAGAGATTTTCTTCTTCTTCTGCATTCTCACTAGATTGGAATTTCGGATTCTCTAATAAAGGCAGCCATCTGCCTCAGATTATCAGCCACGTCATACAGTTTGTCTTGGATGCTGGTGTAAGTGGGCCACCTCTTTCTTCTCAGGTCTGCATACTGGGGAAGTTCTGTAGGATGTGTTATGTTGTCATATTCGCCAAGCCATAGGGGCACAGGTCGTTGGTGCCTATTTTAAATTTAGTGTACAGATGGTGTCTCATTCTGTTGTGACCCGTCCGGAGGCGAAGTATGGCTGTCTGGTCCCTTCTGGACAGTTGGTAATATCCATCGTTCTTGTTGATTTTTGGATGTTCTTTATCCCATTTTGCCTTGTAGTGCCCTTTGGCGATGGTTTTTGCTTCTTCCTAGCTAACCAGGTTGTCATCTTGGAGCATTCCTGTTCCCTCTTTAGCCAGTCTGTCAGCATCTTTATTCCCCTTGATCTTGTAGTGTGAGGGTATCCACTGGATTACTACCCTCTCAGAATCATGGGATAACTGGGCTAAGGTTGACCTGAGATCATTTAGTTCTGTGTTCCTTTCAGATTTTAGTGCTGCGATAGCAGAACAATGGTCAGTCAAAAGCACTATTTTTCCATGTATTCGACTTATATGTTGTAGTGCCTTTTTTGCAGCTGCACTGAGGGCCTCTACCTCTGCCCTGAAATTGGTTGAGAACTTGCCGGTGGCCAGAGCTAAGGCTAGTTCTACTCCATTTTTTAGTCTGAGGACAACTCCCCTCCTCCATTGTGGGTGGCATCTGTGCCGAGCCATCGTGTATGCATGTGTCCATGAGTCCATTGGGTAATTTTCATTTATGTGTTTTCCTGCGATGAGCCTTCTCTCCAGGTCTGTCTGTGTTCCTTTCTTGCCAATGCCACTTATTTCTTCTGAGAGCTCTGGGAGGTGCTGGCTGGTTGTATGTGTCTTGGTTGAGCTAGTGCCAATATTGTGTCTTTGTGAGCAAGTGCTTTGGAGTTTGCCACGAAGTTACTTCTTTTTAATCTGCCCCTACTGTAGCTGTTGATTCGGAGGTGCATTGGATGGTTCACCAGTCTCTTGTATTTTTTCCTTGTGGAAGAACCTTCATGTCCAGTCTGTCCTCCATTGGCTGGAGCTCTGTCACAGATTCCAGTATTTCTATGGGAGTAGACTTCATGGCTCCAGTGATGATCTGTGAGGCCTGATTTTGCACTCTGCTTAACTTTCTTTAGAGATTTTCTTCTCCTTCCTCTGCATTCTCACTAGATTGGGATTTCAGATTCTCTAATAAAAGCAGCCGTATGCCTCAGATTATCAGCCACACCATACAGTTTGTCTTGGAAGCTAGTGTAAGTGGGTTTTGGCCACCTCGTGATGGTAGGTCTGACATTCTTACTGTGTGGCTAAATCTCTGAGGCAGATTGGCGACCGCAGAATCCATTATCTCATTCCTCATTGTGAGGGGCCATTGCACCATGTTATGTGTCTTACGGCCTGGTGCATCCGTTTTCTGCAAGCATTTGTTTTGGGTTAGCATTCCCTAGTGGTCAGGTGCATCCGATTTCAGCCTAACCTCCTTAGTCGCCTCTTACGACATGCATGGCAGGTAACAGTGGTTCTATTCTTTACGCCTCAAATTTGGGCCCCGGTAACCACTTGAGCGTCGTTAGAGATTTTAAAGTGATTGTTCCCATGTTACACTGACTAGATCTATTCCTCTCCGCTCCTCGTGGAGCATAGGGCCTCAACAGTTGTTCACCACTCTTCTCAGTCTCTTATTGTTTTCTTTATGGTCTCCCAGGATAGTCGAGCACCCTTCAGTTCCTCAAGAAGACTTTGTCTCCAGGTCTGTTTAGGGCATCAACGTTTTTGTTTTCCTTGCGGGTTCCAGTTAAGTGCTTGTCTAGTGACACTTGACTGTGTCTTCTGTAGGGTATGCCCGACCCATCACCATTTTCTCATGTTACAAGTCACTGGAAATGTCAACAACAAAATGTAGACAATGCAAAAATCACTGAATGTAGACAATAGATAATAATAGTCTGTGAGAGAAAGTTGTGCACTTCTGAAGATGATTGACTTTATTGACAGTTTCAAATCAAAACTTGTGCAAACTGACAACAGCTGAATGGAACAAAACAATGAAATAATCTGGAAAATTGAATTTACAATTTAGCCAATGCATTCAGTTCATCATCAGAAACATCCAACAGTGCTGAAGACAGCAGAATGCTGCAGTGAGTAAACAAAATAAGAATGATAAATCACTGTGTAATTTGTCCACATGTGATGTCAACCAAAGCAAGAAACATAATCTAAAACTTACTTGATTATTGCAGGTGATTCTGTCTGGACATAAATAATAAGTCAATGAAACATTTGTATGTGCTGTATTTGAAGAACAAATATATATATATTGGACAAGTCAAACGACATGAGTGCCTAGAGAAGATAATTTTGAAGGGAATGATGCCTGGAAGAAGAATTAGAGGAAGACCTAGAAGACGATGGGTGCAAGATGTCATTGATGATTTGAGAATGACTGCTGCTGAAGCTGGTCAACTTGCACAGAACAGAGAGTTTTCAGGACTGCTGTCAAGGGAGCCAAGTTCCAGAAGGGACAAGCTACTTGATGATTTGGAAAAAATCTTTTTTTTTTGTCAGGATAACATCAGTATTGCAGATAGAATTATAGTCAATCTTAGTAGTTATGAGATGCAACTGGATTGCTCATAGCATTGTTGTTGTCAACAATGAGAACAAACTTGAAAAATCTTACCCTCTTTTTAATATCAAGTACATTAGCTAATGCATCCTTCTTTTTGATGGTCAAAATAATCACTGTGATACACTAAGAGATAATAAAGGTCAGCAAAGCAATTGCATCTTTTGACCATCTGATTGAACACAGTCTCTTTAGTGTAATGTTTGAGCCCAATCTGACCTGCAATGAAAACATAGTCCATCAGTGTTTTGTTACCAAAGAAAATGTAGATATGTATGATAATGTCAAAGAAAATTGTGACATTAATAATCTCTTAAACTATCATACAAAACAAGATTTAAACTGTGAGCTGTGCAATGTACATAAATAGCTTTCAGCTGTCTTGCAACAATGTTTGTCTGAATCCCTAAAAAAATACAACTCCTTTATGCCACATCCTCATAGCCAGCTTTGCTTTCCCTGTCATTATTTTAAATGTGAATATTTATTTACAAGCCTTACAGAGACAGTTTGAAGAATGGTCAAGAACTACTAATAAATTATTCACAAATCTGTAATCTCTCCTGTTTGCTTGCTTGCAATATCTGATTCTACACTAATATAATACATCACTTGAACAAGCATGCATGGCTGTTATCAAAACACAATGATCATGGTCCTATCAATCACTTAATCCCTGCGGAATTACAAATTTGCACTATATTTACAGTACAAGTATTTGGTTAGTCTGATGACACCTGGATGGGGTAGAACTGTGGGGTATTTATAACCAGCCTGACTCATTCTGGCCAGTTGTGCAAAACAATTAGTTGGACAGTCATCTACTCAAGAGGAGATTTTTTTGCAGCTCTTTTAAAACCTTGAAGGCTCTCTAGAGATATAACAGATGAATTTTCTCCAAAACAGCCAGTCTAGGTCCTCAGTAGACATCACTGTAGTAAAGATCATGTCGATCCTTGCTTTGTAGACGAGATTTGTCCGTTTCTAGAAAGCCAGTCCTGATGCAAACCCCCGTGCATCCCTGTGTATGTGGCAATGAATTAACAATAAAGCCATGGTAATCTGACACTTTTCTTTCTTTAAGGCAAGTTTAAGGACCATATATGAGTGTGACTATGTGCGTAATTATGAACAATTCTGCTTTGGATTTGACCAAACAAATTCGTTCAGATTTGTGTTCAAACCACACACAGTTCCATTTGGTTCTGCCTAATAACTAAACTTCATAGTGGATAGTATGATTGTATTGATACTAGTACGAGACTTTTCAGAAAATTACTACCGTACGTGAGTTCACCAAGTATTCAGCGAAAAAATTACACTGTTCTGCAATCATTCATTAGCATTTTAGTCTGCTTTGTTTATCATCACGTATCATAAACCTTGGTTCGAAAGGAAATAGTGTGTTTGTTGCTGGTTCAGTGGTTGATAATGATAACTTGAAAATTATCTTACTTAGTTAATCGCAGCTGATCTAATATGCCTGGTGTTCACTGTTCTAGACATGATAAACAAACTTGTATGACAACAAATAAGTACTTAAGTAGTCTGTTTTGTTGTGGTTTTTTCTGCAAGTAGGCAAATGAGTGTCCGTGTGATGTGTGTTGACTCAACTGACTTGTCTGTCAGTGTGAGTGTTGTGTATATGTATATAATAGCCATATATTGAACTATTATTTGTTATATAGCAGTCCAGCAAATCATCATGCTAAATATTCGTGTCTCGGCATACTGAACCCAAAAAAATGTATATAATTATTTCATAAAACATTTTACTGACTATGCTTCGTAGTTCTTACCTTACTAAACTGCAGCAAATAACATTATTCAACATCTCTGCGAACAAGACAAAGGATATTTAGGCCATTTCTTAGATATCGCTAGGCCTATTACAAAAATATTTAGTTTGCGAGTATACCCGGATTCAACCGGAAGTAGTCGATCATTTCAACGAGTTGATCCGAACATTCGCGACCATTAAAACTAGTGGACGACAACAGACAGAACCAGAAATTAAAATCTAACGACCCACATTTATTTAGTCACTTTCGGCAGATGACGAAGATGTATGTTTTATGTAGCATTGTTACAAGACTGTGGGAGAAAGCCACAGAACAGCTGCTGTCTTGATGTCGATAACGTTTTACCTCTGCTTAGGAGCATATTGACAATTTACAAGTACACGAGACACCGTTATGTGTACGTTAATGAGGCACAGTAACGATAAGAGTGGATTTGGGACCAGGAAACATACCGGTCAAGATCTTGTTTCATTGCTTTAGATACAAATTGGTCTGTCTAACGAAGCAACGGTGGACATTATCTCTCTGTGATGAGTACTGCTGGAGCATGGGCGTACACATACATTTTTCCAGGAGGGTGGGGGCAAAATGATACAAAAATATGTTGATAGTTTTCCACGCGGAAATAACGAAGTTCAGATTTCGATTGTGAGCACCAGGTATAGAAATATTAGTTTCAGTTTGGAATATCTTCATTGCACTCCAGATATGTTCTTTGCAATACCTCCAACAGTGTCCAGCGACTAACCGTACCAGTTATATGTTGATTGATGAGCCTACTCATATTAACTATTGTGCTGTTCTTTCTGGCCACAGCAATCTTAAATCCAAATTCTTGCAACCTAGCAGTTGACGTGGATTAGTTTAAATGAAAATCCTCTTTGATGCCACACTCTATGAGGGCTTTAAGAATTTCAGCTCTATCCATCGTCTGACCCTCCAATATGGTGGCAGAGCCTGTCTGCTCTATCATTGCCATCGACACCCATGTGCCCCGGAACGAAGGTGAATGTAATTCTGCGAATCGATGACGCCTGTAGTGATTCAGTCCACTGTCTGCGCACCTAACCTTCCCCTTTCAGATCATACACAAATAGAAATATGAACTTCTTATAATTTTTTTAAACCAAAGATACACTTAGCAAGTCACAAAAACTGTTTTATCAAAAAGCAATTATCCAGGGGTTGTGCTTGCCTTCCTCCCTTTTGCCTGTGGCCGCAGAGAAGATTTTCATCGAAACCAATCCAGGTCAACTATTAGATTGCGGAAGCTGGGATTAAAGATTGGTGAGACAAGAAAAGTACGACAAGTATATGAGTAGACTCATCAATCGAACTTGTATAGTCAGTCACTGGACGCTGTTGGAGATATTGCGAAGAAGGTCGGAGCACCTATGGACATGTCCGGAGTGCAGTGAAGATATTCCAAACTGAAACTGATGGACGCTTATGTGCTGTAGATCCATGCTGACATCTGGGAGAGAATCAACCCTTTCAGCTTCTGCATGCCTTCGAGAATGTAAGGAAGTTAGCGCAATGTCCTCTTTGAAGTGGAAGACAGCCCAGCTAGTGGCTTTTCGCCACTGGAATTTTAAAGTAGTCACTAGAATTCTATCAGAAAGAGGATTCGCCATTAGATCCGTCAACCTAGAGGTGAAAGTACAACAAACACCATTGTCTAAAAACAAAAGGGTCTAAAGAGAAGTATTGACTACATTGCATCGGGTTTCTTAATATTTCCAATTCGGCAGAAATGGCACGCCATCCACCTAATGTATTGCACAAAGCATGTTTCTCCGTAGCTCCAACAACATTCCAACGAAGGTAAACATCTCAACCACTTCGCCATATAGACCCCCTATCATCATCATCAAGCGCCCGAGTGGTTACCGGGGTCCAAATTTGGGGTGTAAAGAATAGAACCACTGTTACCTGTCACGCATGTCCTAAGAGGCGACAGAGAAAACGAGCAGCGTGAAAAGACAGAGCACACAACACGCACATGTCTAACCTTGATCATGTATGCCCCACCTCTGGTCGGGGATTCTGTTCTAGGATTGGACTCTACAGTCACCTCCGCACACACCAGAGAGGTGCAACAGCACACGTCTGAGATTGTTGTCATCATCGCTTGCGATGGACGGCTATTAATCATCGGCATATCTAGAGTTATTTAGTACTAGCTAATTAACCCGGCTTCGCACGGGTGAAAGTTGTTATTAATCGTTGATGAGGATCTACAATCTCTCAAAAAATGTCATCTCATAGCATGAATTGTATTTTCTGATATTTTTTAAATAGTGGTTTGAATCGGCTATTTCGCCGTTAAACGATTTTAACGGCTCGAGTGGTTCTTGTAATGCTTCACCTCTAATCAAAGTAGTGTCTTCGCATTCTTCATAATTATTTTAAAATTTATATAGCGTATTCTATAAATCTATTTCTAACCACCTCGCCAGAGGTACGAAACAGCGGGAAATCCGTTGGAGAAGTAGAACTTCATTAAATGTCACTGGCTTCACGGCAAGTTGTTCGGAATACAGATCTCCTGAAAAGATCTCACTTGAATGAGCTAACCTTCAAGTACTTCTGAAGACGGCGAAGGATATGACAATAATACAGTTTGCACAAATCAACACAAACGAAAAAACGCAATTTCTATAGCGTAGTTTGAAACAGAAAAGTGAAGTTATAATGACATGAACATTATACATTTTGCGCAAACCAACACAAACGAAAAAACGCAACGCAACTGATGGTGTAATTTTGTAAATGTGTAACAGTATGGATCTTTGGTATGGAGCTATACTGAATACATTTATACACTCGGTATAATATCCTAAGCACTTAGAATACGTAAACACGTGGTATAAAATTATTATATACGTAAGTTTCTTTATTCTTAGATTCTCTTCTCTGCATCGAAAAGATTATCAAGATACTTGCATCTCTAATTATTCACTTCTCTAAGTTGTATACTTGCACAAACATTTCATGAAACACTCACATAAGTATTATAATAAATACACACATTTAAAATACACGTTACTTAACGCTGAAACTTGAAATAATGTCACATCCAATCGATTCCTTCTACGGGAACTGGTTCTTCTAAACTACTTGAATTACACCGTCTTAATGAGCCGATCGCTCCTCTGCTCAACACTAATTTCTTAATTATCTATCAGAAGTCCTTCGAATTATCAGTCTAAATGCGCCGATCGCTCCACAGTTCAACACGAATTTCTAAATTATCTATCCGATGTCCTTGGAATTTATTAGTCTATCTCTACACACAAGATTTCCCGTTTTGGATTCAAACTGCAGTCCTTCAAAATCCGACTGTGTACCAGTTAACTTCAAGCTCAAGTTAATTGACGAAGTAGAACTAGATCATCGTCTCTTACTAAACCAAAGGCTAAGGCTTGTCAACTTACGCACGTAGTAACTATTGCTCTGAACAGTTCAAGTCAGGTTGAGTGATGCACCGACGTCCTCAAAGAACGACACTGTAGAACGAAAGTCTAATGAAAGACTCCGTCAATCAAAGATTCAATTTCTGTCACGTGGTTGATGGTTACTGATCTGCAATAGTTAACACAAGCTGAGACTTGGCGGAACTTGATGAAATTATCCGTCGCCACGTGATGACAACTAGCTCTCTCACACGTTATATCTACGCTGTGGGATATAATAAATATGACGAGGTTAACACTCTGGTATATCAAACCTAACAAACTCAGCTTTACTTTATCTAACACTTCGTTAATTTCTTATAATATGTTCCTACTTCCTGTATCACTTTCCTGCCTGTCCGAATCTTCCATGTTTCTGTTGTGTTCCGTGGTTCTCTGTCCTCTCTTTCCGATCCTCGTGTGCTGACTGAGTCCCACCTTATATAGCACCCCCATCTGGAAATTGGATTGCCCAATCACCAGCCTGTTGCCCCATCTGGTCGTAAATTTCCTGTCACATGTTATTCGCTTACCTCTGAAACCAAGGGCCGTAATTTAGCGTATCGCCTGGGGGACTGCCTAGAGTAGTTGATAGTAGCTCGGCCTGCTAGCTGTGAGACGCCTCATAGCTCGGGTTCGAACCTACTGTCCGGCATTTGTTCGAGTCCCTGGTCTTACTCAGGACGATAACGTGAGTACCTCTGAAGTCGGAGAAAATCTGCCTGTATGGCGAGGAATACTAATTACGAGTACATTGAGCACACGGCTGCCAGTGTAAAGTAATTTACAATGTACACGCTGCTGCCATTGTAAGAAATTGGAAAAACGGATTTTCACGCAAAAATCAGTTTCAGAGATGAAACTTCGTCTGAGTTGAAAGCGGACGAAAGAAAAAAAAAAAAAAAAGCGTATCGCCTTTGCTACCCTGTTACAAATAAGATCGTCATTAGAAAGATAAAGAAGACCGCGTGTTTATTATACGATGCAAAGGACCGACCTCGCCACATACATAAAACGGCGGGAAATCCGATAGAGAAGTCAAACTTCACTAAATATCACTGGCTTCACGGCAAATATTTCGGACTACAGGTTTCCTGAAAAGATTGCACTTCAAGGAGCTAATCTTCAAGTACCTCTGAAGACGGCAAATAACATGAAAATTATAAGCAACGCAAATGATGGGATTTGTGTGTGGTGTTTGTGTAAAAATAAGATTTCCAATGATTGAAAATATCGTTAGATTTATATGCTAGTGGTAACGTTGAGGATTGCAATTCATTCCTATGTTATAGAAGCCATCTCGAAATTTTTAGATTATATCCCTATGGCTGGTAAGCTTTCTTCACCACGTGTCTGGATGTAACAAATATGGCGGATTTAAATGTCGGATCGGACATCAAGAAGACGATTTTATTCATTTTTAACACGAATATTGATCTGATTTTGAAACTTTTCTTAGCTGATCTAAGCTTTTCATGATAAAATTTTGCTGAAAAAATTGTGAATTGTGGATGTAATCTGAGGCCGTGTATACCCGGACAGCACATCTGGATACTAAGGATTATAAGAATAGATTTGTCCATTGATGGAACCTGGTATTATCCGTTATATTTGTTGAAATGTTGTTTTCTATATTGATGTTGAACAGGCAATGGGATAGAACTCATAACTGTCTCATTCCTTTCTTTGTGTCAATACGTGGTGAGTGGTTTTGCCACTTTTATTGTTGCCTCTTGTACCTAGTATAAGTTGCTAGTTAGTTTGATGTCTTTCATATCCAAGCCGACCTTTTCGAGACACTCAATTAGTTTTTCATGTTTTATTCTGACCAAAGCTTGCCTGCAGTATGCTTGTATGTACTTCTAAATACCCCTATACTTCTATACTTCTATATCAGGAGTCTCTGTGGCGTAGAGATTAGGTGTACACCTCTGGTGCCATAAGTACCAGGTTCGCTACCTCGTGTAGCCATCTGGATATTTTTCCAGAGATCCCTGTTCTCAGTGTAGGTGAGTTTGAGTTACTAGTCCTATCGGAGACGCACGATAAAAAGTAGATCCCGTGTTCAATTTGAGAACGCAAAAAAACCATTGGCAGTTCAAAATCAAAAGAGCAGGCTGGAAAGCCGCTGCCCAGGCAAAATTCATTAGAAAAGATTTAAAATGAAATTCCTACAAAATATCTTCACCATCTTCAAAATTACACCGGGGATCCTCACTACGGAGTTCGTGCACTGCAGCCAGGGCCGTGCCGTGCTATGATGCAGAGATGCGCCGCATCAGGCGACACCGTAAGAGGGCAAAATCAAAATTACGATTGAGGGCAATTTAACAAAAATAAATTTAAGGGGCGATATTTCGAAGACTTGCATCATACTGAAAAAACATACCGCACGGCCCTGACTGCAGCTGAGATCTTCTTGTGTAAGAAAGAGATTGGAGAACACATTGTTACTCATCGAAGTGCAGTTATGATGGTCCTATCAATCTACATGCTTTTCTGTTAACATTCAAAGACCAAAAAAATGGTCTCCATAGTTCCATAGCTTTTGTGAATAACCGAATTGTCCTTGACTGTTCAATTTTTTATTGTATTTTCTAAAGTATGATCTTTATAAGTATTTCTTGACACATGACTCATAAGACTAATCGTTCTATACTCTATGCCTTGCCCCTTGATCTCTTAGATAGGACTATAGAGACTGATGTTTTCAAATCTCTTGGCATGTGCCGGTTCTGTATATTGTATCGCACAGAACTGTAATTGTGCTTATGCCAGTCTCACATGTCTTCTATCCGTTATTTTTTTAAACGTATAGTTCTGCAATTTTAACTCTTTCTGTTGTTTTTATTGCTCTTTCTACCTCTGATCTGCGAACGTTTGCCCATCATTATTATGTGGTTTTGGTCTGGTACTTATGTTGTCTTCAAAAAAGATGTGTTACTTGTTCTGTTGGTCTTTCAAATATCTCTATTTTATTAAATAAAATTGTTTTTTGTTTTGTTACATCCTGCTACATATGTTATATCTTTCTTTCTGCAGATTTTTCTTATTTCTTCATGCAAGTTTCTTATATTTTGTTTCCGTTACACGTCATCTAGTCCCTTGTACTTTTTAAACATACATTGTTCTTTTATGTGTCTGCACATCTTTCTTATTTCTCTACCCAGTTTTTGTTCATATTCTAGTGAGCTCATTGACCTTCACTGTATGAAATCAATTTCATTTATCGAGTACACTGATAACACACAAACAGCATGGCGTGTGGTGTACTTTAAATCTCCTACCATTTTATATTCGTATTATTTGCTTCCTCACAGCATTTGGTGAACCATTTTAGCCTGATATAGTACTTGATAACACTATCTTTCTTCGTATTTTGGTAATTGACATTAAAGCAATGTTTAGTCGCGGCCTTTGCTTGTGGTTCATATGTACACGGTGAAACCATTTTTACTAATAGGGGGAAAAAATACGAGTTACTGACGATTTGTAATAAGTTAATTATGCCTGCTAGATATGACCAATTACCTTTGGGTGGAAAAATCCAAATTTACGGGTAACTCTTCAGGAGTCGAGTGCGCCCTAAGAAAAATTGCGGAGTCTCTAAGCTGTCAACACTATTCTGATTAATCCTGGCACAAAATTGTTTGTTTGAAGATATGCACAACAACGGAATTAAACTTATCATGTCATTAAATGTGTGCTAATATTTATAAATAGAAAATACATTCTAGAAGTCACCCATTTTAATACTTTGACGTCTTCTACAGTAGGGACCTACCCATTTAATTATATATTTTTAAAACTATTAACAACATCAACATCTATCCACCGGAAGCAAACGATTTAACGACCCCAACGTGCTCTATATTGACATTCCTTAAATTTATGGATATTTGAGATATAGCACGCAGATGGGCCACTGAGAAAATATTCTTTCGTTCGTGTGAAATATTGTCTATATATTTAATGTTGTTTATTGCATAAACTTGAATGCCTTTTATAGCTCACACAGAGGCTCGTGCAGTTTTCTTTCCAGTGGTGTTTCTCTAGGTCATTGAGTTTGCGCCTTAGTATAGGCCTACCATGTATGGGACAGTTGAAGTATGTGCTCTGCAGTTTGTAGTGTCCATGTGTACACACAGCTGAATGGCAAATCTTCATCTTTGTATATATGTTGCTGCGGAGTCTTTACCGGTTCTAATCTACTCATATTTTGGTAATCGTTCTGTTAGTATTGGTGACATTCTGGCTAACGCGGGAAAGTTAAATTGTAATTTGTTGGTGACACTTGTGATTGTGAAACATTTAAAAATAAATACACTAAATTAGTCTTCTGACATTAGAGAGATATTGTATATGAAATTTGGCTACTGTTTTCTTCTTCTTTGCTTTCAGTTTCATATACTCGTCTAAACCATGAGATGGGTTGCCTATATGAAGCTGGATGTCAGTTGGAGTTTCTCGAGAGTTCCCCATAGCTTGCCATATAAGCTTTGTTCATGAGACCATGTTTCGTTTCGTTGGTGTATGTATGATGGACATGACTGCAAGATGTGCTCTGGAGTCTGTATTTCTGTCTGACATGCACATTGTGTAGTCTGAACAGGCTCTATTCTACTCATGGGATGGTTGAGCCCGCAGTAGCCTGTTCTTAGGCGGAAGATTGTTGTGTGCTGTTTTGTTAAACTGCTTTCAAGAATACATCCTCAATTACACAATTACTTCATAATTTCTCACATTTCAAAAACGGTCACATTACTTAATTGGAAAGTAATATGTGCTAGGGAAAAAGTTATTATGCCACACAAACCGATAATCATTGTAATATTTGATGTTGTTTGAAAAAGAGCAAAATCTCTAAATGGTTAACGTCTAACTGAACCCTATCAAGTGTATCTATTTGCAGAACTCATGATATTTTAATCTTAATAATAATAGCAGTACATCGCAAATAATGATAGCAACGTGTTGTATCAAGGATAACTGCTATTCTAACGCAGAAACTCGTGTAATACGTGTGACACACAACATGTAAGCCGACATAATGGATTGTGATCCCTCTATTATTGAATCAATAGGTTTTATTTCAACCTCATCAATTCATTGAGGCCCTGAGATTTATGCCTCTGGAGTGATGTTTCTATGTTAATCAGAACAGTTTTGAGCTGTTGATCTTGTTGAGCTGTTGATTCCACGAAGTGATGAAGTGCTGACAGAGTAAAATCAAAACCACTTTCAGCCAATAAGTGAAACGTTCATTTCTATACTTCATCTGTTTGTTTTCCTTGTCCATTTCTTTGCGCAGCAACTGTTTATTGGTACCATCATCAGGCATATATGGTACCTCAGTTGCAATGCACTGTTATATACGTTGTGTGTTTGAGATTTATAAGCGCTTGAGTGTCAGTTTCTTTACCAAGTAACTCCAATAATGTTCAGCCTGTGGAGACATCCCACATTGGAAGTGGTTCAGTTTCTTGGCGTGTCAAATATATACTGTCAAATATCACTATGATATGCCGTACACTTTGTTTTTTTAACATGTCATCATTTACTCTAATGAAGCATAACGCTATTTGAATGGCGGATTCTTGACAGCTAGGGCAGGGTGGAATATCTTGGGATAGCATAGTATCACAATGTAGTTCAAATTCCCACATTGAACAAAATATACAGCAATGCAAACGTGATATGACTATGACAGTGGTAAAACTGGAGTTGTGACTGATGTTCTTATATACATTTGATTAGTTTTGTAAATGGCTGACTATGGGCTTTGCATCATCACAGCCACACCGTTAACAATCGGAACATATGGGAGGGGGGTACACAATATTGATCTTTAAAAAAGTTAATTTTTTAATGGTTGTGTTATTGTCTAATTATAAGCTATTGATGAAAAATGGAAAAAGACATGTACATTAATTATGATTTACGTAACCTATTAAGTATTAACTGTATGTTGCCTTTTTTCAAATATGTATATATCTGTTTAGAGGAGAAGAGGAAGCACATGGAGAAGATGGATTCAAGATGTAACTGCTGGTTTGAGCATGACCGCCGCAGAGGCAGGATATCTGGCATAGAGAGAGAGAAATTCCGAAGGACTGTTAAGGTGGCAAAGTTATGCTCAGGACAAGCTATATGATGATATATATATGATTATATATCTGTTTGCATTCACGAATATTTTCAATATTACTTTAGTATTACAATATTTTCTTTTTCAGTTCTATATATATAAAAAAAGCTGAAGGTGTGGTTTCTAACAACTTGATTTCTTTTTAGTATCATGTCCACTGTTTATGTTAAATATTTGCTACATTTCCGCCGATGAGTATGTTTTTTTTACAATTTAAACACCATAATATCCTAAGTCTTAATTGCAGCAGACCTACGGCACGCTGTCGGCGTCGTAAATAATAAAATATGTCTATTTCGCTATATATATCCTATATTAATGTATGGCTCGAAACATGGACAATGAACAAGCAGTTAGAAGACAGAATTGATGCATTTGAGATGTGGATATATAGAAGAATAAGCAGAGTTTCATGGACAGAAAAACAGACAAATAAACAAGTTTAGGAAAACTAGGCATGAAGAAACAATTATTAAGAGAAATAAAATTCAGACAAGTAAAGTATTTTGGGCACATAAAAAGGCATGACACCATGATAAAACATTTACTAGAGGGGAAAGTTGAGGGAGAAGAGCAAGAGGAAGACCGAGAGATAAGTGGGAGGGAAATTTAAGAAATGGACAGGTTACAGTCTGGCAGTGTGCAACACCAAGGCGAAAGACAGAGGATGCTGGAGATTCATTGCAGCCAACCTTCGATGTGGAGACGGCACCTGATGATGATGATGATGATTTCACATAGTCATTTAAGTAATAACTTAATTATATAAGGTTACCAAGCGAGACTGTATACACGTATATAGATGTCTATGTGTCTGAATTATTTTATAATCGTACGTTCTACAGTAATTTTTATAAGAGATTTAGCCGTGATATGAAACTGTCGAAGAGACATTTTAATTTTTAGAACTCGATCGATAGTGTTCGGAAGACAAGCCAGGAGGAAATAACTCCGAAAACAAACTCTAACTATAACAGACTATGAGATCAGATTGCGTCTCTAGGCTCTGAAATAGTATTCTGATAGGCAGTTAAATCAGTAGAATAAAAATAGACATCATCACGTCTGCGTCATCTTTTTAATTATGTAGACTTTGATGGTAGCTGGTAGTTATGTAAGCGAGCTGCAGTCTTCTTTATGTTGAACATGAATTAACACGCACATGGAGACGACGAAACGACATTTTGCTGCTTCAGAAAGGAACAATGAGTTGGCTTTAAAGAAGTGTGATTTTGACTAGATATACTGGCGTCTAAAGCGTGTATTGTAGAGACAGCATAAATGAATTCAAGAGAAATGAGTGTACCAAGTCCCTCAGCGACCGCCTGATAGATAGTCAAACTATAATCGTCTTCTCTTAACTCCCATTGAAGCAGTACACACCAACACATTTCCTCCAACTAGATACGTGTATTCAGCAAGCCAGTTTAGCTCATTCCATGTCATTTCCGCCATTACTCTTTCTCTAACATCATGTGACATAGAAAGATACTTGGGAGCATTGTGGCCAGAGACATGACAGGCAAAAGTGAAGGATGTGCTCAAAAAGATACGAATGTAAACGTTATCGCCCATTGAGACAAAAAAGAGTGCAAAATGACCACATTCTATATCAGCTTCAGTCTGTAGTAGCTAGCCAGTTCCCCCCCCACCCAGGTCGTAGCTTACAGGCCAGACAGATAGTTTAGATAGATAGGTTGGTAGATATAGTTGACTGTAGTGTTTGCACACCAAATCTGCATCTGCTCATTATAAGCAGATAGCAACGCTAAAACGAGACATTGACGTAGGTGAGAGAAAAAAGGAGGTAGAGACAAGATGGCCGCCTAAGTGAGAACCATGTCACTGTCGATTCATTTACCCTAAAGCTATTCTATGTCAGGTGATGTAATCCTTGTATTCAACTCTCATGTATTAAAGACCTTACTACATCCGTTAGTTCACGACTAGTTT
The DNA here is from genome assembly GCA_020796225.1 of Arion vulgaris. Lineage (NCBI taxonomy): Eukaryota > Metazoa > Mollusca > Gastropoda > Stylommatophora > Arionidae > Arion > Arion vulgaris. The sequence goes on from CM036774.1 coordinate 12,647,869, forward strand.
GTCAACATTTAACGCTGTAAAGTGCATTCATTGTGTGTTAAACAAAATGGACTGGTCTTTAGTTACAATATGATAGCAACATGTAATCAGCCTCAGACCACGGAAACCAGACTACCAAGCTCTAATGTATCCATGGTATAGAACGCCATACTAATGAAAGACCAGTGTCACTGCTGAACTGACCACCACCCTCAGCTCTTAGGCTCCTCAACAAAAGGTACCCCACCCGCACTACCAAGACGTACCCTATCCGTACTATCATGAGGTACCCCAACGAAACCCCTACACTACTTCAAGTCACCAGCTTTTACTGCAACAACCGTGGATTGGACTGCCACTCCAGCCGATGAAACTCAGCACTTACACTACTTGACGCAGAATCATTAGTCAGTGACAAATGATTAAAATGAAGGGACGGAGTAAAATACATTATGAAAAACGGAAAAAGTACTCATAAGAAAGATAGAGGGCAACACAGAGGGGAGATACTGAATGGGATATTATCATGACATAGATGAGTATCAACAACGAGGTTGATTGTCAACGCTGGGGCTTTTGTAGAGATCAATCATCGCCATAATCTGCTGGCACGGCACTTGCTGATGATTTGTTCATACACGCATGCGCGTTAAAAAAAAGTATATGTTTAAATACAATAAATTACGGTATTTTGAAATAACAATTTAAATACTACCAGAAAGCTATTTACAATGAATAAATGATTTTTTTAACTTATAGTTTTCGAAATTGAGGTGATGCTTTATTTTACAGAAAGGTCCCAAAATTATTAGCCTGGGTTAGAGCTTACATTGCACCTAGCAACGGAAAACGAGCGGCCATATTGTTTATGCAGGTCGATAACCGAGGCTTTAAGAAATGACACTGCAGACGTAAGATGAGTTTAAATAGATACAAGTAATGTAAACTTAATTTTTCAACAGACAGAATGGATTATGCACCCGTAAGTATTAGTTTTAATCGCTAAGATTTAGTAAGAGCTCACGTTAAATGAGTTGTAATTATGTCTCTTCAAGAATTATAGATAATAGTAATACTAATACTAATAGTCTACTCTGAGTACTCAGCAGTTGAGTGTTCAGTCAGTCAGCCTCAGTCAACTGTAAGTACTCAAGTACTAGTAGTACTAGTCTACTTATGTACGGCTACGACGAGTAATTAGTAATTACGTACTTAACTATGTATTCACACTGTATAATTTATACTTGCTGCACTGTCGTTTAATGTAATTGTTGTTGCAAAACAAATTTTCATTTTTTAGTTATTGTCTACTATATTAATATACATTACAGTGATTACAGGTCATTACAAAGTTGTAGTGTTTGTTTCATAATTCGTAGATCTAAACAAACACCGAGAAACATTGAGTCATAATAAAGTATAAACAATTAATTATCAATATCATGTTTTGAAAACTGAAACAGCATGATAAGATTAAAAACAAACACAGTGGCTTAGAGGAGTAATATAGCGGCACGGTCTTGCTACTGAAAGATCAAGGAAGCTAAGGATACTTATCAAGGATACTTTAAGGAAACTAAACACAATGATGAAGGAACCGAGAGAGTTGACCAGAGAACGATCGTTTTTCAAGCAGACTGTAACAGAGTTTAAGATACTCACAGAAAGGACATGCTACACAAATGGAATGTTGGTATTATTCATATTTGTGTAACGATATAGAACCAATATATGCACTCAGCACTGTTAAACACACACTTGTAAGGTGAAAATAACAATGTATAAAAGGTAGAGAAAACATACATTCATATATTATATATATGTGCTTTAAAATTTCAATTACACATTTGTTTGAAAATAACCTATTTTCATTATTTACAGAAACAGTCCCGTATAGGGGCCAGCAGAGGAAAAGGGACACATGATCCAATAAGATTTCTTCCAGTTTTACCACCAAAGAGATCAAAACCTGAATGGCAGGTCAACCAACCTTCTTTCTTTCTGTCTAATCAGAGTCAGGATGAAGGGACAGACAAATTACATCTGATCAATGAAATGATATCAAGTGAGCATTCTGTACTTTTTAATAGTTTTTCCTTATAGTGCCATACATTCAACTCCTCATTTCGAAGAGTTTATGAAGATATTTATTACTGACTAAAGTTAAATAATGACAACTGCTTAGATATAATGTATAAAACAGCTCTACGTTAGTAAAAATAATGTAGAACATAATTCCAGTAAATAAGAATGAGAACTAAAGGTCAAACTAATTATTTGTTAATCATGTTTAAAAAATATGTGTTTACAGGAGAACCAAAACTGAAGAGAAAATATCCTGTTCGACTGAAGGCCATTGATATAAATAAGCAGAATGACGAAATGGAAGTCTTCACACAGCCCAAAAAAGACAGGGAACAGTTTCGCAAGGACTTGGTGGAGATAATTATGTGAGTGTGCAAAGCTTAGCTGTGTGTACTAAAATTGACCTCAAAGCGACCATTAAATATTATATACATTCTGACATAGTAGCAACAGAGCATTTCACATTTGAATATTTTGTCAGTTTTTGTGGAAAAGCAGTAATTTTTAAGTAGATTTAATAAAAAAACCCATTTTTTAGTTGCTTTTACCTAGATACTTTTCGTGTTGTTGATCAAACAAATTATAATCACTTTCAATTACAAATTCTGATAGAACTTACATAAATTTGTTCAGTAATTAATTTTTTTGAGCATCTGTAGCTTGAGCGGTAGTGAGCTTGATCACAACCCAAGCATACTGGTTCAAACTCTGCGGCAGGCAAGCTCGGAAGCAAATTAGTTCCCTTGGATTTTTACAAACGGTAAAGGTAGACCTCACCGTTCAGAAAGCAGTGACAAACTATTGAACGTGTAAGTGGTGCCTAGAAAATCAACGACTCGTTTCCTTTTGTTGATGGTAAAGTCCTGTAAAGGATATGCCACGATTTTCATTTGTAATTAATTTTTGGGGTCTATGGAGTGTTTATTAGGACAATGTTAAACATGTCTGAAATTTCAAGTAGGTGTCTCTGTCTTGTCATGTTCTAGCCCGACCTTAGAGAGCAGTACAACGATCCAGTCATCAACATTAAACACCAGCGTCTCCTGCCAACGGACAACTTTGCTTATCTTGGCAGCCTCCTATCCAGATCGGCAAACATAGATTCTGAGGTCAACAATAGGATATCCAAAGCCAGTGCTGCGTTCGGAAGGTTACGTGTCACTATGTGGGAGCGGAAGGGGATAAGCATAGCCACAAAGCTGAAAGTTTACCAGGCCATAGTGCTAACCACGCTGCTGTACGCAAGCGAAACATGGACAGTGTATAGCAGACATGCAAGAAAATTAAACCACTTCCACACAAGCTGTCTACACAGAATACTAAAAATAAACTGGCAGGACAAAATTCCAGACAGCGAAGTCCTCACAAGAGCAAAGATCCCAAGCGTCAACACCCTGTTGAAGAAGGCCCAAATGTGATGGGTAGGTCACGTTGCTCGAATGCCTGATAAACGCATCCCAAAACAGTTGATGTATGGCGAACTTGAAGTTGTCAGACGTTCAGCTGGTGGACAGAAAAAACGCTTTATAGACACTTTTAAAGTGTCTCTGAAATGCTTCGATATAGACAACACGTGCTGGGAATCCTTTGCGCAAGATCGCCAAATGTGGGCTGTAACAACAAAGAGAAACCCACATAGCTGAGAATCATCGTGTAGTTGAGGCACAGAGAAAACGAGCTGTGCTAAATGACAGAGCACACAACACACACATGTTTAACCTTGATCATGTATGCCCCACCTGTGGTAGGGTATTCTGTTCTAGAAGTGGACTCTGGTCACCTCCGCACACACCAGAGAGGTGCAGCAGCACACGTTTGAGATTGTTGTTGTCATCATCGCTTGAGGACCGGCTATTATGTAAGAATGTAATAAGGCTAGAGGTGTTAATCTATACATATATAAGAATTAGTTGAATGCAATTGTATGTCTGTCCCAATTGTTTGAAGATATCTGGACATCCTACGGACTTGAAATTTGGCAGGAGGGTAGCTTTCATACATGGGAAACGTTCAAGAGGTCTCCGGGGCCCAAATTGGGGTATAAAGAATAGAACCACTGTTACCTGCCACGCATGTTGTAAGAGGCGTTTAAGGAGGTTGGGCGTGGGGCTAGCTACCCCACATCGTAAAAAACACTAGATGACTACAGAATCGAGTAAACGCTGGCTGAAACCGGACACATCGCCTAAGGATAAGCACCAGAGCTCCAAATGGTGCTGAAGATGTGACGTAAAACACATCAATGCTAAGGCTGCATAGATCAGATTTCCACATGAATAGAATTTATGGGGAGATTTGGTACATCGGTCTGGGTGGTGATCCGAGAGAGAGATACAAGGGAAGAGGAAAATTTATTATAAAACTGAACTATTTGTTCCTTTCTATAACCATATTCCAACTTAACGTACATGGTCGTTCTGTATAGCAATCGCAGAACATGTCTATCAATGTTTTCACGACGTTCCCGGTCATGTGATACACAGAAGTAATATTGTTATATTCCGGTGACGTCTTACGCACATCAGTCACATGAATAATAATAATAATAATAATTCCTCTCGATCTATACGTTACATAGGGCCTGCAAGTAATTTCTCCATACCGCTCTATCCTGGGCAACCCGCTCAATCTCCTCCATGGAACTGAGACCGATATTTCCTGCCTCTCTCAGCAAAGTTTGCTTCAGGGTCTCCTTAGGTCGACCTCTCTTCTTGAACCCTTTGCATTCCACTTCAATGCCTGCTTTGATATTCTTTGACCTTTCTTACAAGTTTCTGTAGCTATTTAAATTTCTTGTGATGAGGTAGCTGGCCTCACGCACAAGTCCTCCTCCTTTTTCATCCGGGCTTGGAACCGGCATTGGCAGAGTTCTAACATGAATACTAACTTATTTATTGGTATTTCAACATGTCTGTTCTGTGACCGAATGCATAAGATCTGCGGCTGCTATCCTGAAGACAACATGTTCAATTTACGGAAGGTCACAATTTTTTAAACATTTATCAACACATTTGATTATGAGAACTACAGAACTTCATTTGCATCGATAGAACTGACTGAATAAATTCTATTTGCAAATTGTTATTTGTCAACTTTCACGGGAACAGGAATTCTATTGTATCAGGTTTTACTGTCAATCGGAATGAGGAACATTTTAATCTTATGTGGTCAATCGACAAAGTTTTCAAACCAAGCATGGTGAGAAAACGTATTGTTTTTAATGCGGAATGTTGTAGTGGTGGTCCCCCCTCTCACCCCGTGGTGGGGTCCATTACTTTGCCTCCAGTAGTTGCGGAGGGTCCTTTATTGTGAGTATTATTGATAGTTCATTGTATATATTGATGATTTCCATTATTGTATCAATTTATAGATGCTTGAACTTCTGTAATTCGGGGTTCTCTTCCTTCTTTTTTCTCCTGAGGTGTACCATTTTAGGTTTTGCGTTTCCTTTATGTTCTATATATATATCTTATATCCTTGACTATGGATGATTTATAGATTATATGTCCATTGCTGATTTATTGTGGTTCCAGTTGTTGATAGTGATTACGGACGATTCATTAAGTGCTGTTAATTTCCTTTTTAATTACTGATGGAGCCAGATGAAATTTGTGATGTTTAGACGACATCATTCATGTTGTTCTTTGCTGGTTGAAGTCATTTGGTTCTGCTCACGATTTAATTTCTCATTTCGATATATTTCCTTTCTTGTTTATACTGTTTGTACTCTGGTAGCATTCTAATTCTAACATAACGAACAATGGACGACAGTCACAATACTACCACAAGGACTACCATCGTTCAGTTTCTTTTATATTTCATTTATTTATAGTATTCGGACACAACATAAAACATGTCCTCTCCTCTCCAAGGCTTATGTTGGTCTCTCCTTTGTTTACTAACGTTGCTACACCGTCACTACACAAAACTACGTCGATTAGTTTTACTACATCAGGTCTCGTTCAGTGTTGCCACTGCCATTAGTTGAACAGATGCAGATTTAGTGTGCAAACACTACAGTCAACTAATAAAATACCTAAATATCTACCAACTACACACTAAAGCTAACTGTCTGGTCCATCGGCTACCACCTGAGGGGATTGGCTACTACACCCCCCGGGAGACCTCGCCGTCGCCATGACGGCGAAATACCCCTATGCGCAGAGGTAGAGTCCATCAGGGTTATTAGCGTTGTCCAAGCTGAATGGGAACAAATCCCACTTCTGACACCATTGTTGTAGTTTAGGGGTTTCGTTGGGGTACCTCATGATAGTGCGGATAGGGTACGTCTTGGTAGTGCGGGTGGGGTATCTTTTGTTGAGGAGCCTAAGAGCTGAGAGTGGTGGTTAGTTCAGCAGTGACACTGGTCTTTCAATGGTATGGCGTTCTATACCGTGGATACATTAAAGCTTGGTAGTCTGGTTTCCGTGGTCTGAGGCTGATTACATGTTTCTATCATATTGTAACTAAAGACCAGTCCATTCTGTTATTGACACACAATGAATACACTTTACAACGTTAAATGTTGACAAACTAGTCGTGAACTAACGGATGTAGTAAGGTCTTTAATACATGAGAGTTGAATACAAGGATTACATCACCTGACCAAGAATAGCTTTTGGGTAAAAAGAGCGACAGTGACATGGTTCTCACTTAGGCGGCCATCTTGTCTCTCCTTCCTAAGTCTCTAACCTACGTCAATGTCTCGTTTTGTGTTGCCACTCTGCTATAGTGAACAGATGCATTTAGTGCGCAAACACTACAGTCAACTAATAAAATATCTAAATATCTACAAACTACACACTAAAACTAACTGTCTGGTCCATCGGCTACCACCTGGGGGGACTGGCTACTACAGGAAGAAGCTGATTTTGAGGCAACGGCATGTTTCTTTAAGGGACTAAAATAGATTTAAACTAAATTCCACATGTGAAGAATGGGTAAACTGCTAATATTTTATCTAGTTTCCATGAAATAGATGTAGAAGGGGACAGGGGCGTTAAGGCCAAGATATTTTCAGGGGATTGTTGCAACTGTATGAACCTTCAGCAGGAGTTTTGACCCAGACCTGACAGCAGTTGCACTTAGACAATTTTGATGATGTGGTCAACCCATTTCCCCCCCACCCCACCAATGGGGCGCTCAAGAAGAGCATAACAAGAAGCCACACTCCCCACTCAATGGAAAGAAGGCCAGTGAGCAAGCAACAATAGATTGTAGATGGTTGTATTTATCACATCTACAACAAGCTTCTAGAACTCAAAGTATGAATCTATGACTAGAAGATCTGTCCTGGGAACTGACAATGTGTCACAGGACCTGTTTTTTTGGCTGCTGCAACTGGAGCTAACACATCACACTCTCGTAGGGGTAGCATGTTATTCTCACTAAGCCAGTGAAGAAATCATGTCACATTCAAAATATTTTGATCTTGATGTAAACAACATGACCATTTTATGGGGAATGGCTGGCTAAATTTAATATCGTTGAGCAATCATATGGAGGAAAGCAACAGTGTAGCTTCTGAAGTGCCACCACTAACAACGGCATGGTATATTTCTCTAGTAGACGGGTGGCTGTAAAGAAGAAGTATCTTCGTTGCAGTTAGTGATGTAACTTAATGTTGATGTGCAACACTTTGTGCACAGCAAAGCAGAATTAATATTTTGGCAAATTCTGACCGGCGTATTCTCTCATACACTTTCAAGCAACCTTTTTATTGTTGCTTCATCAGGAGCTGCACTTGCTTTAGGCTAATACTTCCTGCTCTAAGCATTTTTGTTGTTGTAAGCCTCCAAAATTGCCATCAATAATGAAGACATTGAAAACATTGATTTAGGCAACAACTGCCATGATGTCCTTTTGCATATTGAGAAACCCTTTTCCTTGGAGAAGTCATCGTAGTGAGTCAGCTTGCCATTTATAGTTGTGGCAGTATTGTGGCTAGTTAAATTATAAATCTCCAGGTTGTTAATCAAGCAGCAGAGCTGTGAGAACAAAAACAGTGTAGTATTGTTTATTAGTGATACTATTGTTGTTGCTTTCTTTTTACAGCATCGATAATCTGTGTAATTGATGATGATGTTGTGACACCATCCTCAATTACACAACAGAGTGCAAAAACAAATGCTGTAACCTACCAGCTAGCCCCATTGTTAAGGCTACCTACTTTGTGTTACCAGAGTCAAACATGGATAATGAGCAAAGCGCAGTCACAAAAATAACTACATGTGAAATGCGCTGCCTATGAAAAGTTACCAACAACACCAGAAAAGACAGTCACCAACATCAGCATAAGAAAGAAAGTTGGCACAGAACCTTGCTTGAATTACATTGAGAAACAAACAATGAAGTGGTTTGGCCACTTAATAAGAATGCATCCAAACTCCACAGTATACAGAATCTTCTACAACAGAACGTCAGGAAAGAAGACGAGAGAAAGACCATGAAAAAGATGATTAGATGGCATAGCAGAATCCTGTCAAAGAGCAAAAATAACAATCACCCAAGCCACCAGAACAGCGCAAGACAAAAACAGAAAACCATGACACTGGGCAACAACCCGGTAGCAGTGTGATGGCAACAGAAGAAGTTGTGACACCGGCATGTGATACACTCACAGCTGATCACATTCTTTATGGTGTAATTGCTTGTTCTGACAATTTTACTCAAAGTCCTGAAGAAGCTTGATATTTAATCAAATAGATCTCTGCTAACCACATAGCTCCATTCATGAGATGGAAGTAACCAATGAAGACAAATATGGTTATAAATTGCAGAGTTCAAAACTTATAGTAACTCTTTTAACTGAAAGATTTAATTGAGAACCATTTTAGTCTGGCTGAAGTAACATGAAGAAACAATTATTAAGAGAAATAAAATTCAGACAAGTAAAGTATTTTGGGCACATAAAAAGACATGACACCATGATAAAACATTTACTAGAGGGGAAAGTTGAGGGGGAAGAGCAAGAGGAAGACCGAGAGATAAGTGGGAGGAAAACTTTAAGAAATGGACAGGTTACAGTCTGGCAGTGTGCAACACCAAGGCGAAAGACAGAGGATGCTGAGATTCATTGCAGCCAACCTTCGATGTGGAGATGGCACCTGAAGATGATGAAGCAACACATTTGTGTTCGACCAGCCAAAAGGACCACTTGCAACACATCTAATGCTGCTGGGAAATAATCAGTGGTGACATGTTTTTTCTTTCTGATTGAGGCCGGGGTTAATTATCTATGCCTGAAGGTGATGATGACTTATCCATCACTACATCTACTTATAGCCTGTGCTGAGTTGATATATAAATAATGTTTATTACAGGATTGAACAAGATGCAGTTAAAAAGATTTCTTTAGATAAAACAGGAAAGGGAGTTGACCCGCATATAACCCGTGCAGCGTCTCCAACAGCTGCTGAAAAAAATATACTTGTGAGTATTTACCATGCTTTCTGTTTTATTATTAATATTTGTTGCTAGTATAAACTTACAAACTCTTTTAACTGTTTATTTATTTCTGTTGTCAGTATGAACTCCTTGAACTGTTTGTTTATATTTGTTGCTAATAGAATGTTATTGAATAATTTGTTTAAATTTCTTATTATCATGAAGTTGTTAATATCGATATAGAATGAGACTGCAGAAAAACTATGTCAACTGGCAAAACATCTAATAACAAAGTACTGTAGTTTTACAAAATACAATGACAATACACAGCATTGTTTTCACCAAAAGGCCTTTATCAAGCAACTGCAGTGATGCATTTCACTGCACGCTACATATAGACTACAACAGATATTCCAACAGACATAAAATGAAGTTGTTATTGATTCATATTTCAGCGCTATTATTACTACATACATCATGGTATTGATACAGAGCATGTGGCACCCATGGAAGATTCCTGGCTAGAAAATGTGCTGAAGCTGGTTTCTGAGGAGTTGAAGGTAACAGAGAATTGATATATATCCTCTTCATGTTATAGTCAACACATAAGACATTCACAGGTGATTTATGCTAATGCCATTCTGCCACTTCAAAAATCTTCTTCTTCGAACGCTCCATATCGACCACTTGTTAACCACTCTGTGTGATTTGTATGTGATCTGAGCCTAAGAGTGGTTTCACATTGTGCCAGTTATGCACCTACAAGTAGGCCAGCACATCCATTTCTGCTATGCTTTTCATTTACTAGATAGCATCCCTAGGTCCTACATCAGTTGCCTCTTACAACATACCTTGTAGGAACTATTCTTTGCTTCGCTTGCACTCGGCACCACATGGGTGACAGGCATATCTAATGCATTGTTATATTATAAATAAAAATGTATTTAAAAAAATATATAATAGCTGCTACGTTGTTGTTGAATTTTAAAATGATAATTTAAGCCATCAACTCTTTCCACGCCCATTTATTTCCTCAATTTTTAAGCAGTTAATTCAAGGGAAGTAAAATAAAATTACGATCCCAACTACTCGTCAATAAATAAACATATATATATTATTATATACTAAATTGAAGAAAACTGGACAACCCAATAGAATAACAAGGTTAAAAAGTACTATAAGTAAAATAGTAGAAGTAAAACTAGAAAGACTTCTATAAGGGAAGCAACTCAATGGCGCAGTGTGCGGCTATTAGCGTGCAACGGACTTCCGCCGTGGCGCAGTGTGCGGTTTAAAGCATGGAAAGAGTCAATAATTAGGAAGTTTGGAAGCAAATTCGTATCAGTGGGATTTTTACAAAAGGTAAAAATAGATCTCACTGTTCAGAAAGCAATGACAAACTACTGAACATATAAGTGGTGCCTAGAAAATCATTGACTCGTTTACTGTGGTTGATGGCTACGTCCTGTAAAGGATATGCCGCGATTTTCATTTTCTGTTGCTTGTACACTATACTGTAACTCTGAGTCTATCCTATGTATATCTCTTGAATGCTAATTAATGTTTCTTTTTTTCCCAGGAAGGTCACATTGAAACAATTGACAGTCTATCTGATGAGATGAAGGAAGACTATCTACTAAGTGTTAAAAAAGCCATAGGTATAAATGTCCATTTTAATGTATTTCAGCTGGCCTTTAACCGGAGTCTATTTTCAGTATTCTTTAGATGAAATTTGTGTATTCTAGCCTAAATGTGATTGACTAGTGCACTGTATGATCCATTTAGGGGATTCTGAAGCCACTGTAACAGGCATAGCAAGCCGACAGTGGTTTAATCTAATTTATGCTTATAGAATTATGAAGAATTTCCAGAATCGGTTAACTTGGTCAAAGGGAGAGAACAAAGAAAACACGTAAAGATTTGCACCATTAATATCTGTGATATTAAGCAAACAATAGAAGCCATATACATCATAAGCAAAGAAGGCAGCATTGCTCTACATGTCCCCGTATAGTCTGTAACATCCAGCAGCATGGATGGTAGGTAGTCTGCCCTTTTGTTCAATTTTGTAAGTGATTTTATTAGCTATTATGTTTTACAGAAGTTTTCCGATGGTGTTTTGCATGCTGATAATGCATTAGCTGTTTGTTGGAGATGGGTTTTTGCAGGCACTGGACTTAAATAGCTCTGCAGCCATGTTTTATTTATTTACCCGTTCTTATACTTTCATTGTATTATGGTTGTATTTGCTGCATAATTCAGCAAGCTCTTCTTTTCTTAGTTTGCAATATCTTTATATCTGACCCAATCTGGTCCAGGTGCCATGTTTTTAGGATGGTTTTTATTTCATCTACCGTGACATAGAAATAATCTAGTGTACCACTGACTCTATTCTCCAAGACTTCCTAGGTTTTTTTCCCACCCATCAGTGTTAGTTTGGTCCGTCTGCTCCAATTATGAGTTTAACTCTTTCCACGCTTTAAGCCGCACACTGCGCCACGGCGAAAGTCCGTTGTCCGCTATAAGCCCCACACTGCACCATAGAGTTGCTTCCCTTATAAGAAGTCTTTCTTGTTTTACTTCTACTGTTTTACTTAAACTACTTTTTAACCTTGTTATTCTATTAGGTTGTCCAGTTTTCTTCAATTTAGTATATAATTAGATATATATGTTTATTTATTGACGAGTAGTTGGGATCTTTTATTAAACAATTTTTTATTTTTACTTCCCTTGAATTAACTTTTAAAAATTGAGGAAATAACTGCGTGTGGAAAGAGTTAATAGTAGTAATAAACCTTTATTCTCATCTGTTCTATGCGAACTGTGATCGTCTCCTTGGAGGTTAGGAATATTGAATCATCCCAGGTCATCCCAGTTATGGATTGTTGTAATCGCCAGTAAATGTTGTGATCACAGACTTTTCCTGGCCTATCTTCACACAAAACTCCCACTTGTTTTTGCTTTGACTCGCCATATTTTTGTAGTGAGTAGTTTTGTCTCTCATTGTTTATCCTAAAGCTCTGAGATAAAAAAAATTGCCTGTTTTTTCATGCTTTCGCCAGTTCTTGACTGCCTGTCTCTTTTCCTGCCAACAGTTTTCAACTTCTATGTTCCACTGTGGAGTCTGAATCTACAATGTCCATTGTTTGTACATTTTAACAGTTGTCCATCTTATTCTGCTGGTTATGTCATCACTTGTTTTGTCATATGATTTTTCCTTTGCAGTCGATGACGTCGCATATTACATTTCAGTTTTTTTTAAACTAACATCACACATTGAAGGTGGTCACTCTTAAATCCCAGGGCATCCCACTTACATATGGAGGCCAATGCTGGTGTTAGGAAAACATGTCTGTGTCTCCTTGACAGCAAGTTATTCTAGGGGTCCTTCTGTCATTGATATACAAGATGTTTGTATTTATGAGTTCCTCTTCAAGTTCTTCACCTTGAGGGTTGGAGTAAACGTTACCTCATTACTTTCCTCTGGCATTAAAGTAGAAAATGAGAACCAGAAAATGAGTTTGTTTTTATAACTAGTCATCATCATCAAGGTGCGTATCCTTTATAGGACGTTGCTCTCTTTGCTGCACATCTGAAATTTACTCTGTCTCTTGCCAGTTCACCCACTTCATCGATGGTCATGTTCATGGTTTCTTTAATATCTTGTAGCCATCTTCTTCTTGGTCTGCCTCTGCGTCCTGGGACCCTGCCCTCTAGAATTGTTCTTTCCAGGCCATGGTGACGCTTGATGTGACCAAAGTATGTAATTTTTCTGTATAGTATGTTGTTTATCAGCCAATTATAATTAGTGCCTGAATTTAACAATCAGAATATTAATCTATTATTCTGAGGGTGGACCTCAGAAATAACAGAGGACGGGAAAACAGGTTATGAAGCGCACACAAAAGCCCGTCATCTACTCTGACTACTACATCGTTACCCTGACAATGTGAGGCAAAACAGAATTAGAAAAATCAAAAAAATCTACTATTCAGTAACTATTGACCACAAAGCAATGCAAACTGTGAAAGTTCTGTTTTTATTGTGCTAAATATATATACAAATATTCTGATAGAATACAGATCAATGATCTTGACGAAGGTTGTGTCATTTCCCATGATTGTTCCATCCAACATACAATATCTTTTAGGTTAATTTCTCAAAGCTTATATAGCATTATCATCTTCATTTATAACATCAATTGCTATATAAAATAAAACCGACATGATAGTATTGGCATCAAGTAGTAGCACGTCCCTTGCGGAACATCGCATTCATCACAGCCCACCTGAAAAGCTCTCTGTCTCTTGCAAGTTCTCCTGCCTCTTCCAGCGTCATGTTCAAGGTTTCTTTGATATCCTGCTGCCAAATTTGTCTTGGTCATTCCCTGCCTCGTCTTGCAGGAACAATGCCTTCCATTACCTTTCTCTTCAGACCACAGTGGCGTTTAATGTGGCCAAAATATTTCATCTTCCAGGACATGATGTTATTTATGAGCCAATGCTCCTTGATATGCAGGTCTTGTAGGATGTCTTTTTTCTTCTCTTCTCTGTTCAGAATGTTCTAAGAACTTTTCTATAGCAACTTGTTTCAAAAGCTTCAATTTTGTTTTTAATGTTTGTGTTATGGTCCATGATTCACATCCATATGTTGCCACAGGGAATATGTATGTTCTTAGAAGTCTTACTTTTGTTTCTTTGCATGTGCTGTGTCATAGTTTCTTCATAGTATTGGCAAAGGTAGGATAATTATACATAGATTTGTACTGTGAACCTGACTTGATAATAGATAACCATTATTGAGAGATATCAAGCTGTACAAATATTTATTATCAATCTTTCAAATTCTATTATTATACTTCTTTTATTTTGGGAGCATGAGATCACACTTTAGTTGATCTTATTACAAGAAGTGTACACTGAAACATTTATATACATTCACCTTTAGTGGTAGTTATTGTTTATTGAACTAATGTCGCAGCACTTCGTCAGACCTATATGTGCTCAGTCTCCCCCAATAGATGTCGAAGAGTATCTATACTGATGGTTCCTGTGGCTCGTTGGTTAAACACACTCCTAGTAGTTGTTTCTGCAGAAGTTTGTTTATGTATTAAAGTTTCTAGCAGTCCTATGTCCATTTTGTGATGCACTATTGTGATTGTCCTAGTCCTTGTTTTCAATAAGGTTGTTTGGAATTTACATGGTCATAAAAGTAATGGGAAAAATGTAAAATCATAAAGTAAAAAATAAATCTTGTCATCTGTCACAGTTGACTTTGTACTCAAAGACCCTCGCCAGATGCATGATGAAAAAAAAGAAATTCTACCTCCACATAGGGAAGAAATGGCTGTTGTACCCAAACCTTGGGCCAAATCATATCTGATCTCTTTGGACTATATAGCAGAACACCTGCATAATACCAGTCCATGCATGATGCAAGTTTTAGATCTTTGGCATGTCAGCTTTGGGTAAGATTTTAACATTGTATAATTTTTAGCTGCATGCTTTATTTGAAGCTCTCTAACATTTAATTATTTATAGACTTTGCAAACACACACACATCTACACACTTTTAGGAAAATACACATGTTAAAAGATATATTTCTTGAAAAAATTTAACAATAAATTATGCATAAATATATATTTTTGGTTTTATTTGTACAAATTCTTGTTGTATTCTCTTTTTTTCATCCTATTGAGATCTGATTGCAATTGCTTTGAGGAACTAGAAAATTGTCACATAAACATTTTGCATTTATATTTTTGTATTAGGTATCACATAGTATCGAAATAGGGGAAGACTGCAGTAAAACTTGAAATAGTGAAACACGTACAAACAAAGTACTATAGTTTTACAAAAACAGAAACAGTGACGATAAACAGCAACGTTTCGACCAACAAGGCCTTTATCAAGCAAACGAACAAACAGGAGTGACAAATTAAAATGAAACACAAATGCCGTAAAATGGACGACCAAATACAAACGTATCTAAGGAAAAGCTGGAATAAAAACCAATAACGAAATAAATGTAACACAAAAAACACACATAAAAACTAGAATAGAACGGAAAAGAAACAATGAAACATCTAGTAAATATATAACTTGAATACATGCAACATATACCCATATAGAGTACAAAGCATAGGAAGAGAAAGTACTAAGAAGCATAAGAATGTAATACGTTGAGCCGCAGTGGTCAAGGTACCATACAAAGAAATCAACCGATTCTCCAGAGCAATCGACTACGATCATCAGAGGAACATGATCGGATGGCTGTGACCTGGACATCGCAAGCTCCTGAATGGCCAGTATCATTGAAATGGGTACTACAGGGTCAGGCATTGGCGATATCACGCAGTGTTGGGCGAATCGGTCACTGAGTCTCCTGCCGGTTTCCCCAATATACGCCTCAAGCCTAATATCCAGAGTCATTTTGGCACCATCCAGTGTGGCCGTCGGTGCTGCAAAACTTGTGCTTATGTCATACAGACCCGCACGTGTCTTTTCCAAAGCACGCTCGTTGTTGAAGACAGTTTCATGCAGTCCCGTAATATTATCTGCAAGCGGTGCAACAAGGCCTATATTGGGAAACCGGCAGGAGACTCGGTGACCGATTCGCCAACACTTGCGCGAATACGCCAATGCTCTGTGACTCTGTAGCTACCCATTTGACGCCTGTTGAACGAATTCGAGTTGTTTCCTTATAAGAAGTCTTTCTAGTTTTACTTCTACTACTTTACTTCTCCTACTATTTTAACCTTGTTATTCTAATAGGTTGTCCAGTTTTCTTCAAATTAGTATATAATAAGATATATATATGTTTATTTATTGACTAGTAGTTATTTTTTTATATTTAAAAAATTGCTTTTTGCCTCCTTGAATTAACTGTGTAAAATGGAGAAAATAACTGCGCATGAAAAGAGCCCCCAACCCCATTCCCCCAAATGATTCTAATTTGTTTTCCATAAAGTGTTTTTCAATGAAAAAAATCACAGAATAGCACAAATAAATAAATACATCTCAAGTACATCTCAGTATTTATACTTGAAGTTGCCAAGTAAACAAATAGTGCAAGTTAAATACCTATAGATCTGTCAAAGAAATTTTAAAGTATCACATTCCTTGTGGCTAGACTGAGAAGATAAATTTTGTTTCCTTTCATCTTTCAATCTCTCTCTCTCTCTCTTTGCCTTTTACCCGGTTGGGGCATAGGCCCTCAACCAACTCATGCCAAGTCTTCCTATCTCTAGCTATCTCCTGCAGCTCCCTCCAGCTCTTCTTTATATTGTTGATCTCTGCCTCCAAATCTCGTCTCCATGTATTTCTCGGCCTCTCCTTCTTTCGCTGTCCCTGCGGGTTCCAGGCAAGGACCCTTCTTGTTATATTCCCTCCGGTTTTCGCAGAGTGTGTCCTATCCAGCGCCAGCGTCTTTTTTTAACCTGTTCGTCACTGGAATCTGTCTTGTTCTCTCCATAAGTTCCTCATTTGTGACCCTATCATACCATCTTATTCCTCTATTCTGCGCAGACACCAGTTGATGAATGTTTGCAATTTATGCAGTATTGTTTTAGTTGTTCTCCATGTTTCTGACCCATACAGTAGAACTGCTTTAACATTAGAGTTAAATATCCGAATTTTGTTCTAGATTTGATTTTTTTGGGACTTCCAAATGTTTCAGTGCAATGAAAGCTCCTTGCCTTCTGTATTCTTATTTTAACATCTCTATCTGTTCCACCCTTTTTGTCTACGTTGCTGCCCAAATATGTGTATGATTCTACCTCTTGAAGTGGGATTTCACCCAGGGAGATCGAGTTGTCATTTGTTTGGTTAATTCTCAATATCTTTGTCTTTCCTTATGAATGTTCAGCCCTAGTTGCTGGGACCTTTGATTCAATGTGTTAGCTTATCCTGCATCTGATTTTGTGTATGTGACAGAAGGGCTATATCATCAGCGAAGTCCAGATCATCTAGTTGCTCTGTCAGAGTCCATTGGATTCCATTTCTAGTGTTAGTTACTGTGGTCTTCATAATCCAGTCTATTGTCAGTAAGAACAACAAAGGTGATAGAAGACATCCTTGAAGCACTCCTGTTTCTATTCCGAAAGTATCTGTTAGTTTACCTTCATGAAGAACTCTACATTTCATATCTGTATATGTTGCTTTTATTAGGTTAATAATTTTCTGTGGGATTCCATAATGCCTCATTAATTTCCAAAGGGTTTTCCTATCAATACTGTCAAAAGCCTTCTCATAATCAACAAATCCGATATAAAGTTGGGATTTCCATTCAATACTTTGCTCTATTATTATACGTAATGTGGTATCTGGTCAGCACAGGATCTATTTGGTCGAAGCCTGCCTGTTCATCTCTTAGCTTTATATCGATGGTATCTCTCAGTCTCTCCAGGATGACTCTGCTTAGTATTTTCCCAGGTACTGAAAACAGCATTATTCCCCTATAGTTTTCACACTTCTGAAGGTCCCCTTTCTTGGTAGCTTCACCAGGTATCCTTCTCTCCAGTTTGCTGGTATTTCTTCGGTCTTCCAGATTCTGCTAAATAATTTATACAGTATTTCTGTGGATGTGTTTATGTTGGCTTTAACCGCTCTGCTGAATACCATCTGGACCGGCCGCTTTTCCATCTTTTAAAGTTTAATGGCTTTACTAATCTCCTCCTTGGATGGTTTCTCACAGTTGATGTCCAAGTCAATTTCTGCCGGTTGGATATCTGGGGGTTTGTAGGTGCTGGTCTGTTCAGGAGTTCCTTGAGTATTCCATCCATCTTTCCATTTGGTCTCTAACATTAGTGATAGTTTCCCCACTACTGTTTTTGATCAACCCATTTGATGGTCTGTATTTTCCTGCTAGCTTTCTAGTGATATTGTAAAGATCCCTAAGGTTTCCTTTTCCTGCAGCTACCTCTGCTTCTCTTGCTAGATCTTCTACGTATTGTCTTTATCTAACTTTATTTGTTTCTTCACTTTCTTGCTAGCTTCTGTGTACTTTTCATGGTCTATGGCTTTGGCAGTTCTAGTTTTGCTATTATTTAAATCTGCTTTCCTCTTTTCCTTTCTTCTATTTCCTTGGAGTTTCTGGAGTTATCCATGCCTTATGATTCGCCTTCTTTCCTAATACTCTGTGCATGTTTCATTCCAAATATTTTGGCTTGTGCCATTGTCCTCAGCTCCTTTATCTTCTAATGGTTGCGAACTACTATGCTTATTAAAGCTGGATCGGGAACTGTTCCTTAGTTATCTTGACTCTGTCTACATTATTTGTACTCAAGACCATGCGATGCATGATGAAAAAAGAAATTTACCTCACAATGGGAAGAAATCTCTGCCCACCTTGGGACCTCTTTACTCTTGCTATAGAGAACCTGCATAATTCTAGTCTCATGCATGATGGCAATTTGATTTTCTGTTCTGGTTGGTAAGATTAACAGGTTGATTTTAGCTATCTTTATTTGAAGCTACTCTAACATTTAATTATTTATAGATTTGAAATCTCCACCACACTACCACACACACACATATCTCACACTTTAGGAATACACGAAGATATTTTCTTGAAGTAAATTTAACATGTAAATTTTTGATTATGTATTTTGAGTTTTATGTACAAATTCTTTTTACTTTTTTCATCCTTTGATCTGATTGCAGTTGCTTAGAACTAGTTGTCACATAAAATGCATTTTTTTTGATTGGGTTTCCCTAGTAATGCTCTACTGATTTCCCTGACTCTTAACCTTTTCCATCCATCGCTTGTTTAAGCATTAGCCTTATAAGAAGCTTTCTAGTTTTACCTAACTATTTTCTTCTCCTTGTTTAACTTGTTTCCCTATGGTTTCCAGTTCTTCACATTTAGTTAATAATCAAGATCAATATGAATTTATCTATTGACAACTAGTCTTTTTTTTATATTTAAAATTCGTGCCAATTCTGAAAGCTGTGAAATGGAAGAAAATAACTGCGTGAAAACTCCTAACCCCATTCTCAAATGATTCTAATTGTTTATAAAGTTTTTCTCTGTCCAGTGCACAATAAATTTATACATTAGTACTTCAGTATTTATTGAGTTGAAATGCTAAAATTGTGCAGTAAATACCTATGACTGTCAAAGAAATTTTAAAGTATCGACATGTCCTTGTCAGACTGAGAAGATAAATTTTGTTTCCCACACATCTTTCAATATGTTACCATATTCATTTCACATAATATGTTAGAAATAAACAGTTTAATTGTGTTGTCTTACAATCATGGATTCATCTCAGTGGCTTTACAGTTCTGATACATGTACAAATATTTGCTTACAAATATGTACAGCTCAGGAAGAAATATTTTCCAAGTTATGAAGTGGGGCCTACATTAATTTCTGTAAATAAAAAACTAATAGTTGTGTAAATAAATGAATGTAGCCTTTGCTATTCTATCTACGGTGGGGAAATTCACTGCCATCTCCACGAAAACAAATCTCAGAATATTAATCTCAAATGAGAAATCTGTGTTGCTGTATGACATGGAAACGTTTACAGTCACCTAGTTAAGTACATATAAGATTCAGACATTTGTCAACGGATGTCTTCGAGGAATTCTCAAACTAAGATGGTATGATTGAGTTGCAAACACAAACCTGTGGATAAGAACTGGACAGGAACCCATGATGACCCAGGTTAAGAAGAGAAAATGGCGATGGGTTGGGCATACCCTACGGAAAACACAGTTGAGTGTCATTAGACAAGCAGTTGAGTTGAACCCGCAAGAAAAACAAAAGAGAGGATGCCCTAAACAGACCTGGGGACAAAGTCTTCTTGAGGAACTGAAGAGTGATCGACTATCTCAAGAGACTATGAAGAAAACAGTCAGAGACCGAGAAATATGGCGAACAACTGTTGACGCCCAATGCTCCATGAGGAGCAGAGAGGATAGGTCAAAGAAATTAATGTAATTCACACAGTTTTGTGCATCTTTGCATGTACATTTTTTTAAAAAGAGTTAAAGAAAATGAGAATATTTCTGCTGATACTAGACTAATCATTCAAGAACAGATGAATAATTCATTTCGCTTTGACAATGTTTTTGTTTGCAATTAATTCCTTACAGGGGATTGCGCTTTATTGACACTGCAGAGTTTCAAGGAAAGGAGGAGTCCATGGAATTATCTACATTTCAAAATTTGTGCATGCGACACATTGATGCTGCTAAAGATGGATTGCTAAAGAAGTAAGTTCAGATTATTGACAAGAGATCAGTTTAATGTGATTTGACTTATTTCTCTCCACCCGCGTGGCATGCCCCTCAACAGTTGTTCACAACTTTTCCCGGTCTCTGGCTGTTTTCTTTATGGTCTCCCAAGATAGGTTTGTTGCCTGATCTGCTGATGTTCACTTCTTCACTTCCTTCATTGTACCTTATTGAGATGGGGGAGATGTATCTTTGTACACTTGTCTAATGCATTTTTAAAGTTAGTATTAATTTCTGTGAAGTTGTTCTTGATGCCGTCACTCCTTCTTTTGCATGGTCATCCTCTTGCTCTGTATTCATTATATTTTTTCAATGGGGCTCTCTGTGGTAGGTGATACCAGAGCCGATCTTCACTATATATTGACAGATTTATGTTTTTTTTTTTTTTGCAGGTGGTTTCCTGAAGTTCAAACAATCTTTTACCAAGGAAACAAACGAAAACAAGTTCCAAGCAACCAAGAACAACATAAGCTAGAGTCCTTTTTTAATTGTGCAGCTACTTTGATGACACAGAACTTGCAAAATCTGACACTTGATTCCATTAAGGACTATACCAATTTATTGGTTCAACCTCCTGTAAGTATGGCTTTCAAAAAGTCAATATTAACTTAGTTTATGCCTGACACAATTAGTTTCATTAGTTTAATAAATATATTCTAAAGCAAATCTTATAAGAACGGTTTTCTGGCCAAAACTATGTTACCAGTGTCAAACATGGCCAATAACAGCAGCTAATGAGCAGAAAGTCATAACGACAGAGATGAGGTTTCTTAGAAGAGCTGCAGGTGTGACAATAAGAGACAAAATTAGAAATGAAGAAATCAGAAGAAGACTGGATGTGAAACCAGTCATGCAATTCATAAAAGAACAACAGATTAAGTGGTTTGGACACCTGACAAGAATGTCCTGGTATCGTCTATCACAGAGAGCCACACAGAAAAAGTATAAGTACAGAGCAAGAGGAAGACCACGCAAAAGATTGAGCGACGTCATCAAGAACAGTCTTACAAAATAATAACAGCTTACAAAGTGCCTTAAAACAAGCACACAAGATCACTGCAATCCCCCCCACCCACCCATCCCCAACACTTCTATAAAGAAGTAAATGGTGGAAGAGAAGAAGAAGAAGAAATATATTTAATGAATAATGAAAGTGACTGAATAGATACACAGAATAATATAAAGCAGGGATGTGCAACCTTTGCTGGTCCGAGGGCAGGGTGTAGAATTACACTCTGGTCGTGGCCATACCTTTCAAAAATATAACATTAAATATAACATATTTCATCATAACATGTTTTTGTGCCAATCTGAAAGCTTAATTGCACAGAATATAATTAACACATTACCATATTATGGAGATGATACTTAATCTGTTATGACAGTATTTAAACAGAAAAATAGCAACTTACTTATAAATATTTATCCGCATAGTTGATATCAATAAGAAGATTGTGTACTTGTGTCTGTTGAACAAGACGCTGCATTGTTGATTGTTCATTTGAGGGTCATCGCACATCAGACGTGCCCATAATTGCTCTTACCTCCTCCAAAGCATTTATTTCATTGTGCTTAGACTAACAACTCCTGTACTGTGTTGGTTGATGTATCTGTTGTGGTTTCTCTCATGGTTTTCCCGTGCTGCCGCACTTATTGGTATGCATAACTTGCGCAACCGAGATAGAAAATACCCTTTATCTTCTCCGTTGAAGTCTTCAGAGCTTATGTTTTCTCTTAGAGCATTGGTGATGTCGCTTTTATCCATAGAAGACCAACTCTCGATCGCAGCATTGCTTGCTAGTGCATCCACTCTCTCATTGCCTTCACTCCATAATGACTTGGAACAAAGATGAAGGTAAGTGTCTGGATAGTTTCATTTTGTATTAATTGCAACCACTGCCTTCAGACATAACCAGTCTTGATCTTCTGTACTGATGTTTCATATCAGGTACTATGTGAGATATTAATAGCCGTAACAAGTTCTTGAAATGAGTATCTGTTAAAGTGTTTCAGTATTGTTACTGATCCAGCAGCCTCGTAGTTATTTGCCCTTTTGGTTAATAGAATGCATTGTATTGTATTGTTAAGGAGTCTGTGAATTTCTTGCCCTCACTTGTTTATTTTCTTACCATATCGTCTGCATATGGTGAATGTATTATTTATTGTAGATGAGAGAGAGGAAGACAGAGAGAGAAAATCTTGGACATCCTGACTTCATGGCATGGTAGAGCGTCAACATCTGAGTTGATAGCGAACATTAAAAATAGAGATTTGGGAAGATCCATGACCGCCTACGCCAGCCAGCACGTCATCTGATGATGATGATTATTTATTGGGAAACATGGCCTTGCGGTATATTTCTCAGTATGATACAAGTCTTCGAAATACCCCCCCTTGAATGTTTTTTCTGTAAAATAACCTTCAATTTTGATTTTGCTGTTTATGTTCCCCCTATCCCCCACCTTCCATTACGATGCCGCCTGATGCGGCCGCCTCTCTGTATCATAGCGTGGCACGGTCCTGTTGGGAATGATTTGGTCAGAATTATTTGTGAATGCTATTTAACATATTTTTATCTTCAGACATCAGTAAGAGCATATGAACATTCTGGATTCATCTTGCGACTAATTTTGAATGAGAGTGAGATCAAGTTTGAGCCAACCTTTAGTGACTTTCAGGTGGTCCTTGTCAATGTGTTTGATGTCATGATGAAAGCATCTCGAGATATTCCACGTGTGGAAACAAAGCTGTATTCAGAATGGGTAACTACTGCATACTTCAGTTGTTTTCTGTGCATTCAATATGTTCTATTGTCATTTTTTTCTTCAATTTATGCGTAAACTTCCTTAGCCAGAAGTTGTAACATATAGAAGTTGTACATATAGAAGTTGTGATGTACTTCTACAGACATTATTGTTATCAATATTTTCACAGAATTGTTTCCTACATTACTCCGTTGCTGCAACAGGGCATGTTTTATATCAATGTAATGGCACATTCTTATTCTGGAGCACATTCGTATTTTAGCTGATGTTTTTTTAGCAGAAGTTTTCTATTTTGAGGCATTAAAAAGTTGTAACGTAAAAATATAAATAAGGAAAAATTATGTTCAAATAATTATAAAATAATTTTAGCCCTAATAAAAATTTGTCTAACAAAGATTTTGTATGGTGAGAGATTGTACAAATTAAATATTTATTAACTCTTGGAGGCCTAAATGCCATGCTAAGTGGCAATTGTTGAGACACCAATTTCCAAACGCCACTCTAAAGGTTGTACTAAATTTATATTCCATTCCAATTATAATAATATAACCGAAAATCATTCGTCATTTCCGACTTCACATGTAGACATAACTGTTTTTTAATTTTAGTTCAGTAAACTGTGATACAATATAGACATGCATGCATGTTTCATAAACTATAGCAAGGCTTTCGACCATATACAACACCAGAAAATGTGGAACATCATGAAAGACATGCATTTTTCAACACACATAATACAAGTCATAAAATCTCTATACCGCAAACAACAGGCAACCATTAAAATAGGAGGCAAAACAGCTGAATAGTTTGAGATCCAAAAGGGGGTAAGACAGGGATGTATTTTGTCTCCATACTTATTCAACATATATGTGGAGAACATCATGAGGAATGTAAAAGACGATGTCAACTATGTGAATTACGACCCTTTCAATATAGGCGGCAAATCCATAACATAGCTAAGATATGCAGACGATACAGTATTATTATCCACCAGCAAAGAGGGTTTGGAAAACCTAATCATGACAACCAAGAAACATAGTGAAGACCAACATCTAATTTGAATACACAAAAACAAAAATAATGTCAACTGACAAAGCAAAAGGCT
The DNA here is from genome assembly GCA_020796225.1 of Arion vulgaris. Taxonomy (NCBI): domain Eukaryota; kingdom Metazoa; phylum Mollusca; class Gastropoda; order Stylommatophora; family Arionidae; genus Arion; species Arion vulgaris. The sequence continues at coordinate 12,672,433 of CM036774.1, forward strand.
CACCTAACATCCAAATAAACAATGAAGAACTCCAATGTGCAGAGAGCTACGAATACCTGAGCTCAATAGTTAACAATAACAGTGACTGCTCAAAAGAGATCTCAAGAAGATTGGCAATAGCAATCAAGAAGTTAAACACTATGAAGAACATGTGGCAAAGCACCAGCAAAGTATTAAAATTAAAAATATTGAGAACATGCATTTTTCCAGTGGCTACTTATAGCTGTGAATCATGGACCATTACACAAAAACAAGAACGAAAATCCAGTCCTTCAAAACTAAATGCTACAGAAAGATCCTAAAAAACCATGGACAGAAAAAGAAAGAACACTGATGTTCTGAAAGAACTGAATGTTAAAGACAATTGGCTGATAAACAATATACTATAAAGAAAATTGAGATACTTTGGTCACATCAAGCGTTACGATGGCCTGGAGAGAACAATATTAGAGAGCAGGGTCTCAGGACGCAGAGGCAGACCAAGAAGAAGATGGATACAAGATATTAAAGAAACCATGAATATGACCATCGACGAAGTGGGTGAACTAGCTAGAGACAGGGTGAATTTCAGATGAGCTGCAAAGAGAGCAACTTCCTATAAAGGATATGCATCTTGATGATGTTGAAACTGTGATAACCTTTGCAAAAAATATCAACAGATTTTTTACACATAACTTCAATTTGAAATAGGGACTTCATCTTCTGACATTAAAAACTGTAAAATAAATGTTATTTTACAAATAAATAATGATGAAACTTTCCTGGATTGTGTAAATATGTATGTAGTATGAACAGAAATACGTTTTAAGGCTTGAAGATGTATAGAATAAATATTTAAATTAAGTGGTAAGTGACAATTTTGTTCTCATTTTATTATTTAAATTTTTTTCCTTCTTACTAAAAATTATTATATATCTCGATTATATTATTCTGAAATATTTCACTAATGTAAATAAATGATCATTCAATTGAAACATTTTGATATATTATGTTCTATATATAAATAATATCAGTTTTATGACAAACTAGTAACAGTTATCTGTATAAAATGTATGATTTAAAAGGTCTTGTAAAATGTAGTTTTTTATATGGTACATTAGAGTTAATGTTATGCTAAGTTAAAGTATTGTAATATCTATCTACTTTCATTATCTGGTACATTAGAGTTAATGTTATGCTAAGTTAAAGTATTGTAATATCTATCTACTTTCATTATCTGGTCGACTAGAGTTAATGTTATGCTAAGATAAAGTATTGTAATATCTATCTACTTTCATTATCTGAGTATTGTTATTTCAGAGTGGAAACAAAGCCAAGGCTTTCTTGAAACCAATTATTCTGGATGAGTTTTTGGATTGTCACAAGGAGAAAGTTGGTGCCCTCATTACACAAGAGTGCATTGGACCAACTGAACACACCAAAGTTTATGAAAAGTACTCGGACTTGATCAGCAAACAGGTATGAAACAATGATCTAAACATGCTCAATTAACTTGACTTGTAGTCACTTTATAACCATCATGGATATTTATAACTGACATAAATGTTGTGAAATATTCATCATGATTTGATATTTCTGACAAATATTTAGTTTGATTTGTGTGTAAGTTATGTTATGTTATGCTATCGATGTCATGACACATTGGGCATTCCCATTATTGTGCATTTAGATTAAAATTTGGAATGGATTGTGTGCTAACATGATTTATTGTTTCTTATGTTAAGTCATCATCATCATATAGCTAGTCATGAACAGAATCCCACTCGCTGACCATATTGAAAGAGATGGGTGTCAATATTGGTGCAGCCCGAAAAGAACGACATACTAAATATGCAAAGAGATTGATTAATCAACATCGAACTGGCGTGTTGGGTTGCTGGACACTGCTGGATTTGCTGAGATGGAGATCGGAACACCTATGGACATGTCCGGAGTGCTATGATGATAGTCCTAATATAACTATGAGCAGAAATTTGCCACCCTAATATTAATCCTGACGTTCTGAGTCCGAATCACGCTGCGACAGTTTGGTTGCAAATTGTTTGCGTGGATTTTAACAAAAGGACAATGGCACCACTCGTTCAGAAAGCAATGGCAAACTACTGAGCGTAATAATGCCTAGAAAAATCACAAACAGCGTTAAAAGCTGGAGTTGATTCGCAAAGTCCTGTAAAGGACATGCAATTAACTAATAGTCCTTTGGAAGTTCTCTCTCATATGCCAAATGTCCTGCCTCTGCAGCCATCATGCTAAAGTCTTCAGTTACATTCTGAATCCATCTTCTCTGTGGTCTTCCTCTTCTCTTTGCCTGGATGCCTTCTTTCATAATGGTCTTCTCCAATCCTTCATGTCTCCTTATATATTCAAAATCCATCAATTTCTTATTTGAAGCAGCAGCCAGCTTTCTTTGATTTTGATTTCTTTCTGGATAGATCTAATTGTTGTCTTGGTTGCGAACCTATGCCTCCCTAGGGATGAAGGGTGAAGAAGAAGAAGTGATTTCTTTCTCTTTGTTGTATTTTAAAATCTATTCCATACAGAATTGTCTCAATTCTAAAGTAGTAACAAAAAATTATTAATATTTAACAAAATCTTTGCTACTCATGAACTGAAATGAAGCTTGTACATGAACATATATACCCACTTATTGTTTCTTTTCTGACTTGAAGGCTAATGAAGATGTTGCCAAATTTATTGAAGAGCAGCACACTTTTGATGAGCATGCAAAGGAACTTCTCAAATACCACAGGCTTGTTGAGGAAATCACTTACAGTTCCGTCAAGGTAAGATGTAATTAATTTGAACTTGAATAAAAGGATGAAGGACTATTCATAATTTATTCTATTCTTGTTGCTTCATATCGCTGATTCATATATTCAGATTACTTTTAGTATCTTAAAATAAACACAGTTCAAGCTATAGCAAATATGAGCACACAGAAAATGTACTGCACACTGCTGTAAATGTAGAAAAGGCATATTTTGAGCACTTCATGTATTTATATTTTTCTTTTCCTTCATCAGTCATCAGCTTACAGTACCAATAGCTTTAATGAACTGTTGGATTCACATCAGTTCATGCATAGAATCTCTCTGGTTTGGTAATATCTTCTGACAACTATGCTGTTACCTTAACTTATCTTGTCTGGAAATTATTGTCTCTGCATGGTGTGATTCCTTCTTCTGCATTCTCACTAGATTGGAATTTCGATTCTCTAATAAAGGCAGCCGTCTGCCTCAGATTATCAGCCAGGCCATACAGTTTGTCTTGGACGCTAGTGTAAGTGGGCCACCTCTTTCTTCTCAAGTCTGCATACTGGGGGCAGTTCTGTAGGATATAATTCCTATGATTTCTGCTTCCTCGTTTGTGCCGACCTCTTCCCGCAGTAAGTTTTAGCCACCTCGTAATGGTAGGTCTGACATTCTTACTGTGTGGCTAAATCTCCGAGGCAGATTGGCGATCGTAGAATCTGTTATCCCATTCCTCATTGTGAGGGGTTGTTGCACCATGTTATGTGTCTTATGGCCTGCTGCATCCGTTTTCTGCAAGCAGTTGTTTCGGGTTAGCATTCCCTAGCGGACAAGTGCATACGATTTCAGCCAAACCTCCTTAGTTGCCTCTTACGACATGAGTGGCAGGTAACAGTGGTTATATTCTTTACACTCCAAATTTGGGCCCCGGTAACCACTCGGGCGGCATGTTGTGATTGATTTATTATGGATGTTTTCTTCTGCAATCAGTTTCCTATGATACTCATATGTCTAAACAGCAAGATAGTTGCCCCTTTGAATCTAGTCATTAGCAAGAGGTTCTTGCAGGATACCCATAATTTTTCCTTCAATAGTCACACAGCTCCAGGTTTAACTCTTTCCACGCGCTGTTATTTCCTCAATTTTTAAGCAGTTAATTCAAGGGAGGTAAAAAAAAAAAAAAATTACGATCCCAACTACTTGTCAATAGATAAACATATATATATATATATTATTATATACTAAATTGAAGAAAACTGGACAACCCATTAAAATAACCAGGTTAAAAAGTAGTATAAGTAAAACAGTAGAAGTAAAACTAGAAAGACTTCTTATAAGGGAAGCAACTCTATGGTGCAGTGTGCGGCTAATAGCGTGCAATGGACTTCCGCCATGGCGCAGTGTGCGGCTTAAAGCGTGGAAAGAGTTAAAACTTTAAGTCATTAAAGAGTGGTCATCTGTGCAGAATGTGTTCAAGTATTTAGGGACAATATTGGCATTTTCACTCATCAGTTTGAGCAATTTTCATTTTGGGAACAAAGGCTTGTAGTCTACTGTTAATGTGTGAGTCTTAACCAACGGGACTGCAGAGCCGATATATCGGTTCAGAGTAATGTTCATGATGTCGCAGAACCGATATATCGGCTTTTGGATGTCTGTTCACGGAAACGAAAGTATCTTCAGAACCCTTTACTGAAGTTAAAAATCTTCAGAAACGGAAAGTACATATATGTAGGTACATTACTATCTCCATTTAACAAAGATTTGAAAGAGGGAAAGCAGTGTATTATTGTGTTCAAGTCAATACTTTTTTTTTAAACGTTAATGTTTTCGACGATGTTTACAGTGTAATCTTGAGTACTGTTAGATCAAATTATAACTTGTGATAGTAATGAAGAAGATTTAATTGATGGTAATAACGACATTTTGATTGTTTATGAAATGCAGTATCGATAGTTGTAAGTCTAATGTAATAATTGCATCTAAAGAATGGGCGTTCCACAATCCATTTATTGACGTAGACACTAAAAGTGAATATTATAAAAACTACCGCACCTAGTTAGATGAAACTTATAGAATATGTTCCCACATGGTCTATCGTCATTTAATTACTACTTCTGGAAACATCTATGAATATTAAGATGTAATACAAACCGAGAGTAAAAATATTTTTTATGATTTTTCGTTTTTCCAAAATAGTCATGCTACAATAATCTAATTTTCTCAAACGTATATCATCTGATGTAAAATATTATTATATTAATGTATTCCACATCCAATTACCAACAATTTAATATATTAAATGTCATACTTTAGAGAAACAGTACAAGAGTTATAAAGGATTAAACTAATTGACATTGAATGTTAAATTTGAATCGCAAAATAAATGCGTCCAGAGGTCAAAATAATACAGGGCGAAAGGGTTAAGATACGGGTATGTTAGATTCAGTCAAACTTTAACATGGGATCTTGTCATTAGTTGCCACATGCTGAGGGACATACTAAACTAAACTATCAATAAATAACCATGGACTTATAAAAAAAGTAAAGGAACCATTTCTTTTCATATTATCTGGTATATTAGAGAATACAGTGCAAGTGCTATATTTTCCATTGACCATTGGATGTGGCAGTCTCCTTTAAATCCCAGTGTTTTTTTTGATACCCTACTCAAGTGGGTTGACCTGAGAGTACAGTCGGGAAAAAAAAAATCTTCCAGTGTGTTCACCGGGCCCGCAATGAAAGCATAAAAAAATACCACTGCGACCTACAAGGCATGTCGTAAGAGGCGACTGATGTAGGTACCTAGGGAAGCTACTCTAGTAAATAAAAGGCATTGCAGAAATCGGATGTGCTAGCCTACTTGTAGGCATATAACTGGCACAACATACAATCACTTTTAGGCTCAGATCACATACACATGACACAGAGTGATTAACAAGTGGTCGATATGGAGCGTTCAAAGTAGAAAAGAAAACCAAATCACACTATAACTGTGTAATTGAACCCTGACCATACACCTAAGAAGCTTGTGCTTAGACTCATAGAATCATGTAAAATTGCATTAAAACTTTCAATGTCTTATCAAACGTATGTAGAAGTCAGCTTACGCTAGTGGAAATTTCAGATGTATTTTATCCAGCATGGGGTGCTAGTGCAGTCATTTACATTTTTCTGTCATGATGTTGATTTTCTTATTTCTTTGTTCTCCTAGATTGTGTAACCCTGTTGTTGCTTCCATTGTTGTTATTGGAGAGCTTCCTAGTTCTCCCGTAAAGATTCAAAGTCCTGCATTCTGAATGTTGTCCAGCTTCTGCATATTTATATTTACTGCTGAAGCAGATCTGCTTATTTCATATTCAAAAGTTGAGCAAATGTCCTACACTGACTTGCTTTGTGATTTGTATATCCTCTCTGCACTTTGTGCCTTTCAAATTTTTCATTGAACATAATTTGCATGCAGCTTTTTCTGTTCCTTCAAATCCCCATTCAACTCTTAGAACCCCGGCTCCCAATATTTTGGGATTGAATGTAAGCGTTGCATACCCGAGCTCCCAATATATTGGTCTGAGCATATTTTGTCACTATTTTTCAGTATTTGAAAATACATTGTGTACAAATGAGACATAAAACGCAACCCATGTGTTCTTCATCTTTTTACGAGATGGCAGATGCTGTTGTGTGATTTTATTGTACTGATAAGGTAATTAGTTAAGTATTTTTGTGCTAAAAAGATAATTTTCGGAAATGGTCATTCTAAAAGTATAACAGAGCAAGCTGATGAATTTGTTTTGAATAAATTTGAAGATAAATTAGACTTAAAATATGATTATTCTGATATAACGGATATAGAAAGAGAGTTAGATGATTATTTAGACGACAAAGAATTGTTTTAATCGATTGATATTCAAGATATATATCTTCAATATTAAGAAAAATCTTCATATACGGGAATATTCGTGGCCGTGCACATATTAAATCAAATAAATTTTAAAGTTTAGTATTCTTCAAATATATAATAATCAGGAATAACGGAGATGATGGGTAAATCAATAACAAATTATAGAGCACTTAAGAGTGCTAAATTATCGTGTTTTAATATAACTCTGATGTATACTGTTTTTGCCCAGGAGCTCGGGAGGAGATTTTGAGGTACAGGTGGCCAGGGTTCAAAGGGTTAAGTCTTTTGTCAAATTACAGTCTTAGTATACACTGTAATTTTGTTTTGTAAGTGGTGGGTTGTCCAGTGTAAAAGTAGTTTTCAAGTTTGGTGTAGATGGTGATGAGGATGTAAAGAGTCTTGGTGTAGATGGTGATGAGGATATAGACAGTCTTGGTGTAGATGGTGATGAGGATATAGAGAGTCTTGGTGTAGATTGAGATATGACACGGGAGTGAGGATATAGACAGTCTTGTAGATGTATGAGGATATAGAAAGTCTTGTGTAGATGGTGATGAGGATATTTGTGATGGGGTGAGGATATGCATCTTGGTGTAGATGGTGATGAGGATATAGACAGTCTTGGTGTAGATGGTGATGAGGATATAGACAGTCTTGGTGTAGATGGTGATGAGGATATAGAAAGTCTTGGTGTAGATGGTGATGAGGATATAGACAGTCTTGGTCATGTTTTTTTAACTGCAACCAGATTTTGGTCCAGACATTGAGATTTGACTTGTAAGTTCTGAAACTTTAAAAGTTTTGTGCAAGAGGAACAGTAATTACAGCATCATGTGGGTAGGCAATTTGTCTTATGAAACAATATGTCCTTTAATTTGTTAAAGAGCTACTATCGCACAGCATAAAAAATGTTGTGTACTTATTTCTCTCTGTATCTCTCTCTTAGCCTGTTACGCCCTTGGCGTTTAGGGCAGCAACAAACGTACACCATTCTTCCCTGTTCATGGCCTTCCTCTGTATTGTGTTCCAGCTATGATTCATTTCCTTCAGTTCTTGCTCTATCGTTCTCCTCCAGGTCACCTTGGGTCTTCCACGCCTTTCGCCTACCCTCTGGAGTCCATCTCAGTGCAGTTTTTGTGTTGGAGCCAGTCTCCATGCACATCACATGTCCAATCCATCTCCAGCGTCGTCTTCGGATGATAGTGCCCATATTCTCTTGTTGGCATCGTGCAAGCAATTCTTGGTTCGAGATAGTAGTCGGCCAGTACACGCGTAAGATTTTTTGCAGACAAGTTGTATGAAGGCGGAGAGTCTGGACATATCCTGTTCTGTCATTCTCCAGCATTCCGATCCGTACAGCAATGTTGACAGCACACAGCTGTTATAGATACTAGTCTTGGTTCTGATGCTGTATTGGGCAGATTTCCAGGCGGTCTGAAGGGTCATGAATGCACTTCGTGCCTTACTCAGTCTGTTTTTAATGTCTGATCCAGCGCCTCCTTCATTGCTAATAACACTTCCAAGGTATGTGAAAGCGGTTATTTCTCTCTGTATACTTTCAGTTTTTTTAACAAACATTTCATAAAATTAAATCTTGATAAATTGTGGTGCACATTATACAACAATGTTTATTTTACCAGAAAATGTTGAGCCATGTGTATTATTGGTTATTAGTTACTAAACTGAGGTCATTGCACTCCGGGCAGACCCATAGGGGCTCAGTCTCCCCAACAGATATCAAAGAGTATGCATACTGATGGTTACTTTTGCTTGCTGATTAAACACACCTCTCAGGCATCCAGTTCTACTTGTACAATGGGTAACTCCAAACTGCCTAAATTGCTCTATCAATTCAACATCTATTTTAGTGTCCTCATCCAACAGTCACGAAAAGACAGAAGAACATCTCCTTATCCATCTTCAACTCCCCAACAATCGATGCTGTTGATGCAAGTCTGTTCGCTCTCTCCTTACCGCAAACACCCGCATGCCCAGGACAGTATATCCACATAAGCCTCGGGAGGTTAGAAACTTCTATAGACGACATCCACTCATACTGAAACTGGCCCTTCTGGATCTTGGGAAGCATCGACTGAGAGTCAGATACAACAACGGCTCCAGTAAATGAAGTCCCAGAGAGCCAATGGAGGGCAGCAGTAATGGCCTCAACCTCCATCTTCATACTAGAAGTAGTTGTCCTGTACGCTCCACTGCTCTGCAACAACCCTACCATGCTCATTAGCCAAGAAACCCCAGCCGGACTTCTCACCACGATGAACCGACCCATCAGTATTTACAACAACATCATGTGTATTATACATGAGTGCATATTATATGCAAGATTGTAGGGTATGTAGTAAAAATATCAAGAGACAAGGAAATAGTAGTACTTAGGTAATGATGTGTTAGTAAAGATTTGCCAGTGAAAAGTTATGTTTGTTCGAAGTCTTCCATAAAACAGTTTGTTCTATAAAAAAAAAGAATTGAAAGCCTTCAGTAACACAGTTTGTTCATTTTTAATCATACAGGTGTTAAGACTTGGCATGTTTGAAGTTCACTGTGATGAACTTGTCAGAGCTTTGACTAAACGTGCTGATACCTTGAGGAACAGACTGCTTATACAGATGTGTGAAGATCATCAGAAGGAAAATAAAAAGTAAACATTCCTTTTTTTCCCCACATAGAAATGTATATCTACTTACATATAAATATTTTTGACAATGTAAACATCAGCTGTCTATACATATGTTTAGTTGATGTAGGAAAAAATGCACTACTTACATCTCTCTCTCTCTCTCTCTCTCTCTCTCAATCATTTTTTTGGTGGCCATTTTGATCATTCTTATTGTGATATATAGACAGCTTTTACCAAGAACGTATTTTTACGTCACATCATTCAACGCCATTTGGAACTCTAGTGTTTATCTTTCGGCTATGTGTCCGGTTTCAGCCAGCGTTTACTGGGTTCGCTCTCCCCAGCCTACCTGCAAGGCAGCAGGTTGCTATTTTCTTTCAGGGTATCGACCCTTAGACAACCTACCCTCCTGGGTTGTTGAGCGTCATCTGCCCAGGTTACCTGTCTTTCTTTGGACTACTTGGTTTGCCTACCGTCCAGTTTTGTGTACGGTTTGCTCCGCTAGTCTTTGATTGTCCCCAATCTAACTACAAGGCAGTAGTAGTACTTACATCTCAGATTCTTTTATCTTTTGCTTTAAAGACATTTGCATATATGTAGGGAATTAGAAATGAATATATTGTTAATAATAAAAATAAATAAAATATGAAAGAAATATTTAAGATTATTTAGGAAAGATCAAATGGTTTTTTAAACAATTAAAATTTTTTTGTTTTTAGACTTGTGGACCAGTACAAAGAAATTTCAGACAAGGCGCTTTCTACTCCTGAAAACACAGAAAAACTCATGGAGCAAATGGCATACATCAGCAAATGTGAATCTGAGACCATTTTCTTGCTGGAGAAACAACTGATTAAAAGCAAGGATAGACTGACATTTCTCAGTGACCATGCCAACTTCTCACCTGCAGAGACAAGACTTAATGCTGATGTAAATACAATAACTTCTAACTTCTGCAATATTTCATGTTTGTAAATGTGCTATTAACAAAATTTTCTCATTAATCTGCTCTGGATTGGCTCAATATTTTTGTTATCAGCAAACAATCTTGCGTAATCTGTATCATATGTATCATCATCTCTGGGGGAAAATATCTGTACACTAGATGAAAGAAACCTCCATTAACTCTTAGTGGACCAGGGCAAAAGCCATGTTTTTACAAGCCATTTGTTTTTAGAGTAAAAACACCTTTTGTGTGGCTCCTTGTAAAAAGGGACATAGTGTGGCGTTTGGCCACAAGGAATTAAAGTGCTAGAAAATCTCAACACAGAAAATATGTAAATGGTATTTCAAAATCTAATATAAAACTGTTGGCAGAAGTGATCTAAGCCTAAGAGCGATTGTACATTGTGCCAGTTATGCACCTACAAGTAGACCAGCACATCAGATTTCTGCGACGCATTTTATTTCGCCTGCCCAGTGTGTTCGTAGCGCGTTGGACGACGGGTGACAAGCGCTCTGTGAGTACGGTTCAATTCCGCGGGCTGGCAGAAAAGCCACACTTTCTCCAGATTTACGGTGTTCGTGGCACTGAACTAAAGGGTTATGATGTCCATGGCACAAGCCGAAGAGCTGAAAGCTCAAGTGCTTCTGGTTCGGAAAACAAAATATACTAGGGTAGCTACCCTAGGCCCCTACCTCAGTCGCCTCTTACGTCATGCCTTGTAGGTCGCAGTGGTACTATTCTTTGCTTCCCTTGCTGGCCCTGGCACCACAAGGATGACTCATTCATTGAAATGATGACAAGTTTTCAAAAGTTTTCTAACATTCTGATAAATAACTTGTATATAAATTAATTTAGAGTATGTTGTACTTTGATACAAATTGTTATAAAATTTCATTGTATGCAGGTATTCAAATGGAACCAGCGTATGCCACTTGTTTTTGAGGAGTACAAACAACAGGCCAATGAGAAGAAGTTGCAGTATGAGGAAGCACTCAAAGTAATAATTCATTAATCTAGTCTCTTCTTTTGTTCCTTCAACTATATGACTTAATAATTCATAATGTCCTTGTTGAAACCTAGTCACAACAGAGATGAAGTGTCTACGAAGAATGCTGGGAGTAACAAGAAGAGACCGGCTTAGAAATGAAGATATCAGGAAAAAAGTGAGAACTACATCAGTACTTAACTTTTTCAAGAAGCAACAACTTAAATGGTTCTGTCACATAAGCAGATTAACAACAGGCAGTGCACCACAGTGTCTGCGCAGAATAGAGGGAATAAGATGGTATGATAGGGTCACAAATGAGGAACTTATGGAGAGAACAAGACAGATTCCAGTGAACGAACAGGTTAAAAAAGACGCTGGCGCTGGATAGGACACACTTTGCGAAAACCGGAGGGGAATATAACAAGAAGGGTCCTTGCCTGAACCCGCAGGGACAGCGAAAGAAGGGGAGGCCGAGAAATACATGGAGACGAGATTTGGAGGCAGAGATCAACAATATAAAGAAGAGCTGGAGGGAGCTGCAGGAGATAGCTAGAGATAGGAAGACTTGGCATGAGTTGGTTGAGGGCCTATGCCCCAACCCGGGTAAAAAGGCAAAGAGAGAGAGAGAGAGTGCACCACAGAGAGCAATGCTGCTCCGATATAGTGGATACAAAGAAAAAGGTCGACCACGCAAAAGGTGGACCTCAGAGATAACAGAGGCAACGAAAGACACTATTTAGGAAGCACACACACAAGCCCGTGCTAGAAAACTCTTCTTACCCTGAAGCTGTGAGGCAAATCATGATTGGAGAAGAGAAAGAAAGACAAGGTGTATAGATTGGCTCACTCCAGGTGTCTCCTTTTTCGACCTTTCACTGAAAGACAAACAGGAATCGAGAATAGATAGATAGATAGATAGATAGAGTGTCCTTGTTGATCTCATCACAGCTCACCAGAAAAACCTGCAATCTCTAACAAGTTCTCTCACCTCTTTCATCATCATGTTAAGGTTTCTTTAATATCCTGTTATCACTGTCATCTTGCTCTTCCCTGCCCAGTCTTCCAGGAACCATGCCCTCTATTATTGCTCTTTCCAAACCACTGTAACATTTAATGTTGCTAAAATATTTCAGTTTTTGTTTATGAGAACATGTTCTTTGATGTTCAAGTCTGGTAAGTCTATATTTTTCCACTTCTTTGTCCAGGGCATTAGAAGTTTTTTTTCTGTAGCACTTTGTTTCAAAAGATTATAATTTTTTTTAATTAATGTCCATGATACACATTCATACGTTGCCACAGAAAAGTTACATGTCTTCAGAAGTTTTACTTTTGTTTTCTTGCTTGTATTATGTGAGAATCTCTTCATACTTATAACCTTCTGACGTGTCATAACATCTTTTTTCTGATTTATTTTGTATGATCTCCATTGTTGTTAATTACCAAACCAAGATATAACAAATGTGTAATGTTTTTAATGTTGTCATTGTTGATGGTAACTTTGGGTTGACATTTTGTTTTATCAGTAAACATAATCTGAACTCTTTCCATGCTTTCTGCAGCACACTGCACCACAGTGGAATTCCGTTGAACGCCATACACTTTGTCATTCTAGTTGCTTCCCTTATGAGAAGTTTTTCTAATTTTACTTCTACTATTTTACTTCTATTACTTTTTAACCTTGTTATTCTAATAGGTTGTCCAGTTTTCTTAAATGAGTATATAATAAGATATATATGTTTAAATATTGACAAGTAGATTTTTTGTTAAATTGCTATTTCCTTGAATTAACTGTAAAAAAATTGAGGACATAACCACTTTTGGAAAGAGTTAATTGTCTTTTATTAAGAAAAATATTTCAGTTCTTTACTGTGTTTTATTTAATAGATAAAATTAACTGTTTCAATACCATGACAATATTTGAAAGGAAAACTGTGTCATCTGCGTATCTTAACTATGGAATAATATTTCCACAAATTGTAAACATAAAAATGTTTGTGATTGTGGTCATCCTTTACATTTCTAATTATGGGGTTTTACATAGATGCTAAATAAATATATGGGGAGAGGATGAAAATTTGTTTTACTCCCCTTTTCAGCTTGATGTTTTGTCAACTACTCTTCCAGAGATCCCCGATCTCAGTGTAGGTGAGACTATTGGAGACGGATGGTAAAACGTAGGTCCCGTGTTCAATTTGAGCACGTAAAAGAACCCTTGGCAGTTCAAAATTGAGAAGAGCATGCTGGAAAGCCGCTGTCCGGGCCAAATTCAATTAGAAAAAGATTTAAAATAGAAAGTTCGGACAAAAATATCTTCACCATCTTCAAAATCACATTGGGGACTCTCACCGGTGCTATAGAGTTTGTGAACTGCAGCTGAGATCTTCCTGTGTAAGAAAGAGAACGAAGCATACATGGTTACTCACCAAAGTGCAATGATGATGGTCAATCAATCAATCAATCAATCAATTAATCAATCAATTAATCAATCAATCAATCAGTCAGCTACCATAACTGCTACTTGTTGTACATGATACCGTGTTTCTATTAGGTGTGTCAGTTGTGGTAGAAACCCCATGTTCTTCATGTTGTTCAGCAATTTCTGATGCTATACATAGTTGAAGGCCTTGTTGTAATTTATAAAACAGGTATGGAGATTTAAAGTCTTTGACATACATCATGACACTTGGTAAGCTGCTGTGTAAGATCAAACTACCTGACCAACATCTCTTCATCAAGGTGTAGGGACATGTGAAGCATCTAGAAAGGAAGCAATGGAACAGTGGAGACACACTAGGAGGATCATGAAATAAATCTTTCCACTGAAGTGACTATTGCCTTCCCATACTGTCCATAATTTTTCCAGGCTCTCACCAATCTCATCAAACATCTTCATAACATAGAAAAACTTGACATTATTCGTAATAAATGAATAACCACAAAGTGTATTCTACGTTAGCTATGATGAACAAATAATATTTATTCCATTTATTATTCATTAGTTTAATAATAATTGTGTTGTTTCTAGTTTCTTGATGCTAAGTTATTTTCAGACTGTATACTCTTCAGATATCTGTTGGGGGAGACTGAGCACTATGAAGTCTGCCCGGAGTGCAATGACGTCAGTTTAGTAACCAATAACCAATATTATCAAACTAAATTGTTCATATATAAAATATTTGGTAAATTCTGCATTTAGATTCGCAGGAAAGATTTTGAGGAATTAGAGGTTATGCTACAAGTTGATGAGTTCCTAGTTGAGACATGTCAGAAATCAACCGCTATTTGAAGGCTCAGCCTTGGACAACAAGCTACAGATTGCTGCTGAAAAGGTAATAAACAGATATGCTAACATGTTTTTAACATAATTATAAAGTGGCTAAGACAAATGATTGACTTCCTGCAATCTGTTTTCCTATATGACTTGGTCCCTTTCCATAGAAACGACATGCTACATGCTGGAGGTATTGCACAAAGTACAAACTCTGTAACTGCAGCATAACTCCTGGATTTCCTGAAAATGTACTTATGAACAGAACTGCGTGGTCGATTATAACTTTGGAATGCAAAGCAAATGGCGTAACCACTAAGCAACAGACACCCAAAATGTATTTATATCTAAACATAATACTACCTTATAACTCAAGCAGAACTTAAAAATAATAGATTGTGTTCAGCAGTAGAAAGACAGATATAGTTTATTTCTTGACAGCACATGGGTTCTGTTTGCTGGCTGGAAAAGATGTGCCAACTAACATCATTTGGTGCAGGAGATAGTAACATTGAATTGACTGCTGTTTGAAGGATGAAGCACAATGGTTTGCCCAATTTGCTAAGATATTATTGGAGGACTGGGCTAAGAGAACAGAAAGAAGCTGTCTTTGTATCATGTGTATAAGTTATGTCTTATTTTCTTCACCAGTTAATATATATATATCAGTTTACAGTATGTTGTTACTGTAAATGAATGAATGAATCTTAATCGAGATCTAATAAGCTTCGAAAATGGTTATTAGATATTCACGCTTACACTCAAATCGATTAAAGATTTAAACTAGTGCCATAGTTGTATAGCATACCTATCTTAGTAGTTTGAATTGCTTCTGAAGTGAAGTCTGTTCAATTTAAAATTACAAATATTTGCTCAACTGCCTGCAGGTGTTTGAACCAGAACTGGGTGGGATGAGCTCACTACACATAAGCTACAGGCCAAACTTTAGTTCCACAAATTTAGTAGATGTTTCTTCTTCTAACGCTCCATACAACTCATCTTAATTACTCGTGATAATGTAGTGATCTGAGCCTAAGAGCGATTCCATTGACAGTTGTGCCTCAAAGCCTAGCATCGTCTCATTTTACTAGGTAGTTTCTGGTCCTACATCAGTCACCTCTCGACATCCTTAGCACTGTACTATTCTTTGCTTCCTGTTGACAGGCATACAGAAGTTAGATGACAACTTTATCTCACAGATTTCTGTTACTAGTAGAAATAAGATTTTAAATTTCATCTCTAGTTGAAGCATCAATAACGAGGAGGAAGCTTTTGTGTTGGAACAACTTCATATCCACAAGACTGCTATTTAACAACCCAAGCCTACTTTCAGTTATATGAACTTACTGTTGAATTCAACACCAAACATAAGTGAGTACATACCGACTAAAGGAACATATGGTAGTTGTGATAAACACATAGTGAGTACATACTGACTAAAGGAACATATGTAGTTGTGATAAACACATAAATAGTACATACTGACTAAAGAACATATGGAATGTGATAAACCATAAGTGAGTACATACTGACTAAAGAAACATTTGGTAGCTGTGATAAACTGAAATTATCAATGGTTTCATGTAGTGACCAAAATATTGATAAGATATTCTAAATAAATCAAATGAAAAACACAATGAATGAATTAATAATAGAAGTGAATAAATGAGCAAATAATATTACTAAATTCAATAAATGTTTCCCTGTGTTCGGTTAAGGAAGCAAAGAATAGTACCACTGCGACTACAAGGCATGTGACAAGGTGACTGAGGTGGGCCTGAGGAGCTACTCAGTGTAAATAAGCATCACAGAAATTGATGTGCTGGCCTATTGTAGGCACCTAATGCACAATGTACAATCACTTTAGCTCGATCACATACAAACTATAAGAATGGTTAACAAGTGATCATGTGAGTTCAAGTAAAATAAAGAAGAAGAATACATGTTTAAACATTACATTTGTTTATGTATAAAATCTTGAAAGATTTAAAGCAGTTATGGTAAGTATTAATTAAAGAAATATATAAAAACATGAAATCTAAAGTATCAAGATATCAATATACAGTTAGGTCATCATAATGTGTACGTTTTTTAAGATTAGTCTAGTAACATTCAACATTAGAATCATCCGTGATGTATAGACATGCTATCATACAATTATGAGATGGCACAGGGAAAGAGGGAGCATACAAGAAAGCAGACATGCCTTCATCAACAATACCAGGAGTTAAAGATAGAAAAGGAGAGTTCTTTTTGTTAGCAACCCTGATGTTGGACGCTACGGAAGTTAATGTTGAATCTTTATACACCATTTTAAGAAGTTTGAAATTGATTGTTATGCAAGTAGGACTGAACATTTAAATGTTAAATTGAGGAGGACTTTAACAGTAACAAAAGGAAACTATCATTATAAGACCTTTGATATCCATTAGAGAGCTGAGTTCCTATAGGTTGACCTGTAGTGCTATTATGTTGGTTCAGTGACCAATAATCAATATTTAATAGTTCAAAGAAATAGAGGCCTATTCCATGTAAGTAGGAGGACTTAACCTTAGTGTTTACCTCATATTATGTACAGAGTAGGAACCAGCTGCAAAATTTGCTCTTTCACTATGTACAGAGTAGGAACCAGCTGCAAAATTTGCTCTTTTACTATGTACAGAGTAGGAACCAGCTGCAAAATTTGCTCTTTTACTATGTAAGAATAGGAACCAGTTGCAAGATTTGCTCCTTCACTATTTACAGTGTAGAAACCAGTTGCAAGATTTGCTCCTTTACTATGAACAGAATAGGAACCAGCTGCAAGATTTGCTCCTTTACTACGTACAGTGTAGGAACCAGTTATAAAATTTGCTACTTTACTATGTACAGTGTAGGAACCAGTTACAAAATTTGCTATTTTACTATGTACATTGTAGGAACCAGTTACAAGATGTGCCCCTTTACTATGTACAGAAATCTCTTCATGATTCTATGAGCTTAAATTAAATGAAACCACTGTTGACTTGCTATGCAGTGTCATCAGAATCTCTTAGAATCAGTTGCAACTATGTTTGTTTTTTCACACTTGAAGAAAATAGTAATAGCTAATTATGTATTATTTAAATCTAAATGAACTATACATGTGACATCAGTATACTAGCTAAATAAAAATGAACTTTATATGTGACATCAGTATACTAGCTAAATAAAAATGACCTATATATGTGACATCAGTATCATCATCAGGTGTCGTGCCGGCTGGCGTAGGCGATCATGGATCTCCACAAATCTCTGTCGTTGGTGTTTGCTATCAACTCAGATGTTGACACTCTACCGTGCCATGAAGTCAGGCCATCCAACATTTCTCTCTCTGTCTTCCCCTGTCTCATCTACCCTCGATTTTACCAATTGTCACGATGTGTTCTAAACCTTCCCTCCTTATCACATGCCTGAAAAATGATGACTGCATCTTTCTTATATTGATGATAAGCTTTCTCTGTGTCTTGATCTCATTCAGCACCTCAACATTAGTCATTTTAGCAGTCCAGGGATTCTCATCATTCTTCTATAGAACCACATTTCTGTGGCCCTCAGATATTTTTCGATCTGTGTGTTCATTGTCCATGACTTGCATCTGTATGTCAGTATTGGTTCTATGTAGCACTGAATAACTTGTATTCTGATTGGGATTGACAAGAACTTGTTGCAGATAATGCTTCTCATTTTCAGGAGTGATGTTTTCGCTTGTCCTATTCTGCTCTTTATTTCTGATCGGCATCTGCCATCTGATGTTACCAGGACTCCGAGATATTTAAATTGCTGCATTTGTCTTAGATCAGTCCCATTTACTGTGATGGTGCATTTTGGCAAAATCTGCTCTTTTGATATTATCATAACTTCTGTCTTCTTAATATTCAAACTGAGTCCTTTGTTGTTACTTTCTGTCACAACCTTATCAACTAATTTCTGTAGCTCCATTTCATTTCTTGCTATTAAGACAGTATCATCAGCGTATCTTAGGTTATTTATGATGTGTCCTCCCACAGCTATTCCAGGAAAATCTTTTATAGACCTAAAAATGCTTTCACAATACAGTGAGAACAGGTCTGGTGATAATACGCATCCTTGTCTAACACCTTTTTGATCTTCTGGAAAGTTCCAATCTTTTTGTCTATTCTTATAGCTGCTGTTTGCTGCCAATATATGTTCTGAATGATTCTCTTAGATCTTTGCTGTCAATGTTTAAGCTCTCTAATATTTTGGAAAGTTCTTGATGGCGTACATTGTCGAACGCCTTGGTGTAGTCTATAAAGCACAAGTATAGATCTGCTTTTACTTCTATTGATCTTTCTATTAGTGTTCTTAGGATATATATAGCATTGCTAGTGTCCTTGCCTTCAACAAATCCACACTGCTCATCACTGATTTCTGGTCTTATTCTGCTTCTTATCCTTCTCATCATTATCTTCAGTAGTATCTTTGTCATATGACTCATAAGACTGATAGTGCAGTGATCTTCACATTCCACTGCTCTTGATTTCTTCGACAAAGCAATAAATATGGACTTTAGTAGATCTTTTGGAATACAACCGCTGTCATATATGTTGTTTAAAAGCTTCGTTATCACTTCCGTTCCTAGATTTCCTAGAGCTTGAATCTCTTCTGCTGTTATGTTATCTGGACCTGAGACTTTCCCTCTTAATGTGTTTTATGGCATCTTTAACTTCAGCTGCAAGTATTGGTGGTCCCTTGCATGTGTCTGGTATATTTAGTTTTCCTCTGTCATCATCGTAGAGTTCTCCAATATATTCCGTCCATCGTCCCATTATGTTTTCTTCCCCCATTAATATCGTACCTTCTTTGGATTTTATAAATCCAGTTCGTGTGTGTGACTTTCTTCCTGTGATGTCATTTATTTGTTTGTGTAAAGATTTTGTGTCCTTGTTATGCTGTTTCTCAATTTTGCTGCATTTCAGATTGAGCCAGTTCTCTTTCTCTACCCTGCACCTGTCTTTGATCTCCTTATTTAGTCTGTCATATTCTTCTGTATTTTGCTTGCTGTTTCTTCTTGTATCCATTAACTGTAATATTTCCTCCGTCTTTCATTTCTTCCTTACATTGTGTTTTATTTTTGGTATGATTTCAGATGATGTTTGGCATATTGACTCCTTTAGCATTTCCCACTGTTCATCAATGCTTTGTATCTTTGCTATTGCGTTGTACCTATTCTGCACTATCATGTTGTACCTCTCATATCTATGACATCAGTATACTAGCTAAATAAAAATGAACTATATATGTGACATCAGTATACAAGCTAAGTAAAAATGAACTATATATGTGACATCAGTATACTAGCTAAATAAAAATGAACTATATATGTGTCATCAGTATACTAGCTAAGTCACAGATTCTCAAATTAAATACTGTCAAATTGTGTATGCTCAGAGACTGGATGGATGGTCCAATGAGTGGGGCTGATCCAGATGTTGTTGATCAGGATGTTGGAAACTTCTGGAGATCTCTTTATAAACTTGAAAAAACATTTGAATCTGTTCCTGCTCCAAAGAAAATAGCTTCCAAAGTAAGTTTAAAATCTACTTCTGAAAGTATTATTTCTCTTAATCCATTTAGTTGGAAAATAAAAACCACAAATCATTTACTTGATTTATTAAAATGTCACAAATCATTTACTTGATTTATTAAAATGTCACAAATCATTTACTTGATTTATTAAAATGTCACAAATCATTTACTTGATTTATTAAAATGTCACAAATCATTTACTTGATTTATTAAAATGTCACAAATCATTTACTTGATTTATTAAAATGTCACAAATCATTTACTTGATTTATTAAAATGTCACCAATCATTTACTTGATTTATTAAAATGTCACAAATCATTTACTTGATTTATTAAAATGTCACAAATCATTTACTTGATTTATTAAAATGTCACAAATCATTTACTTGATTTATTAAAACGCCACCAATCATTTACTTGATTTATTAAAATGGTGAAAGTAAGTTGATCACTACAAGCAAGTTTTATACAAGCAGTGGTCAATTCCCATACTAGAGACACATTTAGAAGTTGAAAAGAAAGGTCACTATAGCTTTTTCAGACCTTAGTGAATGAAGTGGTCTGTCATTTATATTTTATACCCAAGTGTGCAGGAAGTAAGATGGCCAATTCTTATACTCATGCATGGAATGTTGAGTGTGGAATTGAACTTAAACCCTCTTCTGTCTGATATAAAAAGTGAACGCTCTATGCATTACGCTAATATTTTCCACATTTTAGAAGTTATAAGTTAGAAATATATCTGCTGCCTAGAACATGCTCATTTTGTTGTCCCTAATTATCTATCTAAATAGGTGAAGGCCAAAGTTGAAGAGTTCAAGGAACATCTACCTCTGATTCAGACTCTTTTCAATCCAGGACTTCGAGAGCGTCACTGGTCACAAATCTCTGAGATCATTGGCTACCACATGTTACCAGATGAGACTTACTGCTTGAGTAAGCTGGTGGATATGAATTTGGAATCTTATATTCCTAAATTTGAGTCTATATCTGAGTCTGCAAGCAAGGAATTTTCCCTTGAGAAAGCTATGATAAACATGAAGAAAGAATGGGCGCCGGTATGTGTCAATATTGTTTTTTCTATCTCTTTAGTTGCAGTTATATACAATCACAGCAAACAAAGTGTTGATCACATCAACCAAAGTATATGCCATTAGTCAAATAAGCAAATGACATATTCATCAAATATCATTAACAATTAAGAAATTATAGTTTAAGTTGTACCTTACGTTGTACACATCTGTGTAGTGAAAAGTGAACACAAATTGATTGGGTCATAGTGAGATTTTCAGTGTCTTAGTTAATGTGTTTAACTCCATGTACATTATTCAATGATTTATCTTCTCTCTCTCTCTCCCCTCTCTCTTTTTCTCTCTTGCTAAGAGTAATAATAATAATAGCTGTCCATCGCAAGCGGTGATGACAACAGCCTCAGATGTGTGCTGCTGCACCTCTCTGGTGTGTGCGGAGATGGCTGTAAGTCCAATCCTAGAACATAATTTCCCTACCACAGGTGGGCATACATGATCAAAGTTAGATATGTGGGTTTTGTGTGTTCTGTCTTTTTGCGCAGCTCGTTTTCTCTGTGCCTCAACAGCACAATATTCTCAGCTATGCGGGTTCTTTTTGTGTGGTTACAGCGCCATATTTGGCGATTTTGAACCATGGATTCCCGACATGTGGTGTCTATATCAAAGCATTTCAGAGACACTTTAAGAGTGTTTTTAAAGCATTTTTTTCTGTCCACCAGTAGAACGTCTGCCCCCTTCAAGGTCACTGTTTACATCAGCTGTTTTGGGATGCATTTACCAGGCATCCGAGCAACATGACCGACCCATCTCACTTGGACCTTCTGCAACAGGGTGTTGACACTTGGGATTTTTGCTCTTGTGAGGACTTTGGTATCTGGAAATTTGTCCGGCCTGTTCATTTTTAGTATTCTGCGTAGACAGCTTTTGTGGAAGTGGTTTACTTCTCTTGCTATCATCCAAAAGACAGTCACTGAGAAACAGCAATATATATTATATCTAATTGATCTATAACACTAGAAGTTGTTATGAATCATTATTGTTATTAATTCAAGATTGTATTACAGTTATACATTGTTTTATTGTTCACAGATTGAGTTTGTTGTCATCCCTTACCGTGAAACTGGCACATCTATTCTATCTTCCATTGATGATATTCAGCAGCTTCTTGATGACCACATTGTGAAAACTCAAACAATGAGAGGGTCTCCATTTATCAAACCTTTTGAACAAGAAATCAAGTAAGATAAACACAAATATTATTTTCCTGTTAAGAGTGTCTGGGTTGTAATCCCACTCCTGACCAGATTGAGAGAGATGGGTTTCAATATTGATGCAACCCGTAAAGAACGGCATACCAAATATGCAAAGAGACTGATTAATCAACATCGAACTGGCGTGTTGGGCCGCTGGACGCTGCTGGATTTGTTGACATGGAGATTGGAGCACCTATGGACATGTCCGGTGATAACTGATAACTGAATTATTTTCATATGCTTTCATTTTCAGTTTGGAATATCTTCATTGCGCTCTAGACATGTCCATAGGTGCTCTGATCTCCTTCGCAATATCTCCAACAGCATCCAGCAACTGACCGTATCATTTTGATTTTGATTGATGAGCCTACTCATATACCTGTTGTGCTGTTCGTTTCTGGCCACTCCAATCTTCAATCCCAGCTCTTTCCTTTTCTTTAACTCTGACAAAAAAATGACACAATTTATTTTGACGCTGTGGAATGTGGTTATAGTCACATGTTTATACTGCTTATTTTGCAGTCTAAAGAGATAGAGTTTGCTTCCTGGCACGGTCAAGCTACTGTAAAACCAGCGCAATAATTGATATCTGTCTTAACCCTTTAGTTGCTAAAGACGTATATATATGTTTTTCCCAGTCACTTCTAAAACGCATTAACACATCTGTTATTATCTCTCCTCTGTGAGCTAAAGACGTGTTAACACGTTATACATTGCTACTGTCACTGCTATAGGTATACATTCACGTTTATGATCTAGAAACAAAGAGTAGCTATTTTTAGCTCAGCCTTCATGAAAGTATTTAGCAGCGAAAGGGTTAAGAAATAAAATGGTTGGTGTATACGTGTCAACTGTGATGCAGAGACTCAGGGTCAGTTAAGACACTGACACAGAGGTTGGTTAACTACTTATCCTGGTAACAATTTTTTTTGTCAAATGAAGAATGGATCAATATGATGTCTGCCTTAGGGAAGACTACTGAAGACCTATACTAGGCCGCTCAGAGGGAGAAAACCTTTCATCTTCATTGTAATATTTTTGGTTTTAAGATAGTGATGGTGCAGTCCTCTTCAAAGGAGAAAACTGTCCAGCCTGTTGCATAAAATGTACACTGACATCAAATGATAGAAGATAACTAGTCACGCCAGAGATAAAGTATCTACGCAGAATACTGGGAGTCTCTATGTTGGAAGAAGGTGTTTGTAGTATCAAAGTTATGTTGTGCACATAAATCTAATTGTCTTTCCCCATTCGTATTGATCTTGCTGTTTTTATTCCCGCATTTACCAAGATATGATGACACTTTTTCTGCTATTTCCTACTTTCCCAATAAAATCTCCTCTATTGAAATGCATGGATTTAAATGTATTTTTAAGATGGTAAGTCCAATTTTTGTATGAATTTTTATTTTTATTTGTAAAAATAACACTAAATACATATTTTACTAAAGAAAAAATTCTTTGCATGCATAACTATTTATTTTTAGGTTGTCATGAATTTAGTGTTGCAGCTTTGATATCAAAAGTATAAATTTAGTAGTGTTGCTGCTTTGATATCAAAAGTATCAATTTAGTGTTGCAGCTTTGATATCAAAAGTATCAATTTAGTGTTGCAGCTTTGATATCAAATATATAAATTTAGTGTTGCAGCTTTGATATCAAAAGTATCAATTTAGTGTTGCAGCTTTGATATCAACAGTATCGATTTAGTGTTGCTGCTTTGATATCAAAAGTATAAATTTAGCTCATACAAAACTGATGTTCTAAGATGACTCTACCTTGAAATATTTTTCTAGAAAAGTATGCTGAAGAGCATGACTACACCCTAACATTTTGCTGGAGATCTTGTAGATCCTTCAACAATATAATTTAACTCTTTCCACGCCCATTTATTTCTCAATTTTAAGGGGGACTCTGGTCTGGAAACTATTTTCTTGCTTGTATTAATGTAGAATTTGTATACAATTTTGAAGATTATGACTTAGAATAGTAGAAAAAATTAGAAAAAAAAGTCACAGCGTTATGGAAACAATACAAATGGTGTTGCACAAAATTTCAAATCCTGGCTCTGAAGTTAATGAATATAATGAATTCTGTTTTCATCTAGGGGCGCAATTGTAATATATACAAAATTACTGATCTTTTTAGGATATATTAAATATTACATTTTTAATGAATTTTTGTGTAAACACACCCTCCAAAAACAGCTTTTTTGACCACATTTTGAGGGAATTTTTACCAAAAATTTATAAAAAATTAAATATTTAATATATCCTAAAAAACATGTGTAATATTTTAGATATTACAATTGCGCACCTTAGAGTGAAAACAGAATTCATTTACATTCATTAGATTCAGAGCCTTAGGATTTGAAATTTTGTTTTTGGCGGCCATTTTGTATTGTTTCCATGGCAACACTTTGACATTTTTTTTTACTAATTTTTTCTACTATTCTAAGTCATACTCTTTCAAAATGCTTATACAAATTTTATATTAATATGAAAACAACGAAAATAGATTCTTGATTTTCAAGACCCGAATCCCCCCTTAAGCAGTTAAAACTTTAAGCAATTCAAGGGCAGTAAAAAAAACGTTAAATTACGATCCCAACTACTCGTCAATAAATAAACATATATAAATTATTATATACTAAATTGAAGAAAACTGGACAACCTAATAGAATAACAAGGTTAAAAAGTACTATAAGTAAAATAGTAGAAGTAAAACTAGAAAGACTTCTTATAAGGGAAGCAACTCTATGGCGCAGTGTGCGGCTTAAAGCGTGCAACGGACTTCCACCGTGGCGCAGTGTGCGGCTTAAAGCATGGAAAGAGTAAAAACCAGGGTCATAACTTGGGTAGATTTGATTTTTTAAAGAAAGGTCTTCAGTTATGTAGAAGCTGGCTGTGCTTTGAAATAATGAAATAATTGATAGCATTGTTGTATGTTCCCTATATTTTGTTCACATTAAAATATATTCTTCAAAATGAAGAGAATGGGAGAGCAAACTGTTGTTACTCCAGGACATCCTTGATGAGTGGCTCAAGGTACAAGCTACATGGCTATATTTGGAGCCAATTTTCAGCTCTCCAGACATCATGGCACAAATGCCTGAAGAAGGCAGGAGGTTCTCAACAGGTTTGTCATATTTGCAAATTTCATTGTTGTATGATCATATCTATTTAAGGGGGGATTTTGGTGTGGAAACATTTTTCGTTGCTTTCGTATTAATGAAGAATTTGTATAACAATTGTTAGATATTATGACTTAAAAGAGTAGAAAAAGTTTAGTTTTAACTAATATGTCAACGCGTTGCCATGTAAACAATAAACAATGGCAGCCAAACACAAATTTTAAATCCTAAAGCTCTGAATCTAATTAATATAAATGAATTCTGTTTTCACTCCAAGATGAGAAATTGTAATATCTAAAATATTACACATACTTTTTAGAATATATTAAATATTGAATTTTAATGAATATTTTGGTAAACACACCCCCCAAAAACAGCTTGTTGTGACCGAATTTTGCTGGGCATTTTTACCCAAAAGTTATAAAATATGTAATATTTAATATATCCTAAAAGCATGTGTAATATTTTAGATATTACAATTGCTCACCTTAGAGTGAAAACAGAATTCATTTACATTCATTAGAATCAGAGCCTTAGGGATTTGCAATTTTGTGTTTGGTGGCCATTTTGTATTGTTTCCAGGGCAACGCTTTGACATTTTTTGTAGACTAACCTTTTCTACTCTTCTAAGTCATAATCTTTCAAAATGGTTATACAAATTTTACATTAATATGAAAAGAACGAAAATAGCTTCTTGCCCATCATACTACCAAATCCCCCCCTAAAACAAAATAGCAATGAATCTGTTGTTGGATATGATAATGGAAGTGTTAAAACTATGACTAGGCAGATATTGTTGGACCTGATAATGGAAGTGTTAAAACTATGACTAAGCAGATATTGTTGGACATGATAATGGAAGTGTTAAAACTATAACTAAGCAGATATTGCTGGATCTGATAATAGAAGTGTTAAAACTATGACTAAGAAGATATTGTTGGATATGATAATGTATATGTTACTGGCTAAAAATCGAAATAGGGGAAGACTGCAGTAAAACTTGGTAAATAGTGAAACACGTACAAACAAAGTACTATAGTTTTACAAAAACAGAAACAGTGACGATAAACAGCAACGTTTCGACCAACAAGGCCTTTATCAAGCAAACGAACAAACAGGAGTGACAAATTAAAATGAAACACAAATGGACGACCAAATACAAACGTATCTAAGGAAAATCTGAATAAAAACGAATAACGAAATAAATGTAACACAAAAACACACATAAAAACTAGAAATAGAACTGAAAAGAAACAATGAAACATCTAGTAAATATATAACTTGAATACATGCAACATATACCCATATAGAGTACAAAGCATAGGAAGAGAAAGTACTAAGAAGCATAAGAATGTAATACGTTGAGCCGCGTGGTCGCAAGGTACCATACAAAGAAATCAACCGATTCTCCAGAGCAAATCGACTACGATCATCAGAGGAACATGATCGGATGGCTGTGACCTGACATCGCAAGCTCCTGAATGGCCAGTATCATTGAAATGGGTAGCTACAGGGTCACAGAGCATTGGCGTATATCGCGCAAGTGTTGGGCGAATCGGTCACTGAGTCTCCTGCCGGTTTTTCCAATATAGGCCTTGTTGCACCGCTTGCAGATAATGGCATAGATAATATTACGGGACTCGCATGTGAAACTGTCTTCAACAACGAATGTGGCTTTTGGAAAAGACACAGTGCGGGTCTGTATGACATAAGCACAAGTGTTGCAGCGCCGACGGCCACACTGGATGGTGCCAAAATGACTCTGGATATTAGGCTTGAGGCGACTGTGAACCAACATATCCTTAAGGCTTCTGTCCCGTCGTCCATTTGTGTTTCATTTGGTCGTCCATTTGTGTTTCATTTTAATTTGTCACTCCTGTTTGTTCGTTTGCTTGATAAAGGCCTTGTTGGTCGAAACGTTGCTGTTTATCGTCACTGTTTCTGTTTTTGTAAAACTATAGTACTTTGTTTGTACGTGTTTCACTATTTACCAAGTTTTACTGCAGTCTTCCCCTATTTCGATATTCGTCGCCATATTGCTGCAACTATTCGTTGTGACGTAGTAGGTAAGATTTAATAGTTATATTTGTTGTGTATGTGCATTTCCCGTTTCTACCTCTTTTAGCGTTAAATATCTGTTCTTTTGTTTGTATTTCTATTACTATGCCTTCCCTACAGTACGTATTGAATTTTCTTCGGTCTTATATCTCGGTTTCCTTTAGCCTCCTGCCGACTGATTTGCGTCTGACTGCCATTAGTTATGCTATGGTTACTTTAAAAAAACTCGTTTCTGTTCTCATCGCAATTTTCTCTTTACGTGTCAGCGACTTGGGGTTATTCCCAAAGGCTTTGCTTCTAACTTTCACCCCTCGGCAGGCTTGTTATACCCCGGGGAGCAGCGAATGTTACAGAAGCTAGAAACCAAATGTGCGCTACAACGTATGCGTTGTATTGCTTCTAACCATTCTCATCTTCTTACTGACTTGGACTCCTCACAGTCCCTACTTCTACAGCGTTTACAACTTCTCACTTCTAGCAATATGCTCCTTTACTCCCTTATTCGTTTTATTATCCATGTTCTTAACAGACAACTACATGAATTTATGTGCACCCATCACCAACAAAAACTTAACCTTCTTCGCCCTGTACCTTCTACCACTCCTTCCAATTGTCCACTACGATCTTCTCCTCCCACACAGGTGGTTTGCATCCCTCCAGACCTTCCCTTATCGGACAGCGAGAGATGTGTTTAAGTAAGGGTCTCAAGTTTGTTCCTCTCCGATCCACCATTGACCACTACTCTACTCTTCAAGATGTGCACGTTTTCACCGTGGCTTACGGCTGAAATTTCATTTTCGGAACCAGGTTGACACTGACCAATGTCATGACACGAGTATGTTCGCTAAATATTCTACTCGCAAACATGATTGGACACCCAACCCTGGTGTCTCCAACGCTCTTGATCTCTACATCAAGAATACTTTACACGATATTGGACTGCTCCACCCCAAACGCCTAGGGCATTCTAACATGTCTCCGTCCGAGTTTCGTGCTCTATCACACCCCCGTCGACGTGATGACATTGTTATCAAACCCGCAGATAAAGGCGGTGCAATAGTGGTATGGAGCAAAGAACTATACCTTCAGGAAGGCCGCAACCAATTACTTGACACCCAATTCTATAAAATTAGTTCTTCTGATGTAACACTATCTAACAATAGTAAAGTCCGTACAGTAATTAAGAACTTAATTGCCTCTAACGACCTTCCTACCGGCGCATCATCACTTTGTGTCATCGATAGCTGTTTAGGAAAACCCGCCTTTTATATGCTCCCCAAAATTCATAAACTGAACAATCCGGGTAGGCCCATCGTTTCTGCTTGCTCTTGTCCTACGGAACATATCTTCGAATTTCTTGATAGTATCTTCAATCCTATAGTCACCACACTACCTTCATTCTTGAAAGATACGAACCACACCTTGTCTGTTTTTTCGTCTATTGAGTTGTTGCCTGGCAGGACTTACCGTCTCTTCCTCCTTGATGTGTGCTCATTGTACACCTCCATACCTCATTCCGACGGACTTCAAGCTCTCCAGTTCTTTCGCGACAGGAGAACTAACCCACTTGTCTCCACCTCGGCTCTCCTTCGTCTTGCAGAACTAGTACTAACTCTCAACTCCTTTCAGTTCAATGACCAGTTCTTTGAGCAGATGAGTGGGGTCGCCATGGGTACTAAAATGGGACCCAGTTATGCTTGTCTATTCATGGGTCATCTTGAGCACCTAGTATGGAATTCCTATGATGGCCCTCTTCCGTCTGTGTATCATAGATACATTGATGATTGTATTGGCATTACCGATATGCCTGAAGCCGATTTGTCACGCTTCATTAATTTCATTAATGTCTTCAATCCTGCTATTCGGTTTACATCACACATCTCTACCTCTTGTGTCAACTTTCTTGACATCACTATCACTATCAGCCTATCCACCATCACTACATCAGTTTACTACAAGCCTACTGATGCACATAGTTTTCTTCTTTACACCTCTTCCCATTCCCAGGCTTGTCGTGATTCTTTACCATTCTCTCAACTCTTGCCTTCTCGCCTCTGTAGCGAGGACGACGATTTCTTCGATAGAGCTCACGAGATGCTGGATTTCTTTCGTAAGCGCTATACCCGGATAAGGTGCTTGCTTCTGCTATGCGGCGCGTTCAACAAATTTCTCGTCAGGAGGCTCTCTCTAACCAGCATAGAACTTCCAATTCTGACAGGGTGAAACTTGTCTTAACTTTCCACCCTCATAGTTCCCTTGTGAAGAAAGTCTTATTCCGTCATCTCTCCATTCTTCAGTCTGATCCTGAGACACGTTCAATCTTCCAACACTATCCTTTGGTGGCGTACAGACGGGACAGAAGCCTTAAGGATATGTTGGTTCACAGTCGCCTCAAGCCTAATATCCAGAGTCATTTTGGCACCATCCAGTGTGGCCGTCGGCGCTGCAACACTTGTGCTTATGTCATACAGACCCGCACGGTGTCTTTTCCAAAGCCACGTTCGTTGTTGAAGACAGTTTGACATGCGAGTCCGTAATATTATCTATGCCATTATCTGCAAGCGGTGCAACAAGGCCTATATTGGGAAACCGGCAGGAGACTCAGTGACCGATTCGCCCAACACTTGCGCGATATACGCCAATGCTCTGTGACCCTGTAGCTACCCATTTCAATGATACTGGCCATTCAGGAGCTTGCGATGTCCAGGTCACAGCCATCCGATCATGTTCCTCTGATGATCGTAGTCGATTTGCTCTGGAGAATCGGTTGATTTCTTTGTATGGTACCTTGCGACCACGCGGCTCAACGTATTACATTCTTATGCTTCTTAGTACTTTCTCTTCCTATGCTTTGTACTCTATATGGGTATATGTTGCATGTATTCAAGTTATATATTTACTAGATGTTTCATTGTTTCTTTTCAGTTCTATTTCTAGTTTTTATGTGTGTTTTTGTGTTACATTTATTTCGTTATTCGTTTTTATTCCAGCTTTTCCTTAGATACGTTTGTATTTGGTCGTCCATTTGTGTTTCATTTTAATTTGTCACTCCTGTTTGTTCGTTTGCTTGATAAAGGCCTTGTTGGTCGAAACGTTGCTGTTTATCGTCACTGTTTCTGTTTTTGTAAAACTATAGTACTTTGTTTGATCGTGTTTGGCTAAAAATCTGTTATTACGTATGATGATATGTGCAAACGGTGATCAAGATGGTGCTGTTGGATATGCTAGTGTATGTGTTAACAAAGATTAAGATGCTTTTGTTGGTTATGATAATAGGTAGTGGAGGTATTGAATGCATTTATTCAAAAGTTAAATATAAGATACAAATTATTTGATCAAAAGTGGTCTTTTTGATTTCTGCATATTGAGCATAAGGAAGTGACAACATAGAAAGCGAACAGCATAAGTGTCAACAAAATTCATAAGATTACCCACCCAAGTGGTTACCGGGGCCCAAATTTGGGGTGTAAAGAATAGAACCACTGTTACCTGCCTCGCATGTCGTAAGAGGCGACTAAGGAGGTTTGACTGAAATCGGATGCACTTGTCCTAAACGTGTAGAATCTATGCGTTTAGGGGCCTACCAAACCAATGTGCTACGTATAAACGTTCTTGGCAAACATATCACAAAAAGTGATTAACTCTTTGTTTCCTAGAAAAGTTTGGAGGGTAATCACGCTCTGTCAGAACACATTTCTAGCAAATATTATTTTAATGGAGTGATGTTAGAAATATGCCTATAACTTTAGTTCTATGTAAGCTAAATTTGTACTGTTGACATCAAAATATGCAGAATTAAATTCTTAACAATCTGATAATAAATAGATATATATGTAAATTAGTATTTATTTAGTAAATTATTGTTACAGAGAAGTGGAAGTTTGTATAATATAAAAGAATTATACTGAGCGATTTCAAACAACAACAAGAAGTTAATTTTCTTCCACCATTTTCTGCAACAGCATTCAAAGTTACAATAATAGGTAATAATGTGGTCTGCTTTGTCACTGATGGCTTGTTCGGCACTTAAACGACGTGGAGGGCGAAACAACATTTTGTAACTAAACTTTTCACACGAAAGTTCACTTTTCTCACAACAGGAAAAATCTGTTTGCGAATAAAACTATTTCTAAATATTCGAAAATAAATTCTGCCATGCCGTATAGTACATGAATGAAATGGGAATTATCTGACCGTTGAATTCTGTAAACAAAAACAGTGTCGGACGTATAATAGCTGAACAGTGAAACAAAACGTGCATAGACCCAAATTAGACGGCAGCGTGTTTTGGCATAATGAGAGAACTGTTTTCTAAGTTGGGAGCGTCGACTGGACGCAATGAGTTAAAATTGATCGTAAAGAATGAACGCAAAGAAGAAGATAAGATTACCTAACTACAAATATGTTTAAGAAATAAAATATTAACTGAGATGGTCTTGTCATATAACATGATCATCTCACATATAAAAGACCAGTTTACAAGCATCTGTATCAGAGGTAAGAAAGACAGAGGGATAGAACAAAAATATTAAAGAAGGACAGTAGTAGGAGATGAACTGAATTGCTTTTGTAGAGGGTCAGTGCAGCCCAAAGTGGCAACATATAGTTGGACTTTCTACAACAGAGGTGCCCCAACAACCACAGAGGTTGAGGAACTGATCACCCATGTGTTGCCGAGGCTCACAAGAGGAGCAATAAATAGTAACCCTGTGATCTACAAGGCATGTCATAAAAGGTAACTGAGGTAGGGATCTAGGGAAACTACCCTAGTAACTAAAAAGCATCACTGAAATCGGATGTGCTGGCCTACTTGTAGGCGCATAACTGGCACAACAAAAAATTACTCTTAGGCTTGGATCACATACAAATCACAAAGAGTGGTTAACAAGTGGTCGATATGGAGCATTCAAAGAAGAAGAGGGACTGATGATGATGAATGCTAAATGGTGGCAGCATCTATCTGAATGTACATAATTTCTCTTGATCAATCCCAAGAATAAGACTTGACAAACTTTGACATGGTATTTACAATTCTGAGAATAGTACACATTTTGGGGAATTTTTAACAACAAAATTGTGCAAACTGTTTGTATATGGTAAATATTTCATTTTGATTTGTTACAGTTGACAAGAACTGGCGTGACATTATGAAAGCAGTTAATGTTGACAAACATGTATTATCAGTGCTCAATATTGATAAGATCCTGGAAAAATTGAAGAAGTCTAATGAATTGCTTGAACTTATTCAAAAGGTGTGTTTTGTTCTGTCTTTGTTGATAGTTTTTTAATCTTTTCTTTCTTTTCTCCAATCCTGTTTTGCCTCACATTTTATTTAACAATGGCGAGGCTGAAAATTATCAGACTGAGACTCCCTTATATTAATTGGCTGCTTTTAACTTCGTTCCATATTATGACATTCATTTGCATGACTTCTTCCAGAAATATGGCAACAATATGCTTATTTGCAGCTGTTTAATATAAAGTTTAATTTTGGAAGGAATGATGCCTGGAAGAAGAATGAGTGCAAGACCTAGAAGGTGATGGATGCAAAATGTCATTGACGATCTGAGAATGACTGCTGCGCTGCTGGTGCCAGTCAACTTGCACAGAATAGAGAGCTTTTCAGGACTGCTGTCATGGGAGCCATGTTTCAGAAGGGACAAGCTACTTGATGATGTTGATGATTACAGAGTTTGGTCACTATCTACAACAGTACTACTTACCTGCCATTCTGTCATTTGTTCCTTTACAATTTTAATCATTTCAGAATCCTGTAGTGTTGAGGTATGATGTCTCATGCTCTAGAGGTATTCAGTTTGCATTCTATATGGTGTGATCAGGATAAATTTTTAGTGATACCTAATCTCAACATATGTGAGACCAAGTTCCTAGTTCTATCGGAGATGGAATATAAAATATAGGTCTTTTGTTGATGTTGAGCACTTAAAGGAACCTTTAGCGGTTTAAAATCGATAAAAACAGGCTGGAAAGCTGCTGCTTGGGACATGATTGATATATGATTAGTAGTGATAGAAACATTGTTATTAAATTTAATATGTTGTGATTTAGAATATTTTCATTATAAATAATGTTTAGATATTTTAGAAAATAAAATATGAGCACACATATTTGTATTACTGTAATTTCATCATCATCAAATAGCTTGTCCTGAGCATAACTTTGCCACCCCAACAGTCCTCCGGAATTTCTCTCTCTCATAGACCAGATGTCCTGCCTCTGCAGCGTCATGTTCAAACCATCAGTTACATCCTGAATCCATATTCTCCGTGGTCTTCCTCTTCTTCTAATTGCTGGTATGTCTCCTTCCATGATGGTCTTAATTTCTGATTACTTGCTTTATAACTTAATTTGATTAATGTACTTTTAAATTGTATAATTAATGTCAACGATGCTAACTATGCTGTTTTGTTTACTTCATATAGTTTCTACACTACTATAGTGTAGAAACCAGGCCATAGTGCTAACCACGCTGCTGTACGCAAGCGAGACATGGACAGTGTATAGCAGACACAGAAGAAAATTAAACCATTTCCACACAAGCTGTCTCAGCAGAATACTAAAAATAAACTGGCAGGACAAAATTCCAGACAGCGAAGTCCTCACAAGAGCAAAGATCCCAGCGTCAACACCCTGTTGCAGAAGGCCCAACTGAGATGGGTCGGTCACGTTGCTCGAATGCCTGATAAACGCATCCCAAAACAGTTGATGTATGGCAGCTTGAAGGGGGCAGACGTTTAGCTGGTGGACAGAAAAACGCTTTAAAGACACTCTAAAGTGTCTCTGAAATGCTTCGATATAGACAATACGTGCTGGGAATCCCTTGCCAAGATCGCCAAATGTGGCGCTGTAACAACAAAGAGGAACCCGAATAGCTGAGAATCATCGTATTGTTGAGTCACAGAAAAACGAGCATGCGCGAAAGACAGAGCACACAACACCGACATGTCTAACCTTGATCATGTATGCCCCACCTGTGGTAGCGGATTCTGTTCTAGGATTGGACTCTACAGTCACCTCCGCACACCAGAGAGGTGCAACAGTACACGTCTGAGATTTTGATCATCGCTTGATGGACGCTATTATTACACTACTATACCTGTTGACTTCATTGAGGCTCAGGGCAGACCACTGTTCAGATATAAGATGTCTCAAACCTCATGAAGAACAATTCTATAGGTCCAAATGGGAAAACTAGTTGATGACAGAATTTGTGGAAAGCATTTGCACAAGGGCACAGAGTCTTGAAGAGACTTATCTAGAGCTGAAAGACAATAGAGAAAGTGAAGACTCAGATGTAGTCACAGTAAAACCTGCCAATTGACCATCTGTAAAGACGAAAAAGGGCCATACATACATGTAGTGATTTATTTCATACTATCTTGAAAGTGACTGCATTTAACAGTATCATATGTCATTGTTAGATAATTACTTGAATTGCCAATTATTTTATGTCTGCAGGGATTGAATGAGTACTTGGAAAAGAAGCGGTTGTATTTCCCCCGATTCTTCTTTCTCTCTAACGATGAATTGCTTGAGATTTTATCTGAAACCAAAGATCCAACAAGGTAATTTAAAATAAAAATGAAATTAAGAAAGTTTTTGAATTCTACATGAAATAAATAATCAAATAATATTGCATACCTAACTGGGAGTAGAGCATCTATTAGAACAGTTTGTTAACCTCATTTATAGAAAACATCTCATGTATATCAGCATCATATCTATTGTCTTGTGTGATTGACAGTCAATTGTCTCTTAAGCATGTCTGTGGACTAGGATCTTCCTTCAAGGTGAAGAAATCGACAATCTCAAATCTGTTGTTTGCTGATGACTGTACTCTTACAACCAACTCTGGGGAAGAAATGCAGACCTACATAAACAGATTTTTAATGACCTGTGATATGTTTGGTCTTACTATCAGCACCAGGTCAACTGAGGTCATATTTCAACCTAAAGGGCAGTAGTGTGACCTAATCATCAATGTTAAGTGCCAGTGTCTCCTGTCAGTAGACAACTTTGCACTATCTTAGGAGCATCCACTCTAGAGCAGTAAACATCAATTCTGAGGTCAACAATAGAACATCCAGTACCTGTCCTGCATTTGGAAGACTATGCGTTAGTTTTTTGGCAGCAGAAGGGGGAACAGCATCACCACAAAGCAAAATGTTTACTGGGCCATAGTGTTTATCCATCCTTTGTATGTCAGTGAGACATAGACAATGTTTAGCAAACATGCAAGAAAACTAAACCACTTCCACACAAGTTGTCAGAATAAGATGCAAGGACAAAATTCCAGGTACAAAAGTCCTGATTACATCCAAGTTTCCAGGTATCTACAATTTGTTGCAGTTGGCCTAGATGACATGGGCCGTCACATTGTATGGATGCTTGATAAATGATTCTAAAACAGTTGCTAAATGACAAGCTAGATAGGGGCAAGTGCCTAGACAGTGGATAGAAAAAAATACTTTATTGACACCCTCAAAGTTTCTAAATTATTTTTTGATATAGGCACCACATGCTGGGAAGGCCTAGATAGCAGAGAAAACGATCTGCCTGATAAGACAGAACATACAACATCCAAATGTCCAACCCTGATTATGTATTCTCCCTGTGGTAGGGATTGCTTAATATAAATGTGTACATGCGTGAGTGAATCAAACATAAAACAACGTAGTATTTTAGATACATAAAACCTCTGAAGCCAGCGAAGGCCTGCCTGCATTGCGAGGGACACCAATCAAATGGTAAAGCATCTTTCACACAAAAATCAGTAAGACGAAAAACCATACCAGGTTTCATGGCTAACGCCCAAATTCACAGTGGGCGAATGAAGAAGGAGAAGAAGAAGATATATAAAAATGTTGAAAACCAAGTGTTGGAAAGGCTGAAAGCAAATGGCAAAACAAAGACAGCTTTGGTGATTGACAAAGAACACTGTAAAAATGTAACACAATGGCAAGAGACAGAAAATGTTTACGATCCAAAACAGTGAACCTTCAAAGTAAAATGGCTCTTGATCCGATTTTACCCCTTGTAAATAATAAAAAATCATACAGATCTATCATGTCCATGCTTGTCCACAGAGTGCAGCCTCATTTGAAGAAATGCTTTGAAGGCATTGCCAAACTTGAATTTACTGATGTTCTTGATATCACTCACATGAAGTCTAGTGAGGGTGAGATTGTTCTTCTCAAGGATGTTATCTCCACTTCCAAGGCCAGAGGTCAGGTGGAAAAGTGGCTCCTGGAGCTAGAAACAAATATGGTGGGCTCTTTACATAAGGTGAGTGGAATGATAACAGAAATCACAAATAATAGAAACCTTCTCTCTCTCTCTCTCATCTTCTACCCTTCACCCCAAAAGAAGCATATGTCCCCACCCAAGGCCTTGCAAGCTCTCATGGCTTGTTGCGGTTTTTGTAGCTGAGTGTGTGTTTTTTTTTTAACAGGATGGGGTAGCTAATCCCGTGCCAAACCTCCACTTTCGCTGTCTATGGCATGTGGTAGGTAATAGTGGTTCTATTCTTTACCCCGAGTTTGGGCCCCTGTAACCATACGGGCATCTGATTTGT
The DNA here is from genome assembly GCA_020796225.1 of Arion vulgaris. NCBI lineage: Eukaryota > Metazoa > Mollusca > Gastropoda > Stylommatophora > Arionidae > Arion > Arion vulgaris. Next base: position 12,709,559 of record CM036774.1, read on the forward strand.
ATTATGCATCATCTTTGACTCTTTATTTGACAGGAGAGACGTGTAGGCGCATTCCCTGAGGTCCTAATCGTCTATGTTGCAATCAGATCTCATATAAGACATGTATGCACCTACCCTTCTACCCATTTTAAGTAGCTCTCCTTCAATCCATACTCGCTTAGCCAGACATTAGTCTGTTATCAGGGCCACCACTTAGAGGTGTGGTAGGATCTTGATCAGTACCAGCTCACTGACCCTGAGAAATCTTATAGTCAATTTTAATTTCTACAACAATGGTAGATAGTTGCTTTAAAGATAAAAATAACATGCGGTAACAAAACATGTAAGATGATAAAACTACTGAATGACCTTAGAAGTCATATATGGTTCTGTTACAGGTTATTGGTGAGTCACTCAAAGCATACATCAATACTGCTCGTGCTGACTGGGTTAAGATATGGCCTGGACAAGCTGTTTTGTGTGTTTCACAAACATACTGGACAACTTTCATACATGAAGCATTTCATAAAGATCATAAAGCTCTGGAAGATTACCTGACTGTAAGTAAATCTATGACACTAGTTTACAAATTTATTGTGTGACTGCCATGAATGTGGACAAAAATAACTCAACTATGTTTCAGTAATTACAGAATCCTTCTCTGTGCCACTATCTTCTAGATGTCTAGATAAATTGTTAGTGGTTTGGTACTTATTATCACAGTTTCAGAGCCAGTCTGAAATCTAGTGTAGAAATTATTTGACTGTGTCTCTTTACTGTATTATCGATATAATGGAATACTGCAGTAAAACTATGTAGCAATAGCAAAACATGTAAAAATCAAGTACTGTAATTATACAAAAACAATAACAATACACAGCAACATTTCGACCAAATGGCTTTTATCAAGCAAAAGATACAACAGAAGTGAAGAAATTCACTTCTTACATGGCACAGAACATATAGATACAAACAATAAATTCCTATCTTTACTGTATTCTATCCGTAACAGAAACAAACATCTTTCTTAGCAGATGAAAGCTTCTTTCTTAATAAATGACAACTCTGTCTTCAACAGATGAAAATGACTTTCTTAGTAGAAGAAAAATCAGTATTCAAGGAGTATTCTTCTTCTTCTTCTTGCCCCAGGAATTATGAATTTTCACTTTTTCCTATAGTGCAATGGGGGGAAGTACCTGACTTTCTGTAAAACCCAGAAACATCCAACAGCTCCAGGCGTGTAGTGCTATGCTTAGTACTGCAGATACTCCTACTCAGGTAGCGTTGTTCAAGGAGTATAGATTTAGCGTCTTTGCAATAAAAAATATAATAATTCTAAACAACTGTCCATATTTTTTGTATGAAGATTTCTGATGTATTTATTGATTAGAGATAGTTTGCATTGATAGTGCTCACCAACAGGAAACAATATCATAATATAGTCAAATATGTACTGGAATTCACAAGGAAAGAAATTAGTGAACTGATATGATGTGAAGAAAACTAGGTAAAGAACAGTAGAAAAGAAGGTATGAGTTACCAAAGTTTAATGGGATGTACCCTTATGAGCAGAGCAATAATAAAAATAATAATTATTATTAATATAGACAACCCATGATAGAATTGAGTGGAAGCTGAGAGTTTAATATCCTTATTTTAACTCTTTCCACGCGAGTTATTTCCTCAATTTTTAAACAGTTAGTTAAAGGAGGTTAAAAATGAAATTTAAAAAAAAACGCAATCCCAACTACTCACCAATAAATAAACATATATATATTATTATATACTAAATCGAAGAAAACCGGTCAACCTAATAGAATAACAAGATTAAAGAGTAGTATAAGTGAAATAGTAGAAGTAAAACTGGAACAATTTCTTATAAGAGAACCAACTCTATGGCGCAGTGTACGGCTAATGGCGTTCAACGAACTTCCGCTGTGGCGCAGTGTGCTGTGAAAAGCATGGAAAGAGTTAAGTGTAACACATTGCAATAAATGAAGTAAAGATTCCAAACCTTTATTAGCAAACATGGATACTTAATTTTCTTTGCTATTTGTTTTCTTACAGCTCAACAACAACCAAATTGATGAGGTTGTTGCTCTTGTTAGAGGTGACCTGTCCAAACAAAACCGTGTCACGCTGCAGGCTCTAATTGTATTAGATGTACATGCACGAGATGTGTTGGCACGACTAGTGGTTGATAAGGTTACTAGTGAGCTTGACTTTAAGTGGCTGAGCCAGTTACGCTACTACTGGGAGGTAAGTATAAGGACATACTATTGACATTTTATGACTTGTCTGTTGTGTAGATAAACATTATTTAGTATGTCTCCAGATTTACGGTGTTCGTGGCACCGAACTCAAGGGTTACGATGTCCATGGCACCGAGCCGAAGAGCTGAAAAAGCTCAAGTGCTTCTGGATGGAAAAAAAAAATTTAGTATGTCTTAACACTTTCGTTGCCACCCATTTTTCAACAAAGTCTGGCTCACTGCCACGCTATTTTTTTAGCAGGATCAGTTATCAGGGTGATAATTTCCAAATATCATAAAAAATAAACGAATAAACTTAGGATTTTGAGACAATGAGATAATGTTCATATATGAATTAGCTACTTACCTGTCTATATGCAGAGTATATTCATAATCCACCTGCAACTGCTGTTGGCGTTGCTCCCCATACCTATCCACAGTATGATACGCCCTAATTTTTTATGTGGGGCTCATCACCTACTCCTGTACCCCTAGGATATCGTCACTTGAATCAAAGTCCAAACTTGTATCACATTCAGAGCCCGTTTCATCACTATCACTGGCTAAGAAGTCCAAATCAGAGTCATTTTAAATCTGACTATCATCAACTACATTGCTCATTTTGAATATATTTGTTTACTTATGAAATTCGCAAAATTGTTAAAATTGGACTTATTGTATTTTTACCGCATGTACACTAGATCCGCCATTTTGGAGAGCTCTTCTGAACAATGCGAAAGCAGGGCATAATGTAATACCAGTGTACGGTCAGCAAAACTCCCCATGAAAAAGATGTTCCCCTTCCCCGGATGATAAAAGATGTACCCCCGGGCAACAAAAGTCGATCACAGCAGTGAAAGGGAGTTGGTCTTTTGCCGACTTTTGTAGGCAGCAGCAGTGAAATGTTAAGTATAGCACAAATTATTGTTTCATTTGAATCCAGGTTGTGTTTCTGGTTTTAATTTCAGAATGAAATAAATGCATTGTATTTTTACACTGGAATTTAGTAATGGCAATAAGGAGCAAAAAACTGTTGAACATTCAAATACTTAATGTCCTTTACTTGGTGATCTAAATTACACATACCTCAGTAATCTGAGTAAGACTTGCTTGAATGACAAGGCTGAATACATGCAAGTAGATCATATAGACACTTCAGAATATCTACCATAGGACCTGAACAACAGTATTCATACTACTACCATAAAAACAACAAATCGCTAAAGTACACAGTCTATAAAACAATAAGCAAGATGAAACAGATAACTAAGATACTATTCAAGATTATACATGAAAGAGTTTAGAACAATATAGAAAATGAAGTAGGAGAAGAACAGCTTGAGATTAGACAGAACAAAGGAATAAGAGAAGCAATACTTAGTCTCAGAATACTAACCTATTGGTATATGAAATACAAAAATCTATATACCTTTGTTTCATTGACTACAACAAAACTTGGAACAAACTCCAACAGAAAGAGCTAGTCATATGCCTGCAGGAAATGAGCTTGGATGGAAAGAAAAAAACTTCAACTGGTACTTCATTTAGTAAAATTTACAATTTGACCATGGTGTTCTTGCTACTAAAGAATTCTTTGTTCCTAAACTTGATTATTGGTTCTCTGATGGAGAGGCACATTTTACTTTGCTTAGAAACATGAACGTCACACCCTGCTTATATGTATTCAGGACTGCACCAAGGTTTTTTTACCACCCGTGTTATCAGTTATATGAGGACTATCATCATAGCACTCCGGACATTTCCATAGATGCTCGGATCTCCACTCTGCAAATCTAGCAGCGTCCAGCTGCCCAACACGCCAGTTCAATGTTGATTAATCAATCTCTTTGCATATTTAGTATGTCGTTCTTTCCGCTGCCCCAATATTGACACCCATTTCTCTCAATCTGGTCAGCGAGTGGGATTCACAGCCCTGAAGCTCCTCTGTTTGGAAAGACTCTCTCAATGCGTGAAGAATGTCATTTTGATCCATGACAGCCTCCTCTGATATTGTAGCCAAGCCAGCCAACCTATCAGTTTGTTCATTACCCCTAACTCCTGCCTACCCAGGGACCAAAATGAAGGTGATTTCTCAGAGCATTGTCTGTACTAGTACCTCCACCCAGCTTCATCTTACTATTTCTGTTTCGACTTTACGAATCATGCTCATGCAGTCACTGAGTATTAAAAACACGAGAGTAGTTTTGAGATGCCAACCATTTCACCGCCTCCGTAACCGCCTAACCTCCATTGTCAAACTGGTTGTTGCATTATTACACATCTACACAGCAATGTTAATCACAAATCAACCCTCTGTGATGTACTGGACAAGAAATTTTGCTGATGACATCCCCCATACCTATCTACACAATGAGAGCCACAGTAGTGCAGTTGTTATTGAACTCACTTCTTAGGTGTGTGGTCTGGGTTCAATTCCACAGTGGACATGGAATATTTTTCCAACCATAACAACTCTCAGCTCTACCCAGCCATAATGGGATATCAGGAAAAGCACTAGGAACTAAGAAGTAAAGATAGCTTGCATCACCCATCGTGTGATGACAGCCAATGAAAAATATGGGACTAACACCGTATTTCCCAATATACCATGAGATATGAAAAAGGGTTCCTTTTATTAATACAATATTATAAAATAATTATAAAACATAATGTTTCTTCTTCTTCTTTCTCGAATCCTGTATGCCTCACAGCGCCAGGTCAGGAAGAGATTTCTAAAACGGGCCCTAGTATGCGCTTCGTAGATAGTCTCTTTCATCGCCTCTGTTATCTCTGAGGTCCATCTTTGCGTGCGGCCTTTTGCTTTGTACCCATTGTATCGGAGCAGCATTGCTCTTTGGGGTGCACTGTCTGATGGTAATCTGCTTACGTGACCGAACCATTTAATTTGTTGTTTCTTGATGAAGTCTAGTACTGATGTTGTACCCACTTTTTTCCTGATGTCTTCATTTCTCAACCGGTCTCTTCTTGTTACACCCAGCATTCTGCTGAGACACTTCATCTCTGTTGTGACTAGTTTTCTTCTATCGTTGTTGTCAGCGTCCAGGTTTGGCACTGGTAACATAATGTGGGAGAAAGATTGTGTTGAACATTGCTCTTTTGTGTTCATGGTGACGTGTTTGCATCTTAAAATTGGCGCCATTTGCCCTATCATTTGATTTGCTTTGTTGCATCTGTGTTGCAACATAATGTTTATTTATGTTAATTGAAAAACTATTTTTTTCTTCTTTTGTCGTCACACTGTTACTGGGTTGTTGCTCAGTGTCATGGTTTTCTGTTGTTTTTTGGTGCTGTTCTGGTGGCTTGGGTGATTTTTTTTTTTCTCTTTGACAGGATTCTGCTATGCCATCTAACCATCTTTTTCGTGGTCTCCCTCTCGCCTTCTTTCTTGATGTTCTGTTGTAGAAGATTCTGTATACTGTGGAGTTTGGATGTATTCTTATTAAGTGGCCAAACCATTTCATTCTTTGTTTCTCAATGTAATTCAAGCAAGGTTCTGTGCCAACTTTCTTTCTTGTGCTGATGTTGGTAACTGTCTTTTCTGGTGTTGTTGGGAACTTTTCGCAGGTGGCGCATTTCACATGTAGTTATTCTTGTGACTGCTCTTTGCTCATTGTCCATGTTTTTATTTTTTTATTTTTATTTTTTCCGATCCAGAAGCACTTGAGCTTTTCAGCTCTTCCGCTCGGTGCCATGGGCATCGTAACCCTTCGGTTCGGTGCCACGAACACCGTAATCTGGGGAATCTGTGGCTTTTTCTGCCATCCCGCAAAATTGAACCCGCACACACAGAGGGATAGTCACCCGTAGTCCAAAGCGCTACGAACACGCTGGGCAGACGGGCATGTTTTTTATTAATACAATATTATAAATTAGTTATAAAACACAATGCTTATTTATGTTAATTGAAAAAAACTATGAATCATAAAAATTTGTTTTTCTACTTGAAAGTCATATCCAGTAATCAACAGTAATGTAAGTAAATAATTGTCATTGAAAAACAAATGACACCAAGTTTGTTTTCCCATTTCTTTCAAGTTTGATACATTCTTGTTTAGGATAATCAAATGCTGACAAGAATGATCAACTCCATGCTACCTTATGGATATGAATACCTTGGCAACAGTGGACGTTTGGTCATCACGCCTCTAACAGACAGATGTTACAGGTTAATTTACTATTCATTTTTGAAAACTGTTTAGTGGTTAGTAAATTTAAAAAAAGTTGTTTTCGATAGGACTTTTATTACTCATCATTCGACGTTCTTCAGTAGAACTTTGATTTCACAGTCTGAAATAAAATAATGATTTCACTGTCTGAAATGAAATAATGATTTCACTGTCTGAAATAAAATAATGATTTCACTGTCTGAAATGAAATAAGATTTCACTTCTGAAATGAAATAATGATTTCATCTGAAAAAAATAATATTTCAGATGTCTGCTGTCAAAGGTTACAGATAATGTTTATTTCATTGCTCTAGCCTCTAATCTATGTTTTGTTCATAATTACAACTCTTGTGTCTATTATTGAAATACTGTATAGCAATAGATCATTTACAATCCAAATATATATGTTTTGCTATTGTGTACAAATGGATATCTATTGTTTGCTATTGTGTACAAAAAAATATATTGTTTGCTATTGTGTACAAAGAGAAATATATTGTTTGCTATTGTGTACAAAGGGAAATATGATATGACATCTCTACATCACAGATTGCCTGTAATGTAACTATTTTACAATCTTCTGCCAAAATGTTCTACCAAAATCTTCTACCAGGCTGCTAGTTGTCCACCTGTTGATATTTGTTTCTCCATTATACCTTTATAATTTGTTTACCTGCTTACTTCAACATTTGTGTATAGTATGGTTCTCAACTGTCATTTTTCTTCATGTGTTCATGATATTTGATTTGCCAAGTTTTGACCTCCATCGCCAGTTCTCTTATCATTCATCATACTTTTGTCAGGATTTCTTTGATAATAATTTAGTTATTGTACATTCACAATGTTACTTTTGTCAGGATTTCTTTGATAAGAATTTAGTTATTGTACATTCACAATGTTACTTTTGTCAGGATTTCTTTGATAATAATTTAGTGTTCTCAATGTTACAAAATTACAACGAATGATTTTTTTCGAATAAAATTACTTTTATTTAATAGTTTTACTGAGTAGCTTCAAATTAGTTTTGATCGTCCATGGTATAGTTAAACATTGCAAACAGTAAGCTGCTCACGGAACCAAGATACCATATTAAAAGCACCCAAAAACTGCACAGTGCTCCAAGCATTGTTTCATGGTAAAATTAGTGCTTAATATTCTGGGGCTTGCAAGGGGAGCAAAGAATAGTAACACTGCAACCTACAAGGCATATTGTTGGAGGCGACTGAGGAAGGGGTCTAGGGAACCTACCCTAGTAAATAAAAAGCTATGCAGAAATCAGATTGTTCATTGTTCATTTGAGGATCATCTTCATCGCACATGTCCATAATTGCTCCAATCTCCTCCCAAGCATGTATCTCAGTGTGTTTAGGCTAACAACTCCCGTTGTGTGTTGATTGATGTATCTACTGGGTTTTTTCTCGTGATTTTCCCGTTTTGCCGCACCTATCGATATGCACAACTTGCGCAACCGAGAAATTAGATGTGCTGGCCTACTTGTAGGCATATAACCAGCACACTGTACAATCACTCTCAGGCTCAGATAACATACAAATCACAAAGAGGGGTGTAACAAGTGGTCGATATGAAGCATTCGTAGAAGAAGTGCTTAATTTACATTAACACATTTCATTCCAATTTCTGATTTTTAATATACCGCAAGATATGTGAAGATTATTTTTGCAATGTGAACTAATAGAAAGTTTTATTAAAATTAGTTAATGTGATTAAATAGATATATTTAAAAAAAATCAAATTGAACAAAAACAATGTACAATGACAACTACTGATAATGTCACAAACGACATGTGTATACATCATCTTTCTTTTATTTTCTCTAATCCTGTTTTGCCTCACAATGTCAGGATAAGAAGAGATTTATAGAACAGGCTTTTGTGTGTGCTTCATAAATAGTGTCTTTCGTTGCCTCTATTATCTCTGAGGTCCATCTTTTGCATGGCCGGCCTTTTGCTTTGAATCCATTGTATCGTAGCAACATCCCGATTTGAGGTGCACTGTCTGTTGATAATCTGCTAACATGGCCAAACCACTTAATTTGTTGTTTCTTGATGAAGTTTAATACTGATGTTGTACCCACTTTATCCTGATGTCTTCATTTCTCAACCAGTCTCTTCTTGTTACACCCAGGATTCTGCGTAGACACCTCATCTCTGTCGTGACTAGATTTCTTCTATCATTTAAGGTTAGAATCCAGGTAGCACTGGTAGCATAATTTGGGGAACAAGATTGTGTTGAACATTGCTCTTTTTGTATTCATAGTGACATGTTTGATCTAATGATATGACAAATGGCGCCAATTTTAAAAGGCAATCCACTTGTTAACCACTCTCTGTGATTTGTATGTGATCTGAGCCTAAGAGCGATTTTACGTTGTTCCAGGTATGTGCCTACAAGTAGGCCAGCACATATGATTTCTGCAACACTATTTATTTACTAGAGTAGCTTCTCTAGGTCCCTACATCAGTCGCCTTTTTCAACATGCCTTGTAGGTCGCAGTGGTACTATTCTTTGCTTTCCTTGCGAGCCCCAGCACCACACAGGCGATATTTGTGTCTGTAAATCACATTAAATTATTTTGATTTTATCAGTAGTTACCTGTGTTACCATTGAATACTACTGATCATTTCAGTATATGTTTCACTCTATTCTGCAATGTTATGTTACGTTAAGCGATCGACGTCATGGCACATTGGACATTCCCATTCGTGCTCTGTCCTCCGCTGCAGCAGCCATGCCAAAGTCCATTTTTTCACCGTACCCATGAGAAGTTGATTAGCACACCTTCTATCTCTATCTTGAAGACGACATTGTATCACATGTAAAAAAACTTAATTACTAATTCTCGCACTCGTTCCAGTGTCTGAGACTAGCTCACATGACATAAATGAGAGCGTACCGCATTGATGACATTGGCTCTATCCATACTTCTGCTTGCTTGAGTCAGGGCATTATTTGCAAGAAAGTCAGCATCCAGTTTAGTCATCTGGTAATTACTGACCTCAGAGCGTATTGGTCTATTTACTTGAACAAGTGTTTTGATTGACTTCTGTTTTTAGTCTAGCCTGAAACTAGTTTATTGATTCCTTTCCAATCTTACTTAGAACTCTGTTTGGTGCGCTTCACCTTCACCTTGGTGGTGCACCTGAGGGTCCAGCAGGTACAGGCAAAACAGAAACTACAAAGGATTTGGCCAAAGCTGTTGCAAAACAGTGTGTTGTTTTTAACTGTTCTGATGGTCTTGACTACATTGCTCTAGGAAAGTTCTTCAAGGTGAGTAGGACAAAATCTTTCTTTCAATTATGACACTTTTTTCTTGATTTTTAAAAATTATTTGAAATTATAAAACATTTGTTGAAATTATTTAAAATTATAAAACATTGTTTTAAAATTATTTGAAATTATGAAACTTTTTTTGAAATTATTTCAAATTATAAAACATTTTTAAAAATTATTTGAAAATGGATGTGATTATAATTTTTATTTTTCAGAAATAGGTTTTTATCATCATTATGTTTTTTAACGTACAAAATTTTCTGTTCTAATTACTTGACACTTCTTGAAGTGAAAACTGTGACCCATGATCCACCTAATGGAAACATTGTATCATGAACAACAAGCAGCTGTTAGAGTAGCTGATCTAAATGGGCTGAAGAATTGACTTTTTTGCACAGAGTTTTACCCCATATGGCTTGGCCTCTCTCCACAAAATGACACACCACCTCCGAGAGTATTGCAAAGCTCCAGAAGCAATCTTAGGGGTCTCTGGAAAAAATGCACCTGTGAAAAGAATGTCACAGTCTGAATTCAAATCCGTCAAACTTTGAAATGCAAGACACTGACTTAACCATTTAGCCACAGAGACCCCCAGAGAGTAGCTCATGAAACACATGAGTGGTTTGAGGTGCAAAAGTTCTTAGAAAATACTGGACAAAGAAGAGGACAAATACAGACATCTTTCTAGATCTCAGCATTGAGAAACATTGACTAATATTATATCTTAAAAACTGTAATTATGCCACCACATTAAACGTAACAGTAGTTTAGATAGACATAGTTCATGGAAGATGAGTCAAAGGATAATCAAGATGATTAGTTCACAGAATATTAACTCTCTCCATGCCACTCGCGCATACTACACCACAGCAGAATTTAGTTGAACACCAATTCCTGTACACTGCACCATTAGAGTTGTTTCCCTTATAAGAAGTCATTCTAGTTTTACATCTACTGTTTTACTTCTACTACTTTTTAATTTTGTTATTCTTATAGGTTGTCCAGATTTCTTCAAATTAGTATATAATAAGATATATAGAGATATATATATATTTATTGAGTAGTTATATATTTTTTTAAATTGCTTTTTTTTGCCTTCCTTGAATTAACTGTGTAAAACTGAGGAAATAACTGCGTGCGGAAAGAGTTAGGGAAACCTTGAACATAATGTTGGAGGAAACAGGAGAACTAACTAGAGATTAATATACATTCAGTCAGTCTGTGATAAGAGCAACAATCTGCAAAGAATATGCTACATAAAGAGAGATATGAAAAGTGTGTGAACAGTCTTTATTATTGAATGTGCCAAGAGTAAATTTTGAAGTGGATGGGGCTGGCAATACTTATTAAATAGCAAACAAATTCTTTACTAATATAGTGAAATCTGATCATTATTCATTAGTACTTTAGAAGTACTAATGGCATATGTAGCTTAAGCGATAGTGAGCTCGATCACAATCGAAGTATACCTGGTTCAAACTCTGAGGTGGGCAGTTTGAAAGCAAATTTGATCATGTTGAATTTTGTGAATGGTAAAAATAGATTTCACCATTCTGAAAGCAATGGCAAACTACTAAATGTATAAGTGGTGCCTAGAAAATCCATGACTGTTTATTGCGACGTCCTCGAAAGGATATGTCACGATTTTCATTTTACTTTACCACCTGTGTGGTGCCGGGGCCCGCAAAGGAAGCAAAGAATAATACCACTGCAACCTACAAGGCATGTTGTAAGAGGCGACTGATGTAGGGCCTAGGGAAGCTACCCTAGTAAATAAAAGCATTGCAGAAATTGGATGTGCTGGCCTACTTGTAGGCGCATAACTGGCACAGTGGTCGATATGGAGTGTTCGAAAGTATTTCACTTTAGGAGACAGTTACATGAACTACATGAGCTGATTAGTTTTGTATGTTTCTAATATCTGAGGAATAAATTAATTTATCTGTATGCATTTATTATTTATGCTTTTACAATTTTAGGGATTGGCTTCTTGTGGTGCATGGTCCTGCTTTGATGAATTTAACAGAATTGATTTGGAAGTATTGTCTGTGGTTGCCCAGCAGATCTTGACAATCCAGAGAGGTTTGACTATTTACTTCAAAATGTGTTTAATTTGTTGGTCATTGAACTAAAATCCTAACACTCTCAGTTATATGAGGACTATCATCATAGTACTCCGGACACGTCCATAGGTGCTCCAATCTCCACCTCAACAAATCAGGATGGATAAAGGGGATGTTCATTGGTTACTTCACTACTGCTTGTTGGATGAGAAACACTAAAATAGATGTTAAACTGAATAAGCAATTTAAGGAGGTTGGTGTTACCCGTTGTACAAGTAGAACTGGATTCCTGAGGGACAGAGTGAGAAGTGTTTTTAACCAGCAAGACACAGGAACCATCAGTATGCATATCCTTCGACATCTCTTTGGGGAGACTGACTATCTATGGGCCTGCTGGAGTGTCACGATGTCAACTCAGTAGCCAATAACCAATATATTGATTGATTGATTGATAGGACCATCATCATTGCACTTCAGTGAGTAACCTTGTGTGCTTTGATCTCTTTCTTACACAGAAAGATCTCAGCTGCAGTGCACAAACTCTGTAGCACCAGCGAGAGTCCCCGATGTCATTTTGAAGATGGTGAAGATATTTTGTAGGAATTTTATTTCAAATCTTTTCTAATGAATTTTGCAGGACAGTGGCTTTCCAGCCTGTTCTTCTCGATTTTGAACTGCCAAGGGTTCTTTTATGTGCTAAAATTGAACACGGGACGTTTTATCGTCCATTTCCGATGGGACTTGGAACGTGATCTCACCTACACTGAGATTAGCGATCTATGGACAAATTTCCTGATTGCTACACAAGGGAACGAACCTATTGATAACTGAATATATCAATTTAATTTCAGATTTTGATAGCACTAAACAATAGTAGTGATGGTTCATCCGCTGATGATAGTGGATATATTTACTGATATGTATTTAATTTCAGCAGTACAGTTGTCAGGAACTAATAACATATACTTTTATCATTCAGGTATCCTAGCAAGGGCTGATACTCTGATGTTTGAGGGTACACAAATCAGGCTTGATCCGACATGCTCTGTTTTTATCACAATGAACCCAGGATATGCTGGTAGATCTGAGTTACCAGACAATCTAAAGGTAGGGAACAATCATTCATTCATATTATTATTTATTAACTCCTTGTGGATCAAACGCAACACTACGTGGCTTTTTGTTGGGCACCTTTTACCAGGAGCCACACTAAAGGGCGTTTTTAATTCTAACAACAAATGGTGTGTAAAACCATGGCTATTGCTCTAGTCCACTAAGAGTTAATGAATACTATCTTAATTATGTATACAATCACTTCTTCACCCTGCGCCCCTAGAGAAGCATAGGTCCGCAACCAAGGCCTTCCAAGCCCACCTATCCAAGGCCATCGTTTCCAGATCTCTCCACTCTCTCCCCAGTGTGTGTTCTATCCATCGCCACCTTCTGCTCCTTATCTCTTGTTCCACCTGTCGTTTTCCTGTTCTATCACAGAGTTCCATGTTTGTAGTCCTGTCATACCATCGCAGATGGAGTATTTCCGGTTAAAGAAGGTGAGCCGACAGCTCGATTTCCTTTCAAATTTCACCGGGTCGCTTCATGAGTCCCTCCTTGTGGGATTCTTTTTCTTCCTTGGGTGGCGATCTATGAATCTCTCTGGTTGTGGTTTCTGTGGCTACCTAGTGTTTTTTACGGGGTGGGGTAGCTAGCCCCCTTCTCCAACCTCCTTAGTCGCTTCTTATGACATGCGAGGTAACAGTGATTCTATTCTTTACACCCCAATTTGGGCCCTGGTAACCATGAACTAGTTATAAAAATCTCAAATTCAAATCACTATCACATTGTATGCAATCACTAATGCAATAAAATAGTTACATCTTTAGTTAGAGATCTTTAAAAATAAACATCTTGAGAAAATTCTTGAAATATTTTATCTAGAAATGATCACAAATGAGAAACTGCAGAAGAAAGCTAAATTACACACCACTGGCAACCATGATCAAAGAAAGAAGATATAGATGAGTTGGATATTTGTATAGAATTCCATGAAAAACTTTAGCAAAGCTAGTATATGGGCAGCAGATGGAATAAAAAAAACTGTACAAACCAAAGAAAACTTGGAGGTGGGTGGAAAGAGAAATTATAGAATGTGGATTTAAAGTGAAAGGACTGACTTCATTGCACCTAGTTTTATCTCATATGGCTCGGTCCCTCTCCACAGAAATGGCATGTCACCTGCAGAGAGTATTGTACAAAGCATGAACTCTGTAGCTCCAGCAACAATCCTAGGGGTCTCTGGAAAAAAATGCACTCGTGAACAGAACGGCGCAGTCTGGATTCAAACCCACGACCTTCGACTCGCAAGGTAAAGGGCTTAACCACTTAGCCACAGAGACCCCTATGGAATGTGGAATGACATGGGATATCATAAATAGAAAAACAGCAGATCAACAGCAATGGGGGTCCCTTGTAAAGGCTTTAGGTGTCACCTATGCCATGAAGGAACTGCCGATAGATAGAACTAATGACAAATTGTGACAATTTTATGACATAAAATTAGGACTCTATCTTGTTCAAATGATAATTATAAATATATATTCTAAATTAATGTCTTTAGTGTTTTTGTTATCAATATTCTAGGCCTTGTTCAGAACTGTGGCTATGATGGTTCCTGACTATGCACTCATTGCTGAGATTTCCTTATACTCTTGTGGATTTGTGAGTGCTCGTCCATTGTCCGTCAAGATTGTAGCAGTTTATCGTTTATGCTCTGAGCAGTTGTCATCCCAGCATCATTATGACTATGGCATGCGTGCTGTGAAATCTGTACTTACTGCTGCTGCCAATATCAAGGTTAGTATTATTCATAATTATTGTAGTCTATTCTTTGATTTTATCATATCTTTGATTATCATCAGCATCATCATCAAGTAACTTGTCCCTTCCGGAACTTTACTCCCATGACAGCATACCTGAAAAACTCTCTATTCTGTGCAAGTTGGCTGGCATCAGCAGCAGTCATTCTCAGATCGTCAATGACATCTTGCACCCATCGTCTTCTAGGTCTTCCTCTTATTAAAATTATTTTCTCTAGGCACTCATGTTGTTTGATGTGTTCAAAATATTTAATTTTCCTTGTTTTTATGCTCTGTAATAGCCAGCTCTCTTTAATATCAAGCTGTTGCAGAACAGAAGCATTTGTTCTTTTCTCCATCCATTATATTATAAGTACTCTTCTGTAGCATTTGTATTCAAAGGCATTAATGATCTTCTCTGCCGCTTTGTCAATGGTCCATGTCCTACAGCCATATGTCTTTGATTATAGGTTGTATTTAATCTCCTCTGTTTGGAGTGGCCATTGACTGGATTGTAGAAAATGTTGCAGGGGCAAAACTGTCATTGATTGGCTAGAAAATAGTTAACTGGAAGATTTTGCTGATGATATTGCCTTGTTAAGTAAAAACAACCAAGATATGCAAAGAAAAAGACTATTTGTCATCTATAGCATCAAAGTTGGACTGCAGATAAGCTATGAAAAGACAAATATAATGAAGAAATCTATGGCAAGTAATGCAGATATCGCCCTTTATTAGGCCTCTGGTCAAAATGTTGTTGTATTTTGTTTTTGTACTTTGTAAAATGACCTTATTGTATTTTTATGTGTTTCACCTTTGGTACATAGTTTTAGCAAAACATATAATAACAAAGTACTGTAGTTTTACAAAATACAATAACAATACACAGCAATATTTCGACCAAAAGGCCTTTATCAAGCACAGAATACAACAGGAGTGATGAATTTGACTTCTGTCACAGCATACTACATATTGACTATGACAGAAACATCCTAACGGCCCTAAAATGAAAATCTGTGACTAAAAATGAATAATGAAATGAATGCAAAAAAATTAGAAGTGGAAAAAAGTAGAGAAGCAATAAAACTCAAATATATATATATATATATATATAACTTATATACATTTAACATATACACATTTAGAATATGGAGCATGAGAAGAGAAAGGACTAAGAAGCTTAGGAATATAGTGAGTTGAGTCCATGAGGTTGCAAAGTACCAAATAACGAAATAAAACAATTCTCTAGAGCAAATCGATTCCATTCATCAGAGGAACATGATTGGATGGCTGTGACCTATACATAGTTTTACTACAGTCTTCCCTTGTATTGATAATAATATCAGAAAGAGGGAATCATCACATTTTTCAGAGAAGTTATGAGAAAAGGAGGTATAGAACACATATTAACTGTTGGTAAAATTAGTGGAAGATGACAGACAGAGATCATTGTGGACAGTCTAACTTTATTGTACTAGAAAATGTCAACATCTGAACTGGCAGTCAACAATCATGACTTAAGATTTTACAGATACATAATCACTTATGATAATACATGATAGTACATGATAATAAATATGATGATGATGTAAAGAAGCAAACTTTTGATCGAACCTTGAGTTGTAGTGTTAATTGATTTTGTGAACCTTATTTTTCAGCTAAAATACCCGGATGAAGATGAAAATATCCTTATGCTGAGGTCTATTATTGATGTCAATTTACCCAAATTTTTGAGTCATGATCTACCTCTCTTCCATGGCATAACCTCTGACCTTTTTCCTGGAATTAAACTTCCAGAACCAGATTATGTGGATCTGAATATAGCAATAAGAGAGAACTGTGAGAAGGAAAATTTGCAATGTACCAAGTTTTTCATGGAGAAAATTCAGCAGGTATAACTATATATATATATAAAGATATAGAAAGCAAGTTGAATGCGTTTGAAAATAGATATCTGTGAAAAATAATGAACATAAAATGGAACGAATTCAGAAGTGATGAAATCAGAGAAATGTTTGGTCAACCACTAGTGACAACTGTTATAGGAAAGAGAAGATGGAGATTGTTCTACACACCTTGAGAAGAAATGATCAAAGAATATCAAAGTAGGCATTGAAGTGGGCTGCAGAGGGTTCAAGAAAGAGAGAATGACCTAAGGAGACCCTGAAATGAACTTTGCTGAGAGAGGCAAGAAATATCTGTCTCAGTTTCATGGAAGAGATTGAATGAGTTGCCCAGGATAGAGTGGTATGGAGAAATTACTTGCAGGCCCTATGTAGCATATACCGGTACGAGAGGAATTATTATAACTATATATATATATATATTGGATCTAGAATAAATAAACCATGTAAAAAACAAGAAGATACAATTTTGGTGCAAATATTGTGAATGCCATGAATAGGCCCTATGTTCTGCAACAGCTTGATATTAAAGAGAGTTGGCTATTACAAAGCATAAAAACAAGGAAAATTAAATATTTCTGACACATCAAACGACTTGCGTGCCTAGAGAAATTAATTTTGGAGAGAATGGTGCCTGAAAGAAGAATGAGAGGAAGACCTAGAAGACGATGGGTGCAGAATGTCATTGACGATCTGAGAATGACTGCTACTAACGCCGGCCAACTTGCACAGAACAGAGAGATTTTCAGGACTGCTGTCATGGAAGCCAAGTTCCGGAAGGGACAAGCTACTTGATGATAATGATGATGTATATTTGGGCATCAAGAAAGGTTTTACATGCATGGAATACTGACATAACAAACAGAAATGTTAGAGATAACCAGGTAAGTCAATTAAAATTGATAAATACTTTGTTGTTTTATAGTAACTAATTTTTGCATATGACTTTGTTTAGTGTGGTTTTTGCTCATGAACTCAGAGAATTAAAAACTGCCATCACTGCCTTCAGTACTGCTTTTTATGGTGGTGTAGGACAGGTGGGACAAGAGCCTGAGAAATTTAATGGCCGCATGGCTGGTGTAATTGCCATGAAACTGTTTAGCTTAGGATTTTAAATTTTTGCCCACAACAGAAACAAAATTTCTTTGCCTTACTGTGAATTGAACACAGGTCTCCTGCATGAAAGACAGACTCTAATCCATTCGACCAGATGCTCCTAGAATATGGTTTTTATCATAAGTATTCTTAACTCTTTCCACGCCCATTTATTTCCTCAATTTTTAAGCAGTTAATTCAAGGAAGTAAAAAAAAAAAAAAAAATTACGATCCCAACTACTTATCAATAAATAAACATATATATATTATTATATACTAAATTGAAGTAAACTGGACAACCTAACAGAATAACAAGGTTAAAAAGTACTACAAGTAAAACAGAAGAAGTAAAACTAGAAAGACTTCTTATAAGGAAGCAACTCTATGGCGAGGTGCGGCTAAAGCGTAACGGACTTCGCCATGGCGCAGTGTGCGGCTTAAAGCGTGGAAAGAGTTAATGGTTAAGTATTGTAATGCTCTTGTTTATTGTCGTTATTATATCTTTGTGATTTATGTTTGTCTTCTATATGTTTTATCAGATCTATGAGATGATGATTGTTCGTCATGGCTTCATGATAGTAGGTGAACCTCTCGGTGGCAAGACAAGTGCATACAGGATGCTAGCTCTGGCACTGGGAAAACTTAAAGAGAAAGTGAGTTTTTTTTGTGGCTTATCTAGACATCAGGTTGAGTTAAATGAATCAAATCATATTATTTATTAAGTTCTACACCGAGTACCTAAAGGAACACTTTCCTAACAGCAGGTGGACCCATGTATACACAGATGGGTCTGCAGCAAATGCAACTGAAAATGGAGGAGGAGGAGCCCTCATAGTGCTCAGTGACATGAAACTCAGGAAGCTAAAATTAGTGACAGGAAGGTTCTCCAGCAATTACAGAGCAGAGGCAGAGGCCCTAAAGGCGGCAGCAGAAGCCATAGTGTCAGAGGAACATTTCAATGAAAACCTGGTATTTCTTACTGATGCCCTGTCAGTAATTACTGCTCTAAAAAATGAAGATGATAACAACTTGAAGGAACTGCAAGCATCACTACACCAAGTATGCAACATCTTCTCTAGAGTGGTAATACAGTGGATACCATCTCACTGCGGAATACCTGGCAATGAGACTGCAGACATATTGGCAAAAGCAGGAAGCAGGCTACCACAGACAGACACCAGTATGACATATGAGGAAGCAAAAGTACGGATAAAAATGGCCTACAGAACAAATGGCTGAGAGATCACCCAGGGCATGAAAAGGACGATGCTTACCACCAACTAAGTAGAGAGGAACAGGTTGTCATTTTTCGTCTACGAACAAGGCACAATAGACTGAGGTACCATCTGTTTAACAAGTATAAAATAGGCCCATCTGACATATGTACATGTGGCACCAGCAAGATGACAGAGACACATATACTGCAAGAATGTCCAACGTACATGGAACAGAGAAAATACATGGCCAATCCCCATATCAGTCCAAGACAAGCTATATGGAGATGTACATGACTCGTTGACCACTAACTACTTTAAAAGTATACAAATCGATGTCTGAAAACGTTGGAAGAAGAAGAAGAAGATTAAGTTCTAAGATATAAACCACACTAGTTAGTTCATTTCAAGGGGTTTATTAACATATTTGCATTGTTTCAGATCACATGATTTATTAGCATGTGTGAATTGTTTCAGCTCAAATTTGTTTGTCAGTATTTGTGAATTGTTTCATCTCACGTGATTTATCAGAATCTGTGAATTGTTTCATCTCACGTGATTTATCAGAATCTGTGAATTGTTTCATCTCAAGTGATTTATCAGAATTTGTGAATTGTTTCATCTCAAGTGATTTATCAGAATTTTTGAATTGTTTCATCTCAAGTGATTTATCAGAATTTGTGAATTGTTTCATCTCATGTGATTTATCAGAATCTGTGAATTGTTTCATCTCAAGTGATTTATCAGAATTTGTGCATTGTTTCATCTCAAGTGATTTATCAGAATTTGTGAATTGTTTCATCTCAAGTGATTTATCAGAATTTTTGAATTGTTTCATCTCAAGTGATTTATCAGAATTTGTGAATTGTTTCATCTCATGTGATTTATCAGAATTGTGTTGTAATGATGTTTTTCATCTCAAGTGATTTATCAGAATTTGTGAATTGTTTCATCTCAAGTGATTTATCAGAATTTGTGAATTGTTTCATCTCAAGTGATTTATCAGAATTTGTGAATTGTTTCATCTCAAGTGATTTATCAGAATTTGTGAATTGTTTCAGTAAATTTATCAGAATTTGTGATTGTTTCTCAAGTGATTTATCAGTTGTGATTGTTTCACTCAGTGATTTATCAGAATTTGTGAATTGTTTCGTAAGTGATTGATCAGTATTTGTGAATTGTTTCATCTCAAGTGATTTATCAGTATTTGTGAATTGTATCATCTCAAGTGATTTATCAGTATCTGTTGAATTATTTCAGCTTAAATTGTTTATCAGTATTTGTGAATTGTTTCTTCTCAAGTGATTTATCAGTATGTGTGAATTGTTTCAGCTCAAGTGATTTATCAGTAACTGTGAACAGTTTCAGCTCAAGTGATTTATCAATTTCTGTGAATTGTTTTATCTCAAGTAATTTATCAGTATCTGTGAACTGTTTCATCTCAAGTGATTTATCAGTCTGTCTGTTGTCTATACCCAGGTGGAAGATGTAGTTGGCTGTCCATAGCGTAGGGATGGGAGCTTTAATTTGCGTTCTAGAGCCAGATGAGCCGCCCTTGTTGTGTTATATCCGTGTTTATATAGTGTGGTCTTGATATTGTCTGTCCATCTTTTTCTTGGTCTTCCCTTCGCTCTAGTACCCGATCGCATTTTATTGTATGCTGTTTTTGGTGGTTGGTTGTATTTCATTCTCATTAAATGTCCAAACCACTGCATTTGTTGTCTTTCAATGTATTCGGTGCATGAAGGTATGCCCACTCTGCTTCTGATGTCCTCATTTCGTAGTCTGTCTTTCCTGGTGACTTCCACTGCCTTCCTCAAGAATTTCATTTCACACGTGGTGAGCTTTCTGTGATGTGTTGCTGTAAGAGACCAAGTTTGGCACTGGTAACGAAGTGTATCAGTATCTGAATTGTTTAATCTCAAGTGATTTATCAGCACTGTTGGCCCGCGTGGTTACCAGGGCCCAAATTTGGGTTGTAAAGAATAGAACCACTGTTACCTGCCACGCATGTCATAAGAGGCGACTAAGGAGGTTTGACTGAAATCAGATGCACATGTCCTAAACATGTACAAGTCTATGCGTTTAGGGGCCTACCAAACCAACGTGCAACGTATACACGTTCTTGGCAAAGATCAAACATATCACAAAGAGTGATTAGCATCGGTCGTAAAGAACGAACGCAAAGAAGAAGAAGAAGATCAGCACTGTTGAATTGATTCAGCTCAAGTGATTTATCAGTATTTGTGAATGGTTTCAGCTTAAATTGTTTGTCAGTATTTGTGAATTGTTTCAGCTCAAGTGATTTATCAGTATCTGGGAACTGTTTCAGCTCAGGTGATTTATCAGTATATGTGAATTGATTCAGCTCAAGTGATTTTTCAGTATTTGTGAATTGTTTCAGCTCAAGTGATTTATCAGTATCTGTGAATTGTTTCAGCTCGTGATTTATCAGTATTTGTGAATTGATTCATCTCAAGTGATTTATCAGTATCTGTGAACAGTTTCAGCTCAAGTGATTTATCAGTATCTGTGAATTGTTTCAGCATCTGATAAAGAGACTTGACACTATAGTCCCCAGTGCATTAATATTGGTTCTATTAATTAGCTGCAAGCAGCATATTCAATTCAAATACCTGTTCATCTTGAATTAGAAATATATGTTGGATTTATGTTTATTTTTATTGTCATTTTTGCATCTCTTTCTCATAGGAACTGATGAATGAAAACAAAGTTCAAATAACTGTCATCAACCCTAAGGCCATCACCATGGGTCAACTGTATGGTCAGTTTGATCCAGTGTCCCACGAGTGGTCTGATGGTGTACTTGCTGTTTCATACAGAGCATTTGCCACTTCCTTAGTAAGTTTTATCTTCCTTCTTGTAACATTTAAGTATGATGAATGCTTAACTAAATAATAAATATAAAATATAATACATTTCTAGTGTTCTTCTTCATGTAAAATGCTGTTTGACATGAATTAAAATCATGGCATATCAATTACAGGACGTTGCGATCAACCACATTAAATGAGTTTTTCTCATCACT
This sequence comes from Arion vulgaris, assembly GCA_020796225.1. Taxonomy (NCBI): domain Eukaryota; kingdom Metazoa; phylum Mollusca; class Gastropoda; order Stylommatophora; family Arionidae; genus Arion; species Arion vulgaris. The sequence goes on from CM036774.1 coordinate 12,731,444, forward strand.
TATACGTTCAGTAGTTTGCCATTGCTTTCTGAACGGTGAGGTCTATTTTGGCTTCGTAGAAATCTCAGGAAAATGAATTTGCTTCCACTTGCCTGTCACAGAGTTTGAACCAGGTACGCTTGTGTTGAGATCAAGCTCACTACCATTTAAGCTACAGACACCCACATTTAAGAATGATGAATAATAAGTATATTTTATAATAGATTTCTAGTATATAATGTAATGTTATGCAATCGACATCATGGCACATTGGGCATTCCCATTCATGCTCTGTCCTCCACTGCAGCAGCCATCCCAAAATCCATTTGCTCACCGTACCCATGAGTAATTGATTAGTATATCTTCTCTCTCTACACACACATATACGCACATGCACACATAGTGAAAGAAAGTGAGAGATATATAACAGCCCATAATTTTTTTCTTTGTTTAAAGACTGAAGATAGAAAGTGGCTTGTCTTTGATGGACCTGTGGATGCTATCTGGATAGAAAACATGAACACTGTGTTGGATGACAATAAGAAGCTTTGCTTGATGAGTGGAGAGATTATCCAGCTTGCATCAACAACTAACTTGATCTTTGAGCCAATGGACCTGGAAGTAGCTTCACCAGCAACTGTAAGTTTGATATCTCAATAATTCTTTCATAACGACCTCATATAGTCAGAAAGAGCGCATATTATAGACATACTCTTTGGTGAAGATCATAAAGCCCAACTATACAGTGAAAAATGATCGCAAAAGAGTAATGAATACAAAAAAAGTGACAGTTCCAGTTACTAGCCCTAGAAGGGTCGAGAATGCTCCTAAACCAGAGCAACCTCACCCAGTCAGCACACAGCATCTAATGCTCTTTGTAGTAGATTCAAGCCCAAATATACGGCACTAAAAGATCATTAAAGAGTGTTTATCATTCCATGCGTACGGAATGACCTCACCAAAGGCAGGAAATTCGATAGAGAAGTCGCACTTCTTTAATTAACTCTGTCCAAAAAAAGAGTTACAAGGACAACAGGTTTCCTGTAATGATCACACTTGAAGGATCTAAGCTTCAAGTACCTCTGGTCGGTTAGGCTGTCCGTATGGTTGAGGAACACCTGTAAAAGGGTAATTTAAGCCTCATGCAAAATCAGTCAGAAGCACAATACCAGGCGTCATGACTTTCGCCTGAATTAAAAAATGGTGTACAAGAGAAGAAGAAGAAGAATACATCCTTTGCATTTGTGATTGTTTTTGGTTATTGGTTCAATGCAATGAAAGTTGTGACATATCCTTTACAGGACATAGCCATCAACAACAATAAACAAGTTGTCAATTTTCTAGGCACTACTTATATGTTCAGCAGTTTGCCATTGCTTTCGGAACGGTGAGATCTATTTTTATTGTACGCAAACATCAAAGGGAACTAATTTGCTTTCAAACTTGCCCGCTGCAGAGTTTGAACCAAGTATGCTTAGGTTGTGATTGAGCTCACTACCGCTTAAGCTACAGATGCTCACCAAACTAACCAAGTTATTAGTTACTGAACCGATATCATATCAATCCAGGTAGACCCATAGAGTGTCAGTCTCCCCAAGAGATGTCAAAGTACATACATACTGATGGTTCCCGTGGCCTGTTGGTTAAACATACTCTACATCAGTGCTATCCAATGTTTTTATATACTGGGGCTAATCTGACTAATGACTGGAGGTAAAGCACCATGAGGCTATTGTAATAATAATTCATTCATTCAAGTGCCATGCCTACGTGTAGGCGATCATGTCTCTCCACAACTTTCTCTGCTTGGTGCATGTTATCAGTTCTGACGTCGATCTTGTGTTGAACCATGATATCAGGCCATCCAGCATCTTCTTCCTGTCATCCGCGATCTCTCCTTCCCTGAATTTTACCTGATGTTACCAAATGTTCTAAACCTTCTCTTTGCATTGTATGCCTGAAGAACCTTGATTGTCAGATTCTTATTCTTTTGATAAGGTTTCTTTGTGTGCAGGCCTGATTTAAAACCTCATTTGTTTTCTTCGCTGTCCATAGAATTTTCAGCATTCTTCTGTAAAACCACATCTCTGTGGCTTCCAATGGTCATATTGATTGTTTATTCATTGTCTATGATTCGCTGCCATACAGAAGTATTGGATCAATATAGCACTGGAGTATTCGTTTTCGCAGTGTCATTGGTAGTGAATTCACGCATAATGTGTTTTCATTTTCATAAAAGATGCTTTTGCTTGAGCTATTCTACTTCTAATCTCTGTTTTACACCTGTCATCTGATGTCAGGAGTGTTCCCAGATACTTGAATCGATGGACTTGTTTCAGTGCTGTGTTATTTATGTTGATATTACATATTGGTGTTTCCTGTTTCTTGGAGACAACCATCACCTCTGTTTTCTTTATATTCATGCTTAATCCTTTCTTTTCACTTTCTCTCATATGTCTATCAGGTCTTGTAGATCTTGTTCACTTGTAGCCATGAGAATTGTGTCATCAGCGTATCTTAGATTGCTCATGTTTTGTCCGCCAACTGTTATTCCTGCCTTTTCTTCTATATGATGCATGATATTTTCACTGTATTTTTTTTTTTTTCCGATCCAGAAGCACTTGAGCTTTTCAGCTCTTGGCTCGGTGCCATGGACATCGTAACCCTTCGGTTCGGTGCCACGAACACCGTGAATCTAGGGAATCTGTGGCTTTTCTGCCTGCCCACGGAATTGAACCCGTACACACAGAGGGCTAGTCACCCACAGTCCAACGCGCTACGAACACGCTGGGAACGCATTGTATCGCCTAATAATTGCAATAATAATACTAATTGTAATATTAACTCTTTCCAGCAAGTTGTTTCCTCAATTTTTAAGCAGTTAATTCAAGGGAGGTAAAAAAAAACGATCCCAACTACTCATCAATAAATAAACATACATATATATTATTAAATACTAAATTAAAGAAAACTGGACAACCTAATAGAATAACAAGGTTAAAAAGTAGTAGAAGTAAAATAGTAGAAGTAAAACTAGAATGACTTCGTATAAGGGAAGCAACTCTATGGCGCAGTGTGCGGCTAATAGCATTCAACGGACTTCTGCTGTGGCGCAGTCTGTGGCGAAAAGCGTGGAAAGAGTTAATTGTAACGTTTATACAAATTTAACAGATGGAAGCATAATCCTGAATACAATTATTAATAAAAAATATTGTGCTTAACAAAAAAACCAGAATCATATCGTTATTCAAAACCACGTTAGTTGTTAAATTTTGATTGACGTTAATATTGGAGGAATAAAATAGGGTGCTAGGGATATATTACATGGACCACATGGAGCCTGCGGACACCAAGGTGGACTGCACTTCTCTACACTCTGTCCCTCAGGCATCCAGTTCTGCTTGTCTATTGTCTATTGTCTTTCCCCAGGTGGATGATGGAATTAGTTGTCCACTCTTGCTGTTAAGTGTAGGGGTGGGAGCTTTAATTTGCGTTCTAGGGCCAGATGAGTCGCCCTTGTTGTGTTATATCCTAGTTTATTTAGTGTGGTCTTGATATCGTCTATCAATATTTTTCTTGGCTCTAGAACCTGATATCTTTTTGTTGTATGCTATTGGCGGTTGGTTGTATTCCATTCTTATTAAATGTCCAAACCACTGCATATGTTTTTCAACGTATTCGGTGCATGAAGTTATGCCCACTCTGCTTCTGATGTTCTCGTTTCATAGTCTATCTTTCCTGGTGACCCCCATTGCCTTCATCAAGCATTTCATTTCACATGTGGTGAGCTTTCTGTTGTGTGTTGCTGTCAGGGACCAAGTTTGGCACTGCTAACAAAGTGTTGGTAGAAAAATACTTTTTATCACCTATCTTTTCACTTCCATCTTGATCTTTGGGTGTTGTAGTAATGGTGCCAGCTGATAGGTCACTGCATTTGCATTTGACATCTTGTCTCTATTTCTCTATTGAGTTTTCCGTCCTGTGTGAAAATGCTGCCTAAATATTTGAATTCAGAAACTTCCTTTACTCTGGTGTTCTCTATTTGTATGTTTGCTTGGTATGCTGCTGATTTTCATGGTCTCTATCTTTTGTGTGTTAATTTTCATGTTGTACTTCCTGCATGTTACTAACAATGAATTTATATGATGTTCTACTTATACAAAATGTAATTTCAAACTCCTTAAATCACTGAATAGATTCAGCATCAGTTTTAGTGTCTTCAACAAACAGACAATCGGCAAGAATCCAAAGGACATCCTCATTATCCATTTTCAACTCCGCAAGCTTTATAGAAAACCCTCATAGAGACAACAAGTTAATATTCTTGTACTTCCTTTCTGGCATCTTACAATGACATTCTTCAATATTTCAGGGCACATTTTTTTTTTTTAATCAGTAGTCTATATTATGTGTTGTCTGTCTATTGATTACAAATAGAATATTTACTATATGTTTTCTAGAGTTCACAAATCTTACGTTCTCACAACTTTATGCTGTTTTTTCATGATAGTTTCCTGCATATATTCATGTTCATATCTTGAGACATAAGTAGTAAGACATAGAAAGTTGAAGCATAAGAAAGTTGAAAAAACAAAAAAGAGGATATACATAATTCTGGGGGAGATTTACATTTTATAATTGTATTGTTGGTGAAACACATAAAAACAAAGTACTGTAGTTTTACAAAATACAAAAACAATAACAATACGCAGAAACTTTTCAACCAAAACAATAATTGTATTGCTGTACACATGAAAGTAATTCATTTGAAACATTTTTTTGTTAGTGCTAAGTTAGCCAAATTTAAAAACATATTTGCTGCTATGTGATATTGACTTGTTGGACTGCGATATATATCTTTTATACCTCTGTTAAATCTTTTTATTTTTCTAAATTCTGATATGTGCTGGGATCTTTGAGTGACCTTGCCTTGCCACCCGACCATCTGTATTGTCTACTATCAAGAGTTAAATTTCAATGCAAGTTTTACATTTAATAATCAGGTTTCTCGTTGTGGGATGATCTACATGGAGCCACAGACGCTTGGATGGCGTCCACTTGTCAAATCATGGGTAAATCATCTTCCAAAAACTGTAACAGAAAACCACAAGAGTGTTCTCAATGATATGTTTGAAAGATTTACTGATGCCTCTTTGCAATTGATCCACAGAGCTGGTGTCAAAGTAAGATGTATTATGTTAGTTTGCTTTTTAAATTTGGTAATATTCTTATGAATATTTTCTGTCATGATACATACACATTTTCTAACCGCTATGACACATGAACATTTTCTAACCGCTATGACACATGAACATTTTCTAACCGTTATGATACATGAACATTTTCTAACCATTATGATACATAAACATTTTCTAACCATTATGATACATAAACATTTTCTAACCATTATGATACATAAACATTTTCTAACCATTATGATACATAAACATTTTCTAACCATTATGATACATAACATTTTCTAACCTTTCATGATACATGAACATTTTCTAACCATTATGATACATAAACATTTTCTAACCAATTATGATACATGAACATTTTCTAACCATCATGATACATGAACATTTTCTAACCATGATACATAAACATTTTCTAACCATTATGATACATAAACATTTTCTAACCATTATGATACATAAACATTTTCTAACCATTATGATACATAACATTTTCTAACCATTATGATACATTAAACATTTTTCTAACCAAATATGACCATGAAAAATTTTCTATCCACAGAAGAACATTTTTAACCATTAAAAACATTTTTATTACCATTATGATACATGAACATTTTCTAACCGTCATGATACATGAACATTTTCTAACCATTATGATACATAAACATTTTCTAACCATTATGACACATAAACATTTTCTAACCGTCATGATACATAAACATTTTCTAACCATTATGATACATGAACATTTTCTAACCGTCATGATACATAAACATTTTCTAACCATTATGATACATGAACATTTTCTAACCATTATGACATCTTGTCCTCTGAAGCAATGTCCTCTGTTTTTACTAACACTGCTCTGGATGAATTATAAATGTTTGTTTTTCCAAAGAGACACATTATTTAACAATTAAAATACATTTTTGTATTAATAAACTAAACATCTATGTCAATGACACTACAATCAACAAAGTGCAAGAATTCAAATACTTAGGAAGCATACTCACAGAAGAAGGAAGACTAGATAGAGATAGAGGCTAGAGTGCAAAAAGCAAATGCTGTAACCTACTATCTAGCCCCATTGTTGAGGTACCCACAAATTTCACTGACAGCTAAACAACAGATGATCAACAGCATTTTCATACATACTTTTTGTCACCAGAGTCAAACATGGACAATGAGCAAAGTGCAGTCATAGGAAATAACTACATGTGAAATACACTGCCTGCGACAAGTTACCAACAACACCAGAAAAGACGAGAGTCACCAACATCAGCATAAGAAGAAAGTTGGCACAGAACCTTGCTTGAATTACATTGAGAAACAAAGAATGAAGTGGTTTGGCCACTTAATGAGAATGCATCCAAACTCCACAGTAGTCTTCTACAACAGAACATCAGGAAAGAAGGTGAGAGGAAGACCATGAAAAGATGGTTAGATGGCATAGCAGAATCCTGTCAAAGAGCAAAAATAACAATCACCCAAGCCACCAGAAAAAAGCAAGGCAAAAACAGAAAACCACGACACTGGGCAACAACCCGGTAGCAGTGTGATGACAAAAGATGAAGAATACATTTTTGAAACATTTTACCTAAATATAGTGTTGATATTCTATAGACATTATATGAAATAAATGTTGTACTAATCTGTCATAGGAACTTTCACCAACCACTGACTCCAACTTAGTCATGTCTCTTATGAACCTCATCGATTGCCAGCTTGATGAGTTTCAAGATGAGGCAAAGATTGCACAGTTAGAGGAACGGGAGATTATCACATGGCTTGAGGTAAACAAATGTATGTATGTTTTTAAATTAGGCAGATCGCCGTGTGGTGCCGAGGCCCACAAGGGAAGCATAGAATAGTACCACTGCAACCTACAAGGCACCTCACCCCTTACAAAATACTAGATAGCTACAGAAGCCACAACTAGGAAAATTCATAGCTCACAACCAGAGGAAGAAGACGGATCCTGCAAGGAGATCTGGAAAAGATGGCCTTGGATAGGCGGGCTTGGAAGGCCTTGGATGCGGAGCTATGCATCCTTGGGGGCGAAGGGTGAAGAAGAACCTACAAGGCATGTCATAAGAGGCGACTGATGTAGGACCTAGGAAGCTACCCTAGTAAATAAAAAATTATCACAGAAATCAGATGTGCTGGCCTACTTGTAGGTGCATAACTGGCACAACGTACAATCACTCTTAGGCTCAGATCACATACAAATCACACAGAGTTATTAACAAGTGGTCGATATGGAGCGTTCGAAGAAGTAGAAAATCAGGCAGAGAATTTTCAGTCACTGACATACATCTATGAAAAATAATGAGAACTACAAGATGTGTTCTATGCCTGGCTCTGCACCTAGCAGAGTTGGGGTTCTCTTAGGAAAGGCAACAAGTGAACACTAGTAACCTGCTGCTAACTATTTAGTGAGATGAACCAGAATAAAATATCAAGCAAAAACCTGATGTGCTGTCCTAGAAGTCTGTAAACACTTGGCACTATGTCTCATGCTCTAAGGCACAAATCACATGCAGACCACAAACATGGCTTAACTCTTAGTGGATCAGTGCAAAAGCCATGTTTTTACAAGCCATTTGTTTTTAGAATAAAAGACGCCCTTTAGTGTTGTTCCTTGTAAAAGGTGCCCAACCCAAAGCCACATTGTGTGACGTTTGGTCCACAAGGAGTTAACAAACGCTGATGTAGCGCGAGCAGAGAAGAAGCAGGAAAATAATAATGTAGGTAGGATAATATTATATGCTAAAAATGAATTAAATATATGATAAGTTCACTTCTGTGTGCTTTCTAATATATATGTATATTCCTCTCGTACCATCATACGTTACATAGGGTCTGCAGGTAATTTTTCCATACTGCTCTGTCTTGGGCAATTTGCCCAATCTCTGTCATGAGATTAAGTTCGATATTTCTTGCCTCTCTCAGCAAAGTTTGTCTCAGGGCATCCTCTCTTTCTTGAACCCTTTGCCTCCCATTTCAATACCTGCTTTGGTATTCTTTGATCATTTCTTCTCAAGCTATGCCCAACATATCTCTATCTTCTCCTTCTTATAACAGTTGTTACTAGTTGACCAGAAATTTCTCTGATTTCATGACTTCTGAATTCATCCCATTTTATGTCTATAATATACATACACAGTTTTTTAATTTTTCCTGCTGAGTGAGTGCAGCTCTAATAAAATAATCATGGCATAACATTTCTAACTTAAGTGAAATAATTCAGGCTGCTTAATACTCTAATAGAATTGTAGAATGCAATAGCTATCAAATTTACTAGCAGGGATTCTCATATAAACAAAATGTATTGTATCAGATGCAGAGCGGGAGAAAATATTTTTGGGGGAACTGCTATAGAGAGAAAAACTGTAGATTCAAAGATGCAGTCTGTATTTCAGAGATGTTTCCTGGGAGGAAAATGTGCATTTTAAAATTGATGTAGTAATGTAACATAAATGAATACTTTGACTGTTGCATGAGCATCTAGCACAAAGGAACAATCCACATCAGCTACTAGATTGCAAGAGATGGGATTGAAGATTAGAGTATCCAGAAAAGAACAGCCCAATAGTTATATGAGCAGGCTCATCAATCAAAATCGAAATGAGTACGGTCAGTCGCTGGACGCTGTTGGAGATATTGCAAAGGAGATCAGATTACCTATGGACATGTCCGGAGTGCAATAAAGATATTCCATACTGAAATTGAACCTAGAACAGATAAATAATATCAATAAAATAATTATATAATAGTAATAAAACCCATAACCCATTAGTGTAATATAGATGACATGATGGAATTGTCAGTACATAAGATCCTCCAGAGGATTATTTCCTCTGCATGGGAATAAGTGTGAGAAAATTCTTTCCTAACCAATCCTTGATGTCATCAGCCTATGCTTTTCTTTGCATTCCTCTTCTCCCAGCACTCTCGGATGTTTGAGAGGAAGCCATGTAAGTTAACATGTTCTAATAATGCAAGCTCACGATGTTTCATCACTGCCAGTAATGTTTCCAGCTGTGCTGTCAGCATAGTTATTGTATTCTGAACAAATTTGTTTGTTTAATAAATATACACACAGACAAATATCTTCGTAACCAACCCAACTAATCGATTTTCATGTAACATTTCACAGAGTATGTTCTTTTTTGCCATGACTTGGTCTATTGGAGCAAGTGGTGATGACAAAGGAAGATTCAGATTTGATAAACTTGTCAGAGAACTGAGCTCAGTAAGTTTTTTATATATGCATGTACAAACACCCACATAAACACACATATAGTTCATATGTTATAGGAGTTAATACAGTGTTTTTAAAGTCTCACAACACTTCATATGTAGGTCAGCTTGAAAAATGAAGTACATGACGTCATAAAAATGTGCTAAAACAAAGTAGTGAAATTAGTCACAATAGTTACTACTATAGTCTATTGTTGTTCTTGGTAAACTAGAAAGAACAAATGAAATATTCATTATAGCAGATGTTGGAAATACCACTCTCTTCAAAATATGTCTGTACACGTTTCTTCATACTGTCAAATATTCTTTCTTCAGTTGAAAATGGTTGGTTTGAGTGAAAAGAATTACCCCAGCAGACAACAGTCATTCACTGCATATTGCATCACAATTAACTATGGAACACATTTTTTGATGATGTCATGTAATTTCTTTTTCACATTTGCTCTACATATAAAGTATATATATGTACATATGTCTATTCAATGCAAGTGCTACAGAAGAGTACTCAGAATACCATGGACAGAATAAAGAAAAATTATATCCATTTTACAACAACTTAAAATTGAAAGGAAATAAAATTATAACGATGATGAGAATGAGAAAAATGAAATATTGTGGACATATAAAACTACTTGATTCTCTGGAGATCATTGTGCAGTTCCTAATACCGAGTAGATGAAGGAGAGGAAGACCAAGGATAAGATGGGTGCAGGATGTCATTGATGAATTGAGTATGACAGTGGCAGATTCCGGACACTTCACACAGGACAGGGAGATATTTAGAACTGGTGTCATGGGAGTTTGTACTTTGGAAAATACTGTTAGCAGCAGGCAACATGCAATTTCTGTGAAGATGGACCAAGCCATTTGGGGAAACAGGTGTAATGAAGTGAATTCTTCATCTTTATATATTTTATTATAGTGGTTGTCTCTTGTTTACTCTTGTGAAGAGAAGGTTTAGAACATTTGATGACAAAAGGTAAAATTCAGGGAAGGGGAGATCATGGAAGACAGAGGGAGAAGATGTTGGATGGCCTGACATGATGGTTTGACCCAAGATCAACGTCAGAACTGATTACATGCACCAAGCAGAGAGAGTTGTGGAGAGACATGATACTCAGGCATGGCACTTGATTGATTGATTGCCTCTAGTTTGCAGTAACATGCATATAGACTTTGATTTGAGCGAAACCATGATGGAAACATAGTGACTGGAGGTCAAGCATATATCTAATCTTCACAATGGAAGTATCTCTAAATTTCTAGTGAAACTGAGAATTATATGCATGGTTTTATTCTTGACATTTTCTAGGTACTCACATTATGAACACAATATTGTGAGGATGCCAAGTCTATAATCTACCATAGACACAACTATTTTATGTAGCAAAATAACAAGTAGATACTGCTTGAAGCATGTGGCTGCAATAATAGATTTTAGAATTGTGAGGCCGCATCCTGCTTTCTGTCTAGTTGTGAGGGTGGTGAATTAATGTGGCTGCATATTAGATTTTCATGGTGGTGCATTGTAACAGAATAAGACTAAGTAGTAGAACAATAGGGAAATAATACAGGTAGCATAACTTGGCTTTGAATGAAAATAACACAATAAGAATGAGCATGAACTGATAAAAAAAAGTTTGTTCTTGTAGCAAAGTATCTCAGTGATCAATCTATCGTGCCGTGCCGGTTGACATAGGTGATCATGTCTCTCCACATCTGTCTGTCTCTGGTACAATCCATTAACTCCATCACGAACCATTGCCTAACCACGATTTCAAGCCATCCGGAATCTTGTCCCTTTTTCCCGATCCATCTCTCTTCCCCTGTATTTTGCCTGTTGTAACCAAATGTTCTAATTATCTCAGTGATACTTGCAGCAAAAAATGCTTCAGTAATTGTTACTGTGTGCTTATTATTTAGAACACATTGTAACAAATGGTAAAATCATGGGTAGACGAGACAGAGGAAGACAGAGAGAGAAAATGTTGGATAGCCTGACTTCATGGCATGGTAGAGCGTCACCATCTGAGTTAATAGCAAACACCAGAGATAGAGATTTGTAGTGATCCATGATCGCCTACGCCAGCCGGCACGGCATCTGATGATGATGTGCTTATTATCTTTGTACTAAATTACAACTTATATATCTGTTCATAATGACTAAATATATCAGTATTGTTTTGCTGTTTATTTTCTTCAAGACATATTTACAAATAATATTTTTTTGGTAGGGTGGAATGACAGAAGAAACAAGAAAGGAGATTGGTCTTGTTGACTTAATTGAGCCTCCAATGAAACCCTATGTCAACCCTTTCCCACCAAAAGGCAAAATTTTTGACTACAAATTTGTCAAGGAGGTAACATGAGTTTTAAATGAGAAAGAAGTGAACACATTAGAGAAACGTTTGTGTAAAACATAGTCATAAAACAAGAACTATGTGTACATAACTATATGTCTGTTGCAGTGATATTGTGTTTGAATTCCTCGCATCATTCCGAGCGTCATTATTACTGGATTGCTGACGACTGTGCCCTCACTGTCAACACTGAGGCAGATCTCCAGACTAGCATGGACAAATTCTCACAAGCCTGCTCCAACTTTCGTCTTACCATCAATACCGAGAAATCTGAATTCATGTACCAGCCAGCTCCTGGAAAAGTATATGCCGAACCAAATATTACAACAAACGGCAAGAAACTGAAAGTAATGGACAGATTTACTTATCTTGGAAGCACACTGTCCCAAAATTTCACCATAGACGATGAAATAAATACCAGAATCTCTAAAGCTAGCAGCACCTTTGGTGGACTACATAGAAACGTCTGGCACAGACGTGGTATTGGCCAAGCCACAAAACTGAAGGTATATTGAGCTGTAGTGCTCCCAGTCCTTCACGCGTGCGCAACTTGGACTGTATATCAGCAACACGCAAGGAAGCTAAACCACTTTCAAACAGTCTGCCTCAGAAAAATAATGAACATCAAATGGCAGGATATGATCCCAGACACAGAGGTCCTAAAAAGAGCCGCTCTTCCCAGCATCTATACAATCTTGATGCAGTCCCAGACACAATGGGCAGGACATGTGGTTGGAATGCCGGATTGCAAAATACCCAAACGACTCTTTTATGGTGAGCTGCATAGCGGTAAGTGCTCACAGGGTGGTCAGAAAAAGTCATTCAAAGACACACTCAACAACTCGATGAAATCCTTTGGCATAGATGTCAACAACTGGGAGAATGTTGCTCAAGACAGATCAGCCTGGCGCACACTTCTTCGACACGGTTCTTCGACCTGCGAGGTAGGAAGAACAGCACGGATGGAACAAAAACGTCAAAATAGAAAGACAGTAAAACTCCCAACAAGTGCAAGTATACCTTGCCCACACTGTACAAGAACATTTCTTGCCCACATTGGACTTACTAGTCATCTACGCACACACAGACAAACATAACGCAACTACATTTCCTTTGATGAAAATTGTGTGTGGTCATCATCACCCGTGATGGGCGAGCATCATTATTACTGGATACTTAGGTTATCTTGTGGGTGTATGGGGCTTAGCGATAGTGAACTCGATCACAACCCAAGAGCACCTGGCTTAAACTCAGCAGTGGGCAGTTTGGAAGCAAATTTGTTCCTGTGGATTTTTACAAATGGTAAGAATAGACCTCTGTTCAGAAAGCAATGCCAATCTACTGAGCGTATAACATTGATGACACATTTACTATGGTTGATGGCTACATCCTGTAAAGGATACACCATGATTTTCATTTTTCCCCCTTAGATTATCTACAGACCATGTTGATTTTTACTGTTATTCTTTTGTTTCAACTTTTGTTTTGTAAGTTCATGTTTTGTAATATATATTTACTGAAATTGTAAAAAAAATTGTTTGCTAAACAATGCATGCAATACTTCTTTATTTAGTTGTTTTTCTGTCTATGAAATGTACTAAATTCTTATATATCTTTACTGTTGAGGAAATCATGCTATCCTGTGAAAAACTTAAAAAGCTAGTTTAAGTGTTTGAAAGGAGTCACAGGTGTATTAAAGTAAAGTGACAATGCTACACCAGAATCAGTGAGCTTGCTCTGACCAAGACCCTACTCCACTTTCACATGGTGGCCCTAGAAACAGACTACCACACTGTAGTCTGGCAAAGTGGGTAGGGATTGAAGTAGAGCTACCCTACAATAAGGAAGTAGTGTAAGTGCAGACACAAATTCTATGAGATCTCTTTGTAATATAGACGAGCAGTATCTCAGATTGAATGTGTCTACATATGTGTCTCCGGGTTGACTTCTAGTGATGAATAACTGGCATATATACAGAACAAATGGAGTAAGGAGATGGTACAACAAGCCTTCTGTAAGCATAAAGTCATGTCACCCAGAGTCAATGGTTGCACCATAGTTGCCCACTCTCTGCAAGACTCTGTTAGACTGATGTAATGGTGTCATGTCAACGCAAGAAAAACTGCAGTAAACTCTGTACCAGAGACCAAGCACAGGTGGATGGATTGGGTAATGTTGGTAGAGTGCAAAATCCAAAGTTGTGTTCTTGTGCCTAACGAAACTGCCGTCATTGAGATATCCGGGGTGGGTGATGTTGTCTGTGCACAAAATCTAAAGTTGTGTTCTTATGTCTGAAAAATTGCCCCCACTGGAAGAACTATGTTGGGTGATGTTGGCGGGAGGAAAATCAAAACTTGGATTCTAGCGTCTAAAGAAACTGCCCACCCTGTTTACTTGTATTCAACCTCAGTCTATTGTTTCTTCTTCTTCTGAAGGGAAAATGCAAAGTAGAAACTTCAAATTTCCTGGTGGCAGCGAACATTCCAGAATGGTTGAGAATGTTCCTAATTCAGAACAACATTACTAGAAAAGTAAGGCAAAAAATGTAAAGAATTGTCAGCTCAGACAATTCCAAATATTTTCAAATGCCAAAACGTTTCAGATGCTTGTCCTACATGCCTAGGTTAACGTCCACACCATGTGAATGCTCCCTGACTCAGTTCATGTAAAGGCCGCAATAAAAAGCGAAAATTGTTTGCTTGAGTGAATGCAAACCCTCCGTCTGTCCGAACAGGTTGTCACCTAGTACATCCCTATTGTAAATCACACTCACAGAGAGTGATCAACGAGTGGTTATTCAAGACCGATCACAGTAGTAGTTCTTTGGACTATAATCACATGTAGGTTGCCAAGTGTAGTCAATAAGTGGTGTTTACAGTGCACATACTGCTCTAGAACTGGAGGGGTACTGCAGTGATCACCAATAGACTCTACTTGAGTAGGAGTTTCCGCAAATCTAGGCATAGCACAAATTCTTGTAGGTCTAAAAAAACAGCTAAGTACTCTCTTCCCTGCTCTTAAATTAAAAAAAGAGGGAAATCTCAAAATTCCTTGGGATTTGAAAAATAAGATCTGTTTGCATAACGACCATCAATTTGATTCACTTTACCTATGTATAGTCCAAGTATTATTTGAGGTTTTACCTTTTCTCTTAAAGTTGTGTTTAGAATCTTATCAACTCTAGTGTTGTTATCAATTTTTTTCTAGTCTCCATGTTATCAACTTATTTATAAATATACTTGCATTTTTGAGTTGCTGTCCTTGTGACCATAATTATAAATAACAGTCTTTCTGCTCCAATTTTCACCTGTATTGTATGGATCTTTCTCAATAAGTTATATAATTAACAGGGATCTGGAAAATGGGTGCCTTGGTCAGAGGAACTTAAGGATGCACCGCCCATCCCAAAGGAAGCTCTATTTAATGAGATAATTGTGCCAACTGTGGATACAGTTCGATATACAGTCCTAATGGACATGATGATTCAGCACAACAAATCATGCCTGTTTGTTGGACCAACTGGAACTGGCAAGAGTTGCTACATTACTGTAAGTTGCATTTTTTTTGGAAAATAATAAATATATTTCTGTTTTGGTTTAACATAACAGGTAGAATATGCCCCAAATTGATTTATAATACAATCACAAAGATAACTATACTTAAACTAGAAGCATGTTTAGACAACTTGAAACATCAGCCTAAAAGTGATGTTAGAAACAAGAATATTAACCTTCTCACACATAATGAGTTCAATATTTCCACCTAAGCTAAATAGTATGATCATTTGAAGTAGTTACACAATTTTAGATGAGCATTCCATAACTTTACTATTCAGATCTGTATTATCTCTGCACTGTGTAATTTGGGGACAATGTTATAGCAAATTCTCGACAACCATTGTCTTAGTGGACAACCACTATATGTTCATTTCATAGCTAGTTACACATGCGTGTTTCATGGCCATCTGATGCATACAGTCTACTGCTAAGGAATTGCAGTGGATGGTCTGTTTTATATCCAAAGTCTTAAATTAACTTGTACTTCTACTGTGTAGTTAAGATGGAGGATGAGATGATATCCATTCAAAAAAAAATTCATCCATGAAAGGGTGTATGTAAATATTTGTGGTTTGCATGTACATGATGTCTAATCTATTGTTGTGATCATACTGGCATTGCCTTCCAGGAACCATGTCCTTCGTTATTGCTCTCTCTAAATCACTGTGACATTAAATATGACCAAAATATTTTAGTTTTCAAAACATAATATTTTTTGGAGATATTGTGGAAGTAAAGAACAAATATGAATGCCTAATGACAGAGTGCTTAGAACAATACAGAAGAGAAAATCCTGAAGAGAAAGTAGCCAATAAATGGGATTGCTTAAAACAGAGTATACAAACTGCAAACAAAAACCTGCCTGTAAAAGAATCCATGAAAAATCAAATGTGGATGACTGATGAAATCTTAGAAAAATGACAGAACGAAAGAAAGCCAAGAACACCCCAAAGTATACAATTTTAGACAACGAAATACGCAACATGTGCAGAACCACAAAAGTAAACTGGTTAGAAACAAAATGCAAGGAAATAGAAGATATGGCAGAAAAACACAGGACTAGAGATATGCACAGAGAAATAAGACAAATGACAAGTAAGAAAAATACTGTAAAAAGTGGAGGATGTATCAAAAACAACAACAACCAACTTTTGTTTGATAAAACAGAAATATTGACAAGATGGACAGAATATGTAACGGCTCTATTTGATGATCAAAGAAGCAGTAAACACAGTATAAAGTGCAATGACAGCCCAAGAATATTAAAATCTGAAGTTGTAAGAGCAATCGAAACAATGAAGCGAGGAAAGGCTGCAGGATTGGACAATATTACTGTGGAAATGTTAACCTCCTTAGAGGATTTTGGTATTTCAACCATTACAGGTTTGTGCAATGATATATATAACACAGGATATATACCAAGAGACTTGAAGACATCAGTATTCATACCACTACCCAAAAAGCCCAAAGCACAGGAGTGCACAGACTATAGGACAATTAGCCTGATGAGCCACATAACAAAAATACTACTCAAGATCATACATGAAAGAATTAAAAACAAGATAGACATAGAAGTAGGAGAAGAACAGTTTGGCTTTAGAAAGAACAGAGGAACAAGAGAGGCAATACTTTGTATAAGACTACTCGCTGACAAGTATATAGAAGTGCAAAAAGTATCTACTTGTGTTTCATCGATTATAGCAAAGCTTTTGACAGAGTCCAACATGAAAAGCTAATCATATGTCTACAAGAAATAGGCCTAGATGGGGATAATATCAGACTAATAAGTAACATATACTGGGAACAGACAGCAATAATAAAATATGAAAATAGCTACTCTCCATACATAGACATAAAGAGAGGAGTGAGACAAGGATGCATACTGTCACCAAGCCTATTTAACATCTACACCGAGAAAATCTTCAAACAACTAGAGGGAATGCCAGGACTCAAGATCAATGGAAAAATAATAAATAACTTAAGATATGCAGATGACACAGTATTGGTAGCAGAAAATGAACAAGATCTACAAGAATTAGTGGACCAATTGGACAGAACTAGCAAGGAATATGGATTAGACATTAACATACAGAAAACAAAAACTATGGTAATCAACAAGGAAATGGAAAAACCTAAAATGAATATAAAAATACATGGAGAATTACTACATCAAGTAAAAGCTACTCCTATCTCAGTCAGATGATAACAGATGATGGCAGATGTATAACAGAAATTAAAAGAGAATAGGAATGGCCAAGGATAATTTCAATAGTATGGGAAAGTTACTGACATCCAAACAAATCACAAACAGGCTAAAAATTAGAATGATCAAATGCTATATATATCCTATATTAATGTATGGCTCGGAAACATGGACAATGAACAAGCAGTTAGAAGACAGAATTGATGCATTTGAGATGTGGATATATAGAAGAATAAGCAGAGTTTCATGGACAGAAAAACAGACAAATAAACAAGTTTTAGGAAAACTAGGCATGAAGAAACAATTATTAAGAGAAATAAAATTCAGACAAGTATTTTGGGCACATAAAAAGGCATGACACCATGATAAAACATTTACTAGAGGGAAAGTTAAGGGGAAGAGGCAAGAGGAAGACCGAGAGATAAGTGGGAGGAAACTTTAAGAAATGGACAGGTTACAGTCTGGCAGTGTGCAACACCAAGGCGAAAGACAGAGGATGCTGGAGATTCATTGCAGCCAACCTTCGATGTGGAGACGGCACCTGATGATGATGAATATTTTTTTATGAGCCTATGTTTAGGTCTTGTATGATGTCTATATTTCTTCTCTTCTTTGTCCAGGGTTTATATTTGTTTTATACAAGAAAAATACATGATATATTTTCCAAGATACTTGAAGACATTGGTTGTCGAGAATTTACTATAACATTGTCCACAAATTATACAGTGCAGAGATGATACAACATCTGAGTAGTAAAGTTCTGGAATGCTCATCTAAAATTGAGTAACGACTTGAATTGATCATACTATTTAGCTTAGGTGGAAGTATTGTACTCATTATTCATTAACGCTTTCCATAAAACTGCTCCATAGAGTTGCTTCCCTTATAAGAAGTCTTTCTGGTTTTACTTCTACTATTTTACTTATACTACTTTTTAACCTTGTTATTCTATTAGGTTGTCCAGCTTTCTTCAATTTAGTATATAATAATATATAAAAGTTTATTTATTGCGAGTAGTTGGGATTTAAAAAATATTTTTAACCTCCCTTGAATTTACTGTTTAAAAATTGAGGAAATAACTCGGCATGGAAAGAGTTAACTCTCCATATCAAAATGACTGTTGTCCAAAATGAGAGGTAATTTATTACCTAGAACACTCTCCAAGAGACAATCATTCAGTGCACAAGGAAAGCGTTTTATAAACAGAATTAGATTGGATCTTATAAACCAAAACTTGTTTACAGTGTGAAAACTTTGTGGGTTAGAAGAAAGCCATCATTTTATGGTTGTTTGGAATTTATTGTCTGATGCTATATGTTCTGTGCCATGTAAAAGTGAAATTCTTCACTACTGTTGCATCCTTTACTTGACAAAGGCCTTTTGGTAGAAACGTTGCTGTGTATCCTTATTGTATTTTAAAACTACAGTACTTTGTTTTTATGTGTTTTGTCATGGGTTAGAGAGAGCAGCCCCAAACAAATTGATTGATGAAATCAGATTTAATGGGTAGAAAGACACAAATATTGCAATGTTCTTGCAAACCAACAACACCACACACTCTCAGTTGGCTCAAATCACAAATAATTATTTGTGCATGGTTATACAATAATGGAGAAGAAGGAAGAAGCAGAATAAACTCTATATATGTATACTTATATAAAAGAGGGTCTCTGTGGCTGAGTGGTTAAGCCCTTTGCCTTGCAGTCGAAGGTCGTAGGTTCGAATCGGACCGCAGCCTTCTGTTCACGAGTGCAGTTTTTTCCAGAGATCACTAGGATTGTTGCTGAAGCCACCGAGTTTGTGCTTTGTGCAATACTCTCGGCAGGTGGCGTTCCATTTCTCGGAGAGGACAGAGCCATATGGGGTAAAACCGGTGCAATGAAGTCAATCCTTTGGCTTTAAAACCCTTGAAACTTAGATAAAAGATTTATTTGTTGAGAATACATTATACTTTAATCTTGTATCTATTTGGATAGGATTTCCTTCTCAACAAGTTGGACAAAGAGGTGTACAAGCCAAACATTATCAATTTTTCTGCACAGACCACTGCTAACCAGACACAAAGCATGATTATGTCTAAACTGGACAGGAGGAGAAAAGGGGTGTTTGGTCCACCACTTGGCAAGAAAGCTGTATGTTTTACTTCTTTTATTGTTTGTAAATGTAAATTAAAAACAAAAAGTAGTCTTAACTATTTCACTCCTTTATTTATTTGACTTCACAATGTATAATAATTTAGCCAGTATAACTTTGTATCATTTAAAAAAATACTTTAACTCTTTCCACACATTTTGCTGCACACTGCGCCACAGCATGGGAGCCGTAGTAGCGTAGTTGTTAGTGAACTCGCTTCTCAAGGCTGGTGGTCTGGGTTCAACTCCCGCAGTACGCGTGGAATTTTTCCAGACCGCGACAACTCTCAGGTCGACCCAGCCTCAACTGGGTACCAGACATGCTCTGGGAAAGTAAAGGCAGCCGGCGTGATGCTGACCCATCGTGTGCCGACGGTCAATAAAAAATACAGGCCTAACACTGTATTGCCCTATATACCACGAGGTATGAAAAGGTTCCTTTACCTACCTTTTACCTGCGCCACAGCAGAAGTCCGTTGAACGCCAGTAGTTGCACACTGCGCCATAGAGTTGCTTCCTTATAAGAAGTCTTTCTAGTTTTACTTCTACTGTTTTACTTCTACTACTTTTTAACCTTGCTATTCTGTTAGGTTGCCCAGTTTTCTTCAACTTAGTATATAATATATATATATGTTTATTTATTGACGAGTAGTTGGTACTGTTTTTTTTTTAACCTTCCTTGAATTAACTGTTTAAAAATTGAGGAAATAACTAGGTGTGGAAAGAGTTAAGCCAGTATATCGGCTCAGCAGCATGACCGGGTTAATAGAAAATGTGCAAGATTTATTGCCTTTAATGCATTTACTTGAAGGCTTAGTGGGGAAAGGTTCTATCTCATATTTTTAAAGTTCTGAGAAAACAGCATTCAAAGTTTTTTCAGTGCAATAAATCTTCATCTTCATCTTATATTCAATAATACAAATAAAAATGTTGGGCCTACCCCACAACAAAGAACTTTTGAGTGTCCATACTACATGGTTCCAGTTATCCTATTTTGAAAAAAACAACTCATTTTGTTGGGAGAGTGGAATACACATTTCTTCCACTCATCATCATATAGCTTGTCCTGTGCAGAACTTTGTCACCCCAACAGTCCTCCAGAATTTCTCTTTCTCATAGGCCAGATGTCCTGCCTCTGCAGCCGTCATGTTCAAACCATCAGTTACATCCTGAATCCATTTTCTCCATGGTCTTCCTCTTCTTCTTTTTGCCGGTATGCTTCCTTCCATAATGGTCTTCTCCAGCCTTTCATGTCTTTTTATATGTCCAAAGTATCTCAATTTTCTCTTTCTTATTTGTAGCATCAGTCAGTTTTCTTTGATTTTGAGTCCTTTCTGTATAGATCTATTTGTTCTCTTCTCTGTCCATGATATTTGGAGGACTCTTCTGTAACACTTATATTCAAAAACACATATATGTTTTCCCACTGCTTTATTAAATATCCATGCTTGACACTCACACGTTGCCACTAGGAATATACATGCTCTTCCACTAAGACCTTCAATTATTGTCTTTCTAACTGATATTTTAGGCAAACCTGTCATTATCTGTATTCTATATTCTGAAATCAATTATAAATGCATTCATCAGACAACATTGTGTTTTAAACTCCACTTAGTTGATTCAGTTATCAGTTATATGAGGACTATCATCATAGCATCTCGGACATGTCCATAGGTGCTCCAATCTCCGCTTCAACAAATCCAGCAGTGTCCAGCGGCCCAACACACCAGTTCGATGTTGATTAATCAATCTCTTTGCATATTTAGTATGTCGTTCTTTTCGGCTGCACCAATATTGATACCCATCTCTCTCAATCTGGTCAATAAGTGGGATTTGCAGCCCTGAAACTCCTTTGTCCAGAAAGAATCAATGCGTGAAGAATGTCATTTCGATGGCAGCTCCCTCTGATATTGTAGCCAAGCACTTAGTTGATTGTTCATTTATAACTTCAGTAATGTGTTCTGAGTAGAAAGCAACATGTTTTAATACAGACTGTAATATTTATATTAGCCAGTAATTCAAGATTTCCTGCCTCTGGAAACATATTTCTATCATTATATAATTAATCAACATCCTTTTATTGTTTAGCGGTTTACGCTTAGTATTGTGTTTATTCTCAATTCCTCAAAGGTTGTCTTTGTTGATGACCTAAATATGCCCATGCGAGAAACTTATGGAGCTCAGCCCCCTATTGAACTTCTGAGACAGTGGCTTGACCATTGGAATTGGTATGACCTTAAGGACACTTCAGGTATCAAGCTGATTGACCTTCAATTTATGGGAGCCATGGGCCCAGCAGGTTAGAATATTTGAAATTAAATGTTCATTAAATGTGTTTGCGTTTAGAAACAATAAGTGTTGCTTATTTTAGTATGCAAAGAGATTTATTAATCAACATCTAACTAGTGTGTTGGGCCGCTGGATGCTGCTGGATTTGTTTAGGCAGAAATCGGAGCACCTATGGACATGTTTGGAGTGCTATGATGATAGTCCTCTGATAACTGATAACTGAAGTGATGCTTATGTCTTGAGATGTTTGTTTGTTTTTAAGTAGGGAGTAAAGCCTCTTTAAGCCGAGGCATGCCTCTTTCAACCTATGGCAAACCTTTTACTGGTTATATAAGGTAGGCCAACAAATATGAAAATAAGAATTAACTCCTTTCAGAGAATCCAAGTATGAAATTACTTCTTGAGATGTTCCATCTTGTTCCAATAACAGACAGCCATAACTGTATCGTAGTGTGATCATATAATTTTTTACACAAAAGGAGGAAATTTTGCTGATTTTTAATTAAAATCAGAATAGATAACAAAAAGGGGACATTTTAATGAGAAAAAACAAAAGAATGGAAACCCTTAAACTATTTTAGAGCACTTTTTTTAAAACTCTTTCAGCGCACAGTTATTTCCTCAGTTGTGCAGTTATTTCAAGGGAGGCAACAAAAACATTTTTTTTAAATATTAAAATCATAACTACTCGTCAATAAATAAACATATATATATATATATATACACACACTAATTTGAAGAAAACAGGACAACCTATTAGAATAAGAAGGTTAAAAAATAGTAGAAGTAAAATAGTAGAAATAAAACTAGAAAGACTTGTATAAGGGGAAACTACTTGAATGGTGCAGTGTACGGTGAATGACGCTCAATAGAATATGCTGTGGTGCAGTGTGCAGCGATTGGTGCGGACAGAGTTAAGATAAATAATACCTAGATTCCTGATGAAATTTATACTATTTCTGAACAAGTAACTACATAAATCTTTTATCATTGATATTGGTTTTTTTTTAAAAACAGATTTCCCCAGAATGTTCATGTGATCAAAACTTTGAACAACATCAATTATTACTTCTTTAGTAATTCAATATTTAGTAAATGGATTATACACATGATATACTATGTTTCTACTTGCCATCAAATCACTATACAAAAGAAGCTTGCAAAATAGTCTAGTGCTTGCATTCATTTCTTCTACTAGTGAACATATCAGCTGTTGAGATATTTATTCTCTTGAAACATCATACAAGCTATCTAGTCCTTGTTGATGTTTTCATCTAGCATATTTGCAGTGTTACTATTCTTTGCTTCCTTGCAGGCCCGGCACCACACGGGCTGCCAGGGCTACAATTTGAAATAAAAGTGTTTGAAATGAATAAACAATTTGACCTTTATTAGATGACAAGGTACAAATGATTGCAAGTTTCTCAGTGACTTTATTATTGATTCATCTGATACACACGATCACATTACATTGTGTAGTATAATATTTTCATAAATTATACACAACTATAACCTCTAGGTGGAGGCCGTAATCCTGTTACACCAAGATTTTTGCGTCACTTGAATACTGTCACAATCAATGAGTTTGATGATGATACTATGACTACCATCTTCCGAAACATCATGGACTGGCATATCAATGCAAGGTTTGTGTCATATATATATATATATATATATTTATATATATTTTGTAAGTATTGTAAAATATGGGCGTCTGTAGTTTAAGCGATAGTGAGCTCGATCACAACTCAATTGTATCTTATTCAAACTCTGCGGCAGGCAGTTTGGAAGCAAATTAGGTCCTGTGGATTTTTGTGAATGGTAAAATAGACGTCACCATTCAGAAAGCAATGGCAAAAAACTACTGCATGTATAAGTGATGCCTATAACATCGACGCCTTGTTTACTGTGGTTGATGGCGTAGTCCTGTAAAGGACACACCATGATTTTATTTATCACAGTAAAATAGTCAAGAGCAGTTTCTGTGTTAAATATCCAAAATATAAATCTGATCACCATAATGTATTTGTTGTCTTTAGATGTATTTGGTGCATGAAGTTATGCCCACTCTGCTTCTGATGTCCTCGTTTTGTAGTCTAACTTTCCTGGTGATCCCCACCGCCTTCCTCAAGCATATCATTTCACATGTGGTAAAGCTTTCTGTGCTTGGTCAAAGACCAAGTTTGACACTGGTAACAAAGTGTTGGTAGAAAAATACTTTTATCATCTGTCTTTTCACTTCCATCTTGATCTTTGGGTGTTGTAGTGTTTTCTTCATCTTCATAGATTAGACCTTGATCATCTGCGACAAGTAATTTGTTGATTTGGTTATTAATTGATCATAGTTTTCATTCTCTATGTTGAAACAGTGCTACATAGAACCAATACTGGCATACAGATGCAAGTCATGGACAATGATCAACCAGATCGAGAAATCTCTGGGGAGGGGGCTGCAGAGATGTGATTTTACAGAAGAATGATGAGAATCCCATGGACTGCTAAATTGACTAATGTGGAGGTGTTGAATTGGGTCAAGACACAGAGTAAGCATAAAAAGAAGCAGTCATCTTTTTTCGGACATGTGATGAGGAGGGGAGGTTTAGAACACATCGTAACACCTGATAAAATTGAGGGTAGACGAGACAGAGGAAGACAGAAAGAAAAATTTTTGGATAGCCTGACTTCATGGCATGCAAAGCGTCAACATCTGAGATGATAGCAAATACCAGAGACAGAGATTTGTGGAGATCCATGATTGCTTATGCCAGCTGGCACAGCACCTGATGATGATAATGATGTCGATAAGATCTTTTTTTGCACTGTGCCTCTTTCACTATTAAGGAAGGGTTGTCCCACAAATATCCTAGTTACTACTTCCCTACTCTTGCTTTTTTACATTCAATTTGGGTTAGATGAAATTATCTACTGTCCGACTGAATGGTTAATTAGAAACTTTTAGTCGATGAACACAAGATTTGATTCAGCATGACAATAAAAAATGTGTCAAACAGTGTCTCAGTGTGGACACATCTTACTTGACTCTACTTACTTACTATAGTTTAGAAAATTACATTATTTAGAAAATTAGATGTAAATCAACTTTGAAATGCAAAAGAGCATTTGTTCCCTCGTAGAGCCATCAGGATATTTTTCCAGAGATCCCTGATCTCAGTGTAGGTGAGATCGAGTTCCTAGTCCTATCGGAGATGGACAATAAAATGTAGGTCCTGTGTTCAATTTCAGCATGTAAAAGAACCCTTGGCAGTTCAAAATTGAGAAGAGCAGGCTGGAAAGCCGCTGCCTGGACAAAATTCATTAAAAAAGATTAAAAATAAAATTCCTACATAATTATCTTAACCACTTTCAAAATTACATCAGGAGCCTCTGGTGCTACGCAGTTTGTGCACTGTAGCTGAGATCTTCCTGTATAAGAAAGAGATTGGAGCACACATGGTTACGCATTGAAGTGCAATGATGATGGTCCTATCAATCAATAACTGACGTCATATATACTTATATATAAGTAGAATAATTTAAAATTTATGTATTATTCTACTAAACTATAGAGGTTTTAGCAACGAATTCAAGCCATGTGCAGAACAGATTGTCCTTGGCACACTTGAGGTCTACAAGCAGGCACTGCAGAATCTCTTGCCAACACCTGCTAAATCTCATTACCTTTTCAACTTGCGAGACTTTTGTCGAGTCATTCAGGGTGTTCTTCTTTCAACACCTGAAACAATGGAGGACCCTACATCATTGAAAAAATTATGGGTGCATGAGGTAATTTTTTTAAATGTTCATGTCTTTAACTCCTAGTGAACCATGGCAATTGCCATGTTTTTACAAGCCATTTGTTTTTAGAATGGCCATTTGTTATAAAAACACCCTTTAGTGTGGTACCTGGTAAAAAGGCGTCCGACCCAAAGCCACATAGTGTGACATTTGGTCTACAAGGAGTTAAACATATACTATTTTTGAAATTTATTTCCATATTAAAGTTTTTCTTAATTTGTATAAAATAGATGTAAAGCCTTGTAGCTAAACAAGAAATTGAAAAGAAAACATATCTCAATGACCTCATTTTTTGTATTCTTTTGTCATCAGCACAAGGAAACCTTATCTAGTTTTTTTTAGTTCTAAATGTTTTTATTGATATCCTCTTCATGTCATTATTGACGTATAAGACAATCAACAGAGATTGCTGCTATTCTGCTACCTTAATACATAGATTTAATCTGTTGTCATACTCGGTAAAAAAATCTCGGCAGAGAGCCACACAGAAAAAGTATAATGAGTACAAAGCAAGAGGAAGACCATGCAAAAGATGGAGCGATGGCATCAAGAACAGTCTTACGAAAATGAATATCATTTTACAAAGTGCCTTAGAGCAAGCACACTCAAGATCACTATGTCGCCTCCCCCTCCCTCCCAAACACTTCTATAAAGAAGTAAATGGTGGAAGAGAAGAAGAAGAGACATTTATTATATAGTTTTACAATAATCTACCAAAATTTCATCATCATCAAATAATTTGTTCTGAGCAGAACTTTGCCACCCCAACAGTCCTCCGGAATTTCTCTCTCTCATAGGCCATATGTCCTGTCTCTGCAGCCGTCATGTTCAAACCATCAGTTACATCCTGAATCCATCTTCTCCGTGGTCTTCCTATTCTTCTCCTTGCCGGTATGTCTCCTTCCATGATGATCTTAAAATACCCAAATTTTCTCTTTCTTATTTGAAGCATCAGCAAGTTTTCTTTGATTTTGAGTTCTTTCTGTATAGATCTATTTGTTCTCTTCTCTGTCCAAGATATATGATGGACTCTTCTATAATACTTATATTCAAAACACATATATGTTTTTCCACTGCTCTATTAAATGTCCATGCTTCACACACATACGTTGCCACTGGGAATATGCATGCTTCAAGTACTCTGATCTTTGTTTCCCTATCAGTTTCAATCCATACTATTTTTAGTACTACTAAAATTTAGCTATTAAAAAGCAGTACTAGTTTAACTTATAGCATTAATATGTACACTGATTGTTCAACTACTATTTTGTCCTGTAAATTCATACAGGTTTTCAGAGTGTACTATGATCGTCTGGTTGATGATTCAGACCGGGACTGGTTATTCAATATCACACGAGAAATCATCAAGAATAAGATGAGAGAAGATTTTGATCAAATTTTCATTCATCTAGACTCTGATAATGATGGCAAGGTGAAATGTTCATATGTGTTGTGTGATGTCTGTTATTATATCTTATCTTGTTCATATCTGTTGTGTGATGTCTGTATTATTATATCTTATCATGTTCATATCTAAATTTCATAGATTTTAAAAAACCTTTGATAGTCTACACAAAATCTCTCTGTGGAATATTCTGAGATGCTATGGAATACCAGACAAAATAATAAACATTATAAAGAGCCTCTATGATGGTTCACAGTGTGCAGTTCGCACTGATGGTGGACACAGCGACTGGTTTATGGTTGAAACCGGAGTAAAGCAAGGCTGTATTCTATCTCCGCTATTGTTTGGAGTGGCCATTGACTGGGTGATGCGAAAATGTTGCAGGGGCAAAACTGGCATAGATTGGGTAGAAAATAGTCAACTAGAAGATTTGGATTTTGCAGATGATATTGCCTTGTTAAGTAGAAACAA
Source organism: Arion vulgaris (assembly GCA_020796225.1). Taxonomy (NCBI): domain Eukaryota; kingdom Metazoa; phylum Mollusca; class Gastropoda; order Stylommatophora; family Arionidae; genus Arion; species Arion vulgaris. The sequence goes on from CM036774.1 coordinate 12,759,102, forward strand.
CCAAGATATGCAAAGAAAAACAGACAACTTGTCATCTATAGCATCAAAAGTTGGACTGCAGATAAGCTATGAAAAAACAAATATAATGAAGACACCTATGGCAAGTAATGCAGATATCACACTGGAATCTAAAATGATAAAAATAACAGAGCAGTTTACCTATTTAGGTAGCAATTTTGATTGCACAGGAAATGTTAAAAAGAAATTATGATACGAATTGGCAAAGCAACTTTTAAAAGTCTAAATGAAATATGGAACTGCAAGTTATATAGTATTAAAACTAAATTACAATTTTCAATTCAAATGTTGTATCAATCCTAACATATGCCAGGAGAGTTGGAAAATGACTAAAGATATAGAAAACAAGTTGAATGCATTTGAAAATAGATGTCTGTGAAAAATAATGAATATAAAATGGAACGAATTCAGAAGAAGTGATGAAATCAGAGACATGTCTGGTCAACCACTAGTGACAACTGTTATAAGAAAGAGAAGATGGAGATATGTTGGGCACATCTTGAGGAGAAATGATCAATGAATATCAAAGCAGGCATTGAAGTGGGATGCAAAGGGTTCAAGAAAGAGAGGTCGACCTAAAGAGACCCTGAAACGAACTTTGTTGAGAGAGGCAGGAAATATCGGTCTCAGTTCCATGGAGGAGATTGAGCTCTTGCCCAGGATAGAGCGGTATGGAGAATTACTTGCAGGCCCTATGTAACGTATAACTGTACAAAAGGAATTATTATTTTTTTTTATGTCTGTTGTATGATGTCTGTTATTATATCTTATCATGTTCATATCTGTTGTGTGATGTCTGTCTTATTATATCTTTTCATGTTCATATCTGTTGTGTGATGTCTGTCTTATTATATCTTTTCATGTTCATATCTGTTGTGTGATGTCTGTCTTATTATATCTTATCATGTTCATATCTGTTGTGTGATGTCTGTTATTATATCTTATCATGTTCATATCTGTTGTGTGATGTCTGTTATTATATTTTATCTGTTGTGTGATGTCTGTCTTATTATATCTTATCATGTTCATATCTGTTGTGTGATGTCTGTCTTATTATATCTTTTCATGTTCATATCTGTTGTGTGATGTCTGTCTTATTATATCTTATCATGTTCTTATATGTTGTGTGATGTCTGTTATTATATCTTATCATGTTCATATCTGTTGTGTAATGTCTGTTATTATATCTTATCATGTTCATATGTGCCGGGAAGCATTGTGAGGAAGCATATTATTTTTATCTTGGTCACTTGTGTTGCATATGTAACTGTTAGTCCAGGTTATCCTAGAAACTCTGTGATGTTATTTCTTCTTCTTCGAATGCTCCATATCGACCACTCATAAATCACTCTGGATGATTTGTATGTGATCTGAACCTAAGACTGATTGTACGTTGTGCCATTTACGTGCCTACAAGTAGGCCAGCACATCCGATTTCTGCGCTGCTTTTTATTTAGGGTAGCATCCCTAGTACCTACATTAGTCACCTCTTACGACATGCATTGTCGCAGTGGTACTATTCTATGCTTCCTTTCTGGGCCCCGGCACCACATGGGAGAGAGTATGATGTTATTTATCCATAAGACTTCATTGTGGCCTGAGGCTGTGCTGTCAATTGTTATAGGTGCATGATTATAGTATTCAGAACATTGGGAAAGAAGGCAAGAGAACAACAAGGAAAAGAATGGATATATGGCATAGCAGAACCCTATCCAAAAAAGAAAAAGTAACTATATCCAAGTCACTAGAGCACCGCAGGACAAAACCAAAAACCAGAACACTGTGCAACAACCTGGTAACAGTGTGATGACAAAATACTATGTAAACTAGATGGTAGTTTCATTCTTATTAGGTTACCAAACCACTCGATTTGTTGTCTTTCAATGTGTTGGATGAAAAGTGTTATCCCAACATTGTTTCTTATGTTCTTGTTTTTAATTCTCCCAAATTCTTGTGAAATTTTTAAAGCAGTTTTGTATGAACATTTCAATCCCTTACTGTTTGCTGAACCTAACATAGTTTCATCCTTAAATGACACTGAATTACATGATGTGATTTGTATTTGATGTCTGTAATGTTATTCATTAATTTAACAGTAGCTAAATGTTTCATGATTTGAATGCAAATGCTACAGAAGAGTAGTTAGAAGATCAGTGACAGAGAAAAGAATAAATGCTTCTGTTCTGCAACAGCTTGATATTAGAGAGAGTTGACTATTAAAGAGCATAATATCAAGGAAAATTAAATATTTCGAACACATCAAACGGCATGAGTGCCTAGAGAGGGTAATTTTGGAGGGAATGGTGCCTGGAAGAAGAATGAGAGGAAGACCTCGAAGATGATGGGTGCAAGTTGTCATTGATGATCTGAGAATGACTGCTGCTGATGCCGACCAACTTGCACAGAACAGAGAGTTTTTCAGGACTGCTGTCATGGGAGCTAAGTTCCGGAAGGGACAAGCTACTTGATGAATAAATGAATGAAATGTTTCATTAGCAGACTGTAAATGTGAAGAAAACTTAAAAATATTTAGAAGCTGAAATCTTCCTGTGTAAGAAATAGATCAGAGCACATATGGTTACTCACCGAAGTGCAATGATAATGGTCCTATCAATAAATCAATCAATCAATCAAGGTTTGCCACCATATTTGGTTGTGTGTTTTCCGGTTTTGTTTGCCAAGCTACTGAGTTAGTGCTTAAGCAAAACTGTGAGCTATGAATGTTACATGGAATGCTTTTTGCTGTGTCAACCGTGCGTTTGTTGTGGTTATTCAGAAAATGGCAGACAGCGGTTATGATGAACCGACTCAATCTGCCGTATGCAGTGATATTGTGTGTGCAGAAAGTTGGGTTTTGTCGTGATTGATGTTCTCTTCGACATGAATTGCAATTCAAGTGATGAACAGTTTTGTGTTGACACTTTAGGAGCGGCCATATTCATTTATGCCGTGCAGGTTGCATTTTGTGACGGTACAGCTGTTTCATTCTGGAATTAGTTCACACTGGACACGGTTGTTAGCATTTCGTTTGATTTTCGTTGGCACAGGAACTGAGAAATTATGGGCTCACCCGTTGCAGTGAAGTTGGAACCATCCATATGAACCATGGATTATGAATCAATCAAGGTACATATTATATATATATATATATATATATATATATTGATCTTGTTTGTAAAATGTGTGATGTAGATATGACATTGATAATAATGTTACTTATTTGTTTGTGTAATTTTAATTAGATCACTGAAGATGATCTACGTTCTCTGATGTACTGTGACTTTGCTGATCCTAAATCAGACTCTCGTAACTATGTTGAGGTACAGGACCTTGAAAACTTGCGACACATCACTGAAGGCTATCTAGAAGAGTTTAACAATATGAGCAGGAAGCCTATGAATCTGGTATTGTTTAGGTTAGTATTCTGCTATGTTAAATATTATAAACCAATTTGAAGTATACATTTTGTATGTCTTGAATATTGGTTTGTACATTTTATGATATATATAGTACGTTAGAAGGCAGGCGAGCAAGGAAAGGACAAATACAATTGAGAACATTAGGAAGTAGACAAGCAATAGTCTAGCAGAGTGTACCATACTGTTAAAAAGACAGAACTTGTTAGAAAGCCTTTACTGCCAACTTTTGAGACAGAGACATTCATTATTGAAAGCAAATTGGTTTGTATTCGCTATTAAAATGAATTATTTATCAATAAACTCCCCCTATTTATATGAAAACAAAGATCAGAATACTAAAAGCATGTATATTCCCAGTGACAACGTATGGGTGTGAAGCATGGACATTTAATAAAACAGTGGAAAAACATATGTGCTTTAAAATATAAGTGTTACAGAAGAGTCCTCCGTATATCTTGGACAGAGAAGAGAACAAATAGATCTATCCAGAAAGAATTCAAAATCAAAGAAAACTGGCTAATGCTACAAATAAGAAAGAGAAAATTGAGATATTTTGGACATATAAAAAAGACATGAAGGGCTGGAGAAGACCATCATGGAAGGAGGCATACCGACAAAGAGAAGAGAGGAAGACCACGGAGAAGATGGATTCAGGATGTAACTGATGGTTTGAAAATGATGGCTGCAGAGGCAGAACATCTGGCCTATGAGAGAGACAAATTCCGGAGGACTGTTGGGGTAGAACAGCTCTGCTCAGGACAAGCTATTTGATGATGATGATTGAAATGAATTATTTATCAATAAACTCCTTATTGTATATGAATATAGTAATGTTATTACCAATTCAGATTTGCAATTGAGCATGTATGCAGAATTGCTCGAATTATCAAGCAACCCAGAAGTCATGCTCTGCTTGTTGGTGTTGGTGGCTCTGGCCGTCAGTCTCTGACTCGATTGGCAACACACATGGCTGACTATGATCTTTTTCAGGTAGGCTGTAACTTTGAGTACTACTTTTTATAGTCTTATCACCATGACACTCTTCTATATTTCTTATCTCATTGTGGTGAACCAGAGAAAGGAAATGTTATCAAATAAGACTTTTGAACATACAGTTGGATACAAAACAAATGATATTTTATCTATTTGAGATGTCAAGAGCCACACATTAAAAGTTGTTAGACAAATTTTTTTTTAAATGTAAAGGAAGCCTTGTTATACCACATGGGATATAGGGTAATACTGTGTTAACCCCATATTTTTCATTGACTGTTGGCACACGATGGGTGATGTGGTCAACATCATGTCGGTCGCCTTTCCTTCCCAGTGTTTTTCCTGGTATCCAATTGAGGCTGTGTAGACCTCAGAGCCGTTATGGTTGGAAAAAATTCCAGGTCCACTGTGGAATTGAAGCCGGACGACTAGCCTCAGAAGCAAGTTGTAAGAGAAATGTGTCAACACTCTTAGCATGTGCAACATATCAATGTTAAACTGGGAGAAAATTAACAGTCTAAAAAATCACAAAATGAGAAACACCAATTAAAAGAACTGGATTAAAAGTCCATACCACACATCCTCCTGAAAATGAAAATGAGATTTGTGGAGATCCATGATCGCCTATGCCAGCCAGCACGGCACCTGATGATGATGACCACACATCCAAACAATTCAGGATAGAAGAAACAACAATCTATAACTTAGTAAAGACCTTTTGGTCAAAATATTACTGTACCTAGTTTGTTTACTTTATAAAACTACATTACATTCTGTTTCCTCATATCATAGTTGGATGCCTGCCTGCCCAGCGTGTTCGTAGCGTGTTGGACTACAGGTGAAGTCCTCTGTGAGTACGGGTTCAACTCTGCGGACTGGCAGAAAAGCCACAGGTTCCCCAGATTTACGGTGTTCGTGGCACCAAACCGAAGGGTTACGATGTCCATGATACCGAGCCGAGGAGCTTTAAGCTCAAGTGCTTCTGGATTGGAAAAAAAAAAAAAAATCATAGTTGGAGACGTACATTTTTTTAAACATAATCTCAAGCATTTCTGATAATAAATGCAAAAAACAGTTTAGACTTTGTTAGACCACAAAGAAGGTTTTAAATATTTTAAATACATAAGAAAGTACACAAACATCTTCTTGACTTGCATATTAACAAATGGCTAAGCAACAATTTAAACATATTTTGGGAGATTATGAGATGATACCAAATATTAAAGAATAATCAGAGCCTAATTGACTAATTGGACATGGTACCTAAAAATAGAAAAACATAACAACAAAGTAATATAGTTTTACTAAGTACAAAAACAATATACAAAGTACAAAAACAAAAGTATTTTGTAAAATGATATTACTTTGTTTTTAGGTGTTTTGCCTTCACTACATAGTTTTACTGCAGTCTTCCCTTACATCGAGACTACCTAAAAATAGTAGAGATGATTGACATATTTTCTAAAAATTGTTAATCAGTACAAGAGAGATATATGACATATATTTTGATGAATTCAGTTATCAGTTATATGAGGATATGTCCATAGGTGTTTCAATCTCTGCCTCAGCAAATCCACCAGCGTTCAGTAGCCCAACACGCCAGTTCGATGTTTATTAATCAATCTCTTTGCATATTTAGTATGTTGTTTTTTTCAGGCTGCACCAATATTGACACCTATCTCTCTCAATATGTTCAGCGAGTGGAATGAAACTCCTCTGTTCAAAAAGACTCTCTCAATGCATGAAGAATGTAATTTCAGATCCATGGCAGCTCCCTCTGATATTGTAGCCAATCCAGTCAATCTATCAGCTCGTTCATTATCCCTAACTCCTGCATGCCCAGAGACAAAAATGAAGGTGAATCATCTGAACCTTGTCTGTACTAGTACCTCCATCCAGTTGCATCTCACCATTCCTGATTCAACTTTACGAATCATGCGCATGGAGTCACTGAGTATGAAAACATGAGAGTAGTTGTGAGATGCCAACCATTTCACCGCCTCCGTAACCATCCAAACTTCCATTGTCTAACTACTTGTGGTTTTTGCGTAGGCCCCACTGGCCTCTCTTATTCTTTGTCTTCCTGCGTGTGCTGAAAAAGCCCTTGCACAGCGTTGTTGCGAATGACTGAACCATCGGTGTAAATAACCACATCTGTATCATTGATGTTGTCATTCAAGAGGGCCTCAACCTCCACGTTAATCAGTGATGGATTATTTTGTTTGCAGTTTTTCTTAGTAGATGTAATAACTGTGAAAGCAGTCTGAAATTGAGTTGGTACAGCAATCTATTCCTCTCCTGTTTCAATTCCGGAAGGATCACATATTTTCCTAAGAGTATCTTCCGCCTGACTCAGCCATGATCTGCCTCTCTTGAGTCTACACCCTTTCTCCTTAATGAGTTCTTCATGGAGAGGATGCTCCTTGTTGACATTGATGTTTAGATATGATCGAACCCTCCAAGTTTCAATTCTGTTAGCAATAGTGGAGAGGTCAAGAAGGAATCTCATTGACACTCCTGGTGTATCTTTGGTGCATCCCAGAATAATGATCATAGCCTCATTCTGAATTCTTTCCAGCCTCACTGTTTGCGTAGGACTAATTGTTAGGAGAGCACATGCATATTCTATACATGACAGAACAATACCTTAGTACCGCAATACCGTATACCTTAATACCACAAGAAGGTGTTGCTCAATGTTAGCAGCCGCCATCATTCTCAGTGCGGATAGTGCGTTGCGAGCCTTGGCAATAACTTGGCAGATATGGTCCCTAAAGCATAGACTGCGATCACATTTTAGACCCAAATAACTCAGAGATGCTGTTCAAGTGAGTGTATGTCCATATATAGTGACATGCGGTGTTTCAGAATTTATTATGTGATTATTTAGGGAGAACCATGACAACACAGCTTTGGTATGGTGTATCGTAGCACCAGAGACATCGCACCAGGCCATGATGCGGTCCAGTTCTTCCTGTTGTTGATTAGCAATTTCACCTCTGTTTCTCCCCTGTCTGTACACCATGATATATTTGGTGAATATCTTCTCTAGGTTGAGATCACAAAGAGTTACACTCCAGGTGAATGGCGAGAAGATCTCAAGAGAATTCTGCGTAAATCCACAGAGACAGAAAATCATGCCGTCTTCCTATTTTCTGACACACAGGTAGGTTTGCAGGTTTATAACTTACTAGCCAATATTGTTGTTAATCTGAGTCTAACATTTTAATATCATCAAATTACATCCGCCCATCTATTCTTTAAAAGAACTTCTTGAGTATTTAATACTATCTTCTTTAGCATGCAATGAATAAGACCACAGAATGAAGTTTTTGTAGATACTGTACTCTTCTCCAACTATTATTAAAGGACACACTAGTATATATATATGTATAAATATATGCAAACAATATGCTACAATTTCTTTCATCTGTATCCGTCAAGCTGCGTCACCTCTTGTTTACAGAGGAATTTGAAATGTTGTCTGAGGAAGACAAGGAGGTATATTGTGAATCATGGTCACTCACAAATATGAATTGATTTGTTGTTCTCACATTTTGCAAGTTAATATTGGAAATGATATGATAAAATTAGAAAATGATATCAGTACACCAATAAGTTAACTCTTGTGAACATGATGACTTTAACCCAATTAAATATCTACTGAAATTAGGTGAAGATTCAAGTAAATAGTGAAAATATCTCTTTTTCTCTAGCCTGTGATGCCCCTGATGCTAAGGGTAGCAACAAATGCACACCATTTTTCTCTATGCTTGACCATCCTCTGTATTGTGTTCCAGCTGTGATTCATTTCTTTCAGTTCTTGTTCTACTGTTCTCATTCAAATTTTTTTTTAAATTGGGGAAGACTGCAGTAAAACTTGGTAAATAGTGAAACACGTACAAAGTACTATAGTTTTACAAAATACAGAAACAGTGACGATAAACAGCAACGTTCGACCAAAAGGCCTTCATCAAGCAAATGACACAACAGGAGTGACGAATTATAGAGAACACTTACAAATGGGCGATAACGGAAACATGCAAATTTATCTAATCAAATTTATCTAAGTTTTTTTTTGGTCTTCCATGTTTTCATTTACCCTCTATTGTCCATCTCAGTGTAGTTTTTGTAACAGAGTTAGTCGCCATGCGTATCACATGTCCGATCCATCTCCAGTGTCTTTTTTGGATGATGGTGCTCATATTCTCTTGTTGACACTGTGCAAGCAGTTCTTGTTTAGAGATAATATTTTCCCAGAATACATGTAAGATATTTTGCAGACAAGTTCTATGAAAAGTGGAGAGTAATAGTGAAAATAATACAGCATAAAACAAAATAAGCTTGCATGTTTGCATCTTGAAGTGTCCAACAACAAATAAGTGTTACCCTGGCTAGTCACACTCTTACAATCAGACATGATATTCTCATTTCTTTTCTAGTCCTGAGATGTCTTTTTATTTTGTGCGTCAATGTGTTTAACAGATCCTCTAACTTTTCATTCTCTGTGTGATATTCAACAGTGTCATCTAAGCATCTCAACTACTCCTAGTTTGTGCTTTCTAAACTGAAATAATGATCATGTTCAATCTTATATCCTATTCAGTCTAGCATTTCCAAACCTCATTGTTTAAAACCACAGTGAGTAAAGCAGTATTGAATGATCCTGCTGATTATGTCACTTCTTCTTCAAACGCTCTATATCTACCACCTGTTAACCACTCTTTGTGATTTGTATGTGATCTGAGCCTAAGAGCAATTGTACGTTGTGCCAGTTATGCACCTACAAGTAGGCCATCGCATCCGATTTCTGCAATGCTTTTTATTTACTAGGGTAGCTTCCCTAGATCTTACATCAGTCGCTTTTTACGACATGCCTTGTAGGCCACAGTGGTACTATTCTTTGCTTCCTTTGTGGGACCCGGCACCACACAGTGGATTATGTCACTAATATTGCATTTACACTATTGTTTATACACTGCGAATGGAGAAGTGGAGGACATAGAAAAATCTTAGATTGACAAAATAAAGAGCTGACGAGGGCACAACTTATCCACACTTGTTAGAAAAGTTGAAGACCAGAGAACTATGGCAGGCTGTTTATGCTTATGTCTCTACCAAGAACACCTCTACAATCCTAGTGGGTTTTGAGTCTTATTATGAAAAAACTACATATAGAATTGTGATGTTAAATGTTCTAAGTGCATATAGTTCCATGTACTGTCTTATAGATATTTCATGTCATTATAGTATCACTTGCTTCTGTGTGTGTGAGTCAAGAAATGCTGCAGTCACTTATGATTATTTGTCTACAATTGTTTCTTTGTCACTTGCACACAAACTGTATTACTCCATGGTTATTGAATATTTGTTACTGAATTCATCTTATAACACTCCGGGCAGACCAGTTAGTTGCTCAGCCTTTCTAAGCAGAATTCAAAATGTATGCATGCTGATGGTTCCTGTAACTTGCTGGTTATATACATTATTTATTATACCTCACAGATGCACAGTTCTACTGTAAAATTTAATTTAAAATGCCCTTGATCACAATATAGATAGGTCATAACTTATATGCCCCCATTCAAAAAGCGGTTGCTATGTGTACATCATATTCATTTCTAATACAGTGACTGTAAAAGCTTGTGATACAAGCCTGTCTGTTGTCTTATTACCATGAGCACATGCATATCCAGGACAGTAAATCCATGTTAGACCCTAGATTTTAGAAGCATCTTTAGATACCATAAAGTCATACAGACATTGATCTGTTTGAAAAATTGTAATCATGGATTGAGATTTAGTGTTTGTTACACAATAATTTCTCTAGTAAATGAAATCTAAAGAGCTATTTATAGGGCTGTAGTAAAGACCTCACCTCCATTCTCATACTGGAAGTAGTTCTTGCATGTTTAGCTCCATTCAGAAAAGAAAAATTATGTACACTACCTTTAAAGCTTCATTTAGAATTCTCATCAAAATTCACAGAACTATCTATATATACAACCATATCATCTTGAGTCTGGAGTGCGATTACTTCATTAATTTCAAAGTCGGTTTTCCAGTTATGCCAATCTCTTCATTTTCTTCCAAGAGTAACATAAACATTGTGGAAGTTTGCATCGTTCCATTAATAGAAGTCCATTCTTCTCCATTTGGTAGTGAACAACTGTTATAAACTTACACATTGTTCTTGAAGATATGAGGTAGTATGGGGTCTCAATGGCGTAGAGGTTAGGTGCTCAGCTCTCCTGCCAAAGGTACCAGGTTCACTGCCTTATGGAGCCATCTGAATATTTTCCAGAGATCCTGATCTCAGTGTAGATGAGATCGAGTTCCTAGTCCTATCAGAGACGAACGATAAGGCGTAGGTCCAGTGTTCATTTGAGCACGTAAAATAACCATTGGTTGTTCGAAAGCGAGAAGTGCATGCTGGAAAGCAGCTGCCTGGGCAAAATTCATTAGAAAAATGAACATTTTTAAGATTGAAAGATAAATATTTAAAATAAAATTCTTACAAAATATCTTCACCATCTTCAAAATTACATCATGGACCCTCGCTGGTGCTACGAAGTTCGTGCACTGCAGCTAAGATCTTCCTGTGTAAATAAAAATCGAGTACACATGGTTTCTCGCCAAAGTGCAATGATGATGGTCTTATTAATATTATTAGGTAGCAGTCTTTGGTCTGCAATAAGAAAAAATGAATGAAATTTACATTTGCTGTCTGATGCATATATTCTTTATTGCCTGAATGGCAGAGTAACACAAAATGTTGTGTTTAAATACTCTGAGATTCATACTCCTCCATCAGCGCTGCTTAAGATGGCTGATAGTATTATCGATATAAGTGAAGACTGCAGGAAAACTATGTAGCAATGGCGAAACACTAAAGATGGCTGGGTCACTTGTGCTTGATAGAAAATATCTGGATCCTCAAGGACATCATGTTTGTACATCATATGCTAGTCTGGCATTCTTTGCACTTCTTATGTTATTGAAATTCACTGCACGATGAGGATTGGGGAGTGGGTGGGGAGTTGTTAAAAATATATTTTCAAGAAAATTAATTATTTTAAAAATAAATAATTACAATGTATACACTAAATGTTGTTTATCATCAAAATCAATGTCTTTTGCAACATGTTGCCAAATTGTATGACAATATGTTTTTAGTTTTTTCTGTTAATTTAAAAAAAAAAAACCCCTTGTTGTGGCTGGGTATCTACAAATTATAATATAAGTTATACAGTCAACAGCTCCTACCAATTAACGAAGAAATGATAAGTGTAGCTGAGGTCAAGGAGGCAATCAATTCCTTGATAAACAATAAGGCAGCGGGTGATGACAACATTACTGCAGAAATGCTCAAAGCGGCTGATGATACAACTATTAGCCAGGTGCAAGAACTATTTAATAAAGTATGGGAAGAAGAAACTGTCCCAGATCAATGGAAGAAGGAATAATTGTTAGATCCCCAAAAAGGTGATCTCAAAGATTGCAACAACTGGAGAGGATCACCCTATTATCAGTAATGACCAAGACTTTCTGCAAAATCATTCTTAATAGAATCAAAGGAGCAGTGGACACAACCTGAGAGAAGAACAAGCTGGTTTTAGACCTGGGAGAAGCTGCTTAGACCAAATAATTACCCTACGACTAATTTTGGAGGAACATATTGAGAAGCAACAACCACTCATACTAAATTTCATCGATTTTAAAAAGCCTTTGATAGTCTACACAGAATCTCTCTGTGGAATATTCTGAGATGCTATGGAATACCAGACAAAATAATAAACATTATAAAGAGCCTCTACGATGGTTCACAGTGTGCAGTTCGCACTGATGGTGGACACAGCGACTGGTTTATGGTTGAAACCGGAGTAAAGCAAGGCTGTATTCTATCTCCGCTATTGTTTGGAGTGGCCATTGACTGGGTGATGCCAAAATGTTGCAGAGGCGAAACTGGCATTGATTGGGTCAACTAGAAGATTTGGATTTTGCAGATGATATTGCCTTGTTAAGTAGCATCAAAAGTTGGACTGCAGATAAGCTATGAAAAAACAAATATAATGAAGACACCTATGGCAAGTAATGCAGATATCACACTGGAATCTAAAATGATAAAAATAACAGAGCAGTTCACCTATTTGGGTAGCAATTTTGGTTGCACAGGAAATGTTAAAAAAGAAATTATGATACGAATTGGCAAAGCAACATTAGCTTTTAAAAGTCTAAATAAAATATGGAACTGCAAGTTATATAGTATTAAAACTAAATTACGAATTTTCAATTCAAATGTTGTATCAATCCTAACATATGCCAGCGAGAGTTGGAAAATGACTAAAGATATAGAAAGCAAGTTGAATGCATTTGAAAATAGATGTCTGCGAAAAATAATGAATATAAAATGGAACAATTCAGGAGAAGTGATGAAATCAGGGACATGTCTGGTCAACCACTAGTGACAACTGTTATAAGAAAGAGAAGATGGAGATATGTTGGGCACACCTTGAGGAGAAATGATCAAAGAATATCAAAGCAGGCATTGAAGTGGGATGCGAAGGGTTCAAGAAAGAGAGGTCGACCTAAGGAGACCCTGAGCGAACTTTGCTGAGAGAGGCAGGAAATATCGGTCTCAGTTCCATGGAGGAGATTGAGCGAGTTGCCCAGGAAAGAGCGGTATGGAGAAATTACTTGCAGGCCCTATGTAGCGTATAACAGTGCGAGAGGAATTATTATTATATATAATTAATAATATAAGAGCTTGATATCTACAGTATTGTATAACAATTTATGACAGGGCGCATGGTTTTTGTTCACTTCAAATCACATTTTGTAACAGTTTGATTTCCACTTCAAATCACATTTTGTAACAGTTTGAACTCTATATTATTGTAACATTTTGTTATGATCTATTTTTTTGTTTTAAACCTCAAATCAAATTTATTTGTCTTCTCATAGAGCATAACATGCAATTTATTCACATCTGGGGTTAAAGGTGCAGTTGTAGGGACAACGTCGTATCAGGTTTAGTGAGCTGGCACTATTCAAGATCCTACCCCACCTCGATGTGGTGACCCTGGAAATAGACAGTGTATCCTGTCTAGCTAAGCGGGTAGGGATCAAGGGAGAGCTACGGGTAGTGGTAGTAGTGCAAATATGGAAATGTAATGCAGGCTCAAAAACCCTGAACAAAATGCACTCATCTCCTGGGTGAAGTCTGATGAAAAGTTGCCCAAATAGTTGCTGAAATATAAGAATTAGCAGCATACGAGTCATCTGTGCATGAATGCCAACTCCCTTGGAGCAAATGACCGTACTAAAATTGCCAGCTCTGGGGCAAGAATCAATGAGAACGATGTGTAACGAATCAACAGTCATGGCAAATGTCTCTGAAAACACTGTAACATATTGTGATGACACATGGGAAGATTGCAGTAAACTCTGTATTAAGGGGATTCTGGTCTTGAAACTTTTTTCGTTGCTTTGGTATTAATGTAAAATTTGTATAACAATTTTGAAAGATTATGACTTAGAATAGTTGAAAAAAATTAGTAAAAAAAAAAGTCAATGCGTTGCCATGGAAACAATACAAAATGGCAGCCAAGCACAAAATTTCAAATTCCTAAGGATCTGAAGTTAATGAATATAAATGAATTCTGTTTTCACTCTAAGGTTAGCAATTGTAATATCTACAAAATTACACATCCTTTTTATGATATATTCAATATTACGTTTTTATGAATTTTGTGTAAACACACCACTCAAAAACAGCTTTTGTTGACCTAATTTTTAGGAATTTTTACCCAAAAATTTATTTTAAAAATTAAATATTTAATATATCCTAAAATCATGTGTAATATTTTAGATATTACAATTCGGACCTTAGAGTGAAAACAGAATTCATTTACATTCATTAGATTCAGAGCCTTAGGGATTTGAAATTTTGTTTCTGGCGGCCATTTTGTATTGTTTCCATGGCAACATTTTGACATTTTTTTACTAATTTTTTCTACTATTTTAAGTCATACTCTTTCAAAATTGCTTATAAAAATTTTATATTAATATGAAAACAACGAAAATAGATTCTTGATTTTCAAGACCGAATACCCCTTAAAGGCTTAGCGCAGATACATTTACTGGGTAAGGTTGGCCAAGCGCAAATCTTAAAGTTGCGTTTTAGTGCCTAACGAAACTGCCCTCCCCGGGACAACCGGGCAAGGTACTGTTGCATTAATAACTAACATCCCCGGAAGAACTGAAGTGGGTAATGGTGGCAAGGGCAAAATTTCAGTTGCGTTGCTAGCGCCGATTGAAATGACCCTCTAGAATATCTGTGCGCATCCCCAGTCCAGTGTTTTCCGGGTTAGGGAAAATACAGAGTAGACTTTGCAAATTGCCAAGTGCCGACACACACCCTAAAATGACTGAGAATACTACTACTCAGGAACAAACTCACCATGGATAGAAAAGTAAGGCCGATAATGCAAAGGCTTGACTGGTACAAACCCAAGCATTGGTTAAGGCGATACTTTTGGACGCCGATCGTCCTACACAGAGTAGGATGACGTCCAAACACTATGGCTCAGATCATATCAATGCCAATTAAAAAGCCAAAAATTATCGTTTATGTGACAAGCACATGTGTCTCCAATGACTGAGAATGTTCCTAATCTGGAACGACCTCATATAGTCAGAAAGAGCTCATATTGTAGACATACTCTTTGGCAAAGATCATAAAGCCCAAAAATGCTGTGAAAAATGATCGTAAAAGAGCAATGAATACAAGAAAGGTGACAGTTTTAATGACTAGACCTAGAAGGGTCGAGAATGCTCCTAAACCGGAGCAACCTCACCCAGTCAGCACAAAGTAGCTATTGCTCTTTGACGTAGATCCAAGCCCAAACATACAACATTAAAAGATAATTAAAGAGTGTTTATCATACGATGCGTACAGAACGACCTCACCAAGGCAGGAAATCTGATAGAGAAGTCTCACTTCACTAATTAATTCCTGTAAAAGTACCAATGGTACGAGGACTCCAGGTAAGAGTTATATGGACAACAGGTTTCCTGTAACGATCGCACTTGGAGGATCTACTCTTCAAGTACCTCTGAAGTCGGTGAGGCTGTCCACGTGGTTGAGGGACACCTGTCAAAGGGTAATTTAGGCCTCACGCAAAACTCAGAAGCACAATACCAGGTGTCATGATTTCTGCCTGAATTGACAGCAGGCGTTCACAGAAGAAGAAGAATTCACATCCAGTTTATTTTATCTAAAACCTAAGTACTTGCAATAATATTCATTTGTATAGCCAGAAACTGTAGACATTGATTTTCATATGTAATCATTGAGTCTCTAATAACTGCTTTATTAACCTGTTCATAGTTAGTACTTTTAAGGACATTTTTCCTGGTGCTTTCTTGATACTTTTTACTATCTTATTTTTTTATAAATTGTCTATTCAGTTTAAATCACTTGATTGAACTAATACTGTCAATCTAATGTCTTTTGTCATGTTTTCTTTGCTAATGTGCTGCCTCTATCTTTTGCACTATCTCTTCTTATGAATCTACTCTGCTAACTCTCTAACAGAAGTATTGTCTTTATCTTGCAATATATAATTACTTCTGCATCTATACTTTTAACTTTGCTCTGCCCAATTATTATCTGTCTAAGGTTCTGGATGTGAATGTGATTTTTGTTGCCTGTTTCAATCTATCTGCTGTCTGTCTCTCTACCTGCGTAAATATCTGTCGTATGTATGTATATCCTCCATCCATCCATCCATCTCTCACCTCTCATGAAAGTTATATATTCCTTCCATAATTCTTCTTTTTCAAATCTGTGTACCTGTTATCTTGTCACTAATCTTAGACAATCCCATGCTAAACCGAGGGTCAGTCCACTGGTCATTCAACCATTTTTTGGAATTTCTAGCTGTTGTTATTTATGGAATGAAATTGTTTTTATAATACTGGTGTTAGATGAAAAATATTTGTCACCTTTAATTAAACAGTTGACTTTTCCAATAGTCTGTTCCAAAACATAACCAAATTACTTTATCAGTCCACTATTTTTGCCATCACAATTTAACGTGCATATATATATATATATATGCAGATCAAACAAGAATCCTTTGTTGAGGATATCAACAATTTGCTGAATGCTGGTGAAGTACCCAATCTATATCCAACAGATGAAAAAACTGAGATTTGTGAGAAAATGAGATCCATTGACAGGTAACTGGTTGACAGAATTAATAGAGAAAAATGATTGTGAAAAGGGAGAGATTTTAACTATTGTGAAATGGTAAAGTTGTTTTTGTTAGCTTTTGCTGTACATCAACTACCAGTTTAACCATTATTTGTATGTATGTGAGTTGTGCTTTAGGACATATGTCCTCTTCTTCACCCTGCACCCCTAGGGAGACATAGGTCCGCAACCAAGGCTTTCCAAACCCGCCTATCAAAGGCCATCTTTTCCAGATCTCTCCAATCTCTCCCCATTTTCTTGCATTCCGTCTCCAACTCCGTCTCCAGGTGTTCCTGGGTCTTCCCCTACCTCTATTGCCCTGGGGGTTGCATCGGAGAGCCTGTCTCGTGATGCTGTTAGGGGTTTCCTCAGTGTGTGTCCTATCCATCGCCACCTTCCGCTCCTTATCTACCACCTTCTGCTCCTTATCTACCACCTTCTGCTTCCACCTGCTGTTGTCCCGTTCTATCCTAGAGTTCCCAAGGACAACCTTGACATTTTAGGATGTATGTACATTGTGCCAAAGTTAGGTGTCCACAGACCCATCTGGTTGGCCACCACATCCGGTTTCTGCAAGCATGGTATTTGGGTTTGCCTCCCCAGCCTTGTGGCAGTCTTCACATGGACTACCGACACTCTCCATTCATACTGGCATTGGTTTGCATTCACTTTAAAGTAACCACTTATCAACCACTCATTGCAACTTGTATATGATCTGACTTTAAGAGTATAGAGACAATGTACCATTGTTGTGATGCAACAAGATCTTCAGATAAGAAACATGCTTCACTGTTGGGACACAGGATCAACAAAGGGAAATGGAGTAGAGTGTTGGTCAATGCCAGTTCATTGACCCTGCCATTGCCTTGTTGTCTTATTTCATTGCTCCTTTGGCCCCAAATAGTAAAGCTATAATAGAGAATACACTCATAAATTTTAGAGACAGAATACACTTTTAAAATAGTAAAGTAGATTTGAAAAGCTTGAGTTGTTAAAATGTTGCTTCATACACTTTCAGACAACGAGATAAAACAAAGCAGACAGATGGATCAATGGTGGCTCTTTTTAACTTGTTTGTATCTCGAGTTAGAGATCAGCTTCACATTGTTTTGGCTATGAGTCCCATTGGGGATGCTTTTCGCAATCGTTTGAGAAAATTTCCTTCTCTGGTTAACTGTTGCACAATTGATTGGTTCCAGGTAAGAATAACTGTACACTGTCAATGAGTAGTGCTTTAATAATACAGGGTGTTCAAGATAAAAGTAGCCTGATTGACAAATCAAAATATGACAGTTATGCATTGCGTTTTGTCTATTTACTATTTAAACTGATTCTGACTAGTTCGTCCTACATTGGATCATCACCCCTTCCTGCATCATAATTACACACCATCATAAAAAGACTCACATGCTTGACCCATACTACGTCATAATTGAACCTTCTTATTTTCATAAATAAATGCCAGATTGGCTCCCTTGGCTGGCTACTTTTATCTTGAACACCCTGCGTAAGCAGACTTTCAAAATTAACTCTGCTAAACTTTTCTACGATATGTATTTTGCTATTTAGAAATTTCTGTTTTATTGTTAACATTTATATTCTGATGCAAGACTTGAAGTGGCAAGCAGATAGTACCAAAAAAAAACATGAAAACTCAATGGGTCTCAACCAAAATTATAGCTACTTTTTCCAATTCACTCTAACAATTTAAAGTTCATTTGCTTCGTTCATCCAATTTCATTGCATATTTTGTGTTTTTTAAAATCAACTGCTGGTTAATGTAAACATACTTGTGTTTACTAAAATGACTTCTAGTGATGACTACAGACACTCTCCATTCATACTGGCATTGGTTTGCATTCACTTTAAAGTAACCACTTATCAACCACTCCTTGCAACTTGTATGTGATCTGACTTTAACCCTTTCGCTGCTACATACTTTCCGAAGGCTGAGCTAAATATAGCTACTACGTGTTTCTAGGTCACAAACGTGAATGTACACCTATAGCAGTGACAGTAGCAATGTATAATGTGTTAACATGTCTTTAACCTACAGAGGAGAGATAATAACAGACATGTTAATGTGTCTTTAGAAGTGAATGGGAAAACGTATATATACGTCCTTAGCAGCGAAAGGGTTAAGAGTATTATCTGCAGAACAAACTTCACAACTTATATATTTTTGATCTAATGGTATAAACTGATCAATCAAGCGATTATGATGAAGTTATAAAGTTCAGTTTTAAATTTTGTATTTGTTTTATGTATATCATTGTCAGAATTATTGAAGTGTTGCTGTTGAAGAGGAGCATGTCCCTACATATCTCTAAATGATAGCCAGATTGTAAATGACTGACAATCTTCATCATAAGTTTGGAGATTTAGAATTCTACTGCAGAAAAAGAATGGACATTAAAAGGTCATATAGTGAGAATATTTGATACAGACATTTTTGACACAATGACTTCACTTCACTGCAAAAGTTTTGATGATAACTGAGCCATTTATGAGGATACGTTTCTGAGACTTGATGAATCTGAAATAAAAAGTGGCATGAAGAAATGCTGCATGGATCACAAAGATGTATGTGTAACAAGTCAGCTGTAGAAATTATTCATACTCCTTACCATTACTGAACTAATACTCATAAGTCTGGTCCGTGGCCTCCGATAACATGGCCGTCGGTTTATGTAAAGATTCTAGGAAATAAGATCACAACCGTTGCATAGGCATTTCAGTATTGTTGTATAACTATGTAGTATTATTAATATTTTTCATCAATAAATAACCATGGACATAAATTGAGTAAAATTGCAAAAAAAGCTTGTGTTCTATCAAACATATAAAAATAACAGCCCCCATTAAACAGGAATTTTCTATTTCCCATCTAAGCTATTTGGCCTTATGTTGCCGGGGACCACGGTCTGGTCATATTGCAATGAATTCTGTACTGTTATGTAATCAATCATTACCAATTGTTTTAATAATTGTCTAGAACAGTAAAACAATTAAAACATCCAAGCATTAACATGGCAGTCAAACGACAACTGATAAACTGCATATTTATTCCAACTCTCTGCTATCAGTGCCAAACATGACCCTGACTAAGACACAAGAAAGAAAGATTACTACATGTGAAATGAGATGTCTACGAAAAGCTGTCAACGTTACAAGGCGAGATAGAGTGAGAAACGAGAAAATCAGAAGCATCGTTGGCACTATACCATGCATACAGTACATCGAGAAGCAAAGATTCAAATGGTTCGGCCATTTAATGAGAATGGAACCACATTTACTACCATCACGTGCCTATAATAATCGACACTCAGGCGCAGAGCACGAGGCAGGCCAAGAACACGATGGATAGATAACATCTCAGAGTCCCTGCGAAAGCATCAACTGACAACGTCAAGCGCAACACACCTGGCACAAGATAGAAAACTAACTCTCCCCACGATGCTTGACGGCAAATGTGGTTAAGATAAGATAGGATAAGATAAGTAAAACAATGACAAATATTTTACTGATATCAATAGTTGTTCAAGTCATTTTGTTATCAGTTTTTAGATTTATCTGTGATGTCTTTTTATTCTGCCAGAGCTGGCCTGAAGATGCTTTACAGGCTGTTGCTTCTCGCTTCTTAGAGGAAATAGAACTGGGAGAGGAAGAGAGAGCTGGATGTATTCGAATGTGCAAGCACTTTCACACCTCCACTAGAGATGTAGGTTATTTGAAGTGTTTGTACATAAGTGTGTATGTGTGTGAGATAGGCATGGCGAATACTTTATAGAATTAGTACAAAAGATTCTACAGTGTTGGGTTATTAGTTTATATTTTGGCTATTTCTCTTCTATCAAAAATCATATGTAGACCCTTATAGCAGACTTAAGGTTATTATTTGCGGCTATCAAACTGTTGTCATTGTCTTGACAAGTTTAAAATTTCTGTGAATCTTGGATAATAAACAATAATGAAATCACAAATCTGGAGGTCACAAAGATGTCTTTTTTTCAGAAGAATGTTTAGTCATCAGATCATCTTCACTGTACATCTAGCCAATTAGTCCATTAATACTCCAGTATCTTCAGTTTGTCTCTCAGTGTGTGACAACTATCAGCACCAGTTCTATGTTGGCTTACTACTCTTCTTTGAATTCCAGTATACTGATCTTGTCTAGCTACACCACACTTGACTAGGTATTCTTGCAGTCTGGTTAGAGTTATAGATTTACCACCATTACTTAAATCATTTATACATCCTCTCTTCCATCATGAATTCAGATAATCAGCCTGGTACATTGCTTGTGCACTTTTTACAGCAAGCCTATCGACACATATTTATCTTCTTACACATGCAGTCCTTGACACAAAAATTAAACTGACATCCTAGATCTCTTCAGCTGCTCCAACCATTGTCTTTGAAAAAAATTGTGATTATGAAAAATTACTGGAAGAGAGACAGTGGATGACAGAGAGAACAGGTACTGAAGATGCTGACATCATGATATGGAAGAGTAGCAACAGCAAAGTTGATCACCAACTCTCAAAACAGATTGTTGTGTAAATCCATGGTTACCGTTACCAATAGATATGGCATCTGATGTTGATAATATATTAATGAATATTCCGCTAACTATAGTGCGTTTCAAAACGTTCGGTCAACGATTGACCTCAAATATCTCCATATTCATTGCATGGATGAACGTGATTTTTGCATGTGGTGTTGTATTTCCGATGTCCCAACGATTGTCTAAAATTCAATGTTGCAGGTAGTGTACTTTTCTTGCAACGGCGAATTCCTTTGATCTTTTCAAACCTAGTAATTATCTGGTGCTGGAAGAAAATAATTTACCGTAAATTAAAAAATCACATATTTTCGGCATAGGCGTATGTACAATTCGAATTTTGGAGGGTGAGATAACTCATATTATATAAATCATATAAAGTGTTTACTCACTTTGATGAGCCTAACATTTTGTAATACACCTATGCTCTGAAAACACAAACGGTAAATTGTAACTGAACACACCGGAAGGATCATTATACATTTTTAAAAGTGCGATTAAAATCGGGAAAATCACGTGAAAAACGTGCATGTCGTGGCACTTGCAACATCTCACAAATATGAAGGGGTGATACTTCTCATTATATGGTTGGCCAAGGAGATGGTCACTTTTATATACTTTACATAAAGAAAATTTTAAACCATACGTTTGTTATTGAGTAAAAAATATCAACCTCGGGACATTACAATCATTAGATCATATGCAAAGTTACAACAATTACGGTCAAGCGGTTGCAGAGATATTAAATTTTCCCCGCGGAAAATCATTTTGAAACGCACTATAGTATTAAACTTTCTTTGTTCCACACCAATGACTATAATTCATCCTACATTCTTATTTATAAACATTTCCATATCATTTTAAATATTGCTTCATCATTTGATTAGTGACTTTCTAATGATATTCTTCTTCTTCTTCTTCACCTGTTAACTCCCAATGGAGCAGAGGTCTTCAACAAACTTCTTCCAGCTCTTCCTCTCTCGCCATCCCTTTCAGTTCTTTACATGTTTTACCTATCCTTTTAATATCAGCCTCCAGCTCTCTTCTCCAGCTCTGTCTAGGCCTTCTCCTACTCCTCTTTCCCTGTGGGTTCCAAAACAGTGCCTGTCTTGCAATGCTTCCGGTTGGTCTTCCTATCCGTTGCCAGCGTCTCTTCCTTAGCTCTTTCTTCCCTGGTATCAGCTTAGTTCTTTCTCTGAGTTCCTTGTTCGTAATCTTATCATACCATCTCAGCCCCTCTATTCTAAACATCAATTTATGAAGGTCTGCAGTTTTCTGGTCATTTCTTTTGTTGTCTTCCAAGTTTCCAAGCCATAGCATTGACTTCACATTTGATTGAAAGATTCTCAGCTTTGTGTTTGTTTTAATCTCCTTTGACTTCCATATCTCACTCAATGCAATAAAGTTTCCCTTGCTTTTTGTATTCTTATCTTGACATCTTTGTTTTTTCCTCCTTCTGTGTCTATGTTGCTACCAAGGTATGTGTTGTAATGATATTAGGAGTTATATATTTAATATGGAAAAACTGAATGGATAATATATAACTAAAACTTAATTAAATGATACAATTGTCTTTATTAGGTCTCTGAGAAATTTCTCCTGGAACTTGAACGTCACAATTATGTCACGCCAACTTCATATTTGGAGTTAATCAGCACTTTTAAAACTTTGCTTTGCAACAAAAGAGAGTAAGAATATCACAGTTTATTAACTTTTACTTTCAGTATAATATTTTTCATATTAACTGTAAGTGAGGCACAGAGAAAACGAGCTGCGTGAAAAGACAGAACACACAACTCGCACATGTCTAACCTTGATCATGTATGCCCCACCTGTGGTAGGGGATTGTGTTCTAGGATTGGACTCCACAGCCACCAAACACACCAAAGAGGTGCAGCAGCACACGTCTGAGACTGTTGTCATCATCCCTTGCAATGGACAGCTATCATTATTATTAAGTACTACTTTTGAGATTGCTATTTAACTGACAATATTTAACCAAGAGTACTTGGAGAATCATGGACAGAGAAAAGAACACACTTCTGTTCTGTAACAGCTTGATATTAAAGAGTGTTGGCTATTATAGAGCATAACATCAAGGAAAATTAAATATTTTGAACAATCAAATGACATGAGTGCCTAGAGAAGATACTTTTGGAGGGAATGGTGCCTGAAAGAAGAATGAGTGGAAGTTATAGAAGACGATGGGAGCAAGATGTCATTGATGATCTGAGAATGACTGCTGCTGACGCAGGTCAACTTGCACAGAACAGAGAGTTTTCAGGACTGCTGTTATGGGAGCCAAGTTTCGGAAGGGACAAGCTACTTGCTGATGATGATAATTAAACTGATGTCATTAAATAGAATATTGGTAGGCTTCAATGTCTTAGAAGGATCTACATTGTTAAAGTGATGTATATTTTCTGAGAATCTGGAAGAGATATAGCATGTATGTACTATCAAGCAGGGAGAAAAGAAATAGTACTAGTCTACAACATTCACTACCAGTTTGTTTGTTTGTTTAAAGGGTTTAAAAGGGTTTCAAAGTCGAAGGATTAACTTCATTGCACTGGGTTTTACCCCATATGGCTCAGTCCTATGCCAGAAATGGCACGACAACAGCCGAGAGTATTGCACACACTCAGTAGCTCTGGCAACAATTCTAGGGTCTCTGGAAAAGATCTCGTGAACAGAAAGGCGTTGTCCGTATTTGAACCCACGACCTTCGACTTGCAAGGCAATGGCTTAACCACTTAGCCACAGGATTGTTTGTTTGTTTATGGGTAGCCCCAAGGTTGTATTAGTTGTTGCTCTTTTCTTATGTAGCTCTGAGGGGGGTTGTGTGTGTTTTTACCGAATCTTTTCATACCTAGATGACTCCAAAACTATCAGGGATGATGTGCAATGCTGTGAGTTATGAAGGCTCTTACTCAGATGGAGTCTAGGAGTGGTTACTCTAGTATTCCAGGAACTGAGGCTTTAATCTCTAAGAAAGTGTTCCAGTTTAATGAATCACCAGCTAAATCGTTCATGACAGACATATGATGGAATCACTGAACAGATTTACTTTTTGTGAGACTAAGTCTGCTGGAAGTCATTTGTGTAAGATTGCCACACTCATCCCGAGACACAGAACTGTTTTCTCTAGGAATGTGTACTTTGCAGTTGGGATACTACCACAGATGTAGTGAAATGTGTGTTATTTGTGTCTGGCAAAATTTGCTACCAGTAATCAAGTTGTTAACATAACTAATGGTATTATAAAATTTGAGGGTTTAATAACAAAAATAGTGGAGGCTTCCTGTTCAAGATGGTAAATGTCAATGTTGTATTTACCATGTATTCTATGTCCATGTTCTTCTTCTTCGAACGCTCCATATCTACCACTTGTTAATCACTCTGTGTGATCTGTATGTGATCTGAGCCTAAGAGCGATTGTACATTGTGCCAGTTATGCACCTACAAGTAGGCCAGCACATCCAATTTCTGCGATGTTTTTTATTTACTAGGTTAGTTTCTTTAAGTCCTACATCAGTCACCTCTTACGACATGCCTTGTAGGTTGCAGTGGTACCATTCTTTGCTTCCCTTGTGGGCCCCGGCACCACATGGGCAGTCCTTGTCCTGACTGTAGGAACTCAGAGTCAAATGTGGTGTTACACCTTACAGGGAGTAGATAATTTTTTATTAACCAGCACAGGACTGGAACTGTTAGAAGTTGAGTGCTGATGGGTATACTGAAGATGAGATCTGAGCACTTATGGACTTGTTTCTTCTGCAATGATCAGATAACTACAAAAATAGATATAATGAAAACCACAACACAGAAGCAGTACTAGTTTGCATGCAATCTAAAATAAGAGAAGCCTTGGCAGGATTGTGAAAATATTTTCAATCAATGAAAACAGCTGAAAACATGAAGAAATGATCTATGATTACATGTAAAGATAGCAGAGAAAACGATGAACATTTCATGTATTGAAGTGCTCTTTATATGAAGATGTTTGTGAAATAATTAATAGCAAGGTACATACTACTGACGCATTTTGACAGCCTTAGATTTAATACTGGGTGCTATATGTTAAACACCTTAGCTTGTAAATTACGCTTTGGTGGAAATGGGACAAGTTATTTTATTTTATTATCTGTTTAATCACTATTAAATTCATATCTTTCTAAACTGCAGTGAAGTTATGAAACAAAAACGCAGATATGAAGTTGGTCTTGACAAATTAGATTCAGCTGCCTCCCAAGTGTCTGTTATGCAGAAAGAGTTGACAGATCTACAGCCTCAGCTTGTGGTTGCTTCTAAAGAAGTGTCTGAGATTATGGTTGTCATTGAGAGAGAATCTGCAGAGGTGGCAAAAGTAGAAAAGGTAAATGTCTGAACTAACAGTATCACTAAAACTCATCCATTAACTCTTTCCATACGCAGTTATTTCCTTAATTTTTACATAGTTAATTCAAGGTAGGCAAAAAAAAGCATTTAAAAAACAATAAATCATTATTCATTAAACATATATATATATATATATCTTATTATATACTAATTGGAAGAGAACTGGACAACCTATTAGAATAACAAGGTTAAAAAGTAGCAGAAGTAAAATAGTAGAAGTAAAAATAGTAGAAGTAAAACTAGAAGGGCTTGATGTGGGAAACAGCTCAAATGGCACAGTGTACAGCGAATGGTGTTCAACAGGAATACGCTGTGGTGCAGTGTGTGGCAATTGACTTGAAAAGAGTAAAGTTTATCAACTAAATACTACTTTTAAGTGCATTGATTTTCACCTCTACCCTGTCCAGTAGAGGTTAAATGTCAGTATGTGTTATGTTGTTGGCGTGTTGGGTCGCTGGATGCTGCTGGATTTGTTGAGGCGGAGATCAGAGCACCTATGGACGCGTCTGGAGTGCTATGATGATAGTCCTCATATAACTGACAACTGATCTGTTATGTTAATATTAGCAACATATTATTCATGGTTTATGTCACAGGTATGTCAATGTACAAAAGTGTTTACATCTGTAGGTTGTCAAAGCGGATGAAGCTGTAGCTAATGAACAAGCTAGAGCTGCTCAAGCCATCAAGAATGAGTGTGACTCAGATCTAGCTGAAGCAATACCTGCTCTCAATGCTGCTCTATCTGCTTTAGATACTCTTACACAACAGGTGAGTTTTTGTGGTAGCTTTTGTGATTAACAAAAGATTAAAAACTAATAATATTAATTTAGTAAGATAGTGTTAGTAAGATACCTAGAAGATGATGGGCGCAAGATGTCACTGACGATCTGAGAATGGCTGCTGCTGATGCCAGCCAACTTGCACAGAACAGAGTTTTTCAGGACAGCTGTCAGGGAGCCAAGTTCCAGAAGGGACAAGCTACTTGATGATGATGATGAAGATAGCGTTTGCAATGAACACTAGCACTTAGATACAATGGCAATAGACCCAGAGGACAACCACTAAATGGTGGATTGACGGAATATCCATGGCACTAAATTCCACCTTGTATAAGGATGCTTGCTCTAGGTGCTTCCTTTTTCTACCTGAAGCAGGGAGGCAAAGCAGGGATAGAGATAGATAGATAATTAGTGTTTGCACTAACTTATTAAAGTCAGTATAGCACAGTGACAGTGCACTGTATTCACTCACCAACATATAATGGTACAGTTCCTTGTTCAATAACTTCCCTAGTCTATCTAGCTAAAGATGAATACCCAGACTATCTGAGGTTAACTCTTTCCACGCCCATTTATTTCCTCAATTTTAAAGCTGTTAATTCAAGGAAGTAAAAAAAAATTGTTAAATTACGATCCCAACTACTCGTCAATAAATAAACATATATATATATATATTATTATATACTAAATTGAAGAAAACTGGACAACCCAATAGAATAACAAGGTTAAAAAGTACTATAAGTAAAATAGTAGAAGTAAAACTAGAAAGACTTCTTATAAGGAAGCAACTCTATGGCGCAGTGTGCGCAAGCAACGGACTTCCCAAGCGTGGGCAAAGCGTAAGAGTTAAGAGAATTAAAAATGATTACCAAAACTACTTTATGCTATACACGTTGAACTGGCTAAAACAGACTGTGCACCTATGTGCATCTTGATTACAGAGATGCTGATTATAACCAATTTAACATATTTCTAATGAGTATAATTTGATTCCAGTTTTAGAAAATTGATTTCTCAGCAAATAGTCAATATTTCTTATATGCAACCATTTATTCTGTTGATAAATGCACAGTATTGTCAATATATATTGTCAATATATAACAAATAATTTATGAATCATAACGTTGCAGAAATAAAACACTTAAACTCTATGTAAAACTTTTAAAAAACTAAATGACATAAAATTATCTGCAAACTAATTCGTGCTCCCACTAATCTACCCTACTGTTTCATCCAAAGGAAAGACAAAGTCTATACGTTTGGAATCAGCAGGGTTTGCAGGAGATGCCAGAAAATGGAAAGGAATACACACTTAGCCATCAAATGCCTTAAGTGTCGCTCCCTCCTGACTTTTGGTCAAGGTTTACTACCCTAGCCCTCTGCATTACCGTGCTGACACACAAGGCAGTGGGGATTTTTGATCAGGGTTTACTCCCCTAGCCCTTAGCTCTCCCGAGCCCCTCTGCACAAGGCAGTGGGGATTTTTGCTCAGGGTTTACTTCCCTAGCCTTTAGCTCTCCCAAGCCCCTCTCCACAAGGCAGTGTGTGTAAATCTACATTCTATTCTTATTATAATAAACCAGATATTTTTAATTTACACAATAATGTGTGCAAGAACTTTGCAATAAACATTAATTTGGCAAACCTGTCAATAATGATGGAAACAAATCTAAAACAATATTCTTTTCCCGTTTGTTCGCTATGAATGAATTCAGACCTCATGGCGCCTAATATAGAACTTTGAGTGATTTTTGCATGCAGATTTACTTTCCTTATATCCAGTGTCCGATACCATTCGGGCTAGCTTTACTCTGACTTCAGAGGTACTGTTAATTTAAATCCTCAAGTAATGGATCATGGGTTACCTACAGTTCAAAAGTTACTGTGTACAATTTGATCATTTTTGGCCCAATGTCCTCAAACCCTGGAATTTCTATGACAAGTGGTCACTAGCACTGCATATTATTAACTTTGCTATCATTGACCCCCATAAAACATAAATGTATTTCAATATCATTTTAATGTAGATTTGTTCAATAGTTCATCATATGTAGTCTCTTTCAAACTTTATTTACTTCTTTAAAAACAGATCTAAAATATGACTAATGACATCCAGCATGATATTTGCATAGTATGTATTATAGTTGTTGCACTGTATTACATCTCATGCAGATACCACATCAAAGTTGCTATTTTAAGAAATGTGACAGACATACACATTTTGCGAATGAATTATATTAATGTTAACACAATCACTGCCAAATTTAAAAATACGAAGTGACCAAATTAATCTTTATTCATATTTTCCAGCTGTATACAAATTTCATCCAATTAAACAATTTTACCAAACTCCTAATAAAACCACGATGTAGAAATAGATAGCTTTGCTGTAGCTAAAAACTGGAAATTTGATCAGAATGTGTTGATGTATATTTAGCACTAATGTTACATGAAACAATGCTCGCCGAGTGGTTACCGGGGCCCAAATTGGGGTGTAAAGAATAGAACCACTGTTACCTGCCACATATGTCATAAGAGGCGACTGGGGAAGTTGGGCGGGGGGATAGCTACCCCACACTGTAAAAACACTAGATGGCTACAGAACGGAGAGTGAACCGAGTAAACGCTGGCTGCAACCAGACACATCACCGAAGGATAAGCATCAGAGCTCCAAATGGTGTTGAAGATGTGATGTAAAACACACCAATGCTAAGGCTGCATGAATCGGATTTCCACATGAATGGAATTTATGGGAAATCTGGTACATCAGTCTGGGCGTGATCGAGAGAGAGAGAGAAAGAGAGAGAAACAATACTGTGCACAGTGTGCAGCAGTTGGGTTATTTTAGTAGACAATCTTGGTGCACCCTGCGGCAGTTAATATGGAATGAGTGCACAGAAAATAATTGAATGAATAAATTGAAAAAATAGATGATAAATGAACTGAAAATAAATGTTAAAACCAATTACAATGTTTCTAGATTTGGATTCCCCTTTTAGGTAATCAGCCACTTTCATTTTGCTACAAGTGCCAGTCTTAGAAAAGTTTCTTAGTAACTTCATGGAACATTCAAAATTGTCCCATACTCTGATACACATTTTGAGCTGTGAGTACTGGGGAGTTGACAGTAGTTGTATTTGAATTCTGTATGGTCAGTATTTGAATCCAGCACACTAACCACTCAGATACCACTAGATTTCCTGAACACTATTAGGGATGTGGAACGGGCAGGGGATTTGGTTGATTACTTGGATTCTGCGTACATGTTGCGACTGCAGAAACTTGATGTCAGGCATGGCGTTGTTGAATTTTAGCATGGTATGGGGTGTAGATGTTGTTTAATTAGTCAACACAAGATTGAAACGTTCAGTTGCAGAGTGCTGACAGATGTGCTGAAGTTGAGGTCGAAGCACATATGGACTTCTGTCTCTGATGACTAACTAACATTAAAATGTGAAAATAATATTAATCAAATAGAAGTGTTGAAAGGTTTTCATTACAAATTGTAGACAAACTGCAATAAAATGTTTTGTTAATTTGCATATATGTAAAGTTATTTATTTATATTGTGCAGGACATTACCATTGTCAGATCTATGAAATCACCACCATATGGTGTACGTCTTGTCATGGAATCAATCTGTGTACTGAGAGGTGTCAAACCAGATCGTATACCTGATCCATCAGGCTCAGGAAGAAAAATAGAAGATTTCTGGGGTCCTTCAAAAAGACTGCTCAGTGATATGAAATTCCTGGAAAACCTTCACAACTATGACAAGGTTCATATATATATGTGTGTGTCTGTAATTTTATTAAAATAGCATGTTTGGAAAATTGAATAAAATGGCTAGTCTTCTTCTACTTCTTGTTTCTTTGCTCTAGAATAGGCCACTTATAAATCACTGTTTAGGATTTTGTTCAAAGGGTTCAAAGCCAGAGAACTTCTTCTTCTTCTTCTTATGCTCCATATCGACCATTTATCAACCACTCTGTGTGATTTGTATGTGATACGAACCTAAGAGCGATTGTATGTTTTGCCAGTTATGCGCCTACAAGTAGGCCAGCACATTTGATTTCTGCGCTTCTTTTTATTTACTAGGGTAGCATCTCTAGGGCCTACATCAGTCAGCCTCTTACGACATGCATTGTAGGTCACAGTGGTCCTATTCTTTGCTTTCCATGTGGGTCCCGGCACCACACAGGCGGCCAGAGGACTGACTTCATTACACCAGGTTTTACCACATATGGCTTGGTCTCTATCTACAGAAATGGCACAAACATGCCAAGAGTATTGCACAAAGCATGAACTCTGTAGCTCCTGCAACAATCCTAGAGGTCTCTAAAAAAATGCACTTGTGAACAGAATGTTTGCTGTCTGAATTGGAGCCCACAATCTTATGAATGCCAAGCAAGGGCGTAACCACTTAGCCACAAAACCCTGATTTTGTTTTCAAAATAAATATAGCTATGACTCGCTGCGTTTTACAGCAGTTGAGCTGTGATTGTTTGAATTACATTTCACTAGCTCATTACAGTCTTCACATCAACTACAAGAAGCTACCTATGGTTCTTCTCAGTGGAAACTGTCTATAGTACAGCAACATGCACTGAATTTGTATTTCTAGATGCAAGCTCCCAGTAAGATAGGCACCACCATAATAATTTGGGACATTAACCATTGACATGTGTTGCATTATTTCAAAATCTAGAAGTCTCTAAATCATGGCAGGTTTCAAGTACAGACCCACTTTTTCTTGCAATCTCCTCTGTCACTGAAGATATACATCACTTGCATCTATCACAAGAAATACAGGGTGTTCAAGATAAAAGTAGCCTGATTGACAAATCAAAAGTTGCCAATCGGTCTACTTTTATTTTGAACACCCTGTATATTCACTCAGGTTTAGTTTTCTATAGAAAAATGGAAATACTAGATATGTACAGAAATTGTTGGGACCAAACACTCTGGCATCACCAACCAAGTCACATTACTTCAATAAACGATAGGGCAAAGACTGGTAAATACAGTATTACATAAGAAGGAAAAAATTAATTATAAGATATGAAAAAAAAACCACACTCAACGTTTCGGTGCTTAAGACCTTTATCAAGAACACAAAAACTAAATTAACTAAAACATGATACTAACAAATGATCTGAATCAAAAGATACTGACATACGTACCTGCGTGGCTCTTGGTCAGCATCTCATGAATGATAGAAAGGACAGGAAATAGGAAGACTATTAGGTTACCGATTGGCTGGTCAATCGGAAAGGGTCAGTGGCAGGTTACGTAAGATATTGTTTGTACAGGTGGGAACAAAGACCCCACGTGGGAAGAGCAGGAGAGGTAGGTGAAAGAAACGTGAGATAATAGTGTTAATGATCGACATAGCATACTGATGTGTAAACACGTACACCCCCATACAACATGAGCCCTATTCGACTAATATGGATTGCATACTCTCCGATAACAAAGGCGGGCGTTCTTGGTGACGGTGGTGAAACATTCCTAGTTTAGTCACTGGGACCCGTTCTAGTTAGTGTCATGTTCTATCCCATTTTTTTACTTGCATACTTATCTTCTGCATCTTATCGTCTGGTATACATATCTGTGGACACTTACAGTGTGATACTGTTGACAAACCCCCCGGGAACATTGGAGTACATACCCGCCTTTGTTATCGGAGAGTATGCAATCCATATTAGTCGAATAGGGCTCATGTTGTATGGGGGTGTACGTGTAACCTGCCACTGACCCTTTCCGATTGACCAGCCAATCGGTAACCTAATAGTCTTCCTATTTCCTGTCCTTTCTATCATTCACGAGATGCTGACCAAGAGCCACGCAGGTACGTATGTCAGTATCTTTTGATTCAGATCATTTGTTAGTATCATGTTTTAGTTAATTTAGTTTTTGTGTTCTTGATAAAGGTCTTAAGCACCGAAACGTTGAGTGTGGTTTTTTCATATCTTATAATTAATTTTTCCTTTCTTATGTAATACTGTATTTACCAGTCTTTGCCCTATCGCCTATTTCCTCAGTATTACCGCAGCCACCCTAACGATTTTCTCCAGATCTGATCTGATCCAGTCTGACCACCTCAGATTTGTTGATTTTCGTACTCGCATTACTTCAATAAAACAATTAATGATGCTGATCAAGATAGCTGTCTTGGCATGGCTGCATGGGAATCAACTGCAAAGTATTGGTCACACAAATGTGATGTTTTTGTTGCTGTTGAGGGTCTGATATAACCTGCTATTAGATGCATTGAAAAACAGAGACTCAAATGGTTTGGCCACTTGGTCAGAATGAACCGAATACACCAGTTGCAAGAGCGTACAACCTGAAAATGGAATCCTCAAGAGGAAGGGGCAGACCAAGAAAAAGATGGATTAATGGAGTTACAGACATCTTAAAACTCCACAATACTATAGCATATCAAGCGACCAAGCGTGCATTATCTAGGAAACCGATCATCAGTTAAACCTGCTACGCCTAACGGCAAAAAAGCAGAGAAAGAAAGAAAGAGAAGATGGTCTTGAACTCCAATAAAGAACAAATATTTAATGATTTTTCAATTCTCGATTGTATCATCAAGTTTACTTAAAATGAAAACAATAGACTTTGATTGAAATTAGTTTCATTTGTTTCTCCCCCACAAGGACAATATCCCAGCAGCTTCTATGAAGATAATCAGAACTAAGTTTATTAACAACCCTGATTTCGACCCAGATAAGATTAAAGTGGCATCTACAGCTTGTGAAGGTCTTTGTAAATGGGCAAGAGCTATGGACGTATATGACAAGTAAACAATTGCATATTAACTTCTCATAACATAGATCATGTCTCATCTTTACATGTAATGGAACTCAAACAACTTTTCTCTCTTGCCATTGTAGTACATTCAGATAGATTATTTCTACATCCACTACTTGGAGTTTACCTCTCACTTAGTATTATCTGAAACCTTACTTTTTCTTCTAGTATGCTTTATTCTAGTATTCTTCCTTCCAGTATGCTTCCTTCTAGTATTCTTCCTTCCACTATGCTTATTCTGTATTCTTCCTTCCAGTATGCTTCCTTCTAGTATTCTTCCTTCCAGTATGCTTCCTTCTAGTATTCTTCCTTCCACTATGCTTTATTCTAGTATTCTTCCTTCCAGTATGCTTCCTTCTAGTATTCTTCCTTCCAGTATGCTTCCTTCTAGTATTCTTCCTTCCTAGTATTCTAGATTCTTCCTTCAGTGCTTTTCTAGTATTCTTCCTTCCAGCATGCTTCCTTCTAGTATTCTTCCTTCCAGTATGCTTCCTTCTAGTATTCTTCCTTCGTATGCTTCCTTCAGTATTCTTCCTTCCAGTATGCTTCCTTCTAGTATTCTTCCTTCCAGTATGCTTCCTTCTAGTATTCTTCCTTCCAGCATGCTTCCTTCTAGTATTCTTCCTTCCAGTATGCTTCCTTCTAGTATTCTTCCTTCCAGTATGCTTCCTTCCAGTATTCTTCCTTCCAGATCTTCCTTCCAGTATTCTTCCTTCTAGTATTCTTCCTTCCAGTATGCTTCCTTCTAGTATTCTTCCTTCCAGTATTCTTCCGTTCTTCAGTATGCTCTTCAATCTTCCTTCCAGTATGCTTCCTTCTAGTATTCTTCCTTCCAGTATGTTCCTTCATTATCTTCCTAGTATGCTTCCTCTATATTTCCAGTATGCACCCTTCAGGTATGCTTCCTTCCAGTATGCTTCCTTCTAGTATGCTTCTTTCTAGAATGCCTATAAACTGATATTTAAGTCTCTTTATGTGTACACAATATTTTTAATATTTCCTAATTTATCTATGACTTTTAAAAATTTCTTTTCTTTTTATCTGAACGAAATACATCAATTTTCTATGTAAATCCACATCTCAAAACACCTACATTTTGTCAGGAAGGAGGTAAAATTAAATGTTCATTGCAATAATTATTAATAATTATTAATAATTATAAATAGCAGAAGTTTAGCAAGAATTCATTAAATCAAAACATATTGTTTTAGTTACGTAGATTGAGAACAAAATTTATGAGTATCCACATTATTATTTTATTGTCAAAAATGACCTGAATTATGTTTTTAGAGTGGCAAAAGTTGTTGCACCTAAGAAAGAATCATTGAAGCAGGCTGAAGGAGAGTTAGCTGTAGCCATGGCTTCACTAGAAAAGAAAAGAGCTTCACTGCGAGAAGTTCAAGTAAGCAACTTATTGAAATTCATTGTACTTCTGTATTATTTTAGAAATCCATTTTTACATAATAAGACTATTTTCTCTCATTATTACTTTGTCACTCATTTTGTATGTTACAACATATTTGCTCTTGATGCATCAGACTATCGTCAATAAGGGCCATGTAAATATATTTCTATTTCAGACTTGAAAGTTTGAGATGTAGTCATACAAGCTATCCATATGAGAAAAATAATCATGTTTTAATAATATGATTTGTAGATTTACAACAAATATTGATTCTGGTTTTTTTTTTTATACTGACAATGGTATACAATGAATTCTAGGAAAAACTGCACAAATTGGAAGAAAAACTGGAGTCCAACAAAGCTAAAAAAGCTGAACTAGAAAATGAGGTTGACTTGTGTACCAAGAAACTAGCAAGAGCAGAACAGCTGATTGGTGGACTTGGTGGTGAAAGAGACAGGTGAGTACACAGATTGATATCTTTTGTTTGGAAGTTAAGTAAGTCTAGAATATGGTCTAAAGGTGAAGCATTGACTTCATTGCACTGGGTTTCTTCATATGGCTCAGCTACTCTTGGTAGAACTGACATGCCACAAAGCATGAACTCTGTAACTCTTGCAACAATCCTAAGAGATCTTTAAGAAAAATGCATTTTCAAACAAAACAATATGATCTGGATTCAAACTCAACTTCCAGAATACAAGACAAATGTTTAATCACTTCATCACAGAGACACTCCCCAAGCTAGACCCCCCCTCCCCAAGCTAGGTATGTGTGCAGAGTTATGCAGGTACAACGTGATTGAAACTCATAATGAACACAGGAGAGTAGCTGAAGACATAGTAAATGAGAGAGATCGGATCAGATGAATAACTTCAGTCATGATACTGTTGAAGCTGATGGAAAAAAGTAAGTATGTAGAAAACTAGAATGAGGTTAATGAGAGAGAACTGTGCACTGAAAAAGTATGCGAGTATGGTAGCGTCTCTCCGTGTGTGTCTAGCACTTCTATGAGTCATCAACTGTGCCAAAATGTTTTTGAGAAGGGCTGTCAGTACTTTTTACTGTTGCATCATATTTGAATATTGTGACATTTTTGTTGCTCACAACTGCTTTCTAATTTGAGTCATTTCCTTAACCCCTACACTTTTTTCAGCCGATATACCGATGCCTTCAATATACGGGAACACTTTTTTCACCATCATTAAATTTGCCAAAAGTTGCAAAGAGAGGAATCCCGTGGCGTTGGATGCAGACGTTAAGGCTATCATTGATGAAAACTGTACTGAAGGTGCCGTTCTGATTTACACGGATGGATCGGTAGTTCATCACGAAGAGTCCGCATGGGCCTTCTCTGCAAGCTCATGTGGCAGAATGGTCCATGAGGCCAGTGGTGCATTTCGTATGACAACAAGCAGTATGACAATGGAGGTACTAGCGTGATTAATGCTTTACTTGGCTGGAGTCACAAAACTACACTCATGCAGGCATTCTGAGTGATTCATTGAGTATGATCCGCAAGGTAGTGGCTGGTTCGGTGTTATATAGTTATCTGTTTCTTTATAGTTTTATACTTATAGTTATCTGTTTCTTTATAGTTTTATACTTATAGTTATCTGTTTCTTTATAGTTTTATACTTATAGTTTTTGGGTTTCTTTATAGTTTTATACTTATAGTTATCTGTTTCTTTATAGTTTTATACTTATAGTTATTGGTTTCTTTATAGTTTTATACTTATAGTTATCTGTTTCTTTATAGTTTTATACTTATAGTTATCTGTTTCTTTATAGTTTTATACTTATAGTTATCTGTTTCTTTATAGTTTTATACTTATAGTTATTGGTTTCTTTATAGTTTTATACTTATAGTTATTGGTTTCTTTATAGTTTTATACTTATAGTTATCTGTTTCTTTATTGTTTTATACTTATAGTTATCTGTTTCTTTATAGTTTTATACTTATAGTTATCTGTTTCTTTATAGTTTTATACTTATAGTTATCTGTTTCTTTATAGTTTTATACTTATAGTTATCTGTTTCTTTATAGTTTTATACTTATAGTTATCTGTTTCTTTATAGTTTTATACTTATAGTTATCTGTTTCTTTATAGTTTTATACTTATAGTTATCTGTTTCTTTATAGTTTTATACTTATAGTTATCTGTTTCTTTATAGTTTTATACTTATAGTTATTGTTTCTTTATAGTTTTATACTTATAGTTTTCTGTTTCTTTATAGTTTTATACTTATAGTTATCTGTTTCTTTATAGTTTTATACTTATAGTTATCTGTTTCTTTATAGTTTTATACTTATAGTTATCTGTTTCTTTTATGTTTTATACTTATAGTTATTGGTTTCTTTATAGTTTTATACTTATAGTTTTCTGTTTCTTTATAGTTTTATACTTATAGTTGTTCTTTTATAGTTTTATACTTATAGTTATCTGTTTCTTTATAGTTTTATACTTATAGTTATCTGTTTCTTTATAGTTTTATACTTATAGTTATCTGTTTCTTTATAGTTTTATACTTATAGTTATCTGTTTCTTTATAGTTTTATACTTATAGTTATCTGTTTCTTTATAGTTTTATACTTATAGTTATTGGTTTCTTTATAGTTTTATACTTATAGTTTTCTGTTTCTTTATAGTTTTATACTTATAGTTATCTGTTTCTTTATAGTTTTATACTTATAGTTATTGGTTTCTTTATAGTTTTATACTTATAGTTATCTGTTTCTTTATTGTTTTATACTTATAGTTATTGGTTTCTTTATAGTTTTATACTTATAGTTTTCTGTTTCTTTATAGTTTTATACTTATAGTTATTGGTTTCTTTATAGTTTTATACTTATAGTTATCTGTTTCTTTATAGTTTTATACTTATAGTTATCTGTTTCTTTATAGTTTTATACTTATAGTTATTGGTTTCTTTATAGTTTTATACTTATAGTTATTGGTTTCTTTATAGTTTTATACTTATAGTTATGTTTCTTTATAGTTTTATACTTATAGTTATTGGTTTCTTTATAGTTTTATACTTATAGTTTTCTGTTTCTTTATAGTTTTATACTTATAGTTATTGGTTTCTTTATAGTTTTATACTTATAGTTATTGGTTTCTTTATAGTTTTATACTTATAGTTTTCTGTTTCTTTATAGTTTTATACTTATAGTTTTCTGTTTATAGTTTTATACTTATAGTTATCATTAATACTTTTCAAGGTGGAGTCAGGCTGCTAGAGACCTAGGTCAGAAATATGTCAATCTGACTGGTGATGTTTTGGTGTCATCTGGAATTGTTGCTTACTTAGGAGCCTTCACATCAGCGTTTAGAATGGTAAGTTGTTTACATAATAGCAGGTGAAGGCTGCAGTAGATTGCTGGGCCAACTAGGAGTCTTCACATCAGCGTTTAGAATGGTAAGTTGTTTGTAGAATAGCAGGTGAAGGTAGGAGTGGAGCACAGAGCCAACTTTCTAAAAACTGAAAGATTATTTTTGAAGCTTAAACCAATTCACACTTCTGAGCTTATATACAATCTCACCATATTTGTAAAAATGGTACAAAACGATTATACTGGCTAACTCATTATACATTGCAAGATAAGTGTGACCAGTGGTAAAAACAAAATACGGAGGGAAAAGGCTAAAAAAAGAAAGAAACAATTTAAAAGATCTATTACTGGAAAATGTGTTTGCTTTGTTTTTTGTTATTCTATTTGGTTCACACTTGTTTGTAAGTTACATTAAAAATAGTTATTAACTTTGAGCGTCAGAGGAATAAAGTAAATAGGGATAAAGAAATGTTGATTTCCACTTGAATCATGTATGAAGTATATTTAGCTTGTAAACATGTGATGTCATCTCAAACTGAGGGTCAGGAGCATGAAATGGATCTTATGTGAACTTTGACCGTACTCTACTAGACCAGGAGAAAACTGAAAGTCTATAATAAGTAATATCCCTTCATGAAATGGATGAACCTGACAATCGTATGGTGCAGACTTGGACTGGCCCATATTCTGGACATGGTGAATTGATAACCTGTTAAGGGATCTTGATGATCTTGGCAATGGTTTTTGACAGAACCTTGGTCATCATTCAAAGCTTAGTATGTATCAGATATCTGGCTTTTAAAAATCTTGTTTTGTTTTTCACTTATAGCGCAACTAGTTTGTGTTAATTTTCTCACTAGGATACTGCTGCAGACTGGCTGAAGACAGTCCAAGAGAAAGGTTTGCCTTGCTCAAGTGATTTCAGTCTAATCAACACTCTTGGAGACCCTGTCAAGATCAGAGAGTGGAATATTGCAGGATTACCCACTGACAACTTTTCACTTGAGAATGGCATCATCATTAGGTATCTCATTTATTATAAGATATTTTACTGAACAACAGAATATGATAACTTACTAATGGTCGTGGCTGTAATACGCATTAGCATAATTTCATCAACAGTGTATCATGTTTGTTGTTGTTGAAAAAAATGAAAATCGTGGCATGTCCTTTACAAGATGTAGCCATCAACCACAGTAAAGGAGTCATTTATTTTCTTAATCACCACTTACATATTCAGTAGTTTGCCATTGTTTTCTGGACGGAGGTCCATTTTTATTTAGTAAAAATCCATGTGAATGAATTTGCTTCCAAACTCCCTGCCGCAGAGTTTGAACCAGGTTGTTACTACTCTGTTGTTGTTACCGAACCCCAAGGAATTATGAGTTTTCACCCCTTTTCCTATATTTGAGTGGGGGAGAGTACCTGGCTTTCTTGAAGACTGAGCAGCCTTTAACAACTCTAGGCATGTAGTGCTATGCTTAGTGTTACTGAAACTCCTACAAGGTAGAGTTTATTAGTAGCCAATGCAGTACCCCTCTCATTTCTAGCATGGTAGACACTCTAAACACATCACTTATTGACCATACTGAACAATCTACATGTAGTTATAGTCCAAATACCTACTTACTCGATTGCTCTAGAACAACCACCCGTTGACCACTCTGTTACTGTCGTGTGATTTTCACCAAATATACATTGGATGAAACTTTATATGCTCAACTACCAAGGCTACACTGATGAAAAGGGGTATCCAACTTTCTGGGTTGAAGAACCATGGGAAATTGTCATCCGTGCTACAGAGTCAATGTCCTGATCGACCCTCCAAAAATAGTAAGCAGCTATGGGCTGCACTGAGGTTGAATCTAAACATTTTTTGTCAAATGTAGCAATGTCCATCACTGACTGTAGTTGATTGATGTTGAAGATGTGGCATCCTGTTTGTCTTGAGAGACAACAGATTTTATTTCTGCTTTCTCATAGCACATTTTATATCAATAAGTTGTTTTAGTTGGGTTTCACCAGTTCTCATAAATTTATTTCAGAGCTTGTCTCAAATTTGACCTATCCCTGATTGGCTTCTTCCAGTCTTGTGTATTCATATCAAGCTATTTCAAGTCATGCTTGCATACAACTTTGTAATGAAGGAAGGATGATAATACAGTTCTTTTGCAAGAAGCTAGCTATGTATGTAGAATATCTTTAGGGATCCAGTCATCATCCATCCAGGTCATGTGATCCAAAAATATTTGTTGGCAGATAAGTTTAACTATGCTAGGAGTTGCAGCATATTATAAGACCTCAATATTTGTAGCATAGTTGACAGATAAGTTATTGTATGCTGGTCAAGATATTGGGGTGGAGATCAGATCACTTATGGACCTGTTCAGAGTTCTGTGATGATGATTCGTACTAATCACTATTTATTATTTGGGGAATTAACAATGCTCATTTCTGGTTGTAGTTGCTCATTTCTGGTTGTAGTTATAGGATGTTTATTGTTATATCTTGTTTGCAAATTGTACAAAAATTCACTGTGGTTACATCGTGTTTCATATAATATTTCTGTTTTTTTTTAAAGCAATGCTCGCCGCTGGCCATTACTGATTGATCCCCAAGGTCAGGCAAACAAGTGGGTAAAGAATATGGAGAAAGCCAACAACCTTCATGCCATTAAGTTGACTGATGCTGACTTTGTTAGAACCTTAGAGAATTGCATCCAATTTGGTACACCAGTAAGTAGTCTAAGTGTCTCATCCATTTCTAATTTCTGTTTTTGTCATGATTTTAAAAACCGTTTTCACTACCTTAAATGTATTCATTATCCTCACTTTCATTTTGAAGCTGTGTTATTCTAGAACACCAGCAGCAGCACAGTAATATATATTGATACAGTAACAAACATCATGATAATAACATCACATATCATGATAACGACAACATATGATAACACATGCACACATACACATATATAAAGGTGCCTAAATAAGTAAAAGCTACAATCCATGACAATGATGTATGTGACTAGCAAAACCAGACTGGACCAGGAAAAATCTTCCACAAAAATTGCATGAAGCTCCAAGAATAGTGCTGCCACCTTGTGCTTTATTGTGTCTCTTCAGGCATTTAGCTCTCAGCTGATATGCAATACTTACCACAATTGAAATCTGACCTGAATCTGGTCTTCTCCATTTCCTAGTAGTAAACTATCAATTACAATCTTCTGAAAATTAATTCTTAGTGGACCAGGGCAAAAGCCATGTTTTTCCAAGCCACTTGATTTTAGGAGAAAACGCCTTTAGTGTGGCATCTGGTAAAAAGGCATCCATCCTAAAGCCACGTAGTGTGGCGTTTGGTCCACAAGCCACACTGTGTTGCGTTTCTTCATAATTCCAGATTTATTCCTATAATTATACCTATATATATATATATATATATATATATATATATATATATATATATATATATATATATTATTTATCATCAAATATGCTATATCATCAAATTTACAATATATATATTTGTAAATATATATATATTAATGTGATACCTACTGATTTTGAAATGTAAACAAATAAAGTTTATTTACTTATTGTCTACATTATAGAAGCTACCCACATGCTTAATTTCAAGTCTGTAGCATGTTGGGAAGTATGGTAAACAATTAAAAAAGACACACACACACACACAGCCCCAAATGTGTCCTATATATACAGATGTATACCGCAACAAATACAATAACACTAACATGCACTGACACATTTTGATGAGAAAACAAATGCAACTAATGTTGTTTTACACAAAAAACAAATGCAACTAATGTTGTTTTACACAATAACAGTTTCCTTATAAATTGTCAAAACTTGTATTAAAATGTGTCTTCCAATAACAGGTTCTTCTGGAGAACATTGCTGAAGAACTTGACCCAATTCTAGAAGCACTCTTATTAAAACAAACATTCAAACAAGGTGGAAGTTTGTGCATCAAGCTGGGAGATTCTACCATTGAATATTCTATTGACTTTAAGTTCTACATTACAACTAAGCTGAGGAATCCACATTATCTTCCAGAGACATCTGTTAAGGTGCTTTGTCAACTTCTTTATACATTTGAGTTTTCCAATAACACTTAATTTGTGTTAACATTACATATGATCAATTATTATAGTCTGTCCATTAATTCGTGAGCACGTTTGAGATTGATTTTCTCGAAAACTACCTGTTGGATCTCAGTGATTTTTTGCAAGCAGCCTTAGAATATCCATGACGCTAGAGAAATTTTTTTTTCCAAGAAAATTTGATGTAGTTTGAAATATTTCTTCTTCAGGTTATATTAAAATCAACCTCACCAGATTGTACACAATAGTAACAGATCTACGGTACACAGACGCGTTGTTCTAAAAATACATTATGGTAACATTGAAATATCGTGAGTAAACAACAGTTTCACGAAATCCTGCACCTAACCCAGTCGACTTTGAAAGCGGAAAGCATATGACGTTATAATTGGGATACCGTTGTATAGTTATAGGTGTATCTCGCTATTTGTATGAAGCTATTGTATCATATTTGTTGGCTTATCAAAACTGACATTGATATCACATTCATAATGAGTCTGAAGTGCACATTTATAACAATGCAGAAGGTTACAGTTTTACTATACCAACACTTCCGTAGGGAATCTAAGAGAGGTCATCTATATTGCGATATTCATAACCCTGAGAAACGAACGCAACTGGCGCTTGGTCTGAATAGAGAATATTTTTCCCGATGGATTAAACAGGACACAAAGTGCACTAATGTCAAGCAAGGAAGGAAAAGAACAATTGACGACTTTGACATAGATGTCATAAGACGGAGCTCTTGAAAATGTTTGCAACAAATCAACTTGTTACTCTCAGGAAACTGAAATTAAAACTGCAATCAGATTGCAGCATAGACATTTCTAAAAGTACTCTATGGAAAATTGTAAGAGCCGGCTTCACCTTCAGAAAACTATAGGCGGCAGGAATATTATTTGTGAAAAGCCACATTTAATTGCTGCCCGAAGTAAATACCTGAGGCAGATCCGTGAGCGGCGGAGGCAAGGCTATGATATTGTATATTTGGACGAATCCTGGGTCAATGCTCACCACACCAATGCTAAAGAATGGCAATCAGTAGACGGTGAACAGAAAAGAAAATACCAAGCAGCAAAGGCCAGCGGATTATACTAACACATGCAGGAAGCAGTGAAGAAGGTCTTGTCCATGACGCTGACTTATTTTCCAATCAAAAAGTACTGACGGTAGGGACTACCACACAGAAATGAATGGACATATTTTCAGGCACTGGATGGAGAAAGATCTACTTCCAATTCTAAACAGACCATCATGCTTGGTAATGGATAATGCATCCTATCACAACGCAGTATCAGCGAAGACAAAGTACCAACTGCATCAAATACAAAAGATCAAATTAGGACTTGGCTTGCTAAGGAAAATGTCAGCTTCGATGATACATGT
This sequence comes from Arion vulgaris, assembly GCA_020796225.1. Classification (NCBI taxonomy): domain Eukaryota; kingdom Metazoa; phylum Mollusca; class Gastropoda; order Stylommatophora; family Arionidae; genus Arion; species Arion vulgaris. Next base: position 12,802,596 of record CM036774.1, read on the forward strand.
TTGAAACCCGAGTTGTTGCACCTGGTGAGGATGACAAATAAGACAAAGGTGTTTCATATTGACAAAATCATTGCGGAATACGGCCACACGTCTTGCGACTACCTCCATATCATGCTCACCTCAATCCGATAGAGCTTGTCTGGGCTAAAGTAAAAGGGCAAGTTGCCGAACAGAACAGGACGTTTAAAATGTGTGATGTTGAAGTTCTGACACGTGAGTCCCTCTCAATGATAGACATGCAGTTCTGGAAGAAGTGTGTTGAACATGTGCTCCGAGAGGAAGACGAGTACTGGCACCGAGATGGATTACAATTTGTCCAGCCAGTAACAATTATCAACCTCAAGGAATCGTCAGATTCGGATGATACAAATCATATTTTGATTACAGACTGAGAAATAGCAACGTATACATTTCCATATCCAAATGCGTCTACCATCATACAATTTGTGGTGAAGTTAAGACACCCTGGGGTCTAATGGTGACCAAAAGGGAGGACTAACTGTTGCATATTGTATCCAAGTTCACGATTGCACATAAAGGGCAACACACTTAATTACTTGACCTATCAAGTTAATATGGAGATACACCTATGAATAGAATTGACATGGACAAATTCTAAGGATTACTGTAAAATCTAAAATTTGAGCCCCGTATTTGCAATTGTCATAAAAGATCAAAGGAATTATCCGATGTGCAAAATCCGTAGCATCTATGGACTACTGGTTAGCTTTATTTTAGCGTCATGGATATTCTAAGGCTGCATGCAAAAATCACTGAGATCCAACAGGTAGTTTTCGAGAAAATCAATTTCAAACGTGCTCACGAATTAATGGACAGACTATAGAATAATTTACATTAAGGATATTTTTTGTAATATATTTATAGATAATATCTGCTTAAAATTGCTGAAGAGAACTGCTTTTGAACATCATTGGATGAGAGAAAATCTGCAGTAGACTGGAAGACAAACACTGGATGTGATTATGGAAAAGACTCTCTCAAAGACCTAAGCAGAACAGACCAGGACATTACATTTAATTAAAGCAGAACATTATATTTCGACTACACACCATACACTGCAGACTCAATAAACACTTACATAGACTAGGAATAAGTCAAACAGCTCTCTGCCAGTGTCAGCACATGGAACAGACACCGGAGCATATCCTGCAAGACCTCTCCTGGGTGAGCTGAGAAGCAACATGTGACCACACCCAGTCGACCTGAAAACTAAGCTTTGGGGAAACCTGACAGACCTGAAGCTGACTGCCCAGTTTGTGGTCCACAGTAAATTAAGCGCATGACCAGAGATCGCTGAAGAAGAAGAAGACGAACATCATTGAAAAATAAGAATGTGTTGACCAAGTGTTACATTGATTATTTTCTAGTATATAGAATCATTATAGACTGTAGTATTTGACTATTAACAAGGCAATCGAATATGGAAACTAATAACATTTACTTAGCTGTTTTAGAACTAAACCGCCTTTGTTGTGTTGGGGCCCGCAAGGGAAGCAAAGAATAATACCACTGTGACCTGCAAGACATGTCGTAAGAGGCAACTAATGTAGGACCCAGGGAAGGTACTCTAGTAAATAAAAAGCATAGCAGAAATCGGATGTACTTGTAGGCGCATAACTGGCACAAAATACAATCGCTCTTAGGCTCAGATCACATACAAATCACACAGAGTTGTTAACAAGTGGTCAGGGACCCTCGCCGGGTCTATAAAGTTAGTCCACTGCCGATGAGATCTTCCTGTGTAAGAAAGAGATCGAAGCACACATGGTTACTCACCGGAGTGCAATGATGATGGTCCAATCAATCAACAAGTGGTCAATAGAGAGTGTTTGAAGAAGAAGAAGAAGAACTAAACAGAAATAAACAATGTTGATGTTTCAACAAAATAGTATTTGACCAGATGGATTCATCATTTTACTTCAACCATGATCATAACTAGATAGAAATCTAGAGACATCTTTTACTTTTTATGTTCATCTGTTCTTCATTTTGATATTTACCATTAGTTTGTATAATTTCCAGGTGACATTGCTGAACTTTATGATCACACCTGAAGGTCTTGAGGACCAGCTGCTTGGCATTGTGGTGGCCAAAGAAAGACCAGAATTAGAAGAAGAAAAGAATCAACTGATTCTACAAAGTGCTGCTAATAAAAAGTTGGTTCATTTCTTTAGGAATTCTATTTTACACCTTTTTTCTATCATATTTTCTGAAAATGCAAATAGCGGTGCTCCTTGATTTTGTTCACAGCTAAATTAGTTTTAAATTTACTTTCATTCTGATTCAATTATTGATTTTTTAATTTACATTCCGATGATCTATTTCTTCATTGTGGACTTATCCAAAGTTTGGTAAAATTGGTTTATGGGAAGAAATAAATATATATTTTGCAAGCTAATTACTAAGTTATAGTAAAATATTTACATGGCAACCAATTATAGTGTCATAAACATTGTCCGTACATCTAGTCTAACTGCTAACAAGCCAGAAACTTATTCTAACATTTGATTTATATTGATAGTTAGGCTGTCACTAACAATGTGGACACTGATTTCCATTTGTGATTTTGATAGTAGTAAAACAATTGTAGCGATAATTTAAACACCGTTGACAATAAAGATATCGGCTTCAATAAATACAAGTACCTCAATTACACAGGATTCAAGAAATAATTAAATTCAAGAAATAGAGCATTGCATCAATTGTCTTGAGTGTGAACCAAGTAGTGTTTAGTTAGTTAGTTTGTTCCTTTCTTGCCAAAGGTGGCACATAGGGCAGAGGTTTTAGATCTCCATGTTATGCGGTTCGTTGCTAGCAGTTGGAGATCTTGTATGGGTTTACATCCCATTAGTTTACTTACTTGTAGGATTGTTCTTCGAGGAGTGGTCTTAGGTCTTCCACGTTTTCTTTTACCAACTGGTGACCACATAAGGACTTGTCGATTTAGTCTCTTTTCGTCTGATCTAAGAACATGACCTAAATATTTCCACCTTCGCTTCCTTATAATATTTGATACGGGTTGTTGCTGTGTTCTATCTCTCACTGTGTTGTTCGAAAGGAAATCACTCCATTTTACTTTTAGTAATTTTCGGAGACATTTATTCTCAAAGCTGTCCAGTTTCTTATCAATTTTGTTTGTTAATTTCCAACTTTCACAACCGTAGGTCAGGAATCACACAGGACCTAAACAATTTAACTTTTGTACATATACTAAGGTCTTGAGATTGCCAAATATTTGTTAACTTAGTGAAGACACTAGCTGCTATAGCAATACGAGAGTTTATTTCTTTCATCGTGCCTCCGTTGTTTGACACTTTACTACTCGAATATGTAAAATGTTTAACTTTCTCCAGTGTTTTGTGTTTACATTGCTCTATTGAAAAATACAGGTCTGCCTATCATTTTATTCAGATCTTACAATATATTGACAATAAATGGAGCACATATGTAAACACATTGCTTATAATGTCAATACTCATCAATGTGTGTATTCTTCTGGTTTTGTGGACTATTTTTACATTGAATATACTACATAGTAATCATTATGAGAAATACATATATGTCTAATAAAGTCAGAATTTCATGGTGAGTGAGAAAACTATATCATATTAGCTTCTAGAGTCATATTTTGCACCAATTGTAGACAGATCAAAATGTGTGCATCTGACATTTCTTATTATATGTTCTCCATAGTTGTTAAGTATATACTGGGAAAGGATGCAATGTTGTCTTACTTGTTTTTTGCACCTCAAACTATTCATTAAACCTCCATTTTGAAATAGTGATTAAAAGTGGACATGCATGTCAGTGCTGTCTGCAGGGTAGAAATTGAAGATGTGTCAACCAACATTCCTTGGGTACAGTGAGCCTGGAAACATTAAGATAACTGTTGCATTGAAGGACATAGCATGTATGTACCTGTCCAATGTGTGATGATGTTGATCAGAGAACTGGATTGACCTTCTTTGACATCTTTCTAAAAAACCTGTATAATATGCAAGATAACACGCATCCATTTGCAATTTGCCTATTGCATCTTACACACGTTTTTTCTTTGTCTTCCCATTTTCTCTTTTCTGGTATATGCCATTTAATTATTGTCTTCACCAAGCCTACTTTACCTTTCATTGTCCTGTTTTTTAAATAGGCAACCATCTTCAGTCTTTAATTCTTGTATTATGAATTTGTTAGTTATTTTCTGTGTTCATTTTATTTTCAGGATTATTTATTTAATATTTACTATAACATTTAAATGTACCATTCTCTTGACTTTCCATAACAGTACATTTATTTATATATATATATATTTATATATATATATATATATATATATATATATATATATATATATATATATATATATGGCCTTTACAGACAGTCAATTGGCAAGTGTTTTTACTGTGACAACTTCTGAGTTTTGCTTTTCTCTCTTGTCTTTCAGTTCATACGTAAGTCTCTTATCATAAGACTCTGCGCCTTGCGCAATATCGCTTCCACACAACTCTGTCATCAGCTAGTTTTTCCCATGTGCTGGGACCTATAGAAAAGTTCTTCATTGAGGCCTTTGCAGACATCTTTATATCTGAGCAGTGGTCTGTCCTGGTGTCTCTTCCCCTCCGAAAGTTTACAGAACAACATTTGATTTTTCTATGCAACAAGTTTCCATTCTTCTCACATGTCTCAATCATCTTAGTGCTACTGCTGAGCATGCCCATGATGGAACGCAGGTTTGCATGTTGCAGTACTTCAGTACTTTGGTTATCTTGTCATACCACCTGATTGTCGTACTATTTATTTATTTTCTACAAATTCACATATAATTCATCAAAATTTGCTGAAAATAAAGAAAACTATATATTAACTGGTACATACACTTGCGAGGTGAAAAAGTGAACACAAAATGCTTTGGCCAGAGCATGATTTTCAATTTAATAGTTGATATCAATTTTGGAAAACATTTGGCAACAAAGTTGCCATTATTATTGTTCAGGTTTATATGAATGTGTGCATCTGTAGCTTAAGCGGTATTGAGCTTGATCACAACCTAAGTTTACCTGGTTCAAACTCGCGCGGGCAATTTGGAAGCAAATTTGTTTCCGTGGATTATTACGAACAATAAAAATATAGCCCACTGTTCTGAAAGCAATGGCAAACTACTGAACATATAAGGGGTGCCTTGAAAATCGACATCATTGTACTCTGGGCAGACCCATAGGTGTTCAGTCTCAAAGAGTATGCATATTGATGGTTGATGGTTTCTATATAAATGAACTGATACATTTGTAATGATGATGTTTTTAGACAGCTGAAAGACATTGAGGACAAGATTCTTGAGGTGTTGTCAACTTCTGAAGGTAACATCTTAGAAGATGAGACTGCTATTAAAGTACTTTCCATCCAAAAACTTGCCAATGAAATCTCAGAAAAGCAGGTAAACATTTTGTTTACACATTCAATGACAATTTATTCGTGTATCTTAATTCTAATAGATTGTCATTACAAGACAGAAAGCGATAACTTTTGAACCTCCAGTAGGCTTACATAAATCTACTGTCCTGGGCATGCGGGTGTTTGCAGTAATGAGAGAGTGGACAGGCTTGCATCAACAGCATTGATTATTAGGGAGTTTAAGATAGATAACAGGGATGTTCTTCTGTCTCTTCGCGACTGCATGTTGTATGAAGACACTAAAATAGATGTTGAATCGATCCAGCGATTTAGGCAGTTTGGAGTTACCTGTTGCACAAGTAGAACTGGATACCTGAGGGGCAGAGTAAGGAGTGTGTTTAATTGACAAGCCACGGGAATCATCAGTATGCATACTCATTGATATCTGTTGGGTTATACAGAGCACCCATGGGTCTACCCAAGTGCAATGACGCTACTTTAGTAACCAATAATCAGTATATTTTTTTTATGCAATGAATGCAAATGCTACAGAAGGGTACTTAGAATATCATGGACAGAGACAAAGCATAAAAACAAGAAAAATTAAATATTTCATACACTTCAAATGACATGAGTGCCTAGAGAAATTAATTTTGGAAGGAATGGTGCCTGGAAGAAGAATGAGAGGAAGACCTAGAAGACGATGGATGTAGGATGTCATTGATGATCTGAGAATGACTGCTGCTGACACCGGCCAACTTCACAGAACAGAGAGCTTTTCATGACTGCTGTCATGGGAGCCAAGTTCCGGAAGGGACAAGCTATTTGATGATGAGGATGAATCAGTGTAGTGTTTCCTGACTGAAATATCCTGTTTTCAACCCATCTGTAAGGTGAACAGTTTTGTTTGTTTAGGATAACATAAAACTGATGACCTGCGAACATGTGGTGACAGCTTTGGGCATGCAGGACAGCTTTGGGCATGCAGGTCAGCTTTGACATGCAGGACAGCTTTGGGCATGCAGGACAGCTTTGGACATGCAGCTTTAATTCCTGTGCCCTATAGAGTCCCCCAACATACTCTCAGAAATAGCAACAAAGCACTGTAATGAGTTTTCTTTCATGAAAATAACTATCATTTGTGCATTTCATTTACCTTTCCTTTATATGTAGTGAATAATATATTAATAACTGTCATTTTTTACATTTCATTTACCTGTCCTTCCTATTCGGTGTAATTATTGTGTTTGTTGTCCAGTGACCATTACTTCCCTTCTGGTATAGCCTTCTAATGAAAAATAGCAAATATAAAATTTGAGATGTAAAAAACTAAGTAATACTGTAAATTAATATGTTTATTGATGAACAAAATATACTTCTCTGCATCTTGGGGTACCTATGGATTACGTACCTATTGATATTGAGCCTCTACCAGTATATGTTAAAGATTACACATGTATGTTGATGGTTCTTGTGACTTGCAATTAATTAAAGGACAACTACTTCTAGTATGAGGATGGAGGTTGAGACTGTTACTGCTGCCCTCCATTGACTCTCTGGGACTTCATTTACTGGGGCCATTGTTGTATCTGACACTCAGTCGATGCTTCACAAGATCCAGAAGGGCAGGTTTCGTATGAGTGGATGTCGTCTATAGAAGTTTCTAATATCCAGAGGCTTACGTGGATATACTGTCCTGGGCATGCGGGTATTTACGGTAATGAAAGAGCAGACAGGCTTGCATCAACAGCATCGATTTTGGGGAGTTGAAGATGGATAAGGGGGATGCTCATCGGTCTATTCGTGACTGTCTGTTGGATGAGGACACTAAAATAGATGTTGAATCGATCAAGTGATTTAGGCAGTTTGTAGTTACCCGTTGTACAAGTATAACTGGATGCCTGATCTGCAGAGTGAGAGGTGTGTTTAATCAGCGAGACATGGGAACCATCAGTATGCATACTCTTCAATATCTGTTGGGGGAGACCGAGCACCTATGGGTCTGCCAAAATGACGTCAGTTTAGTAACCAATAACCAAAGCAATTAATCTGCATGCCTTAATTGTATGATTTCAAACTCCGTCAGCCATAGTACAGCGGCTTTATCAATTGTTGTGCACATCCAGCAGGCAGTCACTAAGCAGCTGTAGCATATCACAGTCTGGTCTCTGTGGCTAAGTGGTTGCTTTGTAACCCTAGTGCAATGGGAAATAAATCATTTCAATGTCCAACAATTCATTATGTCCCTTTGCAATTTACAACAATCCTATATGCCATTCCAAACCCTAACTTTTTTGGCTTCCATTGGGCTACTGCTGACATCATGTCCTTAGCTTTGATCTTTAGAGTAATTTTTATGCTATCTCTGATGTTCAAGTTTCCACCTTCTTCTGTGCCAGACTAGTATTCACAAAGTTATTTAAAGGTCTCCTGAATCATATCAAATTGATTGAATTGTGATCTCTTTAGCATGGAGGTAAGGTACTCACTTCTTGCTACAAATAAATCCAGTGTGTTCCCTACGTGGAGCAATCAGGATATTTTTTACAACTAATTCCTGATGACAATGTAGGTGAGATTGAATCCCTAGTCTTATCTAAGAAGGATAATAAAATGTTGGTCCTGTGTTCAAGCTGAGCTAGTAAAAGAACCCTTAGTAATTGAAGATTGATAAAAGTAGTCAGTAATTTACCCGTCCTGGTAAAATTAAAGAGGTTAAAAAAAAAGTTACTACACATATTTAAATCATTTTCAAAATTATATTGGGGAACCATGTCAGGTCTATGAAGTTGGTCCACTGCCACTGAGATCTTCCTGTGTAAAAAATAGATAGGGGCACACATGGTTATCCACCAAAGGGTAATGATGATGGTCCTGTCAATCAATCAATATAAAATTGAATTTTGCGACGGATATTTTGTTTCCTGAAGATATTGTTATACTAGATGATCACATGTTATTGGTATTTTTCCCTAATGAAAGTCTTCTTGCTGCAAGATAGGTTTTGTGTATTGTTTGTTGTCTTGTTCCATATATAACTGTTTCTCTACTCCTTTTCTTTCTTGTTACCATCTAGTTTTCTGATTTGCAGTTTTCATATTACTAATTTATGAAAGTGATTTTCTAATAAATGTTGATGAAGATATTTTGCTTTGTTTCATTCTTGACAGGCCATTGCTGAAGTAACTGAGAAAAAAATAGATGTTGCTCGTATGGGATACAAGCCCATTGCTATTCACAGTACAATCCTATTCTTCTCAATTGCTGATCTTGCAAACATTGAACCAATGTACCAATATTCTCTCACCTGGTTTATCAACCTGTTCATTCTTTCAATTGAAAATGCAGAGAAGTCAGAGGATCTAAGCCAGCGATTAGAGCACTTGTACAATCACTTTACTTACTCACTGTACAGCAATGTCTGTCGCTCACTGTTTGAAAAGGACAAGGTAAATGGAGTGAGCGAGAGAGAGAGAGAAAAAGAAATTATTATACAAATTTGAAAACAATAGAATGTGTTTAATATAAAAATATTTATTAACTGATTCGTTGCAAAGTTTTTCTGACCACTGGATGGAATTATTTTTTTTTAGTTCCATAAACATTTCACTTGTAGTTTAGCAAAAACTAAAATATTGTTTCTAAATATGATTTAAAATACGACTTATTATATATAAAATTGAAGACAAATGGATGTAGATTCACAAAATATTACTATTAGCAAATATAATGCACTGTTAACTCTTTCCCCGTCCATTTATTTCCTCAATTTTAAGCAGTTAATTCAAGGGAAGTAAAAAAAAAAAAAAAATTACGATCCCAACTACTTATCAATAAATAAACATATATATATTATTATATACTAAATTGAAGTAAACTTGACAACCTAACAGAATAACAAGGTTAAAAAGTACTATAAGTAAAACAGAAGAAGTAAAACTAGAAAGACTTCTTATAAGGAAGCAACTCTATGGCGCAGTGTGCGGCTTAAAGCGTCAACGGACTTCCGCCATGGCGCAGTGTGCGGCTTAAAGCGTGGAAAGAGTTAACTATGCAGGAAACATATTAGCATGCATCAAAATTGAAATTGGGAGAACAAAATCCAACTACCAAGGGTCTTGATGAACAATAGGTTGAATAAACAAGTCTGGCTGCTCCATATATAAATACATAACCGTCACCAAAATTGTCAATGGATGCATGGTTTACTAACTGTTTACAAGCTAGCATCATGATCATTAAAGATACATCTCTACTTTTTTTGGTTACAGGGTATCTCAGAAGGAATGGTAAACTTTGTTTCACTACTATTCCTAACAATTAGTTATTGACATTGGCACTTGATTGTTGTTATTTTAAAACACTGTATCTGTCTCATTTTCTCAGCTTCTATTCTCGTTTCTGCTTTGTGTAAACATCCAAAAACACAACAAAGAGGTTAACGAAGAGGAATGGAGGTTTTTGTTGACTGGTGGCATTGGACTGGACAATCCACACTCAAATCCAACTGCTTGGTTGCCATCAAAGTCCTGGGATGAGTTATGCAGATTGGATGATTTTAGTATTTTTAAAGACATCCGCAAAAAGCTTCTCACACAAAAGGATCAATGGAAAGTCCTGTATGACAGTCCAGTGAGTAATTTTATATTGTATAATGTTTCACACAATTTACAATATTCTTATCTTGTCATTACCACATTACAGATCATTGTTTAATAACTTTTGTTGCACTATTTGTGGTCATAAAATAATTATTGTATTCATCATGTGTATGAATACTTTTTATACATATGGATTGTATACCTACGGACTTGTATATGGGCTTGTATATGGACTTGTATATGGGCTTGTATACATATGGATGCGAGTCATGGACAATGAACACACAGATCGAAAAAACCACAGGAAGTTAAAAGCTGGAGGATTGACTTAAGTGCACCAGGTTTTACCTCATATGGCTCGGTTAGTCTTTCTCTGCAGAAATGGCATGCCACCTGCTGAGATTATTGCACAAGGCACGAACTCTGTAGCTCCTACAACAATCCTAGGGGTCTCTGGAAAAAAATGCACTCGTAAATAGAAATATATATATATATATATGTTGTTTATTTCCTTTTTCTCGTTGATTTTCTAAGGAACCCCACCATGAAAAGTTACCTGGAGACTGGAGCGAGAAACTTGGATCCTTCCAAAAACTTCTTGTCTTACGCTGCTTTAGACCTGATAAGGTAAAACTAAAATGTGAAGCTGTCCATCATTTCATAAAATTAGAGTAAATAATAGTGTATTATGTGCATAATTATGTTTGCAAAATAATTATTTAGTGTCATCATTGCTTTGCCATTGTTTATCTTTGTGTTGTTAAACTTGTGGATTCACTCACGCTAATAAGATAGAGAGACTGATAAGATAGAGATAAATAGAGCATGTTTTAGTCAAGCATAAAACTACTGACACCTTCAGTCTATTGTCTGATAGTATTTCTATTGACAAAGAGGTCTAGAAAATTGTATGATAATATGCCCGCAAGGGAAGCAAACAATAGTAACACTGAGGCCTACAAAGCATGTTGTAAGAGGCATCTGAAGTAGTGGTCTAGGAAGCTACCCTAGTAAATAAAAAGCATTGCATAAATCAGATGTGCTGGCTTACTTGTAGGTGCATAACTTGCACAATGTACAATTGCCCTTAGGCTCAGATCAAATACAAATCACAAAGAGTGGTTTAAAAAGTGGTCGATATGGAGCGTTCAAAGAAGAAGAAGAAGAAGAATGGTAATATGTGTAGAAGAACTATACTAAATGCAAGGAAGACATAAATAATATAGAATATAGACCTAGAGTGAACGCTGGCTTGCATGGAACACATCAATAATGGACACTATTTATCAGTGTCTTACACTCAGAAGGAAACTAAGCAATATCCTGTGACACTTACATGTGCCAATAAAATGCATGATTTATTTCAGGTCATTCCTGCAGTGCAAGAATTTGTAACTGAGAAAATTGGCAAGAAGTTTATTGAACCTCCACCATTTGACCTGCCCAAGGCTTTTGGTGACAGCAATTGTTGCGCTCCATTGCTGTTTATTCTGTCACCTGGTGCTGACCCTATGGCTGCTTTGCTGAAATTTGCTGATGATCAGGTATGATGAAAGTATTTTGTTAACATCATTATGATTAAGCTGAAGTGAAATCCTGACATCAGATGGCCGGTGTAAAACAGAGATTAGGAACAGAATAGCTCAAGTAAAAGCAGCATTTATGAAAATGAAAAACACACTATGTATGAATTCACTACCAAGGACACTGTGAAAACGAATACTCCAGTGCTATATTTATCCAATTCTTCTGTATAGCAACGAATCATGTAGAATGAACAAACAATCAATACTATCATTGTAAGCCACAAAGATGTGGTTTTACAGAAGCATGCTGAAAATTCTATGAACAGCAAAGAAAACAAATTAGGAGGTTTTTAAATGAGGCCTGTACACAAAGAAACCTTATCAAAAGAATAAGAATTTGGCATTCAAGGTTCTTCAGGCATATAATGCGAAGAGAAGGTATAGAACATTTGGGGACAACAGGTAAAATTTAGGGAAGGAGAGATCGTGAAAGACAGAGGGAGAAAATGTTGGATGTCCTGACATCATGGTTCGACACAAGATCGATTTAAGAACTGATTATATGCACCAGGCAGAGAGAGTTGTGGTGAAACATGATTGCCTATGCCGGCAGGCATGTCACTTGATTGATTGAAGTGAATCAGTATAATCAATAGTCTACTACAGTACATTCAGAAATTCATGTACACAGTTACCAGCAATTGTCTCTATAATTCATTGATATATTGTAGTATATTTTTACATGCACTTTTATATTTTGTATGGCCTTAACTGATTACCTGTTAGAAGCCACTCGCAGTATCAAAGCATTTCTTTATTCATGATCGTGAACCTCTATAAGCATCTAAAATGTTTCATAGCAAAACAAGTTATACATCTCATATAAAACAAGTCCCCCTTTCCGTTTCGGTATGAGATTTTAATTTACTGACAGGAAGCTTATTCACAAACCACATGTTATTGGCTGAAGGTTAAAAATTGTATTTTGTCATATCTATTGAATTTTCAAGTCGGTTAACAAACTACAAATTTGTTTACCATGCCAACAAGCGATGAAGTCGCAGAAGATAAGAAGAGTAAATATTATTCAGTTTCTGTGTTCTTGGATTTTTTCCAATTATTGGATATACTATATAGTAACCACTAACTGAAAGGTATTAAACGTTTTGGAAGTTTAAAACTTAAAGAATGGTTGGCACATTTTTATAATTTTTGAATGCATTTCTGTTGTAAATAATAACTTTACATTTACAAATTTCTACTAAAATATTAACAAACAATTGTTTTAGACATTTCTTAGAGAAAATTCATTCTCCTACAAAATGATAAATTACTCATAAAATCTGTTTATATTTAAGCAAATTGAGCTGAATTTGTACATACACCTGCAAATGGGAAAATTGAACCTAAATTTAATCCAGCCACAATGTGCTGTTGTCTCAATGTGTACACTATGTTACCAGTGTCAAACATGGCTAATAACAGCAGCTAATGAGTGGAAAATCATAATGACGGAGATGAGGTTCCTTAGAATAGCTGCATGTGTGACAATAAGAGTCAAGATTAGAAATGAAGAAATCAGAAGACTGGATATGAAACCAGTTATGTAATTTAGAAAAGAACAACAGATTAAATGGTTTGGACACCTGACCAGAATGCCCTGGTATCGCCTACCACAGAGAGCCACACAGAAAAAGTATAACGAGTACAAAGCAAGAGGAAGACCATGCAAAAGATGGAGTGATGGCATCAAAAACAGCCTTACGAAAATGAATATCAGCTTACAAAGTACCTTAAAACAAGCACACACCCGAGTGGTTACAGAGGCCCAAATTGGGGTGTAAAGAATAGAACCACTGTTACCTGCCACGCATGTCGTAAGAGGTGACTAAGGAGGTTGGGTGTGGGGCTAGCTACCCCATACCGTAAAAAGCACTAGATAGCTACAGAATGGAGAGCTTAACGAGTAAACGCTGGCTGAAACCAGACACATTGCCGAAGGATAAGCACCAGAGCTCCAAATGGTGCTGAAGATGTGACGTAAAACACACCATTGCTAAGGCTGCATGAATCAGATTTCCACATGAATAGAATTTATGGGGAAATCTGGTACATTGGTCTGGGCGGTGATCGCGCGAGAGAGAGAAAACAAGCACACACACAAGATCATTACGTTTTCCCCAACACTTCTATAAAGAAGTAAATGGTGGAAGAGAAGAAGAAAGCAGCATAATGTTTTTGACTTCTTTAGTTAATCAGTTAATAGTTTCTGATCTACAATTTTATAGGCAGCACAAATTGTGCTTGGAGTTCAATACTTTTCATATTTCTAGAATATTACAAAGATGATGTTTCAAAAATGAGATCTTACGATATGATGCACTAACATAGAGAAGAGCACGGTCTCTTTGTCACATAGTATTTGATTTCTTTAACACAGAAATGAGAAATACAGAACACTGGGCACACACAACCCTGTTTGAATTAGAGAAGACTTTAAACTGGTGTGTTATAAACAAAAGATTTGACCTACCTCATTCTGAAATTGATGCCTCTAATAGGCTCACAACTATTATTACCTGGAAAACTACGAGGTGCATTGAAAAGTAATGCCTCCAAGTCCATAACTTTGTTAATATACATAATTTACAAATGAAACATACATTTTCAGAAAGCTTGAGATGTCCACTACACAATAGAGTCATTATTTTTTGACATAGTCACCTCCACGTTCCACACACACGCCAACGTCGAACTAGTTGTTGCATCCCGTCGAAGAAAAAATCTGATGATTTTTCACGAAGCCAGGTACGCACATCTGCTGCCACATCCTCGTCAGAAGCATATCTGTTTCCCTTGAGATGTTCCTTGAGCTTTGGGAACAGGAAAAGTCACAAGGTGCCAAATCGGGGCTATATGTCTAAAATGCGCTAAAATGTTGTCAAAATTGAGACGCTCTAATGCTGCCGCTGTTTGTCTACTGGTGTGTGGACGAGCATTGTCATGTTGAAGGACTGCGTGTTTTTCAGGACGAACACGTAGCAGTCTTGCCCGTAGTTTCTTCATCGTTTCCACATACCGATCAGAATTGACAGTATTGCCGCATTCCAAAAATATGTGTGGATTACGCACTGGAGTCCCAAAATGGTCATCAAAACTTTTCCCGCTGACGCGACAGTTTTGAATTTTTTGGGGTGGGTGAGTTTTTGTGCCTGTATTCCATAGACTGGCGCTTGTTTTCAGGGTCGTAATGATGCACCCATGACTCATCGCCAGTGACAACTTGGCAGATAAAGTCATCGCCTTCTTGTTCATATCACATCAGGTGTTCCTGACACGCCTGATGTCATCAGATTTTTCTTCGACGGGATGCAACAACTAGTTCGACGTTGGCATGTGTGTGTGGAACGTGGAGGTGACTATGTCGAAAAATAATGACTCTATTGTGTAGTGGACATCTCAAGCTTTCTGAAAATGTATGTTTCATTTGTAAATTATGTATATTAACAAAGTTATGGACTTGGAGGCATTACTTTCAATGCGCCCTCGTACAATACATCTCATTGCCAGTATTTATAGTTTTTCACACAAGTTGCAACAATACTAGTTTCAAATGAGTGTTGTAAAATAGGACATTTTCCTTTGGCAAATTAAATCCTGATTTTAATTTTTGTGCTTGTTGAAGTTGGAACCATCTTCTTTAGTTAGTTTGTTCCTTTCGTGCCAAAGGCAGGACATAAGGCAGAGGTTTTAGATCTCCATGTGATACGGTTCTTTGCTAGCAGTTGGAGATCTTGTATGGTTTTACATCCCAATAGTTTACTTTCTTGTTGGATGGTTCTTCGAAGAGTGATCTTTGGTCTTCTTCTTCTTGCACAAGCAATTTATGATAACAAGCATTGTCCATTAGCAAACACGATAGCATATCTATGGTAGGAAGGAGAGTGTTAAATCTATGATAATATATACCTCATATACATTTTAACATATACACATATAGAATAATATTCCATATGTGTATATGTTAAATGTATTTTAAAAAAAAAGAGTAAAGGAACCTTTCATACCTCATGGTATATAGGTCAATACAGTGTTAGGCCTGTATTTTTCATTGACCGTCGGCACATGATGGGTGATGTGGTCAGCATCACGCCGGCCGCCTTTACTTTCCCAAAGCATGTCTGGTACCCAGTTGAGGCTGGTCGACCTGAGAGCCGCATGGCCGGGGAAAATTCCACGCACATTGCGGGAGCTGAACCCAGACCACCAGCTTTGCGAAGCGAGTTCACTAACAACTACGCTGCAGCGGCTCTCGTTAAATGTATATGAGTTATATATTTACTTTTTTCTCTTCATTTCCCACTTCTAGTGTTTCTGCATTTATTTTGTTATTCGTTTTTAGTCACAGATTTTCATTTTCTGCCAGTTGGAATACATCTCTGACGTAGTCTATATGTAGTGTGCTGTGAAATTCGTCACTCCTGTTATATATTTTGCTTGATAAAGGCCTTTGGTTGAAATGTTGCTATGTATTGTCATTGTTTTTGTATTTTGTAAAACTACAGTACTTTGTTTTTATGTGTTTCGCCATAATCCACATTAGGGTACTGACGTGAGTGGTTTTTTTATATATATGTAAAACACTCGTTCTTTGCTGTTAATATATTTATTTCCTAATATCAGGGCTTTGGAGGTGGAAAATTTGATTCCCTCTCACTGGGTCAAGGTCAAGGACCAATTGCTATGAAGATGATTGAGACAGGAGTGAAGGAGGGAACATGGGTTGTGCTACAAAATTGTCATTTGGCATCTTCCTGGATGCCATCTCTTGAGAAAATATGTGAAGTGAGATTATTTGTCATACTAGTCATGAGATTGTTTGTCCTACTAGTCATTGTTATTGTTTGTCATACTAGTCGTTGTTATTGTTTGTCATACTAGTCGTTGTTATTGTTTTTCATATATCGTGTTTGTTTGTTATACTAGTCATGTTATTGTTTGTCATACTAGTCGTGTTATTTTGTCATATATCGTTTTGTTTGTTATACTAGTCATGTTATTGTTTGTCATACTAGTCATTGTTATTGTTTGTCATACTAGTCATTGTTATTGTTTATCATACTAGTTTATTGATGAGTGTAATTGAAGAATTCAATTATTAGGATGTCATTATTTAATCAGCTAAAAAAATAATAGCTTACTGGTATATATATATTCTGCATTCCATCTCATCATTCAACTTTCTCTTCAAAAGATTCAGAACCTTTGCATAACATTGTTTTCCATTTACACCAACCATCATCTAGTTTTTCTTATTTGTTGGGACCTGTTTCTTGCCTAGCATGGGCAGCTACTATGGGAAACATGTCTTGCCCATTTTGTAGAAACCCCTCTTGACTCTATTGTTTTCAGCTGAAGGAAAAACAAAGTCCATACATTTGGAATTGAGGAGGGTTTGCAAGGGATGCCAGAAGATAGAATGAAATATACGTAACCATCGACTGCCCTAACCCTTTCGCTCTGTATTAATTTGACCTCTGGATGCATTTATTTTGCATTTCAAATTTAACATTAAATGTCAATTAGTTTAAACCTTTATAACTCTAGTACTGTTTCTCTAAAGTATAACATATTATATATTACATTGTTGCTAATTGGATGTGAAATACATTAATATAATAATATTTTACATCAGGTGATATACGTTTTAGAAAATTAGATTATTGTAGCATGACTGTTTTGAAAAACAAAAATCAAAACAAATATTTTTACTTTCGGGTTTGTATTACATCTTAATATTCATAGATGTTTCCAGAAGTAGCAGTTAAATGAAGATAATCCATGTGCGAACATATTTAAAACACGTAATCACAAAGTACTGTAGTTTTACAAATTACAAAACAATGACAAAATACAGCAATGTTTCGACCAACAAGGCCTTTATCAAGCAAACGAACAACAGGAGTGACAAATTTAAAAACAAATGGACAACCAAAAACAAACACATTAGAAACGTTTGTTTTTGGTCGTCCATTTGTTTTTAAATTTGTCACTCCTGTTGTTCGTTTGCTTGATAAAGGTTTTGTTGGTCAAAACGTTGCTGTATCTTGTCATTGTTTTTGTAATTTGTAAAACTACAGTACTTTGTGATTACGTGTTTTGCCAATCAAATAGTTTTACTGCAGTCTCATCTATTTTTTGAATATTTGAACATATTCTATAAGTTTAATCTAACTAGGTGCAGTAGTTTTTATAATATTCACTTTTTAGTGCGGACACGTCAATAAATGGAATGTGGAACGCCCATTCTTTAGATGCAATTCAGTTATCAGTTATATGAGGACTATCATTATAGCACTCCGGACATGTCCATAGGTGTTCCGATCTCTGCCTCAGCAAATCCAGCAGCGTCCAGCGCCCCAACACGCCAGTTCGATGTTGATTAATCAATCTCTTTGCATATTTAGTATGTTGTTCTTTTCGGCTGCACCAATATTGACACCCATCTCTTTCAATCGGGTCAGCGAGTGGGATTCACAGCCCTGAAACTCCTCTATATAGATGCAATTATTACATTAGAGTTACAACTAACGATACTGCATTTCATAAACAATCAAATGTCATTATTACCATCAATTAAATCTTCTTCATTACTATCACTAGTTATAATTTGATCTAACAGTACTCAAGATTACACTGTAAACATCGTCGGAATCATTAACGTTTAAAAAAAAAAGTATTGACTTGAACACAATAATTCACTGCTTTCCTCTTTCAAATCTTTGTTAAATGGAGATAGTAATGTACCTACATATATGAACTTTCCGTTTCTGAAGATATTTTTAACTTCAGTTAAAGGGTTGTGAAGATACATTCGTTTCCATGAACAGACATCCAAAAGCCGATATATCAGTTTTGCGACATCATGAACATTACTTTGAACTGATATATCGGCTCTGCAGTCCCGTTAGGTTAAGGTTCTACCCTCTGGATTTATAGTGCTGACCCACAAGCAAATTGGAATTTTCTATCAAGCTTTATTTTCCTATATCCTTGTGTTCTTCCAAGTCTCTTCCTCTCCTCCCCCTGCCAATTCAGTGGGTTTGACAATTGCAGAAATATCCTTATTATAATAGTAATAATAATAATACATATATATGTATAGTTAGTTAGTTTATTCCTTTCGAGCCAAAGGCGGCACATAGGGCAGAGGTTTTAGATCTCCATGTGATACGGTTCTTTGCTAGCAGTTGGAGATCTTGTATGGTTTTACATCCCAATAGTTTACTTTCTTGTTGGATGGTTCTTCGAAGAGTGGTCTTTGGTCTTCCACGTTTTCTTTTCCCAATTGGTGACCACATAAGGACTTGTCGATTTAGTCTCTTTTCGTCTGCTCTAAGAACATGACCTAAATATTTCCACCTTCGTTTCCTTATAATATTTGATACGGGTTGTTGGTGTGTTCTATCTCTCACTGTGTTGTTAGAAACGAAATCACTCCATTTTACTTTTAATCATTTTCGTAGACATTTATTCTCAAAGCTGTCCAGTTTCTTATCAATTTTCTTTGTTGATTTCCAACTTTCACAACCGTAGGTAGTACAGGAATCACACATGACCTAAATAATTTAACTTTTGTGCATATACTAAGGTCTTGAGATTGCCAGATATTCGTTAATTTAGTGAAGGCACTAGCTGCTATAGCAATACGAGAGTTTATTTCTTTCATCATGTCTCCGTTGTTTGACACTTTACTATGTCATGTATATATATGTATACATGTATTCATTTTTGCTGCACATAATATATTATTCAATATCATAAGAAGCTAAATTACAAGATCAAAATATGTTCCTAAAGCAACAGATAGAGAAGAATTGTTTAGTTTTGTTGTGTTCATCCTCATATTCTAAATGTCTTACTTTTAAATAATCTATTTACCTATTTCAGGAGTTAGCAAACATTATTTTTTAAACATATCCTATGCTTAACTCTATTTCAGGAGTTAGCAAACATTATTTTCTAAACATATCCTATGCTTAACTCTATTTCAGGAGTTAGTAAACATTATTTTTAAACATATCCTATGCTTAAAAAGCTATTATTTCTCTATTTCAAGAGTTAGCAAACATTGTTTTCTAAACATATCCTATGCTTAAATGGCTATTATTTCTTTATTTCAGGAGTTTAATCCTGAAACAATTCATCCAGATTTTCGTTTGTGGCTTACTTCATATCCATCTGAAACGTTTCCCGTCTCAATCTTACAAAATGGTGTCAAGATGACAAATGAACCACCAAGTGGTCTGCGGTTCAATATCTTGAAGTCATATATGAGTGACCCAATTTCAGATCAAACATTTTTCAATGGTTGCAAGCAAGAGGTATGTTGTTTGTATTAATAACAGTATATTTAAGCACAACATTAGTGACATCAAATTGATATAAGCAAACACTACCTCATGTCTTCACTGTTAGATTTCATGAATATTTCTCTTCTGAACTTGTATGCCAGTAGCGCATGATTTTTAATGAATATTTAACATTTTATTAAAGGGCACTCCAATAGTTAATTGTTTTTTATTTTCGGGATAGCAATATAAATTAATTCGTTGATTGATTGATAGGATCATCTTCATTGCATTTTGGGAAGTAACCATGTATGCTCCAATCTCTGTCTACTGCAGGAAGATCTCGGTAGCAGTACAGAGACTCTGTAGACTGAAATGAGAGTCCCTTATGTAATTTTGAGGATGGTGAAAATTTGTAGGAATTGTTTGATTAAATTGGTATTAATAATGAATGCCTGGGCAGTGACTTTTCAGCCTTCTCTTATCAACTTTCAACTGCCAAGGGTAGTTTTACATGTTCAACTTGAACATGGGACCTGCATTTTTCAGTTTGTATCAGACAGGACTAGGAACACAGTCTCACTTACAATGAGGTCAGAGTTCACTGGAAAATAGTCAGATTTCCCTACAAAAGATGTGAACCGAGTACACTCTCAGCCTAGGCCATTCCCGACATGCCATACTTGATTCTCATTACCTTAATGTCAATAGTACTCTTGTGCAGTAGATGTCTCTTATCCACTAACCTGCATATATACTTTGGTTTTGGGCGATTGCATGATGGGCGTGTAGTGACAGAAGGCCAAACATATATCTCATCTTTACAATGGGAGTATCTCTAATCCAGCCAAGGACTAGACGTATGCCTTCATTCTGAATATGTTCGAGTTACTTGCATTGTGATCTTGATATGTGAAGATGCCAAGTCCGTAATCTACCACAGACATAACCAGTTGATGAAACAAGACAAGTGGTCTCTGCTCAATGTGTTCGACTACCATAACCTTGAGAGCTGCAAGACCACGCTTGCAACATTGTATCGTTTGTTCAACATGATGTTGGAAAGATAGACTGCAATCAAATGTTATTCCAAGATAATGCAGCCTGTCACGATGCTCAATAGCCAGTCCATCAAAAGTGACTCTGGGTAGGTCAGCCCTGACTATGGAAGTAGTTCAGTAGTTTGCCATTGATTTCTGAAAGTTGAGGTCTGTTTTTACCTTTTGTAAAATTCCCACGGAAATGAATTTGCTTCCAAACTGCCTGTTGGGGAGTTTGAACCAGGTACGATTGGGTTGGGATCGAGCTCACTACCGCGCTACAGATGCTCCCAAAGTGTAAGAAGAAAGAAAAAAGTATAAGCAAGAAATGTATTTAAGATAACCAGTTGTTTTCACCAGACTTTATACACAATAGGGTTGTCCTTTGTTTTCCTTTTTCTGTAGGTCTACTACCAATGCCCATTCCATAGTTGACTATCTATGCTGATGTATATTCATTTTCATTTTCTTGTTGTCAAATTGAAATTTCGAATATATCTCTGCTTAAATGTCTAATACAGTATCCCATCATACCATTTTCTCAATTATTTTAATGTTAAAATAATGCATTTTCATTTATACTTTCATGCTGTTTTCATTACTAGCAGTTACCTCTTTCTATGCACAGATTTATCAAGATGCTGTCCACTGAATTGATTTACCCTGTATTTGCTCACTGATTGAGGATATTTTTAAAAAATAATATTTGTTTTTACTCCAAAACATGATATATATGATATCATACGTTCAGCTTCCTCTTGAGCACAGTTTCTCAGCAAACATACCAATTCTGTCATGTGCTATCCTTTCCATGTTGTTTCTTGTCTTACCAATCCCCTTAATATGTTTCCATCTCTATTCTCTAGGAGTGGTTTGGTCTTCCTCTATTACTTTTACCCTACAGATTCCATGACAAAACCCACTTTGCGTACATAACATTACAAATACATTGTTATCTTATATATATATATATATGTCTGTTGTGGTTTGATATTGCACACAATTCATTTTACACAGATTTTCAATCCCACATTTTTTCTACTTTCACTTTTGTCTTTGTATGTTTAACATTTCTGTCTTTTCCTACTTGTCTGAATTATGTTCAAATTTAACTTGTGTCCTTACATCTCTGTCTTTTCCTATTTCTATTTATTATTTTCAATTTTAACTTAAGCATTGTTTCAATGTTTTTTTCCACAGAATGCTGTAATACTTTTTTTAATTTTTTATTTTTCAAGTATTGTTTGGTTCCTATTAATAACCAAAGAGGAAAAATTTTACTGGTGAAATTTTCTTGGATTTGATGGTTTCAAATAAGAATCCAAATTATGATCGATCATTATAAACAAACCTTTTAGTTTGTATCATTGACATTGTAAAATAATGTTTTGGCACAACCTGTTAATTTTGTTCATTGATAAACTAAAATAGTTCAAAGACATACAAGATTATGTTGAAATTGTTTGCTTTTGCTAATGCCAGACATTCTGATAGTTGTCTGTGTACAAAGACACTTTCATCATATCCATGAGATTTTCACAATTGGCTACATTTTGTCAGCTTCTTGTTTCATATTTTCCTATATCTATCTTTTATTCTAGTTTGAAGCAAAGCTTACTGCTAATAAGTCCTGCAATATTGCTAAATGTACTCACAATAACACCATGCTTAGTAAAAAACTTGTTTAAATAAGTAACGTTCAACTAGGACAATGTTTGTTTATTTCAAATGCATTTGACAAATAATAGCAGTTCTCACTTTGCTTGAAAAATAATATTAATGTTTTGAATGAAATATAATACTAATCATTTGGATGAAGTATGTAACTAAGCATTTTATTCAAATTTAATGCAAAAATCGTTTAGATGAAGTATGTAACTAAGCATTTTATTCAAATTTAATGCAACAATCGTTTAGATGAAGTATGTAACTAAGCATTTTATTCAAATTTAATTTTTTTAAATCGTTTAGATGAAGTATGTAACTAAGCATTTTATTCAAATTTAATTTAAAAAATCGTTTGGATGAAGTATGTAAGCATTTTATTCAAATTTAATTTTAAAAAATCGTTTGGATGAAAAGTAGTGCTAACTCTTATTGATAAAAAACAATATGAATCTTAAAGATGAAAATACAATACTAACTTCTATTCGATCAACTCCACAGTTCTCTAATCACTGCTTTTCTTGTTATACAAACCCCAAAAACTGTAATAAGAAGTTGATGAAACACATAAAAACAAAGTACTGTAGTTTTACAAAATACAAAAACAATAATGATATATAGCAACGTTTCAACCAAAAGGCCTTTATCAAGCACTGGATACAATAGAAGTGAAGAATTTCACTTCTTACATGGCACAGAACATGTGTACATATGCAACAGTAACATGTATGTTCTTATACCATGTGCTGTATTTGGGAATACAGTTTTAGACCTGTATTATTCTTTGACCAACAGTACATGATGACTGATGTGGTCAACATCACTGCAGCTGTGAAGTCTCATGTTGAAATTCAAACCAAAACCACTCATTTAGGAGACAAGTACACTAACTGCTATGTCACCATAACTGGTGATGTGTTAACATATAAAACAGCAGATTCTCTATATTACACTGCCCTCTTGTGTGTCATTTAGAGACAATATAAACACTTCATAACTATGGATCTGCCCGGAGTGTAATGAAATTGGTTCAGTAATAAATAACCAATACGCTCTGCCACCACCACCATTATCCATGGCGAATACTGTCATCTCCAAGTCCATCTTAAAGCTAAACAGAACCTAACACACCACCATCTTTATCCACATTGAATACTTTAGTCTGCAAGTCTATCTCTACAAAATTAAAGATGCCCATTCTTATCAGTAGGCATGCCCAAATAACCATTAGGTTCTCAAATATATTTTGCAACATGGACAGTCTTCAATGGCTTAAAAGTTAAAACCTTGACCCCAGTAGAATAAATTGAAAGAGAAATTGTGGAACATCCTGAAGAATCTTCAGCTGAGGACTGGGTTTGTGGCGATGACTCATCCGTTTACATATCTAAGCATTTCATTAACACCAATAAAACAGAGGTCATGCTCCAGCCCGCCCCTAGAGAGCAGTACTACAATCTAGTCATCAACATTAAACACCAGCATCTCCTTCCAACTGACAACTTTGCTTATCTTGGCAGCCTCCTATCCAGATCGGCAAACATAGATTCTGAGGTGAATAATAGGATATCCAAAGCCAGTGCTGCGTTCGGAAGGTTACGTGTCACTGTGTGGGAGCGGAAGTGGATAAGCATAGCCACAAAGCTGAAAGTTTACCAGGCGATAGTGCTAACCACGCTGCTGTACGCAAGCGAGACATGAACAGTGTATAACAGACATGCAACAAAATTAAACCACTTCCACATAAGCTGTCTATGCAAAATACTTCTTCGTGGTAGCGAGAGAAGATATAGTAATCAACTTCTCATGGGTATGGTGAGCAAATGGACTTTGGGATGGCTGCTGCAGCGGAGGACAGAGCATGCATGGGAATGCCCAATGTGCCGTGACGTCGATTGCATAACATAACATAACATAACATGCAAAATACTAAAAATAAACTGGCAGGACAAAATTCCAGACAGCGAAGTCCTCACGAGCAAAGATCTCAAGCGTCAACACCCTGTTGCAGAAGGCCCAAGTGAGATGCATTGGTCACGTTGCTCGAATGCCTGATAAACGCATCCCAATACAGTTGATGTATGGCGAACTTGAAGGGGCAGACGTTCAGCTGGTGGACAGAAAAACGCTTTAAAGACACTCTTAATGTGTTTCTGAAATGCTTCGATATAAACACCACGTGCTGGGAATCCCTTTGCGCAAGATCGCCAAATGTGGCGTTGCAACAACAAAAGAGGAACCCGCATAGCTGAAAATCATCGTGTTGTTGAGGCACAGAGAAAACGAGCTGCTCGAAAATACAGCACACAACACACACATTCTAAGCTTGATTATGTATGTCCCACCTGTGGTAGGGGATTCTGTTCTAGGATTGGACTCTATAGTCACCTCCGCACAAACCAGAGAGTGCAGCAGCACACGTCTGAGATTGTTGTCATCATCGCTTGCGATGGACGGCTATTATGGATGGAAGCATAGCAAATCTGATTGTAAAAGAAGGAAAAAATATAATATGTAACTCTTTGAATGAAATATACTTCCAAGACTTTGCACGACATATATAATACTAACACATTTAGAAATATCAGCTTTGTGCTTCTATTTTTTTTGCTTAGATTCTGCAGCAAATTTGCAATGCTTTTATATAATCCTCCGCTTTTCCACTTAAGTATTAGTTGACATTTTCATTAAACCTGGCTGCTTTTGAAAAGCTTGCAATTATGCTTGCAGTAATTTGTATTGTTCTATCTATATCATTAAAACTTGTTTCGTTTAGTCTAGTTTAGTCGCCAAATTATAATCACTGCACATCAAACCAATGAGTTCATAAGTGCTCCGATTCTCCTCGCTCAGTATAGTCTATTCTTTTGCTATTAAGTCTAGTGTTAGTTGTCACAGATATAATTTCTCTGCACACACCATGAGTTCATAGTGTCGATCTCCTCCTCAGTATGTCTTTCAGCATGTGGTGACTAACATTCACGGTTTTGTTGGTTTACTATTCTTCTTTGGCTACCACTATACTATACTGTTAAAGCTTGTGTATGTATATGACCTTTTTTGTCTTTACAGATGATCAATTTCTCTCTCTGCAGCCTTTGTTGAATTTGATGATGGTCGAAAAGGTGTTCCCAAATATTGAAGGCATTCCTCCCCATTGTCATTATTCATGAGCCCACATACTAGCTGTACAGTGTCTGCAGCACGGCCAACCCACAGTTTACCCTGCCTTAAGAATTTCCCACTACTGTTGCTGATCACATTTAGCACTTATTTTGAGATACACACATGTTCTAGCTATCTATCTTGAATCCATGGTCAGAAATCAGGAAGAAATCCCTTCGTCACGCAGGGGGTATCCCTAGTGCAACCCAGGATGATAAACATAGCTTCATTCTGTAGTCTCTCCAGTAACTCAGTTTGAATCTTACAAACAGTGAGGATGCATATTAGAGTGTTGAAATGAGCACCTGGTAGAGAATGACAAACATCCATTTCGTGATATTAACAGCCAATATGATCTCATCCTTCCTACAAATGAATGAATGCATGCTTACAAAACAAACTGGGTGCTACCAATGTTAACTAAAAAAGTTATGCTTTTATCTGAACAACCTAAAGCAAAGTAGAAAGTCTTCATTTCTGATGCAAACAATTAGGGTAAGCTGTTATAGGGCAACAGCAGTTATCAAAATTTAAAAAAAACTTGCTATCATAGTTTAGTTTTAATATTGTAGTAGTAAATATACAAGATTATTCAATGGTATTGTCAGTTCAATTTATAAATACATTTGTTTATATATCTGAGTGTAACCTACTGACACAGGATACTGTACTATTTAGAACTGTTTGCTAACTATTTTAGAAATAATTTGTATGCTGTTGTTGTGAATATGAGTAGTATCATATTTGGTAGACAAATAGCACATTTTGTTTGATTTATTTCATTCCCATAGTCTCTCATGCTAACTATAATCATAGTTCATTATTTGATTTGGTTTTGTGTGATGTATTTGTAGATCATTATTTTAATTGTATCAATAGCTTCTTATATCTGGGTACCTTCCACTGACACTAGTTATAATGAGGGAATTCTAGATTACTAACAGCAAACTATGTGGATGAAAAACATTTAGATAGGACAGAATCTATCAGTACAGCTGTGTTTTAATCAATACAGAGTATCAGAATTAATGATAAATTATGTTAAATTAACTAATGGA
Source organism: Arion vulgaris (assembly GCA_020796225.1). NCBI lineage: Eukaryota > Metazoa > Mollusca > Gastropoda > Stylommatophora > Arionidae > Arion > Arion vulgaris. Next base: position 12,829,411 of record CM036774.1, read on the forward strand.
AAAACACGATGGATAGATAACATCTCAGAGTCCCTGCGAAAGCCTGGACTGACGTCAAGCGCAACACACCTGGCACAAGATAGAAAACTAACTCTTCCCACGTCGCTTCATGGCAAATGTGGTTAAGATAAGATAAGATAAGATAACTAATGGAAGTCAATGTTAAATTATTTAATGAAGAAAATATGTGTTAACTATAACTACTACATTGAAAAAGAAGCTGTAGCCAAATTAATTTGATTTATCTTCGATGAAATCCTTTGGCATAGATGTCGACAACTGAGGGAATGTTGCTTAAGACAGATCAGCCTGGTGCACACTTTTTCGACATGGTTCTTTGACCTGTGAGGCAGGTAGAACAGCACAGATGGAACAAAAACGTCAAAATAGAAAGGCAGTAAAACTCCCCACAAGTGCAAGTATACCTTGCCCACACTGTACAAGAACATTTCAAGTCTGCATCATGCTCACGAGTCATCTACGCACACACAGACAAACATAACGCAACTACATTCCCTTGGATGAAAATTGTGTGGTCATCATCACCCGTGAAGGACGAGCATCATCATTTCACTTTTTCCCTCAGCAGGAGTATTAACCTTTGAGCTGTAGTTTCTTTTTTATCTAACCAAATTTAATGAACGATATGTCGTTTTGTAGAAGATTTATGTACTCATATCACATGCTAAAATAATATCAATGAATAATTTAAGAATCAGTAACGCTCAGAATATAATAATTCCTCTCGTAACGTTATAGTTAACACAATCTTTAAACAAGATCCTAGAAGACTATATACATGGACCTCGCCAGGTGGAAACACCAGGAATCAAATAAACTATATATTAATACAGCAAAGATGGGGATCGGGTGTAACATCAGCAAAGGCACTACCAGGAGCAGATTGTGACTCAGATCATCAGCTACTAATTGCTGATTTTAAAATAAAGTTAAGAAAAGTGCAAAAAGGAGCACAGCCAATACGGTTTGACTTAAGCAACATACCTTTGGAATACAACATCGAAACACAGCTGACTGTACAAGGAGACATGACACCTGACGAACTAGCTACATACGCAAGGGACGTTCTGATCTCGTCTGCCCAAAACATCATACCAAAGAAAGTATGTAAGAAGCAGAACTACATTACAGAAGAAACATTGAAACTTATAGAAGAAAGAAGAAAACTAAAGTAGGCAGGGATAGATTGTAATGATGTAAAATACATAAACTACACAAGAGAAATCAGGAGAAAGATAAGAATAAACAAGAAACAACACATAATGAGCATTTGTAAGAAAATAGAAGATCTCCAATTGCAAAGGAAAGATGGAGAAATATTCGAAGAAATTAAAACAATAACAGCTGAATTCAAACCATCATTGTATACGATCATCATCATCAAGGTGCATATCCTTTATAGGACGTTGCTCTCTTTGCAGCACATCTGAAATTCACTCTGTCTCTTGCCAGTTCACCCACTTCAGCGATGGTCATGTTCATGGTTTCTTTAATATCTTGTAGCCATCTTCTTCTTGGTCTGCCTCTGCATCCTGGGACCCTGCCCTCTAGTATTGTTCTTTCCAGGCCATCGTGATGCTTGGTGTGACCAAAGTATGTAATTTTTCTGTATAGTATGTTGTTTATCAGCCAATTCTCTTTAACATTTAGTTCTTTCAGGACATCAGTGTTCTTTCTTTTTCTGTCCATGGTATTCGTAGGATCTTGTATACAATAGATGACAAAAACGGGAACACACTGATGGAAACCAAGGCAATATTAGGAAGATGGAATGAATATTGTAAGGAAATATATAAAGATTAAAACAACAAACACAGACAGAATTATGGAAACTGAAGAAAAAGAGCCAGAACCTATGATAGAGGAAGTACTCAGCTATAAAAAGTTTGAAGAAGTGAAAGACACCAGGATGCCACTATATACCAACTGAACTACTCTAGGAGAAGAGGAGGCTAGAGTACAAATTTACCATATATGTGAAGATCTGGAATAGTGCAGCTTGGCCCAAGACATGGAAAAGGTCAATATACATCCCCATCCCTAAGGAAGGAAACTTAAAGTTGTGCAATAACTACCGTACCATCGCATTAATCAGCCATGCCAGCAAAATCCTACTGCGGATCATCATGAAAAGGATAGAAAGAAAGCTGGAACACAAAATTCATGAAGTTCTGGCAGGTTTCAGACATGGTAGAGGCACCCGAGACCACATTTTGAACATGAGAAGCATCATTGGGATTAATTTTAATAACATTGGACATAAACTACATGAGAATATGTTTAAACAAAAATTGCATATCTAACCGGATTAATTTTAATAACATTGGACATAAACTACCTGAGAATATGTTTAAACAAAAATTGCATATCTAACCGGATTAATTTTAATAACATTGGACATAAACTACATGAGAATATGTTTAAACAAAAATTGCATATCTAACCGGATTAATTTTAATAACATTGGACATAAACTACATGAGAATATGTTTAAACAAAAATTGCATATCTAACCGGATTAATTTTAATAACATTGGACATAAACTACCTGAGAATATGTTTAAACAAAAATTGCATATCTAACCGGATTAATTTTAATAACCTTGGACATAAACTACCTGAGAATATGTTTAAACAAAAATTGCATATCTAACCGGATTAATTTTAATAACATTGGACATAAACTACCTGAGAATATGTTTAAACAAAAATTGCATATCTAACCGGATTAATTTTAATAACATTGGACATAAACTACATGAGAATATGTTTAAACAAAAATTGCATATCTAACCAGATTCATTTTAATAACATTGGACATAAACTACATGAGAATATGTTTAAACAAAAATTGCATATCTAACCGGATTAATTTTAATAACATTGGACATAACTACCTGAGAATATGTTTAAACAAAAATTGCATATCTAACCGGATTAATTTTAATAACATTGGACATAAACTACCTGAGAATATGTTTAAACAAAAATTGCATATCTAACCGGATTAATTTTAATAACCTTGGACATAAACTACATGAGAATATGTTTAAAAACATTATCATAAAAAGTAAATATATAGGTTTTCTTTTTCTTGCCTTTGCCTGCTATGAATTCAGCCTTATTCAATGTGCCTGGTATGGCACTTCTGAATGACCTTTACCGACTTCAAAGATACTTTTAGTTTAGATCCTCAAGTATTGATCTGTGGTCAGGGAACCTATAGTCCATACCAAGTGAAGTTAGCTTACCAGAAATTCCTTGTCCAAGCCTCATTCATTTGGAACTTCTACGATAAGCAACAACTAGTGAAGATTCTGCTTCTCTATCGGATTTCCAGCCACTTTCTTCCTGTGGTGAGGTTGTTCTGGATAAAGAACATTCTCAACCACTCTAGGACACATACCTTTGGACTTGGTTAGGTTTGTCTATGCTGATAATTCTTAATTTTTCCATTCTTCTCTGGAACAGCACTCTTTTCATATACAAAACTGTTCAGAAATGAAGTTGTAATATAATGAACAAATTATATTTGACATTTAGATATGTATTTTGTGTAAAATTTAAGTTATTTGGACATATAATTTGTTTTTAAAGTGGTTTTATAAAAAAAGAGAGAGAAAAGTATTATTACTTACTAATCATGTGGTAAACTATATAACTTGAGTTTTTATGAAAGTTTTCTGACATTCTACTATATTATAGTTGTAAGAATGAATGATGCATATAATTAATTGCCACCTTGTGTTCGAGCTCATAACAAGGATGGTAACTCTGCTCTACAAGGCATGCCATAGAGGCAACTGAGGTAGGGGACTAGGAACTACCTATTAAATAAAAGTAGCAGAAATAGGATGTGCTGGCCTACTTGTAGCACATAACTGCACAATATAAATTCCTCTAGGCTCAGATCACATACAAATCACAAAGAATGGTTTAACAAGTGGTCAATATGTAGCATTCGAAGAAGGAGAAGAAGAAATATGATTAACTGTAATTAATAGTAATACTAGTGATGCAATTGAACTACCCACAGTGAACTTACATTTATTGATATCTCAACAGCCAAAGTTCAAAAAGATGTTATATGGTTTATGCTTCTTCCATGCTCTCGTACAAGAGAGGCGAAAGTTTGGACCTCTTGGCTGGAACATTCCTTATGAGTACAACGAAACAGATTTGCGTATTAGTGTACAACAGCTACAGATGTTCCTGAATGAGTACGATGTAAGTATGGATGCAAATGGCTTTTGTGCATTTATACACTATCCTGATCCTGATATTTTTCCAGTGAACTCTGATCTCATTTTATGTGAGATCGAGTTTCCAATCCTATCGGAGATGAACAATAAAACATAGGTCCTGTGTTCAATTTGAGCAAGTAAGAAAAGCATGTAAATGAACCCTTGGCAGTTCAAAATCGAGAAGAGCAGGCCGAAAAGCTGCTGCCTGGGCAAAATTCATTAGAAAGATTAAAAATTAAAATTCCAACAAACTATTTTCATCATCTTCAAAATTACATCAGAAACCTTCGCCTATTTTACATAGTTCCTGCACTGCCGCAGAGATCATCCTGTGTAAGAAATAGATTGAAACACACATGGTTACTCACCGAAGTGCAATGATGATGGTTCTATCAATCAATCAATCGTTATACACTATCACAAAGAAGATATTGTCTATTTGCTTGCATTACAATTCAGGTTTGTTAATCCTTTTCTTACAGCTTACAAGTAGATATGAATAAAGACTGCTTGAGTTGTCTCAGCAGATGATGGGAAACTATTCTAACATACTAGACTAGACGTTTGGCTACTAATTTCATATAATCTGTCTGTTTTTGTGTGTTTTTCCGATCCAGAAGCACTTGAGCTTTTTCAGCTCTTTGGCTCGGTGCCATGGACATCGTAACCCTTCGGTTTGGTACCACGAACACCGTAAATCTGGGAATCTGTGGCTTTTTCTGCCATCCCGCCGAATTTAACCCGCACACACAGAGGGATAGTCACCCGTAGTCCAACGCGCTATGAACACGCTGGGCAGACGGGCAATCTGTCTGTTTAGGGAAGCAATAGTCAGATACTTCTGTTCTAATTGTAGTAGGAGCCTAAGAACAGAGCTGCAACTTATTTCACTCACACCCATGTGGTTCCAGAGCCCAAGGAAGCAAAGAATAGTATCACTGTGATCTACACGGCATGTCATAAGAGGTGACTGATGTAGGCCCTAGGAAGCTACCTAATAAATAACAAGCATCACAGAAATCGGATGTGCCGGCCTACTTGTAGGTACATAACTGGCAAATGTACAATCACTCTTGGGCTGAGATCACGCACAAATCACACCGGGGTCAATATGGAGGGTTCCAAGAAGAAGAAGAATTTCACATTCTTATCACAAACCATAGAGATCATAAAGACTGCTTAATTTGGTTGATAAGAACAACTGCAAAGAAGAAATGTTGATAAAATGTCTGGGTTTTTTCAGGATGTTCAATATGAAGCTCTACGTTATCTGACTGGTGAATGTAACTATGGAGGTCGTGTGACTGATGACTGGGATCGGAGAACACTTCTGACTATTCTGAATCAGTTCTTTTGTGAAGATATTGTCACCAGAGATGATTACTTCTTTGATGAAAGTGGATATTATTACAGCCCTCCTGAAGGGGAAGTAAGCATGGTTGTTTGATTGTGTCTTTGTGTTTTTATCCCCTTTTAACTCTTTTCGTACATGGTTATTTTCTCAGTTTTACACAGTTATTTCAAGGAGGAAAAAAAGCAATTAAAAGAAAACAATTCATAACTACTCGCCAATAAATAAACATATATATATATCTGATTATCAAATAAAAACTGGACAACATATTAGAATAACAAGGTAAAAAAGTAGTAGAAGTAAAACTAGAAAGACTTCTTATAAGGGAAACAACTCGAATGGCATGGAAAGAGTTAATGTTTCTAGAAATTGTAAAGATTGCATGTTTCTTGTGGATTGAACTGTGTGCAGACACTTAGTATCTATGCTGTTGAAATACAGTGATTGTCTCATGCTTCAATGGTACTTGATTCAGCATGCAACATGTAGCTTTTGGACTATTTGTCACTGATCCCTAATATTGATGTCGATGAGATAGTGTTTTTAGCCTTGTCAGAAACTGCGAATGTGAAAGACACCATGTACAAAGTGTACACAAGAGACTGTTCTGTAAATCTCTTCTTCTTCTGATGTTTGAGGCAAAGTAGAATTAAAGAAAATAGAAAGTTGCTACTGTTTTTTAAACATTAAAATACTAAACATTACATTTTTCCTAGAAAGATTAGTACTCTTCTAATGTCTTATTTATTTTGTACTATAATGTAGTTTTTATTTGTTTTTTTAAAACTGTTTTCATTTACAAACAATATTTACTTGCTGATTTCATGCTGTTTTTGTTGACAGTATGAGAACTATCTAGAATATACAAAAACACTGCCTATCAATCCCTCCCCGGAAATATTTGGTATGCATGCTAATGCAGACATCACTAAGGATCAGAAGGCTACGCAACTGTTGTTTGATAATATTCTATTAACTCAGGTAATATATGTGTGAATGAAAGTTAAACATTTCTCATCACAAATCTATCAATGTTTTGTTGAAGAGCAAAATATCTAGTTTTGTCAGTGTTAAACATTTATCTTTGAAACAATCATTGACATCTATCTATCTATATCCTCTTCGTGTCCCGATTGACCCATAAGACTTCCACAACAGACTTCCGCTGTTGCTGTTCTGCTGTCTTTCTACTAACCATCTCCCATGTCAGGCCACACTCCTTCAACTCTCTCTCACAGTTCTTCTCCATGTTTCCTTTGGACGTCCAGGCCTTCTCTTCCCATCCGCTGTCCATCTGAGAACAGTCCTAGCCAATGCCACCACTGGCATATGCCATACATGTCCAAACCACCTCCATCTTCATCTTTTAATGATGGTCTCCAAGGATGCACAGTCTGTTCGTTTTAAAAGCTTCTCATTTGTTATGGTATTTGGCCAGAAAATTTGCAGGATTCTTCTTAAAGGTCTCCAACTTGTGTATTATGTGTTGGGTCATTCCAGCATTCACTACTGTACAATAACACTCCCAGTATATTACTTCTATATATTTTAAAGTTTTGTCCTAAGATTTAGTCCTTTTTGTTTTACAGATTTTGTTGAGCATGGCATAAGTTTGTTTTGCCTTCTTGATGTTTTCGATGATATTTTTTTCTGAGTCTCCATCTTGTGATACTGTACTTCCCAGGTATACAAAATCCTGGATTTCCTCTATGACTTAATTTTAACACAATTGGGTTCTCAAATTTATGATTATTTCTCATTACCTTCGTTTTTGCTATATTTATTTTGTCCTATTGTTTGAGCTGTTCTGGAAAGTATATCTACTTTCCTTTGAGCATCCTCATATCTGCTGGCCAAAAGACCAAATCATTAACATATTGCAATGCTATTTACTGTGCAGTCAACAATGTCAAGTTAATCTCTGAAATACTTATTGACTATTCCATACCAACTTTATACTACTACAGACAGACTTTAAGGTGCTCAACCTATCCCAGCAGATTTAAAAGAGTTTGCATGCTGATGGTTTCCTTAGCCCCTGATTAAACACAATCATCGTTCTGTCCCTCAGGTGTCCAGTCCTGCTTGTACAAAGTGTGATTTCAAACTCCTTAAAACACTTGTCTTGATTCAACATCAATTCATATGTGCTCCATTAAACTCATATGTGATCAAAGTATGTTTCCCTTATCCCTCTTTAACTATTTAGCAATCTAAGCTGTTGGCGCAAGTCTATCTGCTCTCTTATTATCATGATACTCACATGACCAGAACATTATATACACATAAGCCTTCGATGGTTGGAGCCATCAACAGATGACATCCTTTCATGCTACATTACGCTGTTTTGGGCCTTCCAACTAATTTTCTGCATGTCAAACACAATAATGGATGGAGCATCTGTTCGAATGGTTTAGAGCGCAGGTGACATCCGGAAGACCCAGGTTCATTCCTCGGTATTGCCTAGAAGTTTTTTCTGATGAGGGCATCAAGAAAAATCCTAGCCTAAACAGTTTCTTTCACTGCGATGTACTAGCCATTAAATTCCACAGGCCCTGTCCTACACCACCATAAAAAGTGGTATTACAGGAAGTAACCACAGTTTTTGTTGTTGTTGTTTAAGTAGTTTTTGTTTGAAGCACAATAATGGTCCCAGAAAATGGAGACTCAGCATTGGAGATCCATTGGAGGGCAGCAATAACAGACTCAGTCTCCATCCTTGCACTGGAAGTAGTTGTCCAGCATGCTTCATTTTGTTTAACAACAACCCTACTGTTTTCACTAGCTAGAAAGGAAATAAATTTAAGAGTGCAGGTAATGTCTTCAATAAAGGGGAAAAGTCACCCAAATAACTCTATTTCAATCAAGAGTTGGGCATGTGTGCTACTTTGCTGAATTTTTGTTTATTGGTTAAGCATGGTATTTCCCGTAAACTCTTTGTTTTATTACTATTGTATTCACTAGAAAGATATGTCAATATTCATGGTGTAAAATAAATGTTATTCACTGAACTATCACTTCACAATTTACTCATTGTTCAATAAATTCACTTTATTGTGCACTTTCTAATTATTTCAGTGCAATAGATAGCCAATGAACAAGAACATGATCTACAAGACCTGATAGACATATTAGTGAGAGAAAGTGAAAAGAAAGGATTCAGCATGAATATAAAGAAAACAGAGGTTATGGTCTCCAAGAAACAGGAAACATCAATATGTAATATCAACATAAATAACACAACACTTAAACAAGTCCATCGATTCAAGTATCTGGGAACACTCCTGACATCAGATGACAGGTGTAAATCAGAGATTAGAAGTAGAATAAGGCAAGCGAAAGCATCTTTTATGAAAATGAAAAACACACTATGCGTGAATTCACTACCAATGACACTGCGAAAATGAATACTCCAGTGCTTCTTCTTCTTCTTCTTTGCATTCGTCCTTTATGACCAATTTTAATGATTTTGTGATATGTTTGATCTTTGCCAAGAACGTGTATACGTTGCACATTGGTTTAGTAGGCCCCTTTGCACAAACTTGTTCGACCTAGGCATGTGTGTGTGTGTGTGTAGAACAAGGTGATGATTACGTTGAAAATAATGACACCTTACATAAAGGACATCCCAAGCTTTCATAAAATTTATGCTTCATGTGTGCATTATGTATATTATTGAAAGTACGCGTCCGTGTGGTGCCAGGGCCCACAAAGGAAGCAAAGAATAGTACCACTGCAACCTACAATGCATGTCATAAGGCGACTGATGTAGGCCTTAAGGATGCTACCTAGTAAATAAAAGCATCGCAGAAAGCAGATGTACCGGCCTACTTGTAGGCGCATAACTGACACAATGTACAATCACTCTTAGGCTCAGATCACATACAAATAACACAGAGTGGTTGACAAGTGGTGGATATGAAGTGTTTGAATAAGAAGAAGATTGAAAGTATGGCCTTAGAGGTATTACTTTTCAACCACCCTCGTAACAATGAAAATAACATCTTACAGCTTGGACACACAGGTTGAAACAACTGAGAATATCAACATTTGCACTGATTTATTTTCTGCATTTTTTATGTTCACATGTTTTATTTTATTTCTGATCCATTATTACAACACTTGACACTTATTTGATTTTGTTCACTGTGTGGCTTGTTGTACCCTCACCATCATCGTGGTTTCATCATTCATCTCACCTGTACCAACAATTATAATTTGTTGTGGATCACTACACATGACCTACAGAAAAGGGTAAGTCATGGTTGTCTGTTGTGTTATTTGTAATCTTTGATAATTATCTTTCTTTCTTATGAGTCAGAACATCAGTATAAGAAAGAAAGTTGACCTAGAACCTTGCTTGAATTACATTGAGAAACAAAGAATGAAGGGGTTTGGCCACGTAATAAGAATGCATCCAAACTCCACAGTATATAGAGTCTTTTACAACAGAACATCAGGAAAGAAGTTGAGAGGAAGACCATAAAAAGATGGTTAGATGGCATAGCAGAATCCTGTCAAAGAGCAAAAATAAAAATCACCCAAGCCACCAGAACAGTGCAAGACAAAAATATAAAACCACAACACTGGATAACAAGCTGGTAACAGTGTGACGATAAAGAAGAAAGAAGAAGATAATTATTATTTACAAAAAATATATGAGTGTATGTTCCAATTGCTTTACAACTGAGATTATGAAGATAATCTACATTGAGCTATCTATTGCCATTTGTGTTGCCTTTCTCTTGACTGACAGTGACAAATGAGAAGGCAGAATTCAAAATCTCAATCAGGATGCAAATAAAAATTACAGAGATGTATAAATACAGAAAAGCAAAATAAATAAACCTGCATGTACATACACACACTCTATCTGTTTCATTCTCCGTTCTATCCATCTCTTATTTGTTCTGCATGCACCTAAACGTGAGCATCCGTAGCTTAAGTGGTAGTGAGCTTAATTACAACCCAAGCATACATTGTTCATACTCTGCGATGGGAAAGTTTGGAAGCAAATTAGTTCCCCAGAATTTTTACAAACAGTTAAAGGTACCATTCAGAAAGCAATGGCAAACTATTAAACGTATAACTGGTACCTAGAAAATTGAAGACTCATTTACTGTTGTTGATGACTATGTCCTTTAAAGGATATGCCATGATTTTCATTCATTTCATGCATGCACACACTCAAAAAAACAAACAAACATATGATATGACATTTCACAAAGTGTTTAATATTTACACAGCAAATGTAGCTAAAATTCAGCCAACCGGATTGGGTCGGACATTGACATTTGCAGATGATATCTTAATATATAGGACTGGGTCAGATAGACGAGAGATGGTTGTCGACATTCAGAAAACATTGCATACCATCTCGGGTTGGTGTAGAGAGTCTCGCTCTCAGGTCAATCCTGAAAAAGCGTGTATGTTGTGGTGCTCGTTGAATAATCACATCGTCAAGGCTGACCTACCCTGTGTAATCTTTGATGAACATACCATCGGCGCAGAGACAGGCTTCGCTATCTTGGAATAACCTTTGATCGTAGTCTATCTTTCAAACACCATATTGAACAGACGATACAACGGTGCAAGCGTGGTCTTGCGGCTCTCAAAGTTATGGTGGCGCACACCTTGAGCAGAGACTACTTGCCCTTTTGTTCGATCGACTGGTAATGTCAGTGGTAGATTACGGACTCGAATTCTTACGATATCAAGATCACAATGTGAACGACTTGAACAGGTTCAGAATGAAGGTATGCGTATAGTTCTGGGCTGCACTAGAGATACCCCATTGTGAGATGAGATATATGCTGGCTTCTGTCACTACGCTCCTCATGCAATCGCCAAGCCAAGGCTATATGCGGGTTCTTGGATAAGAGACATCCACTTCAAACACTAATGATGTTAAGAACACGAGAATCAAGCTGGTATGTAGGATGGCCCAGGCTGAAAGACGATTGGCCAGTACTACGGTTCGACTCTACCAAAAAGGAAGAATGGATCCAACAGATGGAAGCATGGATGAACTGTCTCAACGTTATCATTACTCTTGGAAGAGAATGTAGAGATTGGGGCAACATGAAGGCTGATCTACCAGATTAACAGCTGATAGAAGATAATGCAAGGGATGATGATGTTGTTGTATATACCGATGGAGTGGTTCACGTGGTGAGAAATCGCTGGGGTTTCTTGGCTAATCGCATGGTAGGGTTGTTGCAGAGCAAAGTGGGGCATACATGACAACTACTTCTAGTATGAGGATGGAGGTTGAGGCCGTTACTGCTGCCCTCCATTGGATTTCTGGGACTTCATTTACTGGGGCAGTTGTTGTATCTGACTCTCAGGTGATGCTTACAAGATCAGAAGGGCAGTTTGTATGAGTGGATGTCGTCTATAAAGTTTCTAACCTCCACGGCTTACGTGGATTACTGTCCTGGGCATGCGGTGTCTAGGTAATGATGAGCGGACAGTTGCATCAACAGCATCATTGTTGGGAGTTGAAGATGGATAAGGGATGTTCTTGGTCTCTTGAGACTCTCTGTTGATAGACACTAAAATCGTGTTGAATCGATCAAGCGATTTAAGCAGTTTGGAATTACACTTTGTTCAAGTCGAACTGGATGCCTGAGAGGCAGAGTGTGTTTAATCAGCGAGCCAAGGAACCATCAGTATGCATACTCTTTGATATCTGTTGGGAGACTGAGCACTTAGGTTGCCAGTGAATGCGTCAGTTTAGTAACCAATAACCAATAACAATAACCAATAACCACAAAGTAGTACAATAAATGCCCAAAGAAAATAGCTGTGTCATTTCAATTTTTTTTTAAAGTAGTTAAACATGAAGAAATGACATCAGTTATCAGTTATATGAGGACTTACATCATAGCACTCTGGACATGTCCATAGGTGCTCCGATCAACAAATCCAGCAGCGTCCAGCGGCCCAACACGGCAGTTTGATATTGATTAATCAATCTCTTTGCATATTTAGAAATGACATAACTGTTGCATAACACGTAATTCATAGAAGTCAATTTACTATCAATGTTAGATTCTTCTATAGTATTTTTTTTTATACACACCTCACACATACACACACAATACACACACGAGAAAAAGAGAGAGAGGAATGTGTTTGTTAATGATAATGATAGGGCAGTGCGGTATATTTTCTCAACATGATGCAAGTTTTCAAAATAATAATAATAATTCCTCTCGTACCGTTATACGTTACATAGGGCCTGCAAGTAATTTCTCCATACCGCTCTATCCTGGGCAACTCGCTCAATCTCCTCCATGGAACTGAGACCGATATTTCTGCCTCTCTCAGCAAAGTTGCTTCAGGGTCTCCTTAGGTCGACCTCTCTTTCTTGAACCCTTTGCATCCACTTCAATGCCTGCTTTGATATTCGTTGATCATTTCTCCTCAAGGTATGCCCAACATATCTCCATCTTCTCTTTCTTATAACAGTTATCACTAGTGGTTGACCAGACATGTCTCTGAGTTCATCACTTCTCCTGAATTCGTTCCATTTTATATTCATTATTTTTCGCAGACATCTATTTTCAAATGCATTCAACTTGCTTTCTATATCTTTAGTCATTTTCCAACTCTGCTGGCATATGTTAGGATTGATACAACATTTGAATTGAAAATTCTAATTTAGTTTTAATACTATATAACTTGCAGTTCCATATTTTATTTAGACTTTTAAAAGCTGATGTTGCTTTGCCAATTCGTATCATAATTTCTTTTTAACATTTCCTGTGCAATTAAAATTGCTACCCAAATAGGTGAACTGCTCTGTTATTTTTATCATTTTAGATTCCAGTGTGATATCTGCATTACTTGCCATAGGTGTCTTCATTATATTTGTTTTTCATAGCTTATCTGCAGTCCAACTTTTGATGCTATAGATATTTTGATGCTATAGATATTGCCTTGTTTCTACTTAACAAGGCAATATCATCTGCAAAATCCAAATCTTCTAGTTGACTATTTTCTACCCAATCGATGCCAGTTCGCCCCTGCAACATTTTGCATCACCCAGTCAATGGCCACTCCAAACAATAGCGGAGATAGAATACAGCCTTGCTTTACTCCGGTTTCAACCATAAACCAGTGCTGTGTTTTGGAATCAGTGCGAACTGCACACTGTGAACCATCATAGAGGCTCTTTATAATGTTTATTATTTTGTCTGGTATTCCATAGCATCTCAGAATATTCCACAGAGAGATTCTGTGTAGACTATCAAAGGCTTTTTAAAATCGATGAAATTTAGTATGAGTGGTTGTTGCTTCTCAATATGTTCCTCCAAAATTAGTCGTAGGGGAATTATTTGGTCTAAGCAGCTTCTCCCAGGTCTAAAACCAGCTTGTTCTTCTCTCAGGGTTGTGTCCACTGCTCCTTTGATTCTATTAAGAATGATTTTGCAGAAAGTCTTGGTCATTACTGATAATAGGGTGATCCCTCTCCAGTTGTTGCAATCTTTGAGATCACCTTTTTGGGGATCTTAACAATTATTTCCTTCTTCCATTGATCTGGGACAGTTTCTTTTTCCCATACTTTATTAAATAGTTCTTGCACCTGGCTAATAGTTGTATCATCAGCCGCTTTGAGTTTTCAAAATGCCCCTTAAATGTTTTCCTTAAAATAACCTTCAATTGAAATTATGATTTTGCTGTTTATCCGCCTCCTTACGCTGCTATTCATCACGTACATTGACCACATTTGTAAAATAGCTAACACCAGCGAAGGAAACAACCTCGGAGAACTCTTAAATGAATTTCTTTTTGCAGACGATCAGGCAATCATTTCAACAACAGAAGAACAGCTACAGCAACACATCAACAGACTCCAGTTAGCATGTAACGAATACAACATGAGAATTAACATCGACAAAACAGAAGTAATGACATTAGCCAGAGAGGAAAACACTACCAACATCTACATCGATAATCATCTACTAAATCAAGCAAAAGATTTCACATACCTGGGAGCATTTTTTCAGCAAATGGAAGAATAACTAATGAAATTCAACACAGATGCAACAAAGCAAATCAAATGATAGGGCAAATGGCGCCAATTTTAAGATGCAAACACGTCACCATGAACACAAAAGAGCAATGTTCAACACAATCTTTCTCCCACATTATGTTACCAGTGCCAAACCTGGACGCTGACAACAAGCGATAGAAGAAAACTAGTCACAACAGAGATGAAGTGTCTACGCAGAATGCTGGGTGTAACAAGAAGAGACCGGTTGAGAAATGAAGACATCAGGAAAAAGTGGGTACAACATCAGTACTAGACTTCATCAAGAAACAACAAATTAAATGGTTCGGTCACGTAAGCAGATTACCATCAGACAGTGCACCCCAAAGAGCAATGCTGCTCCGATACAATGGGTACAAAGCAAAAGGCGGCCACAAAGATGAACCTCAGAGATAACAGAGGCGACGAAAGAGACTATCTACGAAGCGCATACTAGGGCCCGTTTTAGAAATCTCTTCCTGACCTGGCGCTGAGGCATACAGGATTCGAGAAGAGAAGAGAAAGCGGTGCCGCCTGATGCAGCCGCCTCTCTGTATCATAGCACGGCACGGCCCTGGCTGTACTAAGTAAGATGTAGAATGTGTATTCCATCATACTGCATAACAACATTAAACATAAGAATCAATAGTGAAAAATTTTTTCAGATTAGAAGCTTATCTTATTTCTGAGATATCGTAAGATGTTTAGAAAGTAAAGCACCACATCAGTTTTTGTTCGGTACTGTTTTAATACAAAGAGCCAACACTGACGAAAACTTCACTGACCTCTGTCGAGCTACAAAAGACAGTGAAGCTCATACAGAGACAACATTGAATATATAGACAATATTTCAAGCGAACGAAAGGAAGGAAGAAATATAAAAAGCATGAAATTTATACACCGTACACTTGGGCATTTCATTTAAAATGTCATTTGCTGATAAAGGTCATTTAGTGAAACGTTGCTGTGTATTGTTATTGTTTTTGTATTTTGTAATACTACAGTACTTTGTTTTTATGTGTTTCGCCATTGCTACAGTTTTACAGCAGTCTTCCCCTATATCAATAATACATGTGGTTTAAACATATCTGTTATTCAACATAATCTTCAGGCTAAAGCAACCACCAGTGGAAGTAGATCAACAGATGAAATTGTGGATGAAGTAGCAGCAGACATCCTTGTTAAACTACCTGCTAACTTTGATACTGATGCTGTTCTTCGCAAATATCGTACTTCCTACAGGTGATCAATTATGTTTAGTTTAGTCATTGGGTCATCATCACTGCACATCAAACCAATTAGTACATAAGTTTTCCGGTTCTTTGTTGGTTTACTATTCTTCTTTGGCTGCCAGTATAGTGTTCTTGTCTAGCTACACCACACTTGACTTGAAGTTCTTGCATTCTGGTTAGTATTGTAGATTCATCACTTCTTCTTCTTCTTCTTTTGTCGTCACACTGCTACCGGGTTGTTGCCCAGTGTCGTGGTTTTCTGTTTTTGTCTTGCGCTGTTCTGGTGGCTTGTGTGATTGTTATCTTTGCTCTATTCATCACTATTACATGAATAATGTACACATCCTCTCTCAGGGAATTTATAATGTAAGTCTGGTCCATTGCTCACCAGCTTTCCACAGCAGCCATACCTGCAAACCTATCCATGCGTTCATTCCCCTTACACCTGCATAGTTTAGTTTATTCCTTTCGAGCCAAAGGCGGCACATAGGGCAGAGGTTTTAGATCTCCATGTGATACGGTTCTTTTGCTAGCAGTTGGAGATCTTGTATGGTTTTACATCCCAATAGTTTACTTTCTTGTTGGATGGTTCTTGAAGAGTGGTCTTTGGTCTTCCACGTTTTCTTTTCCCAACTGGTGACCACATTAAGGACTTGTCGATTTAGTCTCTTTTCGTCTGATCTAAGAACATGACCTAAATATTTCCACCTTCGTTTCCTTATAATATTTGATACGGGTTGTTGGTGTGTTCTATCTCTCACTGTGTTGTTAGAAACGAAATCACTCCATTTGACTTTTAATAATTTTCGTAGACATTTATTCTCAAAGCTGTCCAGTTTCTTATCAATTTTCTTTGTTCATTTCCAACTTTCACAACCGTAGGTCAGTACAGGAATCACACATGACCTAAATAATTTAACTTTTGTGCATATACTAAGGTCTTGAGATTGCCAGATATTTGTTAATTTAGTGAAGGCACTAGCTGCTATAGCAATACGAGAGTTTATTTCTTTCATCGTGTCTCCGTTGTTTGACACTTTACTACCCAAATATGTAAAATGTTCAACTTTCTCCAGTGTTTGGCCATTTATTACGATGTTGTCTGTCGAGTTCGTGAGGTCCATAATTTTGGTCTTGGCAGAATTGATCTGGAGACCAACCTGTTCTGCAAGTGTGCAAAGATTGCTCGTTAGTTTGTGGGTTGCTTGTGTGGTTGAATTCAATATGGCCACGTCATCGGCAAAGTCAAGATCAAATAGTCTGCTGTTATTAAGCCATTTGATGCCTAGTTGATCATCTTGGGTGCATTTGCGCATGATCCAGTCTATAGCTATCCCAAAAGCATAGGTGACATCACGCAGCCCTGCTTCACACCTGAATTGACTGTGAACCAGTCTGAGTTTCCTGCATCTGTCTTTTTTTTTTTTTTTTTTTCTTTCCGGTTCTGGTTTCAAGATGGAAGGTGTTGTTTTCTTTGTACTTGCTATGGTCGGTTGATCTGAGGCCTAATAATCCTCAATCGTAAAAACCCCAGTATTTCTGAAACAGAGGACACCTGCATGCCGTGGCAAAAAAATAAAACTGATTTTTGTCAGCTTAGAATTCCCTAGCGACTCCATCCATTTTCTCCGAGCCCATCTTGTTTCAATCTTCCTGAGCAATACTCATTGAGTCACTAAGAAAACATGCATTGATAAAAGTCTGTGATTCCAGCCAAACCATCGCTTTAGTTACTGCCATGATTTCCATAGTTGACTGCTCGTATTCACTGCAAACTCCCACTGTCTTCCTTCACAACAACCCCTCCGACTTGAGCAGTGAAAGCCCATGAGCTCCGCACATGTTGAATCCCCAAACCATCCGTATAAATGATATCATTCTCAGATGAGTTCACATAAATTAATGCCTGAACTTCTGCCTCCATGACGAGTAGGTTGTCTTGTCTGCATTCTTTATCAAGTTTGATACATACCAAAAATAATCAATGAAGTGAAACTATGAACTGTAAATATCATTGTCAACCAAAATGGAATGCTCAGTCTTATGTTTATACAATTTATTTGAAATATAAATATTATTGAAACAGGCTCTACAATGTTATACCCCATTTGCAGTAGAATCATCAAAGTGACATTAATGGAGAAATTACATTTATTGTTAAAATATATTATTTATAATTTACTCACAAGATTGTTAGGAATTTAAATGTGTATCATTTCTTGTGTATGGATGTAAGTGCAGTAATGTAGATCATACAAGGGAGCTAGAAGAAGACTAGCCTTGGCTTTCCAGAGGGTGGTCAGCATGAAGAAACTATGACAACACAAGCAAAGAAACAAAAGTAAGACTTCTGAGAACATGCGTATTTCATGTGGCAACATGTGGATGTGAATCATGGACCATAACACCAACATTAAACACTAAAATTGAAGCTTTTGGAACAAAGTGTTACAGAACAGTTATTAGAACAACCTGGACAAAGAAGAGAAAAAAGAAAGACATCCTACAAGAGCCTATTATCGAGGAGCATTGGCATATAAATAGCATAATGTCCTGGAAGATGAGATCTTTTGGGCCATGTTAAACGTCACAGTGGTTTGGAGAGAACGCTAATGGAAGACATAGTTCCTGGAGTAGAAGGCAGGGATAGTCAAGATGATGGTGGCAGCAGGACATCAAAGAAACCTTGAATATGATGCTGGAGGAGGTGGGGGAACTTACTAGAGACAGAGTTTTTCAGACGGGTTGTGATGAAAGTGACGTTCTGCAAGGGATATGCTACTTGATGAGGATGTAAGTGATTCACAGTAAATAAAGATATAGAGAGAATTCAGACTATCAAATATAAATGTTCTAGAAGGATGTTGTGAATCTCTTACAAAGAACTGTAATACTATCCTGCTTGCATCCTGGGCATGCAGGTGTTTACGGTAATGAGATAGCGGTCAGGCTTGCATCAACAGCATCAACTATTGAGGAGTTGAAGATGGATAAGGGGGATGTTCTTCGGTCTCTTCGCGACTGTTTATTGGATGAGGACACTAAAATAGATGTTGAAATGATCCAGCTATTTAAGCAGTTTGGAGTTACCCGTTGTACAAGTATAACTGGATGCATGAGGGGCAGAGTGAGGAATGGTTTTAATCAGTGAGCTATGGGAACCTACTCTTTGATATCTGTTGGGGGAGACTGAACACCTATGGGTATACCCAGTGTGCAATGACGTCAGTTCAGTAACCAATAACCAATAACCAATCTTACTAAGAAATTAACTAAAATGTATTAACAAATTAACTACATGTCTATGAATTTTCTTGTGTGGACTACAATCAACTGACACTACCCTATGTAACAATTTAGTAATAACAATTAGTAACATTGTGGGTACAATATGTTCAACATTAATTTCTGCACCCACATCCTGCACCTCAGGACAAAATATGGTTACATTTGATAAAGAACTTTAAATATTTATGATATTTATGATAGTAGAAAGATCCTACGAATAGCATGGACAGAAAAAAGAAAGAACACTGATATCCTGAAAGAATTAATGTTAAAGAGAATTGGCTGATAAACAACATACCTATACAGAAAAATTAGATACTTTGATTACATTAAGCGTCACAATGGCCTGGAGAGAACAATATTAGAGGGCAGGGTCCCAGGACACAGAGGCAGATCAAGAAGAAGATGGCTACAAGATATTAAAAAACCATGAACATGACCATCGCAGTGGGTAAACTGGCTAGAGACGGAGGAATTTCAGATCGTGCAAAGAGAACAACGTCCTATAAAGGATATGCACCTTGATGATGACAAGTACCAAAGTCTTGAGACAAATGTAGACTTCTAGGAGACTTGAAATAGTGTAAGAGGTGGCTGATGGTTATAGACTACTAAAACAAAATAAAAGATGTAACAGGCTAATAGAGTAGGCAAGAGATATGGTTTACGATTATATGAAAACAATTGCACTACAGAATTGGTGGTCTCAAATAAAGGTGAAATGTACTGGAAGTAGCATTAAAAAAAATTGGACATTGTTACACTTGTAGGGCTATATATTTGAAACGTCAGAACCTGGATAACATTAGATGGAGATTCATCTACTGCATTTGTTCTAGTATAACTACTTATAGATGGAGATTCGTCTGCTCCATTTGTTCTAGTATAACTATTTATAGATGGAGATTCATCTACTGCATTTGTTCTAGTATAACTACTTATAGATGGAGATTCGTCTGCTCCATTTGTTCTAGTATAACTATTTATAGATGGAGATTCATCTACTGCATTTGTTCTAGTATAACTACTTATAGATGGAGATTCGTCTGCTCCATTTGTTCTAGTATAACTACTTATAGATGGAGATTCATCTGCTGCATTTGTTCTAGTATAACTACTTATAGATGGAGATTCATCTGATGTATTTGCTCTAGTATAACTACTTATAGATGAAGATTCATCTGCTCCATTTGTTCTAGTATAACTACTTATAGATGGAGATTCATCTGCTGCATTTGTTCTAGTATAACTAGTTATAGATGGAGATTCATCTGCTGCATTTGTTCAAGTATAACTACTTATAGATGGAGATTCATCTGCTCCATTTGTTCTAGTATAGTTACTTTTAAGGGTTTCTTGGCTAATGCGCATGGTTTGAGAGTGAAGTGGAGTGTACAGGACAACTACTTCTAGTATGAGGATGGAGGTTGAAGCCATCACTGCTGCCCTCCGTTGGTTATCTGGGACTTCATTTACTGGGGCCATTGTTGTATCTGACTCTCAGTTGATCAAAAAGGGTAGGTTTCAGTATGAGTGGATATCGTCTATGGAAGTTTCTATTCTCCAGCGGCTTACGTGGATCTATTGTCCTGGGCATGCAGGTGTTTGTGGTAATGAGAGGGGAAGAGTGAGCAGTGTGTTTAATCAGCGAACCACAGGAACCATCAGTATGTATACTCTTCTATATCTGTTGGGGGAGACTGAGCACATATGGGTCTGCCCGGAGTTCAATGACGTCAGTTTAGTAACCAATAACTAATCAATGATTAATATCAGTTTAGTCTAATAACATGAATATTCTCTTCATACAACAACTAGCCAGAGCATGAACACTGTACTAGTGCAGGAAATGACCAGATTCAACCGATTGTTGTCTACTATGAGAAGCAGTTTATCCAGCATACAGAAGGCAATCAAAGTTAGTCACAATTTTCTTTTCTCTTCTCATGCTCCATATTCTATATGTGTGTATGTTAAATATATATAAGTTATATATTTACTTGATTTTTTATTGTTTCTCTTCTTTTCCACTTCTAATTTTTCTGCATTTATTTTGTTATTCGTTTTTAGTCACAGATTTTCATTTTATGCCCGTTGGAATATATCTATGTCGTAGTCTACATGTAGTGTGCTGTGAAATTCATCACTCTTGTTGTATCGTTTGCTTGATAAAGGCCTTTTGATCAAAACTTTGCTGTGTATTGTTATTGTTTTTGTATTTTGTAAAACTACAGTACTTTGTTTTTATGTGTTCAGTCACAATTAAACATTTTTATTTGTTTACATTGTTGACTTAGTGTTGACTACAGCAGTTCATATGCTTGCAAGAATATGTTAGTGATGTAGTTATCTGTTTGTTGTTTGTCTTACAGTCATGTGCAGGTCTATATATCAGGGATCAAGTGACATAAGCACAATTTTAACTTTTTCCATACACAGTTATTCCCTCCTTTGTACATGGTTAATTCAAGGGAGGCAAAAAAGCATTTTTGTTTTTTAAATAACTACTCGTCAATAAATAAACATATATATATATATATATTTTTTTCTTCTTCTCTTCCACCATTTACTTATTTATAGAAGTGTTGGGGTGAAACGTAGTGATCTTGTGTGTGCTTTTTTAATGCACTTTGTAAGCTGATATTCATGTTCGTAAGGCTGTTCTTGATGCCGTCGCTCCATCTTTGCGTGGTCTTCCTCTTGCCCTGTACTCATTATACTTTTCTGTGTGGCTCTCTGTGGTAGGCAATACCAGGGCATTCTGGTCAGGTGTCCAAACCATTTAATCTGTTGTTCTTTTATGAATTGCATAACTGGTTTCACATCCAGTCTCCTTCTGATTTCTTCATTTCTAATTTTGTCTCTTATTGTCACACCTGCAGCTCTTCTAAGACACCTCATCTCTGTCATTATGATTATCCTCTCATTAGCTGCTGTTATTGGCCATGTTTGACACTGGTAACATAGTGTTGGCCAGAAAATCGTTCTTATGAGATTTGCTTTAGTTGTTAGTGGTATCTCTTTGTGTGACAACAGTGGTGTTAACTGTCACAGTACTTGGTTAGCTTTTGTGCAACGATTGCTGATTTCCCATCAATACTTCCATCTGCTGTGAAAATTGCTCCTAAGTATTTGGCCTCAATTGTTTGTTTTATGTCTACGTTCTGGAGTTTTATTGTAAGGCTTTCTGGTTGTCTACTTATTGCCATTGTCTCTGTCTTTATTATATTTATTTTCATGTTGTACTCCTCACCCTTGATGTTAACTAAGCTCAAATGGTTCTGAAGAGATTCTTCATTTTCTGAAATCAGTACTTGGTTATCTGCAAATAAAAGTTCTGAAATATTATTTCCTTTCTCTATTCCTGCTTCTCTACTTATGTTGTCCATGTATGTTATAAACAGCAGTGGGAGAGCACACATCCCTGTCTAACTCCTGAGTTTACTGTCCTATATATATATATATGTATAGTAGATATATATATATCTACTATATATATAAATGGATGTTTGTCTGTTTGTTTGTTACCTATAGACTCGGAAACTACTGAACAGATTTAGCTGAAATTTACAGGATATGTTTGTTTTGATGTCGGGATGCTAACTGTCTTAGTTTGAAATAGGTAGCGCTGAAACATTTATAAAAATCGAAAACACGCTAATTTCATCGAGAGTTTCTAAGTTTGTTTACAATTTGCTATGAGCGTTTCCGGAAGTCTACGGTATACACATTAATATATACACAAGATTTGATGATGTATGTTTTAAAACTATGGAAACCTCGATCTCTTTCATAGCATAAAATAATCGTTTCAAGGCAATTTTACAAACAAGCTGAAGTTAAAATACGCAATCCAGGTTTGTTTCTTCATAGGATTTCTACTCATTTTGAAATATGATAAGAGAAATATCAACTGGGACGCGACATTAGTAGCAATGAAGCAGTATGTCAACTGGGACGCAACATTAGTAGCAATGAAGCAGTATGTCAACTGGGATGCGACATTAGTAGCAATGAAGCAGTATATCAACTGGGACACAACATTAGTAGCAATGAAGCAGTATGTCAACTGGGACACGACATTAGAAGCAATGAAGCAGTATATCAACTGGGACGCGACATTAGTGGCAATGAAGCAGTATATCAACTGGGACGTGACATTAGTAGCAATGAAGCAGTATATCGACTGGGACGAATTCAATTTTTGTTGGAAGCGTACAACGCGCACAGGGTACAGCTAGTATATATATATATATATATATATATATATATATATCTTATTAGATACTAATTTTAAGAATACTGAACAACCTATTAGAATAACAAGATTAAATAGTAAAATAGTAGAAATAGTAGAAAAAAATAGTAGAAAAAAAGTAAAATAGTAGAAATAAAACTAGAAAGACTTGTATAAGGGAAACAACTCAAGTGGCGCAGTGTACTGCGAATGGCGTTCAACGGAATACGCTGTTGCACAGTGTGTGGTGATTGGCATGGAAAGAGTTGAGAAAAATAAAATTCCTACAAAATATCTTCACCATCTTCAAAATTACATTGGGGACCCTCGTCGGTGCTACAGTGTTCGTACATTGCAGTTGAGATCTTCCTCTGTAAGAAAGAGTACGGAGCACATATGGTTACTCACCGAAGTGCAATGATGATGATCAATCAATCAATAAAACAATGCAGACGATAAAACATAGATCCTGTGTTCAAGTTGAGCATGTAAAAGAACCATTTTCAGTTTAAAGCCAAGAAGAGCAGGCTGGAAAGCCACTGCCTGGGTAAAATTCATTGGAAAGATTTAAAAAATAAAATTCCTACAAAATATTTTCACCATCTTCTAAATGATATCGGGAACCCTCGCGTGTGCAATGGAGTTTGTGCACTGCCACTAAGATCTTTGAGAGTAAGAAAGAGATCGGAGCACACATGGTTATTCACCGAAGTGCAATGTCACTTGATGCCTGACTGAATGGTCCTATCAATCAAACCATTAATAAAGATAAGTTAGTTTTTATTTCAATAAGAACCCAAGTCTGTAGAGATGAATTGATGTATTTTTGTAGCAAGAATTATTTTATCTATTCAGGGTCTTGTTGTGATGTCAGCTGACCTTGAAGAGGTTGTACTCAGTATTCTGAAGGGCAAGATTCCAGGAATGTGGATGAAAAAATCTTACCCATCCCTGAAACCCCTTGGCAGTTATGTCAATGATTTCATGACAAGGCTAACATTTTTGCAAGATTGGTATGATAATGGGCCACCGTCAGTCTTTTGGATTTCAGGTTTTTTCTTTACACAGGCTTTTCTAACTGGTGCTCAGCAGAATTATGCCAGAAAGTAAGTTATTTTATTGTATTTATATCACTTTGTCTTATCATCTGTTTTTTGTATGCCATCTCACTATTCTCATACTTTCGATTAAAAAAAAAACTTCCTGAGTATGATCAGAGAGTTAACTCATTCTGTACTATAGTCTGTCCATTAATTCGTGAGCACGTTTGAAATTGATTTTCTCGAAAACTACCTGTTGGATCTCAGTGATTTTTGCATGCAGCCTTAGAATATCCATGACGCTAAAATAAAGCTAACCAGTAGTTCATAGATGCTACGGATTTTGAAACATCGCAATTCCTTTGATCTTTTATGACAATTGCAAATACGGGGCTCAAATTTTAGATTTTACAGTAATCCTAGAATTTGTCCATGTCAATTCTATTCATAGGTGTATCTCCATATTAACTTGATAGGTCAAGTAATTAATTGTGTTGCCCTTTATGTGCAATCGTGAACTTGGATACAATATGCAACAGTTAGTCCTCCCTTCGGTCACCATTAGACCCCAGGGGGTCTTAACTTCACCACAAATTGTATGATGGTAGACGCATTTGGATATGGAAATGTATCGTTGCTATTTCTCAGTCTGTAATCAAAATATGATTTGTATCATCCCGAATCTGACGATTCCATGAGGTTGATAATTGTTACTGGCTGGACAAATTGTAATCCATCTCGGTGCCAGTACTTGTCTTCCTCTCGGAGCACATGTTCAACACACTTCTTCCAGAACTGCATGTCTATCATTGAGAGGGACTCACGTGTCAGAACTTCAACATCACACATTTTAAACGTCCTGTTCTGTTCGGCAACTTGCCCTTTTACTTTAGCCCAGACAAGCTCTATCGGATTGAGGTGAGCATGATATGGAGGTAGTCGCAAAGACGTGTGGCCGTATTCCGCAATGATTTTGTCAATATGAAACACCTTTGTCTTATTTGTCATCCTCACCAGGTGCAACAACTCGGGTTTCAAATATGCATCATCGAAGCTGACATTTTCCTTAGCAAGCCAAGTCCTAATTTGATCTTTGTATTTGATGCAGTTGGTACTTTGTCTCCGCTGATACTGCGTTGTGATAGGATCATCATCATCAGGTGCCGTCTCCACATCGAAGGTTGGCTGCAATGAATCCCCAGCATCCTCTGTCTTTCGCCTTGGTGTTGCACACTGCCAGACTGTAACCTGTCCATTTCTTAAAGTTTCCTCCCACTTATCTCTCGGTCTTCCTCTTGCTCTTCCTCCCTCAACTTTCCCTCTAGTAAATGTTTTATCATGGTGTCATGCCTTTTTATGTGCCCAAAATACTTTACTTGTCTGAATTTTATTTCTCTTAATAATTGTTTCTTCATGCCTAGTTTTCCTAAAACTTGTTTATTTGTCTGTTTTTCTGTCCATGAAACTCTGCTTATTCTTCTATATATCCACATCTCAAATGCATCAATTCTGTCTTCTAACTGCTTGTTCATTGTCCATGTTTCAGCCATACATTAATATAGGATATATATGCATTTGATCATTCTAATTTTTAGCCTGTTTGTGATTTGTTTGGATGTCAGTAACTTTCTCATACTATTGAAATTATCCTTGGCCATTCCTATTCTCTTTTTAATTTCAGTTATACATCTGCCATCATCTGTTATCATCTGACCGAGATAGGAGTAGCTTTTTACTTGATGTAGTAATTCTCCATGTATTTTTATATT
Source organism: Arion vulgaris (assembly GCA_020796225.1). Lineage (NCBI taxonomy): Eukaryota > Metazoa > Mollusca > Gastropoda > Stylommatophora > Arionidae > Arion > Arion vulgaris. The sequence goes on from CM036774.1 coordinate 12,855,633, forward strand.
CATTTTAGGTTTTTCCATTTCCTTGTTGATTACCATAGTTTTTGTTTTCTGTATGTTAATGTCTAATCCATATTCCTTGCTAGTTCTGTCCAATTGGTCCACTAATTCTTGTAGATCTTGTTCATTTTCTGCTACCAATACTGTGTCATCTGCATATCTTAAGTTATTTATTATTTTTCCATTGATCTTGAGTCCTTGCATTCCCTCTAGTTGTTTGAAGATTTTCTCTGTGTAGATGTTAAATAGGCTTGGTGACAGTATGCATCCTTGTCTCACTCCTCTCTTTATGTCTATGTATGGAGAGTAGCTATTTTCATATTTTATTATTGCTGTCTGTTCCCAGTATATGTTACTTATTAGTCTGATATCATCCCCATCTAGGCCTATTTCTTGTAGACATATGATTAGCTTTTCATGTTGGACTCTGTCAAAAGCTTTGCTATAATCGATGAAACACAAGTAGATACTTTTTGCACTTCTATATGCTTGTCAGCGAGTAGTCTTATACAAAGTATTGCCTCTCTTGTTCCTCTGTTCTTTCTAAAGCCAAACTGTTCTTCTCCTACTATGTCTATCTTGTTTTTAATTCTTTCATGTATGATCTTGAGTAGTATTTTTGTTATGTGGCTCATCAGGCTAATTGTCCTATAGTCTGTGCACTCCTGTGCTTTGGGCTTTTGGGTAGTGGTATGAATATGTGATAGGATGCATTATCCATTACCAAGCATGATGGTCTGTTTAGAATTGGAAGTAGATCTTTCTCCATCCAGTGCCTGAAAATATGTCCATTCATTTCTGTGTGGTAGTCCTACCGTCGGTACTTTTGATTGGAAAATAAGTCCAGCGTCATGGACAAGACCTTCTTCACTGCTTCCTGCATGTGTTAGTATAATACGCTGGCCTTTGCTGCTTGGTATTTTCTTTTCTGTTCACCGTCTACTGATTGCCATTCTTTAGCATTGGTGTGGTGAGCATTGATCCAGGATTTGTCCAAATATACAATATCATAGCCTTGCCTCCGCCGCTCACGGATCTGCCTCAGGTATTTACTTCGGCAGCAATTAAATGTGGTTTTTCACAAATAATATTCCTGCCGCCTATAGTTTTCTGAAGGTGAAGCCCGCGGCTCTTACAATTTTCCATAGAGTACTTTTAGAAATGTCTATGCTGCAATCTGATTGCAGTTTTAATTTCAGTTTCCTGAGAGTAACAAGTTGATTTGTCGCAAACATTTTCAAGAGCTCCGTCTTATGACATCTATGTCAAAGTCGTCAATTGTTCTTTTCCTTCCTTGCTTGACATTAGTGCACTTTGTGTCCTGTTTAATCCATCGGAAAAGGATTCTCTATTCAGACCAAGCACCAGTTGCGTTCGTTTCTCAGGGTTATGAATATCGCAATATAGATGACCTCTCTTAGATTCCCTTAGATTAGAAGTGTTGGTATAGTAAAACTGTAACCTTCTGCATTGTTATAAATGTGCACTTCAGACTCATTATGAATGTGATATCAATGTCAGTTTTGATAAGCCAACAAATATGATACAATAGCTTCATACAAATAGTGAGATACACCTATAACTATACAACGGTATCCCAATTATAACGTCGTATGCTTTCCGCTTTCAAAGTCGACTGGGTTAGGTGCACGGAAATTCATGATGAAAGTGTTGTCTACTCACGATATTTCAATGTTACCATAATGTATTTTTAGAACAACGCGTCTGTGTACCGTAGATCTGTTACTATTGTGTACAATCCGGTGAGGTTGATTTAATATAACCTGAAGAAGAAATATTTCAAACTACATCAAATTTTCTTGGAAAAAAATATTTCTCTAGCGTCATGGATATTCTAAGGCTGCTTGCAAAAATCACTGAGATCCAACAGGTAGTTTTCGAGAAAATCAATTTCAAACGTGCTCACGAATTAATGGACAGACTATAACTGCTGCATTGTACGTCAAGATTGTCTATCAAAATAACCTAACTTCCACACACTATGCCAAGCATTGTTTCATGTAAAATTTAACAAAACTATAAACAAGTTCTACACTAACGCATTCTGTTCCATTTCTGGTATTTATCTTCAGCACAGCTATTTCTAAAATTTCTACATCGTGGTCCGATCAGGAGTTTTTTTAAATTTGTTAATTAGGTGACATTTATGTATTTTTCAAGCTGGACAATATGAGCACAAATTAATTCTGTTGCAACATGTTTTCAATTTGTAGTGATGTGTTAACTTTCAAATATTAACTCTTTCCACGCTAATCGTCGACACTCACAACAGCATATTCCTGTTGAATGCTATTCACCGTACACTGGGCCATATAAGTAGTTTTCCCCATATAAAAGTCTTTCTGGTTTTACTCTACTTTTCTTACTTCTATTAATTTTTAACCTTGTTATTCTAATATGTTGTCCAGTTTGCTTCAAATTAGTATATAATAAGAAAATATATATATATTTATATATGTTTATTTATTAACGAGCAGCTACGTATTTTTAAAACAAAATGCTTTTTTTGCCCCCCTTAACCGTAAAACTGAGGAATAACTGCATACGCAAAGAGTTGAACAGTATTGTTCATCATATTTTCTGCATATAAACTGCTGAAGATAAAATATATAAATATACTAAGATATACAAATCCGAAAAAACAGACAACTTGTCATCTATAGCATCAAAAGTTGGACTGCAGATAAGCTATGATAAAACAAATATAATGAAGACACCTATGGCAAGTAACGCAGATATCACCCTGGAATCTAAAATGATAAAAATAACAGAGCAGTTCACCTATTTAGGTAGCAATTTTTATTGCACAGGAAATGTTAAAAAGAAATTATGATACAAATTGGCAAAACAACATCAACTTTTAAAAGTCTAAATAAAATATGGAACTACAAGTTATATAGTATTAAACTAAATTACGAATTTTCAATTCAAATGTTGTATCAATCCTAACATATGCAAGCGAGAGTTGGAAAATGACTAAAGATATAGAAAGCAAGTTGAATGCATTTGAAAATAGATGTCTGTGAAAAATAATGAATATAAAATGGAACAAATTCAGGAGAAGTGATGAAATCAGATACATGGCTGGTCAACCACTAGTGACAACTGTTATAAGAAAGAGAAGATGGATATAATAACATAACAAGTGCCAGTCATGGATCTAAGCTATCTGAAAATATACAAATAAAACAACATCATCATCATCAAGTAGTCCCTTCTGGAACTTGGCTGCCATGACAGCAGTACTGAAAAACTATATTTTGTGCAAGTTGATCGGCATCAGCAGCAGTCATTCTCAGATCATCAATGACATCTTGTACCCATAATCTTCTAGGTCTTCCTCTCATTTTTCTTCCAGGCATCATTCCCTCCAAAATTATTTTCTCTAGGAAACTAAACAACGGAAAATTGGCTGAAATCGGATCATGTGTCCTAAACGTGTAGAAGTCTATGCGTTTAGGGGCCTACCAAACCAATGTGCAACGTATACACATTCTTGGCAAACATCAAGCATATCACAAAGAGTGATTAAAATTGGTCGTAAAGAATGTACGCAAAGAAGAAGAAGAAGAACAACAGAAAAGATAATTCAGGATACAGCAACCCAGAATCAAATACTGACACATCAGAATGACATATTGCTTTTTGTGAGCAAAGTGTATGCTAGCGAACTAAACTAAGCACCCCAACAAAAATTCTTTCCTTAATTGAATCATTTTCAGCAACTGTAAGGTAAAGGGGGGTTGTTTGCTTGTCTTGTTATCCACGATGGAAGACTGTTGGAGGAGTTCTAGGTCACTACTTGTGTTAGACAAGGATGCCTGCTGCTCCCCTCTTCTTCTTGGTGCTGCTTGATTGGGCTACACACACAGCATATGGCAAGCCTGGAAAAGGCATTCAGTGAACACTTATGTCAACATTAGAGGACCTTGAATTTGTAGATGATCTTTGCCTTACTCTCGCACAGACTACAAGACATGCAGGAAAAAGTAGATGCTCTGGCAGAAGTGCTGCAGCGGGTCGGTCTTAAAATCAGCCAAGAAAAGACAAAAGTACTTCGAAGCAACAAAATACGGGAGACTGGATATTAGATGAGGAAGGATTATAGAAGATGTTGGTGATTTTGTTTACCTCTGCAGTAAGATCATGCAATCAGGAGATATATATGAGGACATTAACACTAGAAAAGCCAGACAAGCCCTTGTTCTCCTGCACACAGTGGGGAAATCTACTACCATTCAACACACCTCTACAACAAAGCTCAAAATATTTAGCTGAAATATGAAATCTGTCTTGGCATGTCTTCAACGTATTCTCATGCAAAGATAAATCTGTGTATAAGAACATGGCAGGAATCCATGATGACCCAGGTCAGGAGAAGAAAAATGGTGATGGGATGGGCATACCCTGTTGAAGACGACACAGTTGAATATCACTTGACAAGCACTTGAGTGGACCCACAAATTAAAAGGGGATGTCTTAAACAGTCCTGCAGATACTGTCTTCTTGAGGAACTGAAGGAGGTTGGACTATCTTGGGAAGTTATAAAGAAAATAGTCAGAGAATGGGAAAAGTGGAGGATAATTGTTGATGTTCTATGCTCCATGAGAAGCAGAGGGGAATAAGTAAGTAATGTCTTACTCTCCCAACTAAGGAACATGAACCTACTTTATACATGTCTAGCATTACTTTTACTGTTATATAATTATTATATGTAGACAAACCTTTAGCACTGCATGAAATATACTAAATAATGTTAACTAATACATCTGTTGACAAGGTTGTGCTGTTACTATCATAACACATTATGGCTTTAATGATTATCTAATGTAGTGAGTCAAGTAGAAAGTAATTCTCTACATGTTTAAATCTAAACAGCAAGTGTCTGTGTTTATTCTACACTGTACAAAATGATGTTTATAATATCCTCATTTAACTCTTTCCGTACGCAGTTATTTCCTCAGTTGTCAGTTATATAAAGACTATCATCATAGCACTTTGGACATGTCCATAGGTGCTCCGATCTCCGCCTCATTAAATCCAGCGTCCTAACACGCCAGTTCGATGTTGATTAACTCTTTCCACGCCCATTTATTTCCTCAATTTTTAAGCAGTTAATTCAAGGAAGTAAAAAAAAAAAAAAAATTACGATCCCAACTACTTATCAATAAATAAACATATATATATTATTATATACTAAATTGAAGTAAACTGGACAACCTAACAGAATAACAAGGTTAAAAAGTACTATAAGTAAAACAGAAGAAGTAAAACTAGAAAGACTTCTTATAAGGAAGCAACTCTATGGCGCAGTGTGCGGCTTAAAGCGTGCAACGGACTTCCGCCATTGCGCAGTGTGCGGCTTAAAGCGTGGAAAGAGTTAATCAACCTCTTTGCAAATTTAGTGTGTCGTTCTTTTCGGGCTGCACCAATATTGATATCAATCTCTCTCAATCTGATCAGCGAGTGGGATTCACATCCCTGAAACTCCTCCATTCTGAAAGACTCTCTCAATGCGTGAAGAATGTCATTTTGATATGCAGCTCCCTCTGATATTCTGACAGCTCCCTCTGATATTGTGGCCAAGTCAGCCAATCTATCAGCTCATCCATTAACCCTAACTCCTGTGTGCCCAGGGACAAAATGAAGGTGGTTTCTCTGATCATTGTCTGTACCAGTACCTCCACCCGGTTTTGTCTCACCATTCCTGATTTGACTTTACGAAACATGCTCATGGAGTCCCTGAGTATGAAAACACGAGAGTAGTTGTGAGATGCCAGCCATTTTGTCAGTTATTCACTGTTAATTCAAGGGAGAAAGAAAAAGCATTTACTCGTTAGTAAATAAACACATATATATATATATCTTATTATATACTAATTTGAAGAAAACTAGACAACCTATTAGAATAACCAGATTAAAAAGTAGTAGAAGTAAAATATAATTAAAACTAGAAAGACTTGTATAAGGGGAAGCAACTCGAATGGCGCAGTGTACTGCGAATGGCTTTCAACGGGAATACGCTGTGGCGCAGTGTGTGGCGACTGACGTAGAAAGAGTTAATCTATTTTTGTTAATGATTCATATTTTTAAATGAGACCAAATAAATGTTCAGAAAAGTATGCAGTTTTTTTTTAAATTCTAGAAAAATACAAAGTCTGTACAGAATATATATATATATATATATATATATATATATATATATATATAAGCCTATACAAAATGACATGTATGATAGTCACTATAGGTGATATATCCAAATGACAATTCTAACATGAAATGATTGAAATATATTATTTTTCTATAGATTTACCATTCCCATTGATTTACTTGGCTACGACTACGATGTACTGGAAGATAAAGAATATGATACTGCACCAGAGGATGGTATGTGTTGGTTAACAGTGATTATGTTCATTTGACACATGTATTCAGAGGATGTTACTTGTCTCGTACTGTGTTTTCCCTTTCATTATTGATATAAGACTGCAGTAAAACTATGTAACAATGGCTATATCATCATCAAATAGCTTGTCCTGAGCAGAACTTTGCCACCCCAACAGTCCTCCGGATTTTCTCTCTCTCATAGGTCAGATGTCCTGCCTCTGCAGCCATCATGTTCAAACCATCAGTTACATCCTGAATCCATCTTATCCGTGGTCTTCCTCTTTTTCTCTTTGCCGGTATGCCTCCTTCCATGATGGTCTTCTGCAGCCCTTTATATGTCCAAAATATCTCAGTTTTCTTTTTCTTATTTGTAGCATCAGCCAGTTTTCTTTGATTATGAGTTCTTTCTGGATAGATCTATTTGTTCTCTTCTCTATCCAAGATATACATAGGACTCTTCTGTAACACTTATATTCAAAAGCACATATGTGTTTTTCCACTGTCTTATTAAATGTCCATGCTTCACAACCATATGTTGCCACTGGGAATATGCATGCTTTTAGTATTATGATGGCTATATGGTTATGTTTATTGTCAGAAATGTTTTCTGGTGACACTACAAATTTTAATCTGTTAATGTTCCAGAGATTTTTTTTTCAAATCCCAGAAGGCTTCTTGACAATGTGGTGAAGGATGTGATTCCACTAGCTTGACTGTCTTTTAATTTAGAGGGGGGCATTGTTGTTATGTTCCTACAACCTCAAACAAATGTATGCTAAAGATAAAAGAGTTGCTTCCCACTTAGCAGACAGGCATATGTATCAGGTTTCATCACAGTAGACATCATATTGATCTATACTTCATTAGTCAGTCAAATCTCTTACCAAGGTGCACTATGGAGAAGTCAAATAAGACATTGGCCAGTATTTTCTCCTGAGCATTGACTACTTGTATAGAGCACAAGTTGTCTCTGCCACTCAAAACTATTTGAGTTGTTAATGTTTTTTATTACAGCAGTCTTTGATCTTTGTTTTTCTATTGCATTCAGTGTTTGATTCAACTCTCATCTTTTCCATTGCATATTTTTGTTGTACTTTTTGTCTTTCATTGGAAGAAGTATATTGATGAAATGTGATTGAAAGAAAACATGCATTCACACATAGACAAAATTACTTTGCAACTCTGTATGTGTATGTGTTACATGAGTACACATTGATGTTATTTTGGTGTCAGACTATTATGTTAATAATTGAACTGTATTTCCAGGTGTGTTTGTGAATGGTATGTTTCTGGATGGAGCCAGATGGGACAGGAAGACTAAGAAACTGAGTGAATCCATTCCTAAACAACTGTTTGATACAATGCCTACGGTAAGAATATTTATGATTATGTGTCTGTATGTGGGGGAGAGACATAGAGAGAAATTAGAATGGCACTCCTGTATTAGATGCCCTGCTGTTTCCTACAGCTAGATGTTACTTATAATAATAAAATAACTGATAATCAAACCAGTCTATCACATGATTAGCTCAGATCACTTTCTCAGCATTTTCCTCAGTGTGCGGTGACTGAGAATGCCATTCAGTTCTGTGTTGGTTTACTATTCTTCTTTGTCTTCCAGCATAGTACTCTTGTCTGACTCCACTGTCAAAACATCTACCTGGTCCTTTGTTTGTCCTTTTCTACAGTAGCCAACCTCTCAATCCTATTGGCCTATTCGTTCCCCTTTCCAAATGTGTGCCTAGACACACAAATCAAACTGATTTTTGTCAGACAATAAATTCTTGAATTTTTGAATCAGACAATAAATTCTAACGGCCCTAAAATACATGGGTAAAAGTCTGTGACTCCAGCCAAGCCATTGCTTTAGTTACTTCCATATCCTCCATTTTCAAGACTACTAGTAGTCATGGCAACACGATAACTATCTCCCTTCACAATACACCCTCAACCTAGGCAGTGAAAGCCAACTCTAAGCTCTACATGTAACACAGAAGATCTATCTGTGTAACTGACAACATTGTCATCAATAACATTCTCAGCAATCAATTTCCTGAACTTCATTCTTCATGACCATCTGGTCTCTTGTCTACATTCTCTATTAAATCTGATATCAATTAATAGGATATATTGCTTCATGCTGGCACTTGTACTACTTCTTCGCTGAGTTTAATGTCCTCAAGTGAACACACCTGTTGAATAATGCCCTTTCCATCCTAGATTTTCCTCTTTTATCCTGCTGTGCTTTTCTTTCCTGATTTCCCTGGATGGTGTGTGTCAACATTCACTATAAGGTAGGCCTGTGCTCGGCTAATCTTTGTTCTGTCTTCCATGATTGGAATGTCAAGGAAGTAACATATCTTCATGCACTGTGTTTTTCTCTTCTGCAACCAAGTATGATGTTCTGAATTTTTGCTAGTCTGTGTAGGACTAAGAGTCAGGACTGCCAAAGCATACTCATTCACAGACAAGACCAGACCATGATATAAGAGAAATAAGTGATACTGTTCACAGTTTGCCAAACTCTTGATCGGACCACGATGTCGAAATTATAGAAATAGATAGCTGTGTTGTAGATAAATACCAGAAATAGATCAGAATGTGTTGGTGTAAACTTAACACTAATTTTACATGAAACAATGATTGGTGCAGTGTGCTGCAGTTATGTATTTTGATAGTCAATCTTGCCGTACAATGCAGCAGTTAGTACAGAAAGAGTACAGTAACTTGCTAATCATACTCAGAAGTTTTTTAAAACCATTACCCACATTGTTGTCATTTCCTTGGTTACACCATGGTCTATGTGCTTGGCTAAAGCAAGTTTAGGCAAAACCACAGCCCTAGGTATTTTATTGCCTGAGATCTGTCCAACACACAACATCACAGTTAGTGTTGGAGTAATGACAATGCAGTTGTTTAGAGAGAACAATGCTATCACCAGGTTAATTAGTTGGGTCCTGCTTCCCTGCACAAGTTCTCTCTGCAACATGCGTGTGGGTCTTACCCTAATGATACACTAACACAGCTGAATGAATGATACACTCACACAGCTGAATGAATGAATGAATTAACTCTGAAGTCGGAGAAGGCCCGCCTGTATGGCGAGGAAACCAATTAAATGGTAAGCAGGCTTTCACGCAAAAATGAGTCAGAAGCACCATACCAGGCGCATGGCTACGCCTGAATTCATAGCGGACAAACACAAAAGTAGAAGAATGAATGAATGACATTGATATCTACCACCATCATAATCACTAGCAGTGATATAATATCTACCACCATCATAATCACTAGCAGTGATATAATATCTACCACCATCATAATCACTAGCAGTGATATAATATCTACCACCATCATAATCACTAGCAGTGATATAATATCTACCACCATCATAATCACTAGCAGTGATATAATATCTACCACCATCATAATCACTAGCAGTGATATAATATCTACCACCATCATAATCACTACCAGTGATATAATATCTACCACCATCATAATCACTAGCAGTGATATAATATCTACCACCATCATAATCACTAGCAGTGATATAATATCTACCACCATCATAATCACTAGCAGTGATATAATATCAACTACCATCATAATCACTAGCAGTGATATAATATCTACCATCATCATAATCACTAGCAGTGATATAATATCAACCACCACCATAATCACTACCAGCAACTAAATATCCTTTTCAATCTCTAGATGTGGTTAAAACCATGCAGGCGCTCAGATTTGCCAGAAACATCTGCATATTTCTGTCCAGTATACAAGACTAGTGAAAGACGAGGCACTCTGTCCACTACAGGTCACTCTACCAATTTTGTCATTGGTATGATGATCCCATCTGATAAGCCTCAACAACACTGGGTGCGGCGTGGTGTAGCTTTGTTATGTCAGCTTAATGACTAATATGATTTTTGTTGGGAGCTGAAGGAGATAGCTAGAGATAGAAAGACTTGACGTGAATTGGTCTATGCCCCAATCTGGGTTAAAAAAGGAGAGAGAAAGAGAGAGAGATGATTCTTGTTGATTAGAAATTGTTGGTTTTGTATTTAGTAGAATATTTCTGAAATGTGTGTCATAAATATAGAGTTTTATTGTAACATTTGTGTAGAGAGCTGATGTATTATAGAATTTAGTGTAACAACTTGCATGCATTCTGAATGTAGAGAGCTGATGTATTATATAATTTAGTGTAACAACTTTTATGCACTCTGAATGTAGAGAGCTGATGTATTATAGAATTTAGTGTAAAAACTTTCATGCACTCTGAATGTAGAGGACAAATATAAATGTCTACACTATGTTAACAGTGTATCATTCTTATACCAGAGCTATAGTGAATGCCATTGACTCCTTGTGGATCAAACGCCACACTATGTGGCCTTGGGTTGGACGCCTTTTTACCAGGAGCCACACTAAAGGGTGTTTTTATTCTAAAAACAAATGGCTTGTAAAAACATGGCTTTTGCTGTGGTCCACTAAAAGTTAACCAGTCAATATGGGCTCGATCTAGTGAGAAATATATACATGTATCCATGTAAACAGATAGACAAAGCCTGGTACCATGGATACGACTGAGATAACTAAGTATATCTGGCCAACAATGGCGGAATGCGGGAGGACCGTTCAGAGTCAGAACGGTTTGATTCTGAACACGACTTTGCTAGCGCATTCCCACCAGGTTTGGTCGGGTATTTTCCGGTTTCGTTTGCCGAGCTACTGAGTTAGTGCTTGAGCAACGCTGTGAGCTGTGACTGTTACATGGAATGCTTTCTGCTGTGTCAACCGTGCGTTTGTTGTGTGTATTAAGAAAATGGCGGATAGCGGTTATGACGAACAAGCTCAATCTGCCGTATGCAGTTATGTTGCGAGTGCAGAAAGCTGAATTTTGCCGTGATTGATGTCCCTTCGACAAGAATTGCAATTCAAGTGATGAACAGTTTTGTGTTGCTACATTCGCGACGGCCATATGCATTATATGCGGTGCAGGTTGCTTTTTGTGGCGGTACGCAGCTGTTTCATTCTGGAATTAGTTCACACAGGAAACTTTTCACAGGTGTTAGCATTTCGTGTGATATTCATTGGCACAGGAACATAGCAATTATGGGGTGACCCGTTGCAGTGAAGTTGGAACCGTACTTATGAACTGTGAACTATGAACTGAGTAACTATTTGATTGTGATGGTATGATTGATTATTGTTCTGCTATTATTTGTATGCTTCTTTCTTTATGTTATTCTACACTCTACTTATGTTTTACAACAATTTCTGGTTAATGTAGATGATGATTTTTGCCATATCCTAGCACTTCACACTTGTTATGTTATTGTAAACTTTGATCCTATCAGGTTAGACATAGCTATTGTTATTGCAGACATTTGTGTTAATACTATTGTGTTTCTATTCATATATTCTATTGTTCCTCTACAATTGTCATGTTTGACAGAACCATGGATGTTGAATGTCATACATTATAAATTAATTTGATAAAATAGTGTATCTATCACTCTGATTTATTGTGACTATTTGAAGATCGTGAGTGTCTGTAGTTTAAGCGGTAGTGAGCTCGATCACCACCCCAGCGTTGCTGGTTCAAACTCCGCTGCAGGCAGTTTGGAAGAAAATTGTCTCTGTGGAATTTTTACAAAAGGTAAAAATAGACCTCAATTTTCAGAAATCAATGGCAAACTACTGAACGTATAAGTGGTGCCTAGAAAATCAACAACTCATTTACTGTGGTTGATGGCTACGTCCTGTAAAGGATATGCCACAATTTTCATTTTTTCATTTGAAGATAAATGTTACACACTGATTTCAAAATGAATTGAGTTATTGTGTACTCTGTAATATGTATAGTTGCAGGGTTAGAATATAAGCACCTCCCTGGTTGTAACTAATAGTAGTAATGTAGTCACAATATATTACATTGTAACATGGCTATATTTATGTACAGTAGTTACATATGGTGGGTGTCTGTAGCTTATCGGTAGTGAGCTCGATCACAACCCAAGAGTACCTGGTTCAAATTCAAGCGGAAATTTGGAAGCAAATTTGTTCCCAAGGATTTTTAACGAATGTAAAACTAGACCTCATCGTTCAGAAAGCACTAGTAAACTACTGAAAGTATAAGTGGTGCCTAGAAAATTGACGACTTGTTTACTGTGATTGATGGTGATATCCTGTAAAGGATATGTCATGATTTTCAGTGACATATGTGTCCTAATATTTCTCTGATGTCTGCATCAGAGTTGACACATTTAATATTTAGCAGGTCAGACAATGTTTTATGCTCCGTGTCGTTCTCAATAAATTTTCCATCTCTTGATGATGATTGCAAGGTAAAAACTTTGTTTATTTTCTGAGTTTTCTAGCTCCATATCTAGAAGTTATAGCTCCATTTGTTTGCTTGATGCTCCTGTCGTAAGACATGCATGGTATTTTCATTGGGAGTATTAGTGCCACCTGCTACTCTCACACCAGAAAACACAACCGTTTGTTCTGTAATTGTTGATTTGTTTAGTATAAAGATTCCTTACATAACACCAGACACTCTAATCCATGATAGTTATTGTTCACTAACCTGATATCATTGCAGTCAGGGCAGACCCATAGGTGCTCACTCTCCCACTACAGATCCATAAGATCGCCCTTCTATATTCTACCTATGCTACTCAATTTGTTTATTATACAAATCACCCTTGTCTTAGCCCTTTCACTTTTATTATTATTTATTATATTATTATTGTTATTTTTAACTACGGACTCATTAACTTTGCAATGCATACTAAATTAGGCAGTATACTGACTTGGCGACATCTTAAAAAATACAATTAGCCAGTATATCGATTCAGAAGGATGAATGGGTTAAGTTAGGTCACAATATCAGTCTTACTTAACTCTTTCCGTGTTTTGCCACACTGCGCCACAGCGGAATTCCGTTGAACGCCATTCGCAATACACTTTGACATACGAGTTGCTTCCTTTATAAAAAGTCTTTCTAGTTTTACTTCTACTGTTTTACTTCTACTACTTTTTAATCTTGTTATTCTAATATGTTGCCCAGTTTTCTTCAAATTAGTATCTAATAATATATATATATTTGTTTATTTATAGTAATGATTTTTTGATTTTTAAATTGCTTTTTTGCCCCCCTTCAATTAACTGTTAAAAAATGGATGAAATAACTGCGTATTGAAAGAGTTAACATAGATCTCATGCAGATACCACATTGATACTTGTACAGTTCAGCATTGAAACAATAACAAAAGTGACTAAACTGAAACAAACAAGAACTGATTGAGATAAACAAACCTGAAAATTGAGACAGAACAGAGATATTTACAATCAAAAACATTTTGTTGACCAATCTCACATTACAAAGAAATTGTTGATTCTACTTATGATGTGATATTTTTGTCTGAAAATTCTGTAAATATAATTTTCTTTTATAAATAATTTCGTGATTAACACAGTATGTTTTATTTATCAATATACATAATATTTCATAATACATAATACAGTTGATGTACGGAACTTGAAGTGGGCAGACGTTCTGGGACAGAAAAATGCTTCAAAGACACTCTTAAAGTGTCTCTGAAATGTTTCGATATAGACATCATGTACTGGGAATCCCTTGCAAGATCGCCAAATGTGGCGCTGTAACAACACAAGAGGCGTTGAGGCACAAGTAAAATGAGCTGCGGAAAAGACAGAACACACAACACGCACATGTCTAACCTTGATCATGTATGCCCCACCTGTGGTAGGGGATTGTGTTCTAATATTGTACTCTACAGTCACCTCCACACACACTAGAGAGGTGCAGCAGCACACATCTGAGACTGTTGTTATCATCGCTTGCGATGGACGGCTATTATTATTATTACTAAATATATATTAATGAAAATGCTGTTTGCTATCAATTTTCTTTTTTTAAAGAGAGTGTTTCTTATGTTTACTGTTTTCTGTGTTACTAAAGACTGTCTTATGTGTGTGCTGTGTTACTAGAGACTGTTTTATGTGTGTGCTGTGTTACTAAAGACTGTCTTATGTGTGTGCTGTGTTACTAGAGACTGTTTTATGTGTGTGCTGTGTTACTAGAGACTGTCTTATGTGTGTGCTGTGTTACTAGAGATTGTCTTATGTGTGTGCTGTGTTGCTGGAGATTTTCTCTTATGTTTAGTGTCACTAGAGAGTATCTAATGTTATTATCTCATTTAGAGATTATTTCATGTGTGTGCCAAGTTACTAAATACTTTTTTTCTCACATGCCACATAAATTCAGTTGGACTCTGATTGACTTTTGTGCAAAGTCATGTTTTCTTATCACCTGTGTCCCTCACCATTCAGGCGAGCTTTTCTTCGACTTCAGGGCTACTTGTAATTTACAATTTCAAGTAAAGGATCAGGGTATTCTGTAGTTGAATCATGTACTGTCTGAACACATAATATTTGGCCAAGCTGGTCTCGGACCTCGAAATTTCCATGACACTTGTTCACTAGTGCAGAGTGTTGTCCCTTCACTATCGACTAGCATTGTCTCATACGTTTTCTATGTGCTTTTCCATTAGAAATTATCTTGTGTGTTATTGTGTCACTGGAGATTGTTTCATCAAAGGTCTGTTCATTAATATCTTGTGTTATAGATTGTTTCATCAAAGGTCTGTTCATTAATATCTTGTGTTATAGATTGTTTCATCAAAGGTCTGTTCATTAATATCTTGTGTTATAGATTGTTTCATCAAAGGTCTGTTCATTAATATCTTGTGTTATAGATTGTTTCATCAAAGGTCTGTTCATTAATATCTTGTGTTATAGATTGTTTCATCAAAGGTCTGTTCATTAATATCTTGTGTTATATATTGTTTCATCAAAGGTCTGTTCATTAATATCTTGTGTTATACATTGTTTCATCAAAGGTCTATTCATTAATATCTTGTGTTATAGATTGTTTCATCAAAGGTCTGTTCATTAATATCTTGTGTTATAGATTGTTTCATCAAAGGTCTGTTCATTAATATCTTGTGTTATAGATTGTTTCATCAAAGGTCTGTTCATTAATATCTTGTGTTATAGATTGTTTCATCAAAGGTCTGTTCATTAATATCTTGTGTTATAGATTGTTTCATCAAAGGTCTGTTCATTAATATCTTGTGTTATAGATTGTTTCATCAAAGGTCTGTTCATTAATATCTTGTGTTATAGATTGTTTCATCAAAGGTCTGTTCATTAATATCTTGTGTTATAGATTGTTTCATCAAAGGTCTGTTCATTAATATCTTGTGTTATACATTGTTTCATCAAAGGTCTGTTCATTAATATCTTGTGTTATAGATTGTTTCATCAAAGGTCTGTTCATTAATATCTTGTGTTATAGATTGTTTCATCAAAGGTCTGTTCATTAATATCTTGTGTTATATATTGTTTCATCAAAGGTCTGTTCATTAATATCTTGTGTTATAGATTGTTTCATCAAAGGTCTGTTCATTAATATCTTGTGTTATAGATTGTTTCATCAAAGGTCTGTTCATTAATATCTTGTGTTATAGATTGTTTCATCAAAGGTCTGTTCATTAATATCTTGTGTTATAGATTGTTTCATCAAAGGTCTATTCATTAATATCTTGTGTTATAGATTGTTTCATCAAAGGTCTATTCATTAATATCTTGTGTTATAGATTGTTTCATCAAAGGTCTATTCATTAATATCTTGTGTTATAGATTGTTTCATCAAGTTAGCTTCAAAATATCAATATCTGTTGCATTGTGTTTACTGTACTTAATTTTACACCAAACAATTGTGAACAAAAATAATCTCAATGAGAGTTTCTACAACATGATGATGTATCTGTCAGGATTGAAGCTCTACTTATCAGATGTCTCAAGTCTGAATCACTTGTGTTAAATAAATATCAGCCTGCTTGCATTGATATCAATAAAAGTTTTGCACTATTTGATTTGTCAGTGTTGTTGAGAGGACATGTGTATAATAAGATTTCTTAGTGTTGTTGAGAGGACTTGTATTTAAAAAGACCATGTGTTATTGTTAATCACTATCAATGTTATATCACATATTATAGTTATTGGTTACTGGTTACTAAACTGATGTTATTGCACTCCGAGCAAACCCATAGGTGCTCAGTCTCCCCCAACAGATATTGAAGAGTATTCAGACTGATGATTCCCATGGATCGTTGATTAAACCCACTCCTCACTCTGCCTCTCAGGCATCCAGTTCTGTTTGTACAACAGGTAACTCCAAACTACTTAAATCACTGAATCGATTCAATATTTTAGTGTCCTCATCCAACAGGCAGTCGAAAGAGACCAAAGAACATCCCCCTTATCCCCCTTCAACTCTCCAACAATTGATGCGGTTGATGCAAGCCTGAACACTCTCTTATTACCGCAAACACCTCTTTAACCAATAACTATTCTTCTGTACGCATGAGAAGGCTGGATTCTTACTGCAGACATGTTGAGAAGGATTCAGGTTTTTGAATAGAAGTGTTACAAACATGGGGAGAAGGATTCGAATCTGGCCAGCAATGGCGGAATGCGGGAGGGCCATTCAGAATCAGAACTGTTTTATTCTGGACACGACTTTGATAGCGCATTTCCGCCATATTTGGTCTGGTATTTTCCGGTTTCGCTTGCCGAGCTACTGAGTTAGTGCTTGAGCAACGCTATGAGCTATGAATGTTACATGGAATGCTTTTGCTGTGTCAACCGTGCATTTGTTGTGTGTATTCAGAAATAGCGGACAGCGGTTATGACGAACCAACTCAGTATGCCGTATGCAGTGATATTGCATGTGCAGAAAGCTGGATTTTGTTCTGATTGATGTTCCCTTCAAAATGAACTGCAATTCAAGTGATGAACTGTTTTTTGTTGACACTTTAGCGATGGCCATATACATTTATGCGGTGCAGGTTGCTTTTTGTGGCAGTGCGGCTGTTTCATTCTGGAATTAGTTCACACACAGGAGACAGTTGTTAGCATTTCATGTGATTTTCGTTGGCACAGGAACAAGAGCAATTACTGGGTGACCCGCTGTGACCCGTTGCAGTGAAGTTGGAACCATACATATGAAGTATGAAGAGAAGGAATCAGACTTTTGAATAGAAGTGTTACAGACATGTTGAGAAGGATTCAGACTTTTGAATAGAAGTGTTACAGATTTTTTAATAGAAGTGTTACAGACATGTAGAGACGGATTCGGGCTTTTGAATAGAAGTGTTACAGACATGTAGAGAAGGATTCAGACTTTTGAATAGAAGTGTTACAGATTTTTTAATAGAAGTGTTACAGACATGTAGAGAAGGATTCAGACTTTTGAATAGAAGTGTTACAGACTTTTAAATAGAAGTGTTACAGACTTTTGAATAGAAGTGTTACAGATTTTTTAATAGAAGTGTTACAGACATGTAGAGAAGGATTCAGACTTTTGAATAGAAGTGTTACAGATTTTTGAATAGAAGTGTTACAGACATGTAGAGAAGGATTCAGACTTTTGAATAGAAGTGTTACAGACTTTTAAATAGAAGTGTTACAGACTTTTGAATAGAAGTGTTACAGATTTTTGAATAGAAGTGTTACAGACATATAGAGAAGGATTCAGACTTTTGAATAGAAGTGTTACAGACTTTTAAATAGAAGTGTTACAGACTTTTGAATAGAAGTGTTACAGACTTTTGAATAGAAGTGTTACAGACATATAGAGAAGGATTCAGGCTTTTGAATAGAAGTGTTACAGACATGTAGAGAAGGATTCAGACTTTTGAATAGAAGTGTTACATACTTTTGAATAGAAGTGTTACAGACTTTTGAATAGAAGTGTTACAGACTTTTGAATAGAAGTGTTACAGGCAAGGTTGAGAAGGATTCAGACTTTTCAATAGAAGTGTTACAGGCATGTGCTAGTAATTTCTTTCACAGAACATAAAACTAATATGTGTCAACCGTGCATTTGTTGTGTGTATTCAGAAAATAGCGGACAGCGGTTATGACGAACCAACTCAGTTTAATGATTATGAACAAGTAAAATATTATAAGCAAGTAAAATATTGTGAACAAGTAAAATAGTATCATCATCATCATCAGGTGCCATGCCGGCTGGCGAAGACGATCAATGATCTCCACAAAGATAAAATAAATTAACTTCAAAGTTGAAAGAAACTACTGTTTGCAGTGGTGAAATTATGCAAGTTTGTAAGGTTTAACTCTTAGTGGACCAGAGCAAAAGCCATGTTTTTACAAGTCATTTGTTTTTAGAATAAAAAAACGCCCTTGGGTGTGGCTCCTGGTAAAAAGGTGTCCAACCCAAAGCCACATAGTATGGTGTTTGGTTCTCAAGGAATTAAGCATACAGTGAGACACTTTTAAAGATTATCTTGCTCAAGTAACAGTCATGGGTAGTAGCAGAAGATTAGGACAGAGAAAGTCATGGACTGATAACATTTTTTAAAAAGCTGAGGATAAAGAACATTAGTAGGTTTAGTGTGCTGGTTTGTTCTATTGTGACACATCTACAACCGGTAATATGACTTTTTTATTTTAACAGTCAGTCATTTTAAAATGCAAACATGTCATTATGAACTCAAAAAGAGCAATGTTCAATACAATCTTTCTCTGCACATTATGCTACCAGTGTCAACCTGAATGCTGACATCAAATGGTAGAAGAAAACTAGTCATGGCAGAGATGAAGTGTATATGCAGAATGCTGGGGGTAATAAGAAGAGACCGGTTGAGAAATGAAGACATCAAGAAAAAGTTGGGTACAACATCAGTACTAAACTTCATCAAGTAACAACAAATTAAATGGTTCGGCCACGTAAGCAGATTACCAGCAGACAGTACACCTCAAAAGCAATGTTGCTCCGATACAATGGATACAAAGCAAAAAGCCGACCACGCAAAAGATGGACCTCAGAGATAACAGATGCGATGAAAGACACTATTTATGTGGCGCACACAAAAGTCTGTTCTAGAAATCTCTTCTTATCCTGATGCTGTGAGACAAAACAGGATTAGAGAAAAGAAAAGACAGTAATTTGGCAAGTTTGCAACTGTGATAACTTCTCAGTTTGTTCTTGTTTCTCTTGCCTTCAAACTGATCTATAAGTCTCTCTTCAAAAGATTCTGTATTTTTTGTGTAACGTTTTCCATCTAGCTTGCAGATATCCTAATATCTGAGCAGTGGTCTGCCTTAGAGCATCTTCTCTTTCCAAAGTTCACAGAATAGCACTTGTTGGGTTTTGCTGCCTTTATCCATTCTTCTCAGATGTTCCAGTCATTTTAGTCCTTTACATGCAGACTTTTCGTGATCAACTAGTGATCCATCTACGTAAATCACAACGTCACCTTTATTGCAGTTTTCAATAAGTTAAAGATTATGAACAAGTAAAATATTATGAACAGTTTAATGATTATGAACAAGTGAAATATTATGAACAAGTAAAATAAAATATTATGAACAAGTAAAATATTATGAACAAGTAAAATATTATGAACAGTTTAATGATTATGAACAAGTAAAATATTATGAACAAGTAAAATATTATAAGCAAGTAAAATATTATGAACAAGTAAAATAAAATATTATGAACAAGTAAAATATTGTGAACAAGTAAAATATTATCATCATCATCAGGTGCCATGCCGGCTGGCGTAGACGATCATGGATCTCCACAAATCTCTGTCATTGGTGTTTGCTATCAACTCGGATGTTGACGCTCTACCGTGCCATGAAGTCAGGCTATCAAAAAATTTTCTCTCTGTCTTCCCTTGTCTCGTCTACCCTCGATTTTACCGGTTGTCACAATGTGTTCTAAGCCTCCCCTCCTCATCACATACTCAAAATATTATAAACAAGTAAAATATTATAAACAATTAAAATATTATAAACAATTAAAATATTATAAACAAGTAAAATATTATAAACAATTAAAATATTATAAACAAGTAAAATATTATAAACAAGTAAAATATTATAAACAAATAAAATATTATAAACAAGTAAAATATTATAAACAAGTAAAATATTATAAACAAGTAAAATATTATAAACAAGTAAAATATTATAAACAAATAAAATATTATAAACAAGTAAAATATTATAAACAAATAAAATATTATAAACAAGTAAAATATTATAAACAAATAAAATATTATAAACAATTAAAATATTATAAACAAGTAAAATATTATAAACAATTAAAATATTATAAACAAGTAAAATATTATAAACAAATAAAATATTATAAACAAGTAAAATATTATAAACAAGTAAAATATTATAAACAAGTAAAATATTATAAACAAGTAAAATATTATAAACAAGTAAAATATTATAAACAAGTAAAAGATTATGAACAAGTAAAAGATTATGAACAAGTAAAAGATTATGAACAAGTAAAAGATTATGAACAAGTAAAAGATTATAAACAAGTAAAAGATTATAAACAAGTAAAAGATTATGAACAAGTAAAATATTAGGAACAAGCAAAATATTTTTTCTCTGTGTTCTCAGTAATGTTCGTTTAAGGGTTTTCCTAGGATGCCCACTGTTTCTTAAACCCTTTGCCTCCTACTGTTCAATGTCTGCTTTGTGATTTTTTAATCATTACTTCTCTTATACCTTACATATCACCATCTTATCTTTCTTATAACATCTGTTACTGTTATAAGAAAGAGGAAATTGATGACCAAACAATACTTTGATTTTATCACAACATTGGAATTAGAAATTTACAATTTATTATTAAAATTATATCACATGATATAAGTAGAAGAATGTAGTGGAGTAAATACAGAGTTGAGTAAGATAACAGATGGATGGAAGAAAAGAGGGGTGTGAAGAAAAATGAGGGGAGGAAGAAAGAATACATGCATCAAATAATAAAGAAGAATTTTTGTAGGAGAAACAAAAACAGAAATTAAAAACAAAAAACTTACAACTATTATACTAACACAACACATGTCTTCACTAAGGTGGGTTTTTTTGGTGTCAAATAATACAACTTATCAATCATGGCATTCAATTTCTTATATCAATATCAACACTGAACTGTTATGTTTACTAATAAATTTATCATGTTTTTTTCTCATTGATTTTTCAATATTTTCTACCAGTCTGTATGATCTGGCCAGCAATGGTGGAATGCGGGAGGGCCATTCAGAGTCCGAACTGTTTGATTCTGAACACAACTTTGCTAGCGCATTTCCGCCATGTTTGGTCGGGTATTTTCCGGTTTCGTTTGCCGAGCTACTGAGTTAGTGCTTGAGCAACGCTGTGAGCTATGACTGTTACATGGAATGCTTTTTGCTGTGTCAACCGTGCGTTTGTTGTGTGTATTCAGAAAATGTCGGACAGCGGTTAGGACGAACAAGCTCAATCTGCCGTATGCAGATTGCGGGTGCAGAAAGCTGGATTTTGTCGTGATTGGTGTTCCCTGCGACAAGAATTGCAATTCAAGTGATGAACAGTTTTGTGTTGCTACATTAGCGACGGCCATATGCATTTTATGCAGTGCATGTTTCTATTTGTGGCGGTACGTGGCTGTTTCATTCTGGAATTAGTTCACACAGGAACTGATTTATATTATTTATATGAAATTTATATTATTTCACAGTTGTTAACATTTCGTGTGATTTTCATTGGCACAGGAACGGAGCAATTATGGGGTGACCCGTTGCAGTGAAGTTGGAACCGTACTTATGAACTATGTCAGTCTGTCTAAAAGTATCAAATTATCATTTGATTTTATATCCTTTTTTCACACCTCTTCATTTTATTGAGTGATTTATCCTGGACAGCTACTGACATTAGCCATGGCTCAAACAACACTTAATAGTTTGATTAATTGATTGATAATTGATTTGATTGATAATTGATTGATCATCATCATTGCACTTTGGTGAGTAACCATGCATGCTCCGATCTCTTTCTTACACAGGGAGATCGGGAGTGCATTTTCCGTAGCACCGGTGAGGGTTCCCGGTGTAATTTAGAAGATGGTGAAAATATTTTGTAGGAATTTTATTTTTAATATTTCTAATGAATTTTGCCCTGGCAGCAGCTTTCCAGCCTGCTCTTATTAGAAGTTAGGAGCTCGCGTATCGTTCCAAAGGTACTGGGTCTGCTCCATCGTGGAGCCATCAGGATATTTGTCCAGAGATCCTTGATCTCAGTGTAGGTGAGCTCAAGTTCCTAGTCCTATCGGAGACAGACAATAAAACGCAGGTTCCGTGTTCAAGTTGAGCGAATAAAAGAACTTAGTAGTTAATGAGTTAAAGTATGATCACTGTACAGAGAAAACAGATCAGGTAATGGTACATATTATTGTTTTCTTTGATTTTATTGAAAATAGAATAAATAAGATTTCACTACAACCAAAATGTGTATGCACACATACACACACATAGACACGTGTACACACGCACACACTTGAAGCACACACATACATACGCACACACTAGAAATACACACATACATACGCACAGACTAGAAACACACACATACATATACACACACTAGAAACACACACATAGACATGCATGAATGATCAGGATTTCAATAACGATTCATTCTAATATAGATAACAATTACACAATCAATGTGTACACAAATATGTCGTATGGCATTAACTTTGGAACAACGATTTCGTTTTAGAGTAGAAACTGGAATCAGATCTACATACAACACTTGCATATCTGATGTCTAGTAGTTCTTCACATACAGACAACCAACTAGTAGTTCTTCACATACAGACAACCAACTAGTAGTTCTTCACATACAGACAACCAACTAGTAGTTCTTCACATACAGACAACCAAACTAGTTATATTCTTCTTCTTCACCCCTATGTAGGCATAGGTCCGCAACCAAGGTCTTCCAGGCTCTCCTATCCAAGGCTATCTTTTCCAGATCTTTCCACTCTCTCCCCATTTTCTTGCATTTCGTCTCCAACTTCAGTCTCCAGGAGTTCATGGGTCTTCCCTTACCTCTATTGTCCTGGAAGTTCCATCAGAGAGCCTGTCTCGTGATGCTGTTATGGGGTTTCCTCAGTGTATGTCCTATCCATCGCCACCTTCTGCTCCTTATCTCTTGTTCCACCTGCCGTTGTCTCGCTCTATCCCACAGTTCCTTGTTTGTGGTCCTATCATACCATCGTAGAAAACTAGTTATTTGTCCAATGATAATTATATGCCCTGAAATGCTTCGATATTTACACTACATGCTGGGAACACCTGGCAAAAGATCGCCATATGTGCCACTGTAACAGCACAAGAGGAACCCGCATAGCTGAGAATCAGCGTGCCGTTGAAGATCGCCATATGTGCCACTGTAACAGCACAAGAGGAACCCGCATAGCTGAGAATCAGCGTGCCGTTGAAGATCGCCATATGTGCCACTGTAACAGCACAAGAGGAACCCGCATAGCTGAGAATCAGCGTGCCGTTGAAGATCGCCATATGTGCCACTGTAACAGCACAAGAGGAACCCGCATAGCTGAGAATCAGCGTGCCGTTGAAGATCGCCATATGTGCCACTGTAACAGCACAAGAGGAACCCGCATAGCTGAGAATCAGCGTGCCGTTGAAGATCGCCATATGTGCCACTGTAACAGCACAAGAGGAACCCGCATAGATGAGAATCAGCGTGCCGTTGAAGATCGCCATATGTGCCACTGTAACAGCACAAGAGGAACCTGCATAGCTGAGAATCAGCGTGCCGTTGAAGATCGCCATATGTGCCACTGTAACAGCACAAGAGGAACCCGCATAGCTGAGAATCAGCGTGCCACTGTAACAGCAAAAGAGGAACCGCATAGCTGAGAATCAGCGTGCCACTGTAACAGCACAAGAGGAACCCGCATAGCTGAGAATCAGCGTGCCTGTAACAGCAAGAGGAACCGCATAGCTGAGAATCAGCGTGCCACTGTAACAGCACAAGAGGAACCCGCATAGCTGAGAATCAGCGCTTAACAGCACAAGAGAACCGCCATAGCTGAGAATCAGCGTGCCACTGTAACAGCACAAGAGGAACCTGCATAGCTGAGAATCAGCGTGCCACTGTAACAGCACAAGAGGAACCGCATAGCTGAGAATCAACGTGCCGTTGAGGCATAGAGAAAATGAGCTGCGCAAAAAAAAAAAAAAACACATAACACCCACATGTCTAACCTTGATCATATATGCCATTCATCTTGTATGTAACATGTGATACGAAAGTTATTGTAAAAATTCAATAACTAATTCTAACATTGTATGTTATACGAACTGTGGTTGATGGCTACGTCCGGTGAAGGATATGCCACGATTTTCATTTTATACAAGACTTGTGACCCTTGTTGAGGAACCAAATAATTGATAAGCTCTGACCTTTTTTTTTATATATATATTCAAACAATACTAAATCACAACAAAATCATAAACATGTTCATGTATATAAAAATTATAAATGCATCGAAATCAATGTTGATATTATCAACAATATTGATGACACAATTTGTTGTCCATTATTTTCAGTACCTTCATTTTTAGATCTTGTTATGCAAACATCACTTTCACAAGACTTTGGACATTTCTCTGACATAAATGCTTTGTAAACATCCTGTGTACAATGTCCTAGCTGCTTCCACTGTGGACAATACGCCCTAAGGTCCCGACATTGGGCAACAGGAATGTTTCCTCCGCTGCATAGAGAACATGCTTCCTTGCAATAAGTTTGGACATAGCTATTAGTCAAACAATAGCCTGCATCAGCCCATGCTTGACAGTATTTGTTCATATCTGTGCATGGCATTGGTGTTGGTTTTACTGTAGGTCTGTTTGAAGTTTTTACTGTTGGATGTTGTGTTGTTACTCGGATTTCTGTACCGATACATTTCTGAGTAGGGCTACCACGGCACACGCACTGACAATCTTTGCCTACAAAACCGTCTCCTGGACAAACAATATTCTGATCGCACTTTTTGTTACAACTGTACATGATATTAGCAAGTTTAATGTCATTGAAGCTAAGTCCCTCGCGGTTGCCAATGACTTCTTGGAATGCTGGATTTCTTGTCCTGATTGTGTACTGGCGTTTCAGAAAATGCACGTCCTCCGTAGTGCATAATGCTCGTATAATCGTACGGTACATTATAAGTAGACACAGCCGAATATGGATACTTTTGAAAATTATGATTCAGATTAGGGCTAATGATATTGTCATATTGAATGGTAATGTAGTCATCTCTGTCTGGTCGATTCTGTTCATGATAGAAGCCAACTGCATGTCCAATTTCGTGAGCGATGACTCCCTTTTGTCTGCATCCACCGGCCAATGCAATAGGATGTTTTCCA
Organism: Arion vulgaris; assembly: GCA_020796225.1. NCBI lineage: Eukaryota > Metazoa > Mollusca > Gastropoda > Stylommatophora > Arionidae > Arion > Arion vulgaris. Next base: position 12,881,411 of record CM036774.1, read on the forward strand.
CGATTCATTCCCACATACGAGGAGCATCCAGTTCCGTCTTCGAAACTGACAAAGTTAGAATCGCTACTGCGTGCTGGTGAAAATGTAATACAAGTATAATTTTTCCATTCATCCATGGCCTTATAGACTTCAGTCATATCTGCATCTGAGAACACGGATTTGTCAATTACAAACGGAATTCTATTATCAGTCCAACGATATGTTGCTGGTCCTATTGCTTTCCTTTTTGTCCGTGACGAGTCCGATCTGGATCTGGATTTACTTGGTTTGTTCTGAAAATAGAAAAACAATCATCAGTTAATGACTACAATAGATGCGTGAAAAATGAAAATCGTTGCATATCCTTTACATGACGTAGCCAACAGTAACAGTAAACGTTTCGTCGATTTTCTAGGACCACTTATACGTTCAGTAGTTTGCCATTGCTTTCTGAACGGTGAGGTATATTTTACAGTTCGTAAAAATCCAAGGGAACTAATTTGCTTACAAACTTGCCCGCCGTGGAGTTTGAACCAGGTACGTTTGGGTTGTGATCGAGCTCACTACCGCTTAAGCTACAGACGCTCACAATAGCAAAGTAGGTGGTAATATTAAGAATCATATTAAGAAACATATCTCCAATACAACTATATTCTTCTCTGGCACCATTTTTTATTATGAACGTTTTGCAAGGATTTTATAACTAGTCTACATATGAAATAGATCATTAAGGTGACAGGATCAGAATTTAGTGCAAATCAATCCTGTGTGTCAACATCTGCTACACGAAACAGTCTTTATAGTTTATATCGTAGCCTCCGATAACCATACCGCCAACGGAAACATGCAAAAAATCTTGGAAATAAGAGCACAACCATCGCGTGTATCACATTCCAGTGTATATAAACGAATTCATTTGAAAATCAACACAACATGTTAAATCTAGTTTAGAGTTATCTGTAGTTTATATATACTCGACGAAGTAACATGGAGTAAAAGTGAGAAAGAAAACAGTATTACTTTGAAAAATAAGTGAAATATATTAATTGCTGTTTGCGTTCCCTATAGGATAAACACTTTTTAAACCGCTCTTTGTCATTTGTTTATCATTTGAGCTGCATAGCAATACGTTGTTGTGTGGTTTTCATTGGAACTGATTGATAAATTGATAGCACCATCATTATTGCACTTTGGTGAGTAATCATGTATGCTGCTATTTTTATTACGCAGGAAGGTCGCAGCTGCAGTGCACGAACTCCGTAGAACCGGCGAGGGTACCCGATGAAATTTTGAAGATGGTGAAGATATTTTTGTAGGAATTAAAAAAAAAATTTGTTCCACGCTTTAAGCCGCACACTGCGCCACGGCGGAAGTCCGTTGCACGCTATTAGCCGCACACTGCGCCATAGAGTTGCTTCCCTTATAAGAAGTCTTTCAAGTTTTACTTCTTCTGTTTTACTTATAGTACTTTTTAACCTTGTTATTCTATTGGGTTGTCCAGTTATCTTCAATTTAGTATATAATAATATATATATGTTTATTTATTGACAAGTAGTTGGGATCGTTTATGTATTTGTATTTTTTTACTTCCCTTGAATTAACTGCTTAAAAATTGAGAAAATAACTTCGCGTGGAAAGAGTTAATCTTTTTCAAGGAATTTTGTCAAATCGAAAATGCAAAATGAATACAAAATTACTGCCTCTTAAAAAAGGATGTTGCATCGAGGCTAAATGATCGTTATCACATTATGCCAATGGTTAAGGGTTGGGCTGCGATATTTTTTATTTTTAGCTCCAACACATCAGATTTCACATTAGTTCGGGTATCATCTACGTCATGCTCAGTCAATTTAATAATATCTGATTATATGAGACATATACACAACACTGTGCAACAATTCGGTAACAGTGTGACAACAAAAGAAGAAGAAGACGATAAGACATATATTTATTCATTGTTAGTTCTGTGTTACATCGGATATATTTGTTCAAGTGTAGAATCTACTGGTATTATTGTTATCAATCTAACAGCGTACTTACATAAAGTGCTTGATACTGTTGTACTGTCATCATCATGTCTAGCTCTACACGAAGCTGGTCTCCGGAGATATCGCTCATAAAATCAAAGTCAGTTGCATGTTTTGATGATCCTGCGATCAATTCATCGATTGTTTTAGCGGTGACTAGTCCCAGGATGAAACATCCCTAATTAGGAAATAAAGCACAATTAATAGACACGTCATTTATACAGTTAGGCTGAAATGTTACTAATGTATAGTACAATATCACTAAGCTACATCGACTGAAATGTTACTAATGTATAGTACAATATCACGAAGCTACATCGACTGAAATGTTACTAATGTATAGTACAATATCACTGAGCTACATCGACTGAAATGTTACTAATGTATAGTGCAATATCACTGAGCTACATCGACTGAAATGTTACTAATGTATAGTACAATATCGCTGAGCTACATCGACTGAAACATCATTTTTGTTTCTATATTCATCAGTGTTTTGTAAGACTTAAGACTTAAAACCCTTAAGACTGCAAAACCTTCACATTGACTTCAGTTTAGTAAAATGTTATAAATCTCTGCAGCGAAAGTTCTCAGTTTATCTAGCTTTGACAATCCCGTGACTTGTTTGTTCTTATGTTGAACATGTTGTTCTCATTTATTAATGCCTCAGAATCCTTTCCACGCCTTTCGTCGCACACTACGCCACAGCAGAATTCCGTTGAACGCTATTCGCCGTATACTGCGTCATTCGAGTTGCTTCCTTTACAAGAAGTCGTTCTAGTTTTACTTCTACTATTTTACTACTACTACTACTTTACTTCTACTATTTTACTTCTACTATTTTACTGCTACTATTTTACTTCTACTATTTTACTGCTACTATTTTACTTCTACTATTTTACTGCTACTATTTTACTGCTACTATTTTACTGCTACTATTTTACTGCTACTATTTTACTTCTACTATTTTACTGCTACTATTTTACTTCTACTATTTTACTTCTACTATTTTACTTCTACTATTTTACTGCTACTATTTTACTGCTACTATTTTACTTCTACTATTTTACTTCTACTATTTTACTTCTACTATTTTACTGCTACTATTTTACTTCTACTATTTTACTGCTACTATTTTACTTCTACTATTTTACTTCTACTATTTTACTTCTACTATTTTACTTCTACTATTTTACTTCTACTATTTTACTTCTACTATTTTACTTCTACTATTTTACTTCTACTATTTTACTGCTACTATTTTACTTCTACCAGTTTACTTCTACTATTTTACTTCTACTATTTTACTTCTACTATTTTACTTCTACTATTTTACTTCTACTATTTTACTTCTACTATTTTACTTCTACTATTTTACTTCTACTATTTTACTTCTACTATTTTACTTCTACTATTTTACTGCTACTATTTTACTGCTACTATTTTACTGCTACTATTTTACTTCTACTATTTTACTTCTACTATTTTACTTCTACTATTTTACTGCTACTATTTTACTTCTACTATTTTTTAACCTTGTTATTCTAATAGATTGTTCAGTTTCTTCTTAAATTAGTATATAATAAGATATATATATATATGTTCATTTATTGACAAGTAGTAATGATTTTAATGCAAAATATTGGAGCGAAGAGCAAGACATATATTAGAGCCCCAGTTAAGCAATAGCCAGTTTGGGTTTAGGAGGGGTAAGAGCTGCACAGACGCAATATTTACACTAAGACAGATCTGCGAACAAGCAATTGAATACAATCAAAGTAAACAGCTTATATTTATAGACCAAGAAAAGGCATTTGATAGAGTAAACAGGTGCAAACTATGGAAGATCCTTGAAGAATATGGCGTCCAAGGACAACTATTAGGTAACATCATGGCCTTATATCAAGATAGCCAGAGTACAGTAAGAACTACAGAAGGAATGACTGACTGGTTCTCCATTACATCAGGTGTTAGACAAGGTTGTGTCCTTTCACCACTACTCTTTATCGCATATATGGATAAAATAACTCAAGAGTCGAATTCAGATAATGATGAAATAAATGAACTACTTTTTGCAGATGATCAGTGCCTGATACATCAAAATGAACAAGATCTACAACATCATATTGACACTTTGAACAATAATTGTGTGAAACATGACATGAAAATCAACAACACTAAAACAGAAATAATGAATATGGGAAGAAAACATAATAATCTAGACATCCATGTCAATGGCACTAAAATAAACCAAGTGAAAGAATTCAAATACTTAGGAAGCATATTCACAGAAGACGGAAAACTAGATAGAGAGATAGAGGCTAGAGTACAAAAGCAAATGCTGTAACCTACCAGCTAGCCCCATTGTTAAGGCACCCAAAAATTTCACAGGCAGCTAAGAAACAAATGATCAACAGCATTTTTATACCTACTTTGTGTTACCAGAGCCAAACATGGACATTGAGCAAAGCGCAGTCACAAAAATAACTACATGTGAAATGCGTTGCCTGAGAAAAGTTACCAACAACACAAGAAAAGACAGAATCACCAACATCAGCATAAGAAAGAAAGTTGGCACAAAACCGTGCTTGAATTATATAGATAAACAAAGAATGAAGTGGTTTGGCCACTTAATAAGAATGCATCCAAACTCCACAGTATACAGAGTCTTCTACAACAGAACATCGGGAAAGAAGGCAAGAGGAAGACCACGGAAAAGATGGTTAGATGGCGTGGCAGCATCCTGTGAAAGGGCAAAGATAACAATCACACAAGCCACCAGAACAGCGCAAGACAAAACAGAAAACCACGACACTGGGCAACAACCCGGTAGCAGTGTGACGACAAAAGAAGAAGAAGTAATGATTTTGTTCCTTTTTTTTGCCTCTCATTTTAAAAATTGAGGAAATAACTGCTCGTATATTTCAATAAAATTTGTTATGATCTAACAGTCAACTATTGTCCTGAAAAAATGAATAAAATAAACACACAATTATCAAGAAAATGGCACACAAACTTACCAAAGATAACTGGAAAACAGCTTGCACAGATTTGGAGAAAAACAACATAATGACTTGTAGGTTTGAAGATAATTCGTTAATTAAAACAATATTTCTTCACTTTAAACGTGTTTATTTACTTTTGTTTACAATATTCTGCTATGTTAATCAAGAATGTTAATGAGTATTTCTGTTTTCTATTAATGTTCTTCTAAGTTATTGTAGTAGTTGAGAAATTCAATTATTTTTTAGCCTGTAGCGACTGTGATAAATATCAATGAATATTTGTCTTTCTGTGGTTGACTGATGTATCTAGCGTTCATTACATGTTTTATATCACAACATCAGGGACGGATATGACAATTGGTCATAAGGGGATGAGCAGATTTTTGGCTACTTCAAGTATCCACTTTTCCGGAACGTTTCAAGTACTTGTCTTTGTAGTCGTGTTCAAAATACGACAACAACATGTACCGCATAACCGAAAAAAGATGTATACTGATGATTGGCTAAATTTCCCAAGCGTTCTTCTGATGACTATCTGACTCACCAGGATGTTATAAGCGTGGACGTACTGAAGGGATTGCTCACATTCCTTAGTGGACAAGAGGTCAATGTACATTTGTCCAATATTGTCAGTAACACAGTTTTCTTTCAGGAAAGGGGGATAAATCCGATTGTATTGAAACTAAAAACATTTGAAGCGTGTTGGAAACAATTTTAACAAGATACGAAATCAAATATTACACATTTAGTATTTAGCCAGGCTATCATTGTGTGCATAGTTGGGCGGTGGAAAGGGAGAATAAATGAACCTGTCATTCAAAACATCATGTTATTTAAAGAATAGAAAACACCGACACTATGAACACACTTAATAAGGACATTAGTATATATAGTTCATCATATCACCAATACATTCTACAATGAATTATATGACACGTAGATATTATAGGGAAATGACAAGGCAGACCATCGACCAAACATGGATCATTTTTCTTCTTTTTATTTTCTTCAATCCTTTTTTGTCTCTCAGCCTCAGGATAAGAATATATTTATAGAACGGGCATTTGTGTGCATTTCATAAACAGTGTCTTTCGCCACCTCTGTTGTAATCTCCGCCTACAATCTCTGAGGTCCAACTTTTGCGAGACTGGCCTTTTGCTTTGTATCCACTGTATCGAGTAACATTGCTCTTTGAGGCGCACTGTCTATTGGTAATCTGCTTATGTGGCCAAACCACTTAATTTGTTGTTTCTTGATGAAGTTTAGTACTGATCTTGTACCCAGTTTTTTCCTAACGTCTTCGTCAAAACCATAAATAGACAAAGTTGTTAGTATACAAGGTATAAAAACAGATTCTCAAAAAACAACTTCAGAGAAGATTGGCTGAACCGATGGGCTATGGGGACGACTGGTCGGGTTATGTTTGCAGAAATGAATAGACCAAACCCTAAGGACAATAGAAATCTACTACAACGAAAAGATCAATGCACTATCTTTCAGTTAAGAACAGGACATGTTGGACTGAATTACCATCTAAACAGAATAAAACCCACACACCTACCACACTGTAGAAAGTGCAGTCATTCATGTGAGACTGAAGTACAACCTACACAGAATAAACCCCACACACCTACCACACTGTAGAAAGTGCAGTCATTCATGTGAGACTGAAGTACAACCTACACAGAATAAAACCCACACACCTACCACACTGTAGAAAGTGCAGTCATTCATGTGAGATAGTACAGCATATCTTGAATCAATGTCCTGGTCTACGTAAAGCTATACAAGAACTTCATCCACCTGACCCATCTGTTCATAATACCCTTTACACTAGTCTTCCACAATTACAGAAAGCATGCAGATTATAAAATTTGACATTGACTGCTCAAGAGTTAAAACTCGCAGCCATGGTTAGAAGAAGTAGTATTCTAATTGTTGTTTTCCTATCAGTTCAATTGCATACGTTTTTTTTATAGTTGTTTAATGTTTTGCAAGGCCATGTTTGTTCTTCTTTTCTTCTTCTTTTTCTTTAACGCTCCATATCGACCACTTGTTAACCACTCTTTGTGATCTGTATGTGATCTGAGTCTAAGAGCGGTTGTGCACGGTGCCAGTTATGCGTCTATAAGTATGCCAGCACATCTGATTTCTGCAACGCTTCTTATTTACTAGGGTAGCTTCCTGGGTAATACACCTGGGAAACTTGATCCAGTGACCATGGGCATGCGAAGCAAGTGCACTAACAACTACGCTATCGATGCTCTACGGCATAGATTCCTAAACTTTTTCGGCCAACCGCCCACTTTCATGACATAAACTTTGTACCCTTCTCCCATTATAACAGTTTGCCAACCCCCTTCCATATATATAATGCTCTATTTTCACCTTGACATAGAAAATTGATATATATTTCTGTCATACATGGCCAATTTTTAAATGATTATATACATGAAATAGAAAATTGATGAAAAATGGATCGTATAAGATGGCATATAATGAATTAAAAGCAGAATTCAAATTGTTTGATTATTCAATCGGAAAATCACGAAAAAACCAACCCAAATGCTCTGAAGCCACTATCGTCCTCTGGAAGGCTTCAGCGCCCACTAGGGAGGTGCGGTACCACCACTTTGAAACTCATGCTCTATAGATGCATGTTTATCTCATACGTATGACATCAATGACACAATATCTCATCAACATAAATAATCAATATGTTTATCTGTTGGTCATGTTGTTGTCGTGGAATGAGCAGGATGTGACTCAGAATGTTAAAAGAATACCTAACATCAACGCTCTAAAATGCTCATTAAAGATGTACTTGAAGGACAAATTTGACAATAAAATGGCGCGTGCGTACATGGGGATTGTCGGTTAAGAGTGAGTCATCTCAGCATTAGAAGGATATCACATTTTATTGGATTATAAACTGGGTTCAAATTGTATCGAATGACGTCGGAAGAACCCTTACAATAGGATCGTGCGGTCTATTTAGTTTCAAGTAGTTGTACTATTCATTACTTTGTAACTAAAACGTATTAGCAATGTTATTTTATTGATTGTCTGTGAGCTTAAGCGGTAGTCAGTTTGATCACAAACCAAACGTACCTGGTTGAAACCCCGCGGCGGTCAAGTTTGGAAGCAAATTCGTTCCCTTGGATTTTTAAGGAAGGATATAAATAGATCTCACCGCTCAGAAAGCAATGGCAAACTACTGAACGTATAAGTGGTGCCTAGAAAATCAATGACTCGTTTTCTGTGGTTGATAGCTTCTTCTTCTTCTTTTGTCGTCACACTGCTCCCGGGTTGTTGCCCAGTGTCGTGGTTTTCTGTTTTCTTGCGCTGTTCTGGTGGCTTGTGTGATTATTATTTTTGCACTTTCACAGGATTCTGCTGTCATCTAACCATCTTTTCGTGAGTCTTCCTCTTGCTTTCTTTCCGATGTTCTTTGCTAGAAACTCTGTATACTGTGGAGTTTGGATGCATTCTTATTAGCCTTTCCTCTGTTTATTTTGACCTCTGGACGCATTTCTTTTGCGATTCAAATTTAACATTCAATGTCAATCAGTTTAAACCTTTATAACTCTAGTACTGTTTCTCTAAAGTATGACATGTTATATATTAAATTATTATTAATTTGATGTGGAATACATTAATATAATAATATTTACATCAGGTGATATACGTTTGAGAAAATTAGATTATTGTAGTATAACTATTTAAAAAAAAAAAAAAAAATCATAACAAATATTTTTACTCTTGTGTTTGTATTAATAATAATAATTCCTCTCGTACCGTTATACGTTATATAGGGCCTGCAAGTAACTTCTCCATACCGCTCTATCCTGGGCAACTCGCTCAATCTCCTCCATGGAACTGAGACCGATATTTCCTGCCTCTCTCTAGCAAAGTTCCTTCAGAGTCTCCTTAGGTCGATCTCTCTTTCTTGAACCCTTTGCATCCCACTTCATGTGTTTGTATTACATCTTAATATTCATAGATGTTTCCAGAAGTAGCGGTTAAATGAAGATAATCCATGTGCGAACATATTCTATAAGTTTCATCTAACTAGGTGCAGTAGTTTTATAATATTCACTTTTTAGTGCGGACACGTCAATACATGGAACGTGGAACGCCCATTCTTTAGATACAGTTAGTACATTAGATTTACAACTATCGATACTGCATTTCATAACAATCAAATGTCATTATTACCATCAATTAAACTTCTTCATTACTATCACAATTAATAATTTGATCTAACGTACTCAAGATTACAATGTAAAAAACTAACATCGTCGAAATCATTAACGTTTCAAAAATATATCGCGAAAACAATAATACACTGCGTTCCTTCTTTCAAATCTTTGTTAAATGGAGATAGTAGTGCCTACATATATGTACTTTCCGTTTCTGAGAGTTTTTAACTTCAGTAAAGGGGTTGTAAAGATACATTTGTTTCCGTGAACGGACATCCAAAGCCGATATATCGGTTTTGCGACATCATAGGACATTACTCTGAACCGATTTTCACTCTGTAGTCCGTTAGGTCAAACCACTTCATTCTTTGTTTCTCAATGTAATTCAAGCAAGGTTCTGTGCCAACTTTCTTTCTTATGCTGATGTTGGTGACTGCCTTTTCTGGTGTTGTTGTACTTTTCGTGGCAACGCCTTTCACATGTAGTTATTTTTGGTGGCTGCGCTTTGCTCATTTGCCCATGTTTGCTCTGGTAACACAAAGTAGGTATAAAATTATGTTGATCATCTGTTGCTTAGCTGCCTGTGAAATTTTTGGATGTCTTAACAATTGGGTTAGCTGGTAGGTTACAGCATTTGCTTTTGGCACTCTATCCTCTATCTCTCTATCTAGTCTTCCGTCTTCTGTGAATATGCTTCATAAGTGTTTGAATTCTTTCACTTGGTTTATTTTAGTGCCATTGACATGGATGTCTAGTTTATTATGTTTTCTTCCATATTCATTATTTCTGTTTTAGTGTTGTTGATTTTCATGTCATGATTATACAATTTTTGTTCAAGAGTGTCAATATGATGTTGTAGATCTTGTTCATTTTGATGTATCAGGCACTGATCATCTGCAAACAACAGTTCATTTATTTCATCATAATCTGAATTTGACTCTTGAGTTATTTTATCCATATATGCAATAAAGAGAAGTGGTCAGACGACACAATCTTGTCTAACACCTGATGTAATGGAGAACCAGTCGGTCATTCCTTCTGTTTCTTACTGTACTCTGGCTATCTTGATATAAGGCCATGATATTATACTAATTGTCCCTGGACGCCATATTCTTCAAGGATCTTCCATAGTTTGCACCTGTTTACTCTATCAAATGCCTTTTCTTGGTCTATAAATATAAGTTGTTTACTTTGATTGTATTCAATTGTTTGTTCTCAGATCTGTCTTAGTGTAAATATTGCGTCTGTGCAGCTCTTACCCTCCTAAACCCAAACTGGCTATTGCTTAACTGTCGCTCTAATATATGTCCTGCTCTTCGCTCCAATATTTTTCAAACATTTTTCCTATATGGCTCAAAAGTAGAGATACCCTGTATGTTTCACACTCTCTTTTGTCTTCTTTGTTCTTCCGTATTGGGACTATAATAGCTCTCTGCCAGTCATCTGGAGCTTCTGTGCCTCCTAAGCTATGTTAAAAATTCTGGTCAACCATGTTATTGCTGTTGTTTTACATGCAAGTAACATTTCTGTTGTTATTCCATCTATCCCTGCTGCCTTTTTACTTTTGCTTTGATTTAGTGCCATTTCAACTTCGGATTCTAAAATATTCAATTGTTGTTATTTTCCATGTTTCAGTTGAAATGTTTCTGTACCTTGTGTTTCGCAGTTTAACAGTTCCGTAAAATATTCTGTCCATCTGTCTATATAAGTGTTTATTGAGTCTGCAGTATCCGGTGCGTAGTCGAAATATAATGACCTGGTGTGTTCTGCTTGGGTCTTTGAGGAGTCTTTTCCATAATCAAGGCCAGTATTTGTCTTCCAGTCTCCAGATTTTCGCTGTAGAGGTTTTGACCTCTTGAAAAGACAGGGGTTGGTATATTTGCTCTTTGACACTACCCTCCTTAGCTAAGACATCGCACTCTCCTAGCCTGCAATGCCACAGTGAGATGGAATCCACTGGAATGAATTTCTGATTTCTGAAGTTGAACACGTTCTCTTTTGGTTTGTACTGTGCTGTCAGCAGTTTAGCCTCCAGGGCTTGGATAGCTGACAGTGAGTCTGTAAGAAATACCATCTTGCCTGCAGGTGCTTGCAAACTTATTCATGTGCTGTGCTGCCATCAGAAGGGCTAAGTGTTCTGCTTTGTAGTTGGAACATATTCTTCCAGTAGGGCCGCTAAAGACACAGTAATAGCATCTGGAGTGTCTAATGACACTCCTGCTCCACAATTCATAGTTTGCCTCCATTGCCGATCCATCTGTGTAAATTCTTATCCAGCTGTCTTCTGGAAACATGTAGTGGAGATGTTCCATTGTAATTGCTTTCTTCACTAGATTGGGCTCGGCATCTTTGCTTAACAATTTAGGGATAGAGGTTGAGAAGTTTAGTGCTACTGAGTCTGGTTCAGTGATCAAAAGTAATTCTTCTGGTATGAAGTTATGATTTAGTAGTTCCAAATATGACTTTTCTATTTCTTTTTGCTTTGTGGTTTAGATTTGTACGCTTTAGTCTTTTTTTTGTCTAGTCGCCATTTTTCATGTAGTGGATCGTGAGGAATCCTTTTGATTCTTTCAGTCTGTAGAATCCCTTTTTTCCTATTTATATTCAAAAGCACATATATGTTTTCCACTGCCTTATTAAATGTCCATGCTTCCCACCCATACGTTGCCACTGAGAATATGCATGATCTTAGTAATCAGATCTTGTTTTCGTATCAGTTCCGTTCCATGCTGATTTTAGTTGCTTAATGTTTTGTAAAGCCATGATTGTTCTTCTTTTAATTTTATTCATCCTATATGTTACTGAAGTCATTATATTATGTTACTGCAGTCATTATGTTATGTTACTGCAGGCATTATGTTATGTTACTGAAGTCATTATTTTATGTAACTGAAGTCATTATTTTATGTAACTGAAGTCATTATTTTATGTTACTGCAGTCATTATATTATGTTACTGAAGTCATTATATTATGTTACTGCAGGCATTATGTTATGTTACTGCAGTCATTATATTATGTTACTGAAGTCATTATATTATGTTACAAGTCATTATGTTACTCAAGTCATTAGGTTGTGTTACTGAAGTTATCATAAGTTCAGCAAACAAGCGGTTGATATCAATCTAAGATGACACGTGAATATACTTCACCGAACGTCTATCACTTTGATGTTGAAGTATAGCGACGACAGAGATATCGTTCACAACTTACATAGCATAATTGTTTATGTCAAATGTCGGTGTCGTGACCCTGTTGTCTGAAGTTTAGATGTACACGATTTCAAGGCTTTATTGAGACTTAATTCATAATACATTGAAGAAGTTTTTAGTCAGACAACTTAGACAATGTAACATTCAGTCAACGACTTGAGAAAACGAAATAAATAATAAATGCATTCTCGTTTGTGAGATTCATATACATCATACCAGTCTGACATCACGAACATTGTCTGAAATGTGTTGTCCTCACTGTTATCTTGTTTCATATACATTACACCAGTCTGACATCATGAACATTGTCTGAAATGTTTTGTCCTCACTGTTATCTTGTTAAGTAACATCTAGCATATATGGATAAATACGATTCTCTACAGTCGCATGTTTATCTCCTCCAACATAACTAACTTTGTACATAAAGGCGTTACTTTTTTCTCCTCAGTGTACATCGAAATGAGGGAGAGCTCAGACGTGCGGTTTAAACAGCATTACTGTTGAATTTTCATCAGCGACACATGTTTGTGCAGTTGACAGACAAAGACATATTAAAACCGTTTATTGTGATTAGTGTGTTGATCAGTGTGATACAGTAAGAAGCTGTGTTAAGCATTTCAACGATGGAGAGATGTTGATCAATCATATATGTATGACAAACCACTAAGTGGAAAGCTTGTGACTGTAAGTGATCAGTTTCATCAAGATCAAGTTAAATAAATGATCCACAGAAATCTCGCATCAACAAAGACAAATTGTTATTGAATTCTTCTTCTTCTTCTTTTGTCGTCACACTGCTACCGGTTGTTGCCCAGTGTCGTGGTTTTCTGTTTTTGTCTTGCGCTGTTCGGTGGCTTGTGTGATTGTTATCTTTGCTCTTTCACAGGATTCGGCTACGCCATCTAACCATCTTTCCGTGGTCTTCCTCTTGCCTTCTTTCCCGATGTTCTGTTGTAGAAGACTGTATACTTTGGAGTTTGGATGCATTCTTATTAAGTGACCAAACCACTTCATTCTTTGTTTATCTATGTAATTCAAGCACGGTTTGTGCCAACTTTCTTTCTTATGCTGATGTTGGTGATTCTGTCTTTTCTTTGTTGTTGTAACTTTTCACAGGCAACGCATTTCATATGTAGATTATTTTTGTGACTACGTTTTGCTCAATGTCCATGTTTGGCTCTGGTAACACAAAGTAGGTATAAAATTATGTTGATCATCTGTTGCTTAGCTGCCTGTGAAATTGTTGGGTGCCTTAACAATGGGGCTAGCTGGTAGGTTACAGCATTTGCTTTTGTACTCTAGCCTCTATCTCTCTATCCAGTTTTCCGTCTTCTGTGAATATGCTTCCTAAGTATTTGAATTCTTTCACTTGGTTTATTTAGTGCCATTGACATGGATGTCTAGATTATTATGTTTTTTTCTTCCCATATTCATTATTTCTGTTTTAGTGTTGTTGATTTTCATGTCATGTTTTACACAATTTTTGTTCAAGGTGTCAATATGATGTTGTAGATCTTGTTCATTTTGATGTATCAGGCACTGATCATCTGCAAACAACAGTTCATTTATTTCATCATTATCTGATTTTGACTCTTGAGTTATTTTATCCATATACGCAATAAACAGTAGTGGTGAGAGGACACAACCTTGTCTAACACCTGATGTAATGGAGAACCAGTCGGTCATTCCTTCTGTTGTTCTTACTGTACTCTGGCTATCTTGATATAAGGCCATGATATTATCTAATAATTGTCCATGAACGCCATATTCTTCAAGGATCTTCCATAGTTTGCACCTGTTTACTCTATCAAATGCCTTTTCTTGGTCTATAAATATAAGCTGTTTACTTTGATTGTATTCAATTGTTTGTTCATAGATCTGTCTTAGTGTAAATATTGCGTCTGTGAAGCTCTTACCCTCCTAAACCCAAACTAGCTATTGCTTAACTGAGGGCTCTAATATATGTCTTGCTCTTCGCTCAATATTTTGCAAACATTTTTCCTATATGGCTCAAAAGTCAGATACCCTGTTGTTTCACACTCTCTTTTGTCTCCTTTGTTCTTCCATATTGTGACTATAATAGCTCTCTGAGTCCTCTGGAGCCCTTGTGCCTCCCAGGCTATGTTTAAAAATTCTGGTCAGCCATGTTATTGCTGTTGTTTTACACCATAACATTTCTGTTGTTATGCCATCTATCCCTGCTGCCTTCCTTCTCTTGCTTTGATTTAGTGCCATTTCAACTTCTGATTCTAAAATGTTCAATTGTTGGTATTTTCCATGTTTCAATTTAAATGTTTCTGTACCTTGTGTTTCGCAGTTTAACAGTTCCGTAAAATATTCTGTCCATCTGTCTTTAATATCTTTGCTGTTGGTAATAGGTTTCCTAGACTTGTTATTTACAATGGTGACTGGATTGATTTTCTTCTCTTAGCCTCATTGCCTTGATGCTTCTGTAAAATTTTCTTGGTGCCTTAGTGCATCGTTCCGCTAAATGTTCTCCATAATTTGCCCAAGATTCTGATTTAGATGATTTTACTTTATTTTTACTATTCGTTCTTGCTGTTCTGTATTTGGTGTAGTCTTCATCTAATTTTGACTTTTGCCACCTGTAAAAACACTTTTCTTTTCTTGTATAGACCTTTTAACTTCTTCATTCCACCATGCTGTGTGCTTTCTGTGCTTATTTAACTTTTTAAGCCCACAATTTTTCTTTCACTCCTCTCTTTAGCCTGTTACGCCCTTATGAGCGTTTAGGGCACAACAAAGCACACCATTCTTCCCTGTTCATTGCCTTCCTCTGTATTGTGTTCCAGTTATGATTCATTTCTTTCAGTTCTTGCTCTATCGTTCTCCTCCAGGTCGTCTTGGGTCTTCCACGCTTTCGCCTACCTCTGAGTCCATCTCAGCAGTTTTCGTGTCGGAGCCAGTCTCCATGCGCATCACATGTCAATCCATCTCCAGCGTCGTCTTCGGATGATAGTGCTCATATTCTCTTGTTGGCATCGTGCAAGCAATTCTTGGTTCGAGATAGTAGTCGCCAGTACACCGTCAGATTTTTCGCAGACAAGTTGTATGAAAGGTGGAGAGTCTGGACATATCCTGTTCTGTCATTCTCCAGCATTCCGATCCGTACAGCAATGTTGACAGCACACAGCTGTTGTAGATACTAGTCTTGGTTCTGATGCTGTATTGGGCAGATTTCCAGGCGGTCTGAGGGTCATGAATGCACTTCGTGCCTTACTCAGTCTGCTTTTAATGTCCAGATCCAGCGCTCCTTCATTGCTAATAACACTTCCAAGGTATGTGAAGCAGTTTGTATCTCGGAGGGTTTTACCTTCTAGTTTGACTGGTGCTGTGGTTGCTATGTTCAGAGTCATTACTTCAGTTTAGTTTTCTTCTGATTTATTTTCAGCCCAACCATCTCACTATATTGGTTAAGGCGGCAGGTCTTTCCTGGATATCTCTATGTGTATGAGATAGGAGTGCAATGTCATCTGCAAAATCTAGGTCTTCCAGAGTGGATGTGAGCGTCCATCTAATACCTCTTGCCTTATCTTCCGTTGTTTTACGCATCACCCAATCTATGACAGTGTTGAATAATAGGGCTGACATAACACATCCTTGTCGCACTCCTGTTTTTACTTCAAACTTTAGTTCTGAAGTTTCAACACTGCATGCAAACTTGCTGTAGCACTTTTATAATTATATAAACACAGTGGGATTCCATACCATCTTAAGATACGCCATAGACTTTCGCGTGTATGCTATCAAAAGCTTTTCAAAATCTACAAAGTTGATATAGAGTTTGCTTTGCCATTCTGTGCATTGCTCTATAATATTTCTAGAGAGCAAATATTTGGCCTATACAGCTCCGTCCTCTGCGAAATCATGCTTGTTCCTTTCTCAATTTCTTATCCACAGCATCAGTAATGCGTTGTACGATGATTTTGCGTAAGATTTTACTTGGGACAGAAAGCAGTGTTATTCCACGCCAATTATTACAATCAGCAATGGAGCCCTTTTGGTATCTTGATGATGACTCCTCTGTTCCATGCATCAGGTATTATTTGGGCATTCCATATAGTAGTAAACAAGGGTTGCAATATATTAGCTGCAAGTTCTGGGTCTATTTTGAATAGTTCTGCGTTTAAGTTATCATTCCTGGTGCCTTGTTGTTCTTAAGAGATTTAATAATGCTTAATGATCTCATCTCGGCTGGGTATTTCAATGCCAATTTCTAATTCCTCTGTTGGTTCTGGTATGTCTGCTGCTACTACCGTTGGCGGTGGTCTGTTTAGCAATTCTTTAAAATGCTCTGTCCATCGTATTTCTTGTTCCTTTTCCGTTGTCAATAGTATTCCATTCTTATCCTTTATAAGTATTTGATCTCCTGTAATGTTTCGCTTATTAACTTTGTAATTTTGTACACTGTTCCTAATCACACTTTTTGCTGCCTCTTCTGCCTGATACTGCAGGTCTTCAACATACATTCTTTTGTCAGTCTCACAGCCCGTTGATTTCTTTACTTGCGCTTTTGTACTGTTCTTGGTATCTTGCTTTCAGTCTTTCAGACTTTGCTTCTAACAATTTCTTTTTAATATTCTTCGGCTGTCTATTATTTTCCATGTTGTTGGTGTTATCCATTCTTTTCTTTTCTTTGTGCGTATCCTAGACATGCTAATGCTCTTGCTATATAGATGCTATGTTGTCCCATGTTCTATCTATGTTGTCAGTTTCATCCGTATTTTCATTACTTTCTGGAGCTTGGAATCTGTTCTTATCTGCTGTATAAACTTATCCCTTACTTCCGTGTCTTTTAGTCTATCCAGATCGAACCTCTTTTGGAAGTTTTCTGTTGTCCTGTTTTCTTGTTTAAGCATTGACATAAGCTGTAACTAGGTGGTGGTCCTACCAACATCTGCACCTCTCTTGACTACAACATCTAGCAGCGAGCGTCTTCAGGGTCCATTGATCATTATATGGTCTATTTGGTTTTTATCTCTGCCATTAGGGAATACCATGTTAATTTGTGGATATCTAAATGTTGAAATAGGGTTCCTCCTATAACGAGATTGTTCATGCTGCAGAAGTTTACTAAACGTTCCCCATTTTCGTTCATCATACCACATCCATATTTTCCCATAGTTCTATAACTATGCGTGTTGTCTTGTCCGACCTTCGCATTGAGATCTCCCATAACAATGATAACATCGTGGGATGGTGTCTTGTCTAATTCTGCTTGTAGATTTTCGTAGTACGAGTCTTTCTTTGTATCCTCGCTATCATTAGTTGGCGCTAGCATTGTAGGATTGTGATGTTTGTATGCTTCCCCTTTAGTCTGATCTTAATCAAGCCGCTGCTGATAGGTTTCCATTCTAACAGACACTTTTCCACGTCTTTTCTTAGGATTACTGCTACTCCTTCATGGTGTAGGTCATCGTCTCGTCCAGAAAAAGGACTGTTTCACCTGTTGCAGTGGTACTTCTTCCATTTCCTGTCCATCTGCTCTCGCTAACCCCTAGGATATGTAGATTATATCTTCTCATTTCTGCTGTTATTTGTGATAGTTTTCCAGTTTAGTACATTGTTCTTACATTCCAGAATCCAATTCTGGTCTTGGTTTTGGCATTCAGGCCTTCGTCCTCATGAAAGTAGCTTCCTTTCGGCTTTCACCACTTCCAGTCATATGAGTCAATGACTCTGGTAGCCCTTCATGCCCGTGAATAGGTTGTATGTTTGTTGTTGTTTCCGTAACTTTAATTTTTTTAAAGGATGGGATCGTTAGTCCCAAGCACCCAGCCTGGAGGACCAGGAGACCATGCTTCGTCTGTCCCTCTTCAGTGACCTTTCCGGATTAGGTAACCCTTCTGGAACATAGTTCCCGCCGTCCTAGCTCACTGTATCATTGGAGCACTCAAGCCTCCCCACCACTACAAGGTAATGGCCTCATGGGAGGTTTCTTTCCTATATCCATGATATTTGTTTTGAAGATTTGCCATTCTTTATTTATGTTGCTTACTCCCTCTAGGGTGTTAAAAGCTGATGTAACTGCTCCTTCAATTTGATTCCTAGTTTCATTATCATTAATGTTATTGAATTAGACATTTCAAAGTAGAGAATATGACAATTATTGTTATTGAATTAGACATTTCAAAGTAAGTATGACACATAATGTTATTGAATTAGACATTTCAAAGTAGAAGTATGACATATTATTGTTATTGATTAGACATTTCAAAGTAGAGAATATGACACATTATTGATTGAATTAGACATTTCAAAGTGAAGTATGACACATTATTGAATTAGACATTTCAAAGTAGAGTATGACACCTAATGTTATTTTGAATTGCGTAAGTTTGTGAAATAATACCATCGCATGCTGTCTGACGAAATGAAAGCTGAAACAGAGTTCGCATTTCTCATGAAATCCTACAACGTTTTGAAAACGAAGATGAGGACCTCTTAATAAAGATCATTACAGGCAATAATACTTGTCCATCATTAGGACCAAGAAAACGAAAGATAGTCCATCTTCTTCTTCTTCGAACGCTCCATATCAACCACTTGTTAACCACTATTTGTGATTTGTATGTGATCTAAGAGCGATTGTACATTGTGCCAGTTATGCGACTATATTAGGCCAGCACATTCGATTTCGACCACGCTTTTTATTTACTAGGGTAGTTTACCTAGGCCCCTACTTCAGTCCCTATTATGGCATGCTTTGTAGGTAACAGTGTTCTATTCTTTGCTCAACTTGAGGAGCCTGGCAACACACAAACGACAGTCCATCTAACACCATCGTAAGCAATAAATCAGTCAAACACCATCGTAAGCAATAAATCAGTCTAACATCATTGTAAGCAATAAATCAGTCAAACACCATTGTAAGCAATAAATCAGTCAAACACCATTGTAAGCAATAAATCAGTCTAACATCATTGTAAGCAATAAATCAGTCAAACACCCGTAAGCAATAAATCAGTATCATCAAATTGTAACTAATCAGTCAAACACCACCGTAAGCAATATCGTCTAACATCCACTGTAAGCAACCAATCAGTCAAACACCACCGTAAGCAATAAATCAGTCAAACACCACCGTAAGCAATAAATCAAACACCACTAAGCAATAAATCAGTCTTACCATCGTAAGCAATAAATCAGTCAACACCGTAAGCAATAAATCAGTCAAACCTGCACCGTAAGCAATAAATCGGTCAAACACCGCCGTAAGCAATAAATCGTCAAACATCACCGGCAATAAGTCGTCAACACCACCGTAAGCAATAAATCAAACACCACTGTAAGCACAAATCAGTCTTACACCACCGTTAGCAATAAATCAGTCAAACACCATCGTAAGCTACAATCAGTCAAGCACCACCGTAAGCAATAAATCAGTCTAACACCACCGTAAGCAATAAATCAGTCAAACACCACCGTAAGCAATAAATCAGTCAAACACCGTAGCAATAAATCGTCTAACACACCGTAAGCAATAAATCAGTCAAACACCACCGTAAGCAATAAATCAGTCAACACCACCGTAGCAATAAATCAGTCAAACACCACCGTAAGCAATAAATCAGTCAAACATCACCGCAAGCAATAAGTCAGTCAAACACCACCGTAAGCAATAAATCAAACACCACTGTAAGCAATAAATCAGTCTTACACCACCGTTAGCAATAAATCAGTCAAACACCATCGTAAGCAATAAATCAGTCAAGCACCACCGTAAGCAATAAATCAGTCTAACATTCACCAAGCAATAAATCAGTCAAACACCACCGTAAGCAATAAATCAGTCAAACACCGTAAGCAATAAATCAGTCTAACACCACCGTAAGCAATAAATCAGTCAGCACCACCGTAAGCAATAAATCAGTCTAACATCACCGCAAGCAATAAATCAGTCAAACACCACCGTAAGCAATAAATTAGTCAAACACCGTAAGCAATAAATCAGTCTAACATCGTAAGCAATAAATCAGTCAAACATCGTAAGCAATAAATCAGTCAAACACCACAGTAAGCAATAAATCAGTCAAACACCACAGTAAGCAATAAATCAGTCAAACAATTAGAAACTCAAGCCTCGGGTGGGACATAGTTTTAAAACCAAAATGTGTTCTTTATGAACAGGTTTAAAACACTATAAGTATTTGTAAAACATTATAGTACTTTGATGGCAAAAATGTGTTTACTTGCGTGGTGATTTTGTAACTAGTTGGGGAGATTTGATACTAAACTTTGTATGTATATTTCTTTTTCTATATCAATAAATTATCTTTTCCGGTGCTAAATGATTAAATAATTAACTAAATGTTAAAGAGAATTGGCTTATAAACAACATACTATACAGAAAAATTAGATACTTTGGTCCCATTAAGCGTCACGATGTTCTGGAAGGAACAATATTAGAGGGCAGGGTCACAGGACGCAGAGGCAGACCAAGAAGAAGATGGCTACAAGATATTAAAGAAACCTCACGGAATATGACCATCGACGAAGTGGGTGAACTAGCAAGAGACAGAGTGAATTTCAGATGCACTGCAAAGAGAGCAACGTCCTATAAAGGGTACGCATCTTGATGATGATCTTTTCCCGCTCATTTTCTATTTAAGTAAAGGCAAAACATCAGCCAGGTCGTCGTGTAATTGAAGATCATGTTTCAGAACAATTATATATTTGAAAGAAAGATCATTAGAGAATTGTCATGGCATTTTGCAGACACGAAAAACATGTCAAATAGTACATGAGAAAAACAAGTCATTCATTTTGGAAATTAGTTTCAAAAGAAATCTAAAAACAAATAAACAATCAGTCATTTAGACTCAAGTTCTTCAGTTTTACATAAGAGACATTAACTGAGATATGGAAGCAATTCATGTAATACAAATAAACAGACAGTTAAATCTTTGGATGTCACAAAAATGTGGATTTGTAGCAGTATTCACTGTCACTTAGGGGCAGTGTGTAATGTGTTCGGAATCCCTGAACTTGGTATTCACTGTTACTTAGTGGCAGTGTGTAATAGTTTTGGAACTCTTGAACGTGGTATTCACTATTACTTAGTGGCAGTGTGTAATAGTTTTGGAACTCTTGAACGTGGTATTCACTTTTACTTAGTGGCAGTGTGTAATAGTTTTGGAACTCTTGAACTTGGTATTCACTGTCACTTAACGGCAATGTGTAATAGTTTTGGAACCCTTGAACTTGGTATTCACTGTCACTTAACGGCAATGGATAATAGTTTTGGAACTCTTGAACTTGGTATTCACTTTTACTTAGGGGCACTTGATAATAGTTTGGGAACACCTGAACTAAATGTAAACAAACGAGACAGCTCAACAGAACAATTAACGTGAGCTGATTTAGGATTTTGGGCGACATTCGAGAAAATCTGAGACGTCTATGTAGGCAGTTGAGAGAACAGTTTATCGAACATTCGAAGATTTGGACGAACGAGCACGGCAGTAAGAAGGTGGTAGGTGATAGATAGAACCTACGGGTTTTCTTTTAGTATAAGAATCATATTTACTCTTTATTTCTTTGTGAAATAAAGAATTGTAGACTTCAGGTTTTGACTGTATGCTTATTATTTATAAATTGTCGCAAGTTATATCGTTCAGCCATTGTCATTTGCAAAGTTCAAAATATAAATGCTGCAAGTTGAAAGCTAACATTGAAGAAGTATATAGTATCTGGCTCTCTAGTAAAAATTACGAGGGTCGCTCTGCAGACAAAAAGAGGGCAGCAGTTTGGTAAAGAGCTCTACCGATGTGTGTTGCATGTCGACACCATATTGTGAAATATTCTATAGTCCGTTCAACAACTCATGCCCACAGTCATGACTTCCGAGTAAGTAGGGGGACGGTTGTCTCTGACTAAAGCATAAGTGTTAACTGTAATAAGACTTATAACCTCTGTGATTGTCTCAGACCTGTCGCTGGGTCTGTCTCTACGCATGTCTCCATCTGCTGTAGACTACACTTTCTGAATAGTCGAATCTTTCTGTGTGTGTCTCTTCACTCTTTCTGACTGGTGAATATTGACTGTTGAAGTCTAACTGTCTCAGGACTACCTACACTGACTGTCCCTTTGGTCTGTCTCAGCCCCTCTGAATCGCTGAATCAATCTGTTCTTTAATGTTGTGTTCTCTAGATAGTATGTGTATCTCTTCTACTCTGTCTGCTAGCGAATATTAGCTGTGTGTGTCTCTTCACTCTTTCTATGTGTGTATATATATATATATATTTAACATATAATAATAATAATTCCTCTCGTACCGTTATACGTTACATAGGGCCTGCAAGTAATTTCTCCATACCGCTCTATCCTGGGCAACTCGCTCAATCTCCTCCATGGAACTGAGACCGATATTTCCTGCCTCTCTCAGCAAAGTTCGCTTCAGGGTCTCCTTAGGTCGACCTCTCTTTCTTGAACCCTTTGCATCCCACTTCAATGCCTGCTTTGATATTCGTTGATCATTTCTCCTCAAGGTGTGCCCAACATATCTCCATCTTCTCTTTCTTATAACAGTTGTCACTAGTGGTTGACCAGACATGTCTCTGATTTCATCACTTCTCCTGAATTCGTTCCATTTTATATTCATTATTTTTCGCAGACATCTATTTTCAAATGCATTCAACTTGCTTTCTCTATCTTTAGTCATTTTCCAACTCTCGATGGCATATGTTAGGATTGATACATCATTTGAATTGAAAATTCATAATTTAGTTTTAAAACTATATAACTTGCAGTTCCATATTTTATTTAGACTTTTAAAAGCTGATGTTGCTTTGCCAATTCGTATCATAATTTCTTTTTAACATTTCCTGTGCAATCAAAATTGCTACCCAAATAGGTGAACTGCTCTGTTATTTTTATCATTTTAGATTCCAGTGTGATATCTGCATTACTTGTCATAGGCGTCTTCATTTAACCTATACACATTTAGAATATGGAGCATGAGAAGAGAAAGTCCTAATGAGCAAAGGAATGTAGTGCGTTGAGTCCATTAGGTCCCAAGGTACCATATAACAATATAAAACGATTCTCTATAACAAATCAACTTCGATCAAGAGGAACATGATCGGATGGCTGTGACCTGGACATCGCGAGCTCCCAAGTCGTCCGTTCCATTGAAATGCGCGGCTACAGGGGTTACGAAGCATTGGCGTATATCACATAAGTAGTGGCCGAAACGGTCACCTAGCATTTTGACAGTTTCGCCAACAAACGCCCCTTCACAACGTCCACAAGTGATGGTGCAGATTACAATGCGGGACTCGCATACAAAACCACCCCAAAAAACAAAAGTGGCCCCAGGAAAAGACACAGCACGGGCCTGCACCACACAAGCACACGCAAGGTATCGCCAACGGCCACACCGGGCGGCGCCAAAATGACCTCGAATATTGGACCCAAGACGACCGTGCACCAACACATCCCCAAGACTTATGTCCCGTCTGCAAGCCACCAGAGGAAGTTCTGGAAGACCGAGCGTGTCTCTGGATCCGACCCAAGAATAGACAGATGATGGAACAAATATCCTTTCACCAGTGAATCATGTGGGCGGAAAGCCAAGACAAGTCTCACCCTGCCAGAGCCGGAAGTTCTACGTCGGCCGGCAAGGGTATTCCAGCGAGCAAACCTCCGAACTCGACGCATAGCTGATGCAAGCACCCTCTCCGGGTACAGACAGTCCCGGAAGAAATCAAGCATCTCGCGAGCCCCATCAAAATTTAAAAAAAACATCGCCCTCGCCACACAGACAGACAGGCGACGAAGGCGCAAGAGCCTTAATGATAAATACCTTAAAAAAGAAAAATGATTAAACTTGGGATATTCAATATTTAGAATGCAACAGATGAAATCAAATCTAAAGAAAAAAATAGCCTAAAAGACAAAGGGGTTGAAAAAGCTGCTAGAAGAGACCAAATAGCATATGTCAATCGGCTAGCCGAAGACGGGGAATAGGCAGCTAAGTCTGGAAACAGTAAAATGCTCTACAATACACTAAAATGACTAACTGGAACTTTTGTTATAAACGGATATATCCAGAAAGAACTCAAAATCAAACTGCCCGATGTTACAAATAAGAATAAGATAATTGAAGTACTTTGGACGTTTAAAGAGACACGAAGGGCTGGAGAAGACCATCATCGAAGTAGGAAGACCACAGAGATGGCTTCAGGATGTAACTGATGATTTGAGCATGACGGCTGCAAAGACAGGGAAAAGAGAGTGAGAAATTCTTAAGGACTCTTAGGGTTATAAAGTTCTGCTATTTGATGATGATGACCGGACACTGCAGACAACAGACACTTATATAGATAATGAATATCAAACAACTTTGTGCCAATATCAGCAGGCAGAACAGACACCGGCAGAACAGACACCGGCAGGGTCCCGGCAGAACAGACACCGGCAGAACAGACACTTATATAGATAATGAATATCAAACAACCTTGTGCCAATATCAGCAGGCAGAACAGACACCGGCAGGGTCCCGGCAGAACAGACACCGGCAGGCTCCCGGCAGAACAGACACCGGCAGGGTCCCGGCAGAACAGACACCGACAGGGTCCCGGCAGAACAGACACCGGCAGAACAGACACCGGCAGGGTCCCGGCAGAACAGACACCGGCAGGGTCCCGGCAGAACAGACACCGGCAGGGTCCGGCAGAACAGACACCAGCAGGGTCCCAGAACGCAGAGTCAGACCAAGAAAAAGATGGCTACAAGATATTAAAGAAACTATGAATATGACCATCGGCGAAGTGGGGGAACTGGGTCAGATGCGCTGCAAAGAGAGCAGAGCCCTATAAAGGATACGAACCTTGAACAGACATTAGAGCATGTTACTAAGAATTTGAAAAACCTGACAGACCTAAAGGCACCGTGAAGCATTGCCTGTCCAGTGTAGCCTGAAGCCACAGTGAAGCACTGCCTGTCCAGTGAAGCCTGAAGCCACAGTGAAGCACTGACTGTCCAGTGAAGCCTGAAGCCACAGTGAAGCACTGACTGCCCAGTGAAGCCTGAAGCCACAGTGAAGCACTGACTGCCCAGTGAAGCCTGAAGCCACAGTGAAGCACTGACTGGCCAGTGAAGCCTGAAGCCACAGTGAAGCACTGACTGCCCAGTGAAGCCTGAAGCCACAGTGAAGCACTGACTGCCCAGTGAAGCCTGAAGCCACAGTGAAGCACTGACTGCCCAGTGAAGCCTGAAGCCACAGTGAAGCACTGACTGTCCAGTGAAGCCTGAAGCCACAGTGAAGCACTGACTGCCCAGTGAAGCCTGAAGCCACAGTAAAGCACTGACTGTCCAGTGAAGCCTGAAGCCACAGTGAAGCACTGACTGCCCAGTGAAGCCTGAAGCCACAGTGAAGCACTGACTGTCCAGTGAAGCCTGAAGCCACAGTGAAGCACTGACTGCCCAGTGGTATACAGTAAATTCAACACATAACCAGTAGATCGCAGAATAAGAAGAAGACAGAATGCTGAAATATTCAAACTGCGCATTGAGCTCTACCTCTTCCATAAGTTCCCGATTATTTTTCATGCACTGACGCACTGATTGCGTTCAATACTTGCAGTATGACGTAGTAGTGAAATTACTATCCACAACATGTCATCAGAGAACAACACAAACTAAGCTCTCATTAAAAATAAGGTATATACTTTCAGTTCAATAGAATCAAGATATGCAGAGAGTAATATACAACTTAGCATCCGTAGCGTCAAAAGTTGGACTGCATATAAGCTATTGTAAGATAAATGGATGTTTGAAGAACGCAGAAAAAAAGCAACATTTATAATCAAACGGACTATAAATGCCGTCCAGCATAATGTAGAGACGATTTACATGAGATTAATAGACAATGTGTGTTAGCAGACATGAGATTAATAGACAATGTGTGCCAGCAATCATGAGATTAATAGACAATGTGTGCCAGACATTAGATTAATAGACAATGTGTGCCAGACATGAGATTAATAGACAATGTGTGCCAGCCATGAGACTAATAGACAATGTGTGCCAGCAATCATGAGATTAATAAACAATGTGTTCCAGCAATCATGAGATTAATAGACAATGTGTGCCAGCAATCATGAGATTAATAGACAATGTGTGCTGTAGTGATTGAGCATGTTAGAATATAATATAATAGTTAAGATAGCATTATCTAATATCAAACTATCGGACGTTATAATGTATACGATATCATTAATAGTTTCTAGTAAATATATATTATGGATGCTGTCTTGCCCTTCTCAGGGCCCATCCCCCGTTGGTTCAAACCTGAATTCCAGCCCCTGCCTGTGGTTCCTAGTAGTTGTCAGCATGCGACATCGGCCACCCTCCGGACAACGGTTGTGAAAGGCCGGCTAAATCAGGCGCGAGTATCCGATTCGGTACAAAACCAATCAAAAAGTTACTAACATCCAAACAAATTACAAACAGGCTAACAATGAGAATGATCAAATGCTATATATATATCATATATTAATATATGGCTCGGAAACATGGACATTGAACAAGCAATTAGAAGACAGAATTGATGCATTTGAGATGTGGATATATAGAAGAATAGGCAGAGTTTCATGGGCAGAAAAACAGACAAATAAGCAAGTTTTAGGAAGACTAGGCATGAAGAAACAATTATTAAGAGAAATAAAATTCAGACAAGTAAAGTATTTTGGGCACATAAAGGACATGCCCCATGATAAAACATTTACTGGAGGAAAGTTGAGGGGGAAGAGCAAGAGGAAGACCGAGAGATAAGTGGGAGGAAACTTTAAGAAATGGACAGGTTACAGTCTGGCAGTGTGCAACACCAAGGCGAAAGACAGAGGATGCTGGAGATTCATTGCAAGCCAACCTTCAATGTGGAGACGGCACCTGATGATGATGATGACAAAACCAATCGGTGAATCAGGGTACGCCAACCCTGCATGTGAAGACTTGACTCGGTAGACTGTGCGGAAGAAACTATACTCTAGTTCAACGGGCAAAACAGCGTCTGCCAGCAACGCGTTTCGGAACGTAATTAACACGGCCAGGCATGTAGAACTCCCTGGTCATCCCTGCACCCGATCCTTCCCCAGTTGTCTTGACTACTGGACATAGAAGCAATTGGGCGAGAGAGTGAGATCGACGAACTGCGCAACTATTTCTCACTTTAAACCAAATCGTCGCGTAACTCACCATTTCATCCATCGAACAAGACAAATCAGTATCATCATCATATTATGGATATAATTGTTTGTAACTTGATGATTTCAGGCTGTCCACTGTGTGGAGTCTGAGAGGGTGGGGACCAACTTAAGCTCAGCAGAATGACTCCAGATATGCAAACTGTCTTCATGTTATGGATAATCATGTCTGGAGTTATGTCTGGTATGTTGATTCATTTGTTATTGTATGATAACTATATCTTCTCATGTACGACATAAAGTTTCGTTGTAACATGCAATTCTCATTTTTGTGGCATACGTATTGCAGTGCTTGCTTTTATCTCTGTATTAATAATACTCATGTTTATTGACTACTCCAAGGCATTTGATTGTGTAGAACATCAGGAATTGTTGAAAATAATGGGAGAAATGGGATTTCCATAACATTTAATACAGATCATAAAAGAACTTTATAGCGATCAAATGGCGGTTAAAATAACATGTGATGATACATCAGATTGGTTTGACATAAGGCAGGGAGTCAGACAAGGCTGCATTTTGTCGCCTTGTCTGTTTAACATACATGCAGAAAACACCATGAGGAATGTTACAGAAGATAGCGGAAAAGAACAATACGACCCTTTTATAATCGGAGGAAGAGAAATACCTGAACTACGATACGCTGATGATACGGTGTTACTGTCAACATCACAAAAAGGGATTGAGAAATTATTATGGGAATTTAAAGATAAAAGCGGGGAAAAAATTAAAAATTATAACAGATAAAACGAACATGACAAAAGATATTTTTATCGACGGAGAGAAAGTAGAAAATGTGAACAGTTTTTAATATCTTGGTTCACTGCTAACAGCAGATGGAAATGGGATGAAGGAAATTAAAAGAACACAAATGGCTTTACAAAAAATTAAACAACTAAAAACAGTATGGAACGTAACTGATAAGAAAACAAAGATCAGAATACTAAGAGCATGCATATTCCCAGTGGCAACGTATGGGTGTGAAGCATGGCCATTTAATAAAGCAGTGGAAAAACATATATGTGCTTACGACACTGTTTAGCATGTCCAAACTTCACTCCTAATTCTCGCACTCGTTCCAGTGTCTGAGACTCGCCCATATCACATAAATGAGAGCGTACCGCATTGATGACATTGGTTCTGTCCATACTTCTGCCCTCTTGAATCGGGGCATTGTTTGCAAGAAAGTCAGCACGCTCGTTACCCTGCACTCCAGCATGTCCTGGTGTGTACATCCAAATCATTTTCTTGAGATGTGATCTCCGAATGCTGTCCACACATTCCACGCGCAGATTTTCAGATTCAATCCTTTGAAGCATATTCATCGAGTCTGATATGATAATCGTATGGGTTACCTGTTGATCAGTCCATTCGTGTAGCAGTGTTTTATGTTGCGTTGTACCAGTCTATCTCTACTGACAGAACATATTTGATGGCGGTGTCAGTTACACAACACTGCACAGATTATCTGAACCTGAACGCGTACACTCGCTAATACTAACTAAACACTACACGATAGGAACAACGCCTAATTATAGCCACACACAAATAAACTCGACACAAGAAAAGAATCTATAAACAAAAGAATCTACAATATATTGTAGTTACGGAAATCATTAATCATGTACATATACATATATAATTAATAGATTGCAAACAAATAATCAAAACGCCAAATATACTACAAAATAACGATAATAATTACCGGTGAGCTGCGCTGTGTCTGTTCCGTTTTCAGAAGATCCTCTCCAAAGATCTATCACATCCTCTCCAAAGAAACAGAAGTTGTATCTTGAATAGAAATCAATAACTCTGGCGTTCACCTCCAGTAGTAATAAGGATATCTCCTTGTACGAGAAAACAGGAGTCGTCCCTCTGACTATAAATCACAATCGCTGGTTCTCCGACCGTCTAAACGTCGTCCACTGATCTTTTCCCGACTGTCTGGAGACCACCTACCAAAAAAACTCAGACTTCCCAGATATTGTTCACTCGCCCCCGAACTCAGCTCATCCAGAACCAACTTTAAACTTATTGGCCTTCGGACTCAGGTAAGAATTATAGGAAATCAGACAACAACGTGACTTCGCATTCCAGTATTGTTGTGTATAGACGAATTCATTTTAAAATCAACACAAAATGCTAAATCGAAGTTATATTATACAAGTTAAGTTTAACAATAAGGAATATCAATATTATGAATATTTTTCGCCAATAAATAGCCATTGACTCACAGAATTGAGTAAAATTGCAAAAAAGCTTGCAGTGTTCTATCAAACATTTGTAATTTCCAACCCCCTTTTCTGATCTAGGTCAGAGAATCTGTCAGTTGTCTGGCCTAGATATCTAGAGTTTGCTGTGGCTCATCACATGTGATTATGTATAAATACTGATGAGATGAGTCTTTTGATGTTTACCATACAACCAAGGGTTCCTGGACCAACTATTTATACCTCTGCTTGGTGTTTACCAGGGGCGGCTCGTCATTAAGGACCAGGCCCCACCAAAAATATTGAGTAACGTGTACTTATTATTTCAGACATTATTTGTTTATAATTATTACTTTCAACGAGATACTGATTAGCTTTGAAAGTTGATATATAGCGCTAAAATATCACACACATTCTGAAATTTAAAATTCAACATATTTTTCCTCCAATTAGTATATACCCATGGTCATTGGGGGCTAGTAAGAACATGCCTACCAAATCAAAAATAATTAACGTGTACTTATTATTTAAACAAATTTTGTTCGTAATTATTATTGTTAACTTGACACTGATTAGCTTTGAAAGTTGAATATTTAA
The DNA here is from genome assembly GCA_020796225.1 of Arion vulgaris. Classification (NCBI taxonomy): domain Eukaryota; kingdom Metazoa; phylum Mollusca; class Gastropoda; order Stylommatophora; family Arionidae; genus Arion; species Arion vulgaris. Next base: position 12,911,871 of record CM036774.1, read on the forward strand.
CACTAAAATATAAATATTATATCATAATAATATAACAATCATAATAATATATAAATATTATTATTAAAAAAACTATTATATATACGGTTTCAAATGTAGCTTCTCTATATAACGTATCAACGCACCATGTTTTATGGGGTCGTTTTAAAATTCTCTACTGACGATGTAACATTGCGACCTCTGACCTTTGACCGCTACCTTTTATAATAATTGCCAAAACCATTTTATTCACCGAAAGCTGAGTTTCTACGCTATCAACCAATTAACAGTTAAACGACGACTCTTGATTAAATAGTACTTTGTATAATTATCGATTGAATCAAAAATTATATATAAAATAGTAGAAAAGGATATGCATTAATAGAAATATGTAACTAGCTATTATTATAATCGTTAACGGTAATCGTCCGTTTCATATTCAATATACAAATGTCTTCTGTTAACAAGCTGTGACCTACTTTTGAAGTTATGGCTTACTCGAAATTCAAAACGAATTAAGTGGATTATTTATTACGAAATCCGTTTCTTTCGTTAAAGATAGAAGAAAAACTTGAAATTAAACGGCTAGGTGCACATCAGCCAAAATAGCTTTGTATATGTGCAACAAGATGGCAAGAAAAAGAGGACTTTCAATAATAAGTGGTGTAGTAAAAAATCGTGGTTAACTGTCAGTGAAGAAAAGCAAAGTCTTTTTTATTTTTATTGTTTGCTATTTCATGATTTCATGGTGAAGGACTGTGGTCAACGGTAGGTTGTAGGGATCTGTTTTGTACCTTAGTTATATGGTATATATTTTAGTTGTTGTTGAAACCCAAGAATTATGAGTTTTCACCATTTTGCTTATAGTGCGTGGGGGAGAGTGCCCGGTTTTCTTGCAATGAGAGCTGGCAATTATGGTTGACAATTGATTCAGGAGGAGAGTATACGCTTACACGCGACTCGTACGTTGTTACTTCTTACATTTGCTTTGCATTTATGCAACTTTTTTCATTAGACATCAGCAGAAGATGCGTGCATTCACTAGTATTTAGGACCCAAGAGGCGTGTCTGCGTTTGCTTTATTACCTATACCAGAGTAGCTCTCTCTCGATCCTTACCCATTTAGCTAGACATGATCTTTTGTCTATTTCCAGGGTCACCATGAGGAGGTGGAGTAGGGTCTTGATCAGTGCCAGCTCACTTACCCTGACGTAACGTTGTCCCGTTTGTTATTTGCGCATGCGGCGCCAAATCATTATAGTAAAGGGGAATAACTTCGCGGAATAGACAAATAATAGTAAATACTAAAATATAAACCTAGCCTAAAAACCATGATTTTTCGGAAATTTTGTCTGGCCCCACCACCAAAAATGACCACGAGCCGCCACTGGTGTTTACCATACATCCAAGGGTTCCTGGACCAATTATTTATGCCTCTGCTTGGTGTTTACCATACATCCAAGGGTTCCTGGACCAATTATTTATGCCTCTGCTTGGTGTTTACCATACATCCAATGGTTCCTGGACCAACTATTTATACCTCTGCTTGGTGTTTACCATACATCCAAGGGCTCCTGGACCAACTATTTATACCTCTGCTTGGTGTTTACCATACATCCAAGGGTTCCTGGACCAACTATTTATGCCTCTGCTTGGTGTTTACCATACATCCAATGGTTCCTGGACCAACTATTTATACCTCTGCTTGGTGTTTACCATACATCCAAGGGTTCCTGGACCAACTATTTATACCTCTGCTTGGTGTTTACCATACATCCAAGGGTTCCTGGACCAACTATTTATGCCTCTGCTTGGTGTTTACCATACATCCAAGGGTTCCTGGACCAACTATTTATACCTCTGCTTGGTGTTTACCATACATCCAAGGGTTCCTGGACCAACTATTTATACCTCTGCTTGGTGTTTACCATACATCCAAGGGTTCTTGCACCAACTATTTATGCCTCTGCTTGGTGTTTACCATACACCAAGGGTTCCTGGACCAACTATTTATACCTCTGCTTGGTGTTTACCATACATCCAAGGGTTCCTGGACCAACTATTTATACCTCTGCTTGGTGTTTACCATACATCCAAGGGCTCCTGGACCAACTATTTATACCTCTGCTTGGTGTTTACCATACATCCAAGGGTTCCTGGACCAACTATTTATGCCTCTGCTTGGTGTTTACCATACATCCAATGGTTCCTGGACCAACTATTTATACCTCTGCTTGGTGTTTACCATACATCCAAGGGTTCCTGGACCAACTATTTATACCTCTGCTTGGTGTTTACCATACATCCAAGGGTTCCTGGACCAACTATTTATGCCTCTGCTTGGTGTTTACCATACATCCAAGGGTTCCTGGACCAACTATTTATACCTCTGCTTGGTGTTTACCATACATCCAAGGGTTCCTGGACCAACTATTTATACCTCTGCTTGGTGTTTACCATACATCCAAGGGTTCTTGGACCAACTATTTATGCCTCTGCTTGGTGTTTACCATACACCCAAGGGTTCCTGGACCAACTATTTATACCTCTGCTTGGTGTTTACCATACATCCAAGGGTTCCTGGACCAACTATTTATACCTCTGCTTGGTGTTTACCATACATCCAATGGTTCCTGGACCAACTATTTATACCTCTGCTTGGTGTTTACCATACATCCAATGGTTCCTGGACCAACTATTTATACCTCTGCTTGGTGTTTACCATACATCCAAGGGTTCCTGGACCAACTATTTATGCCTCTGCTTGGTGTTTACCATACATCCAAGGGTTCCTGGACCAACTATTTATACCTCTGCTTGGTGTTTACCATACATCCAAGGGTTCCTGGACCAACTATTTATGCCTCTGCTTGGTGTTTACCATACATCCAATGGTTCCTGGACCAACTATTTATACCTCTGCTTGGTGTTTACCATACATCCAAGGGTTCCTGGACCAACTATTTATACCTCTGCTTGGTGTTTACCATACATCCAAGGGTTCCTGGACCAACTATTTATGCCTCTGCTTGGTGTTTACCATACATCCAAGGGTTCCTGGACCAACTATTTATACCTCTGCTTGGTGTTTACCATACATCCAAGGGTTCCTGGACCAACTATTTATACCTCTGCTTGGTGTTTACCATACATCCAAGGGTTCCTGGACCAACTATTTATACCTCTGCTTGGTGTTTACCATACATCCAAGGGTTCTTGGACCAACTATTTATGCCTCTGCTTGGTGTTTACCATACACCCAAGGGTTCCTGGACCAACTATTTATACCTCTGCTTGGTGTTTACCATACATCCAAGGGTTCCTGGACCAACTATTTATACCTCTGCTTGGTGTTTACCATACATCCAATGGTTCCTGGACCAACTATTTATACCTCTGCTTGGTGTTTACCATACATCCAATGGTTCCTGGACCAACTATTTATACCTCTGCTTGGTGTTTACCATACATCCAAGGGTTCCTGGACCAACTATTTATGCCTCTGCTTGGTGTTTACCATACATCCAAGGGTTCCTGGACCAACTATTTATACCTCTGCTTGGTGTTTACCATACATCCAAGGGTTCCTGGACCAACTATTTATACCTCTGCTTGGTGTTTACCATACATCCAAGGGTTCCTGGACCAACTATTTATACCTCTGCTTGGTGTTTACCATACATCCAAGGGTTCCTGGATCAACTATTTATACCTCTGCTTGGTGTTTACCATACATCCAAGGGTTCCTGGACCAACTATTTATACCTCTGCTTGGTGTTTACCATACATCCAATGGTTCCTGGACCAACTATTTATGCCTCTGATGTATACTTTTCAGGGATTTCTCTCTCCCCCCCCCTCCTTCTTTCACAAACAAGAAGCAGTAAATTTACATTCGTTCACGTAAAATGTGATATTCACATTGTGATCGTCGTGACCTTACTAACGTTTGCACATTTATGACAAAAGTTCAGACCACTGCTGTCCAACATTTTCCTGGTGCGCATCTGACTAATAACTGTGAAGGCGAAGGCGTTATGTGACAATTGCAATAATAATAAAGTAATGCTAATAATAACTTTAATAACAAATAATAACAGATGAAAATGTAATCCTAACTAAACGTTTAATTTAAAATAAAGTTCTTACGAAAAAACTGAAACATAATTTTATAAAGAAATACATGTTTTTCTTGAAATTCTGATTGGTACCAGGTTACATAGATATACAATATATACTTTTGTGTGACATGTACGAATATAATTACCCCATAACTTGATCCTTAATGTGATATCGCTCACAGAAACCGAAACATTGCTTGAGCGGTTGAGGAGCACAAGGAACACATGGTATGATGAAACATATTATAAATACAGCGAAAGTCGACATGCATCACATACCAGAAGGTTAGTGATTCTAAATAGCATGAAATATACTAGCCTATATTTACACGAGCACGCACACATAAATGTATCTTCTACTTCTTCTTTTCCTAATCCTCTTTTGCCTCACAGTATTAGGATACGAGGAGATTTATAGAACGGGCTTTTGTGTGCGCTTCATAAAGAGCTTTTTTCCACTGCCTCTATTATTACTGTGGTTCACCTTTTTTGTTGACGACTTTTTGCTTGATCCGCTCTTTGTATCGGAATAGTAGTTCTCTCTTTGTATCGGTATAGTAGTGCTCTCTTTGATCGTATAGTAGTTCTCTCTTTGTATCGGTATAGTAGTTCTCTTTGTATCGGTATAGTAGTAGTTCTCTCTTTGTATCGTATAGTAGTTCTCTTGTATCGGTATAGTAGTTCTCTCTTTGTATCGGTATAGTAGTTCTCTTTTGTATGAGTTCTTTGTATCGGTATATAGTTCTCTTTGTATCGGTATAGTAGTTCTCTTATGTATAGTAGTTGTCTCTTTGTATCAGTATAGTAGTGTTCTCTTTGTATCGGATAGTAGTTTCTCTTTGTATCGGTATAGTAGTTCTCTCTTTATCGGATAGTAGTTCTCTTTGTATCGGTATAGTAGTTTTGTCTCTCTTTGTATCGGTATAGTAGTTCTCTCTTTGTATCGGTATAGTAGTTCTCTCTTTGTATCGGTATAGTAGTTCTCTCTTTGTATCGGTATAGTAGTTCTCTCTTTGTATCTGTATAGTAGTTCTCTCTTTGTATCGGTATAGTAGTTCTCTTTGTATCGGTATAGTAGTTCTCTCTTTGTATCGGAATAGTAGTTCTCTCTTTGTATCGGTATAGTAGTTCTCTCTTATGTATCTGTATATGTAGTTCTCTTTTGTATCGGAATAGTAGTTCTTTCTTTGTATCGGAATAGTAGTTCTCTTCGTTGTATCGGATAGTAGTTCTTCTTTGTATCGGTAGTTCTTTGTATCGGAATAGTAGTTCTCTTTGATCGGATAGAGTCTCTTTGTATCGGATATCAGTATTCTCTCTTGTATCGGATAGTAGTTCTCTCTTTGATCAAGTGTCTTGTATCGGAATAGTAGTTCTCTCTTTGTATCGGTATAGTAGTTCTCTCTTTGTATCGGTATAGTAGTTCTCTCTTTGTATCGGATAGTAGTAGTTCTCTCTTGTATCGGTATAGTAGTCTCTCTTGGCTCCTCTTGTATCGGTAATAGTAGTTCTCTCTTTGATCGGTATAGTAGTCTCTCTCTTGTATCGGTATAGTAGTTCTCTCTTTGTATCGGTATAGTAGTTCTCTCTTTGTATCATATAGTAGTTCTCTCTTTGTATCGGTATAGTAGTTCTCTCTTCGTATCGGTATAGTAGTTCTCTCTTGTATCGGATAGTAGTTCTCTTTGTATCGGATTGTAGTTCTCTCTTGTATCGGTATAGTAGTCTCTCTTGTATCGGTATAGTAGTTCTCTCTTGTATCGGAATAGTAGTTCTCTCTTTGATGTACACTGTCGCCTTTGTATCGGAATAGTAGTTCTCTCTTTGATGTACACTGTCGCTCTTGTATCGTAATAGTAGTTCTCTTTGTTCGTATAGTAGCTTCTCTTTGTATCGGTATAGTAGTTCTCTCTTTGTATCGGTATAGTAGTTCTCTCTTTGTATCTGTATAGTAGTTCTCTCTTTGTATCGGATAGTAGTTCCTCTTGTATCGGTATAGTAGTTCTCTCTTTGTATCGGTATAGTAGTTCTCTCTTTGTATCGGTATAGTAGTTCTCTCTTTGTATCGGTATAGTAGTACTCTCTTTGTATCGGTATAGTAGTTCTCTCTTTGTATCGGTATAGTAGTTCTCTCTTTGATGTACACTGTCCGCCCTTTGTATCGGAATAGTAGTTCTCTCTTTGATGTACACTGTCCGCTCTTGTATCGGAATAGTAGTTCTCTTGATGCAATGCGTCTGTATCGGAATATTAGTTCTCTTTGATGTACACTGTCCGCTCTTGTATCGGAATAGTAGTTCTCTTTGATGTACACTGTCCGCTCTTGTATCGGAATAGTAGTTCTCTTTGATGTACACTGTCTGCTCTTGTATCGGAATAGTAGTTCTCTCTTTGATGTACACTGTCTGCTCTTGTATCGGAATAGCAGTTCTCTCTTGATGTACATGTCCGCTCTTGTATCGGAATAGTAGTTCTCTCTTTGATGTACACTGTCTGCTCTTGTATCGGAATAGTAGTTCTCTCTTTGATGTACACTGTCTGCTCTTGTATCGAATAGTAGTTCTCTCTTTGATGTCATGTCCTCTTGTATCGGAATAGTAGTGCTCTTTGATGTACACTGTCTGCTCTTGTATCGGAATAGTAGTTCTCTCTTTGATGTACACTGTCGCTCTGTATCGAATAGTAGTTCTCTCTTGATGTACTGTCCTCTGTATCGGAATAGTAGTTCTCTCTTTGATGTACACTGTCCGCTCTTGTATCGGAATAGTAGTTCTCTCTTTGATGTACACTGTCAGCTCTTGTATCGGAATAGTAGTGCTCTCTTTGATGTACACTGTCCGCTCTTGTATCGGAATAGTAGTGCTCTTTGATGTACACTGTCCGCTCTTGTATCGGAATAGTAGTTCTCTTTGATGTACACTGTCCGCTCTTGTATCGGAATAGTAGTTCTCTTTGATGTACACTGTCCGCTCTTGTATCGGAATAGTAGTTCTCTTTGATGTACACTGTCAGCTCTTGTATCGGAATAGTAGTTCTCTCTTTGATGTACACTGTCCGCTCTTGTATCGGAATAGTAGTTCTCTCTTTGATGTACACTGTCCGCTCTTGTATCGGAATAGTAGTTCTCTTTGATGTACACTGTCCGCTTTTGATCGGAATAGTAGTTCTCTTTGATGTACACTGTCCGCTCTTGTATCGGAATAGTAGTTCTTTTTGATGCACACTGTCCGCTCTTGTATCGGAATAGTAGTTCTCTCTTTGATGTACACTGTCCGCTCTTTGTATCGGAATAGTAGTTCTCTCTTTGATGTACACTGTCTGCTCTTGTATCGGAATAGCAGTTCTTCTTTGATGTACACTGTCCGCTCTTGTATCGGAATAGTAGTTCTCTGTGATGCACACTGTCCGCTCTTGTATCGGAATAGTAGTTCTCTCTTTGATGTACACTGTCCGCTCTTGTATCGGAATAGTAGTTCTTTCTTTGATGTACACTGTCCGCTCTTGTATCGGAATAGTAGTTCTCTCTTTGATGTACACTGTCCGCTCTTATATCGGAATAGTAGTTCTCTCTTTGATGCACACTGTCCGCTCTTGTATCGGAATAGTAGTTCTCTCTTTGATGTACACTGTCTGCTCTTGTATCGGAATAGTAGTTCTCTCTTTGATGTACACTGTCCGCTCTTGTATCGGAATGAGTTCTCTTTGATGTACACTGTCCGCTCTTGTATCGGAATAGTAGTTCTCTCTTTGATGCACACTGTCCGCTCTTGTATCGGAATAGTAGTTCTCTCTTTGATGTACACTGTCCGCTCTTGTATCGGAATAGTAGTGCTCTTTGATGCACACTGTCCGCTCTTGATCCTCCCTGTATCGGAATAGTAGTGCTCTTTGATGCACACTGTCCGCTCTTGATCCTCCCTGTATCGGAATAGTAGTGCTCTTTGATGCACACTGTCCGCTCTTGATCCTCCCTGTATCGGAATAGCAGTGCTCTTTGATGCACACTGTCCGCTCTTGATCCTCCCTGTATCGGAATAGTAGTGCTCTTTGATGCACACTGTCCGCTCTTGATCCGCCCTGTATCGGAATAGCAGTGCTCTTTGATGCACACTGTCCGCTCTTGATCCTCCCTGTATCGGAATAGCAGTGCTCTTTGATGCACACTGTCCGCTCTTGATCCGCCCTGTATCGGAATAGCAGTGCTCTTTGATGCACACTGTCCGCTGGTTATCTGCTTATGTAGTCGAACTATTTAATTTTTGTTTCTTGAATTCCAGTACTGGTGTTGTATCCACTTTTATCCAGGGTTGCCCAGGATATAGCGGTATGGAAAAATTACTTAAAGGCGTTTGATAGTCCAGATAGAGAGTCATTGTGGAAACTATTAAAACACTATGGAGCTCGACCCAAGATTGCAAACCTAATAAGGCAAACGTATGAAGGAATTAAATGCAGGAGTCCTACACGAGGGCTAATTGACGGAATCCTTTGAGATAAGATCGAGGGTGAGACAGTGATGCCTATTATCACCATTCCTGTTCTTGCTGGCCATAGATTGGATCTTGAAATCAACAGATAACAGATGGGGAATACAATGGACACTTATGAAACAACTAGATGACCTAGATTTTGCAGACGATCTGGCATTGCTGTCCCACAATCACGCACAGGTTAAAGATAAAATGAACACCCTAAATAATAAGTCTCAGCAACTAGGTTTGAAAATATACAGAGGAAATACCAAAGTCATGAGAATAAATGCAGTAAATGTAAACCAGATTATGCTGGAGGAAACAGCTCTACAAGACGTAGAATCATACACATACCTTGGTAGCAACATAGACACAGAAGGAGGAACAAACAAAGATGTCACGATAAGAATACAAAAGCAAGGAAACTTTATTGCTTTGAGTAAGATATGAAAGTCAAAAGAGATCAAAACAAACACAAAGCTGAGAATCTTTCAATCAAATGTGAAGTCAGTGCTGTTCTATGGCTCGGAAACATGGAGGACAACAAAAGAAACCATCAGAAAACTACAGACCTTCGTATATGAATGTTTACGTAGAATAGAGGGACTGAGATGGTATGATAAGATTACAAACGAGGAACTCAGAAAGAACTAAGCAGGTACCAGTGGAGAAAGAACTCAGGAAGAGACGCTGGGGATGGATAGGACATACATTGAAAAGACCGACTGGAAGCATTATAAGACAGGCACTGTTTTGGAACCCGCAGGGAAAGAGGAGTCGGGATGGCCTAGACAGACCTGGAGAAGAGACCTGGAGGCTGATATCAAAAGGATAGGTAAAACATGGAAAGAGTTGGAAGGGATGGCAAGAGAGAGGAAGAGCTGGAAGAAGTTTGTTGAAGACCTGTGCTTCGCTGGGTGTCGAAAGGTGAAGAGAGAAAAGTGAAATTACTTGCAGACCCTATCTAACCTATAACGGTCTTTTCTTTCTCGAATCCTGTTTGCCTCACAGCGTCAGGTCAAGAAGAGATTTCTAAAACGGGTTCTTGTATGCGCTTCGTAGATAGTCTCTTTCGTCGCCTCTGTTATCTCTGAGGTCCATCTTTTGCGTGGCCGGACTTTTGCTTTGTACCCGTTGTATTCTTTGTACTTATAACGGTACGAGAGGAATTATTATATATATCTATCTATATATCATATATTTCAACACACACATAAACATATACATTTATATGTGCTGACGCAACATTTTCTACTGGAGAAATATGATGAATTCTTTTTCTTTAGATCAATTGTCAATGACTCAATACTAACAAGAGTAGGAATTCCAACCACTGTTAAACCACCGTTTCAACTAGAGGTCATTTTCTCAGCTCCAACTGGTAAGTGGGGGAAATATGTTGTTCATTGTTACATGTTGCTGGTTGTTTCAACTAAAGGTCATTTTCTCAGCTCCAACTGGTAAGTGGGAGAAATATGTTGTTCATTGTTATATGTTGCTGATTGTTTCAACTAGAGGTCATTTTCTCAGCTCCAACTGGTAAGTGGGGGAAATATGTTGTTCATTGTTACATGTTGCTGGTTGTTTCAACTAAAGGTCATTTTCTCAGCTCCAACTGGTAAGTGGGAGAAATATGTTGTTCATTGTTATATGTTGCTGATTGTTTCAACTAGAGGTCATTTTCTCAGCTCCAACTAGTAAGTGGGGGAAATATGTTGTTCATTGTTACATGTTGCTGGTTGTTTCAACTAAAGGTCATTTTCTCAGCTCCAAACTGGTAAGTGGGGGAAATATGTTGTTCATTGTTACATGTTGCTGGTTGTTTCAACTAGAGGTCATTTTCTCAGCTCCAACTGGTAAGTAGGGGAAATATGTTGTTCATTGTTACATGTTGCTGATTGTTTCAACTATAGGTCATTTTCTCAGCTCCAACTGGTAAGTAGGGGAAATATGTTGTTCATTGTTACATGTTGCTGATTGTTTCAACTATAGGTCATTTTCTCAGCTCCAACTGGTAAGTGGGAGAAATATGTTGTTCATTGTTACATGTTGCTGATTGTTTCAACTATAGGTCATTTTCTCAGCTCCAACTGGTAAGTAGGGGAAATATGTTGTTCATTGTTACATGTTGCTGATTGTTTCAACTATAGGTCATTTTCTCAGCTCCAACTGGTAAGTAGGGGAAATATGTTGTTCATTGTTACATGTTGCTGATTGTTTCAACTATAGGTCATTTTCTCAGCTCCAACTGGAAAGTGGGAGAAATATGTTGTTCATTGTTACATGTTGCTGGTTGTTGTGCTATCAATGAGTATTCTTACCTGTCTGTAAAGGGGTATCTGTGGCGTAGAGGTTAGGTGCTCGTCTCTTGTGCCAAATGTTCCAGGTTCGCTCCCTCGTGGAGCCATCTGAATATTTTTCCAGAGATCCCCGATCTCAGTGTAGGTGTGATCGAGTTCCTAGTCCTATCGGAGACGGACACAAAAAGTAGGTCTCTTGTTCAATTTGAGCACGTAAAACAACCATTGGCCGTTCAAAATCGAGAAAAACATGCTGGAAAGACACTGCCCAGTCAAAATACGTTAGAAAAAAGATTTAAAATAAAATTTCTACAAAAATATCTTCTCCATCTCTAAAATTACATCGGAGACCCTCGCCGGTGCTAAGGAGTTCGTGCACTACAGCTGAGATCGTTCCGTGTAAGAAAGAGATCGGAGCACACATGGTTATTCACCGAAGTGCAATGATGATGGTCCTATCTATCAATCAATGAAATCAGTTGATTTCTTACTGATTAAACTAAGTGGACCCTTCCAAATGTAACCTTGAACTTAGCTACATTGTTATGACGTATATGTTTGTAATATTAAGAAGAACGCCACAAATACTAAGACGGTCAATCTTATCGGTCCAATGTCCGGCCACAGCCAACCCTAAACTCATACGGCCAGCGGACGCAGGGAAAAATTCTAGGAAAGAAGATTACAACCGTAGTGTGACCTCGCATTCCAGTTTTGTTGTATATAGACGAATTCATTTAAAAATCAACACAACATGTTAAATCAAGGTTATATTATGCAACAAATTAAGTTTAACAATAAGCAATATCAGTATTATTAATATTTTTCATTAATAAATAACAATAGACTCATAGAATTGAGTAAAATTTGCAAAAAAGCTGCTGTGTTTTATCAAAAATGTATAATAAAAGTCAGCCCCCAACTGAAATCTAGGTCAGGGTTCCTCGGTCAGTTATGCGGCCAAATATTAGAGTTAGCTGTGGTCCGAAAAAGTGCTGATGGAATCATTGCCTCTTATTTTGCCGGGTGTTGCCATTAGGACGCTTAGGTAGTCGATACATTAGAAAATGAAGGTTTAGCTTGTAGAGCTTAGCTGGGCAATCTCCAATATAAATGTTACAATAAAACGTTATAACTTTTCATCTCCAAGCTTGGTTAACAATTTCTCACTGTTCTAATTCACTGGCTACTAAACTTCTCTTCCACCATTGACTTCTTTATAGAAGTTTGGGGAGGGAGGTAGTGATCTTGTGCATTGTTTGGTTTAAGACACTTTGTAAGCTGTTATCCATTTTCGTAAGGCTGCTCTTGATGCCGTCGCTCCATCTTTTGCATGGTTTTCCTCTTGCTCTACACTTGTTATACTTTTTCTGTGTGGCTCTCTGAGGTAGACGATACCAGGGCATTCTTGTCAGGTGTCCAAACAATTCAATCTGTTGTTCTTTTATGAATTGCATTACTGGTTTCACATCCAGTCTTCTTCTGATTTCTTCATTTCTAATTTTGTCTCTTATTGTCACACCTGCAGCTCTTATAAGACACCTCATCTACGTAGTTATGATTTCCGCTTATGATTCCCTGGTTAATTTCTTGAAATTATTATGAGCTATGTGTCAGACTGCGGACGTCTCCGCACATCACACTCATTTCTTAGTTGTTTCTTCGGGTTCTCTGTCATAATTATTATAATTTGTTTATATTTGTTCCTTTTCTTTTGTTTTTCTCTGCTTTTTTTGCCGTTAGACATAGCAGGTTTAACTGATGATCTGTTTCCGAGATAATGCGCGCTCGGTCGCTTGATATGGTTTGGTATTGTAGAGTTTTAAGATATCTGTAACTCCATCAATCCATCTTGTTTTGGTCTGCCCCTTCCACTTGATGATTCCATTTTCAGGTTGTACGCTCTTGCAACTGGTGTATTCGGGTTCATTCTGACCAAGTGGCCAAACCATTTAAGTCTCTGTTTTTCAATAAATCTAATAGCAGGTGTTGTTCCGACTGTGCTTCTAATTTCCTCATTTCTTATATGGTCTCTTCTAGTTTTATTTACCGCTTTCCTCAAGCATCTCATAAAAATTGCATTCTTTTCGAGAAATAAAAGTTCAAACCTGTCAATTTCACGGTCCCTTTAATTGTCTTTGTCGGTTGGGATTTTCGAAAGACGCTCACTCAACATGGAGACAATTTGTCATAACTAATACTTACACTAGGACATTCTATTCCGTCCGTCTCATGTGTCCACTTCTCTCTCTATATATATATATTGTTGAAAGAACAAAGTTGAAAGATGGAGAAAGCGCTTCCAAAAATTGCTAAACCACCCAAATTCTCAAACCATCTATAAAAGACAAGCAAAAAAAAAAGCAGTAATTAGGGCGCAGAACAAAATTAAAACACTAAAGGGAATATAAGTTTGTAGAACTGTTTATGGCTGAGCAATCAGAACATCAGAAACTTACAACTGCCATGTAATAAGATAAAAAATCATTCTAGACAATGACTTTATCAAGTTATTAAAGCAGAATTTGAAATGGCAAGTGAATATGAGGATAGAAACAAAAAGGAGAAATATATTTTGAACATACAAAGACATCAGACTTACTGCTTAAAAGCAAGTAGACAAAAACTAGACAAATATTTTGAACATACAAAGACATCAGACTTACTGCTTAAAAGCAAGTAGACAAAAAGGAGAAATATATTTTGAACATACAAAGACATCAGACTTACTGCTTAAAAGCAAGTAGACAAAAACTAGACAAATATTTTGAACATACAAAGACATCAGACTTACTGCTTAAAAGCAAGTAGACAAAAAGGAGAAATATATTTTGAACATACAAAGACATCAGACTTACTGCTTAAAAGCAAGTAGACAAAAACTAGACAAATGGGCAAGAGTAAAACTATGATATATAAGAGAGAGAGAAAACGCAAAGATCAGTTTGACATACTGCTCCAACATATCAAGAACTGTTGGAGATCCATTTCAACCAACCATCCACCCGAGTGGTGCTGGGGCTCTAAGGAAGCAAGAATAGTACCACTGCGACCTACAAGGCATGTCGTAAGAGGCGGCTGATGTAGGACCTAGGAAGCCACCTAGTAAATAAAACGTATCGCAGAAATCGGATTTGATGGCCTACTTGTAGGTGCATAACTGGCACAGCGTACAATCGCTCTTAGGCAAAGATCACATGCAAATCACACAGAGTGGTTAACAACTAGTCGATATGGAGCGTTCGAAGAAGCAGAACCAACTCATCAATGTGGAGATGGCACTTTGTCAATTAATCAACATTAATGTCCTACTTTCCATCACATGTGTCCTGCCACCAAATGTGTCCTCCCACCAAATGTGTCCTGCCACCAAATGTATCCTCCCACCAAATGTGTCATCATGTAGTATGTGGTTTCATGTCCAGTGGAAATGTTCGTTCGTGTTTTTTAAACTTTATCCACTAACTGTTATCGTTGTTTATAATCATTAATCTCTTTCTTTCTTTTTTTGGTTGCATTTCTATCAAAATAGATAAGTTCCATTTACTTCTCCATTCTCCTCGTATATACAATCTTCTTTACCTTTCAACTCCCAACGGAGCACATGTCTTCAACAAACTTCATCCAGCTCTTCCTCTCTCTTGTCATCCTTTCCAATTCTTTCCATGTTTTAACTATCCTATTAATATCAGCCTCCAGCTCTCTTCTCCAGATTTGTCTAGGCCTTTCCTACTCCTCTTTCCCTGCGGGTTCCAAAACAGTGCCTGCTTGCAATGCTTCCGGTCGATCTTCTCAATGTATGTCATATCCATCGCCAGCGTCTCTTCCTGAGCTCTTTCTCCAATCTTATTAGAATAGTATATTTTCGATTGCCATTTCCTATTCCATTCATCATCATCATCAGGTGCCGCGTCGGTGGGCGTAGGCGATCATGGATCTCCACAAATCCTGTCGTTGGTGTTTGCTATCAACTCAGGTGTTGACGCTCTACCGTGCCATGAAGTCTGTCTATCCAAAATGTTCTCTCTCTGTCTTCCTCTGTCTCGTCTTCTCTCGATTTTACCGGTTGTCACAGTGTGTTCTAAACCTCCCTTTCTCATCACATGCCCGAAAATGATGACTGCCTCTTTCTTATATTGATGATAAACTTTCTCTATGTCTTGATCTCATTCAACACCTCAACATTAGTCATTTTAGCAGTTCATGGGTTTCCCATCATTCTTCTGTAAAACCACATTTCTTTGGCCCTCAGAGATTTTTCGATCTGTGTGTTCATTGTCCATGACTCGCATCCATATGTCAGTATCCTATGTAGCACTGAATAACTCGCATTCTGATCGGGATTGACAAGGACTTGTTGCAGATAATCCATTAATATTCCATTAATGCATTTAAAAATTCCTCTGTTCATGTCTATTGTAGTTCTGATTATATTCTATCAGTTTATGAATTGGTATATCTTTTAGAACAGATTTTGCTCCATATCTAAGAATATATAAAGAATTAAAAACCGATATTTTACCTGTGATACTGATACACTTTCTTCTATTCTGCCAGAGCGTGTGGATGTCTGTGGTAAGGCAGTGAGCTATGCCGCAGTTAGTCCATTCAAGTTAAACACAGATGGACATGAAATCCCGCAGTTACTAACAGTATGTAGACAACATGATTTCTGTCCGCTAACATTAAATAACATTAAAATATGATTTATCTACATATTACCTCTATTATCGGACTATCTTCTAATTGAATTTACTATGACTAATATTAGATCTACATTGCTAACTGAAGACATGTCATCATAGAGTTATAATCTTTGTTTGATATTAGAGAAAGTAGAACAGAAAACTGCATCTATGTATCAACTATGTTTCTATTATATAGTTGAAACAGTTCTTCTTTATTCTTTTGTTGTTACTCTGTTACCGGGTTCTTGCCCAGTAACATGGTTTTATGTTTTTCTCTTGCGCTGTTCTGCTGGCTTGGGTGATTATTTTTGCTCTTTTACAGGATTCTGCTATGCCATCTAACGATCTTTTTCGTGGTCTCTCATTCTTTCCTGATGTTCTGTTGTAGAAGATTGTGTTTACTGTGGAGTTTGGATGCATTCTTATTAGGTTGCCAAACCACTTCATTCTTTGTTTCTCAATGTAATTCAAGCAAGGTTATGTGCCAACTTTTTTTCTTATGCTGATGTTGGTGACTCTGTCTTTTATAGTGTTGTTGGTAACTTTGCGCAGGCAGCGCATTTCACAAGTAGTTATTTTTTGTGACTGTGCTTTGCCCATTGTCCATGTTTAGCTCTGGTAACACAAAGTAGGTATGAAAATGCTGTGGAACGGTTCATTGTTTGATAAAGAATAGTTTACGGGTAACACATCTTTATCGAAATTTTTACTGGTCCAGTTCAGAAGTTTTGCATATTCTGTTAAGTTTTGCATCTTTTGTTAATTTTTGATTATTCTGTTAAGTTTTGCACATTCTGTTAAGTATTTTAAAGTAAACAAGAAAGTGCTAATGAGGTCACTGACCTAGTGCAAAGCTTAAAGGTAAACAACACTGTGCCCGCGGGGGTCACATTTCGTCCAATCATCGAAGTGTAGAAAACACTACGTATTTTAAAGATGTGTTTGCGTTACCCACCATACTGCTTAGACAGAGCGAGAAACGTTCATTGCAGTTAATCTTCTATATTATTTAGATTTGCTAGATCTATTGTCACAGAGTCTGATATTGTTTAGTTGTTATACTGCATTATATCAAAGTAATATTTGGACTTGTAATCTTGAATGAATGAGCCAAGGAAACGGCAGCGAACCAATCATTTTAAAACTAACTGGAAGAAGCGATGTGCGATTAGCATTTGTCCGTTACTCGAATACAAGTACCAACGAGGACGACCGATGGAGAAGTTTAATTTATTTGAGAAATATTGAGTAAATAGTCACTATCTGTTTCAAACAAGTTTCGAATAGTTAGCTGTCGCCTACTAATACCTTCCCTTTTTCTTTAGATATGATCTTGTAGTGTTTGAAAATTGGAGATGTATTCCCTAAAATCAATTGCACATTTCGGTAGTACCTGAAACGTTTCATGTTCAGTTATAATTTCGGAATAAGTTCCATTGTCATTATTTGTTACTAGCGTTGTGTCAGTTACTATTTTGTCCTCAGTTAATTTTGGTGACAAAATATAGTCAAATTATACTGCATACATAGTGATGTGTACATACTTCTTCTGTTACACTTTACTTCCATTTAATCATAAGGCATCAGCTAATCTTCTCCAACCAGATATGTCTTAACCCTTTCGCTGCTACAAACTTTCTGAAGGCTGAGCTAAAAATAGCTACTCTTTGATTTTAGGTCACAAACGTGAATGTACGCCTATAGCAGTGACAGTAGCAATGCATAACGTGCTAACACGTCTTTAGCCCACACAGGAGAGATAATAACAGATGTGTTAATGCGTCTTTAGCAGTGAATAAGGAAAAACGTATATATACGTCCTTAGCAGCTAAAGGGTTAAACCAGCTAGCTTAGTTCATTTTAGGTCTTTCCTACCTCTTCTCTATATCCACAGTTCGTCTCTATGTCTCTCTCGGTCGTCTCCTACCTCTCTTCCACCCGATTCGATTTCAGAGCCACGTGTGGGTGTCTGGTCTTCTACATACTCTATGTATGTCCAAACCCCTACCAACTAATTCCTCTTTTATAGTGTTGATGCTTGCACCTGTTCGCCGGATGATCTCAATATTTGGTATTCTTTGATCCTTACGTATTCGAAGAATTTTCTGATTCATCTTCCCTCAAAAACTTTTATGCGACTGTCTGTCTTTCTACATATTTTCCATGTTGCTGATCTATACAATAGGACTGATTGTACATTTGATTTGTATATATTGAGTTTAGTCGGTGTCCTGTAAGCCGTTGATCTCCATATGCTGTTTAATGATCTGAATGTTGTAGCTGTCATTTCAATTCTTGCGTTGATTTCTTTTCCTACATCCCCATCTATAGTTACATAACTGCCCAAATATTTGAACTATTCTATTTCTTTTATCTTTCCTTCCTCTACCATAATCTCCTCTATGTGTGTGTTTTGTATGTGCATATATTGCTATGACCTTGCTTTTATTAGTATTAATTGTTATACCTACTTATTTGACCGATCGACTTTCTCCTGTGTACATTTTTTAATATGTGCTCACGGTGCTATGTCGTTCGCAAAATCAATGTCTTCAAAACGCTTCATTAGTTCCCCAGATAATTCATCTGCCACCATCTTCAATTGTTTTCTTCATGACCTAATCGATAGCAACTAGGAACAGCAATGGGGACATACTATACCCCTGTCCAAAACCGGAATTGATCTTGAACCATCTGCTGTGTGACCCATAATGTCTAACGCAATATTGTCTATTTGATATACAAGCAATATTGTCTATTTGATATACAAGCAATATTGTCTATTTGATATACAAGCAATATTGTCTATTTGATATACAAGCAATATTGTCTATTTGATATACAAGCAATATTGTCTGTTTGATATACAAGCAATATTGTCTATTTGATATACAAGCAATATTGCCTATTTGATATACAAGCAATATTGTATATTTGATATACAAGCAATATTGTCTATTTGAAATACAAGCAATATTGTCTATTTGATATACAAGCAATATTGTCTATTTGATATACAAGCAATATTGTCTATTTGATATACAAGCAATATTGCCTATTTGATATACAAGCAATATTGGATATTTGATATACAAGCAATATTGTCTATTTGATACACAAGCAATATTGTCTATTTGATATACAAGCAATATTGTCTATTTGATATACAAGCAATATTGTCTATTTGATATACATGCAATACTGGCTATTTAATATACAAGCAATATTGTCTATTTGATATACAAGCAATATCGTCTATTTGATATACAAGCAATATTGTCTATTTGATATACAAGCAATATTGTCTATTTGATATACAAGCAATATTGGATATTTGATATACATGCAATACTTGCTATTTGATATCAGCAATATTGTCATTTGATATAAGCAATATTGGATATTTGATATACAAGCAATATTGGTTATTTGATATACAAGCAATATTGTCTATTTGATATACAAGCAATACTGGCTATCATCATTTTCCGGACATATAATGAGGAAGGGAGGTTTAGAACACATTGTGACAACCGGTAAAATCAGGGGTAGACGAGACAGAGGAAGACATAGAAAGAGAACATTTTGGATAGCCTGACTTTATATCACGGAAGAGCGAAAACATCTAAGATACCAATACCAAAGGCAGAGATTTGTGGGATCCATGATCGCCCACGCCAGCCGGCAAGTCACCTGATGACGATGATGACTGACTATCTGGTTAACATATTTATCTAATTATAAACAAATTATAAACAAATTATAAACAAATTATAAACAAATTATAAACAAATTATAAACAAATTAATAGAATTTCTCTCATATTCATGTGTAACATTATCCTGTTAATGCCCTCTTCTTATTGTTATACAGCGAGGAGCAGAAATCTATCGAAATATACCAAGTATTACATGGAATAGTACTGTACGTGATCGGTATAGCTTGCTATTTATAGACGCTGGCTATCTAAAGATACATGGATACCTAAAGAATATTCAATTAGAGGGAACCGCTTTCAAGGGAGAGGTAAATACAGTTTTCATTTGTAATTTTTTTTAATTAAAGCTGATTGTTTCTATGGATCTCTCTCACTTTTGATTTATCTGTACATCATCGTTGTAAGTAACTTCTGATACATCTGTATACCTTTCTTTATCGTTGTAAGTAACTTTTGATACATCTGTGCACTTTCCTTTATCGTTGTAAGTAACTTATGATACATCTGTACATCTTCCTTTATCGTTGTAAGTAACTTCTGATACCTGTGCATCATCATCAAAGTGCGTATCCTTTATAGGACGTTGCTCTCTTTGCAGCACATCTGAAATTCACTCTGTCACTTGCCAGTTCACCCACTTCGTGGATGGTCATGTTCATGGTTTCTTTAATATCTTGTAGCCATCTTCTTCTTGGTCTGCCTCTGCGTCCTGGGACCCTGCCCTCTAGTATTGTTCTTTCCAGGCCATGGTGACGTTCGATGTGACCAAAGTATGTAATTTTCTGTATAGTATGTTGTTTATCAGCCAATTCTCTTTAACATTTAGTTCTTTCAGGACATCAGTGTTCTTTCTTTTTCTGTCCATGGTATTCGTAGGATCTTTCTGTAGCATTTAGTTTCGAAGGACTGGGTTTTAATTCTTAATTTTGTGTAATAGTCCATGATTCGCAACCATAAGTAGCCACTGGGAAAATGCATGCTCTCAATATTTTTAATTTTAGTATTTTGCTGGTGCTTTGCCACATGTTCTTCATTGTGTTTAACTTCTTGATTGCTATTGCCAATCTTCTTGAGATCTCTTTGGAGCAGTCACCGTTATTATTAATTATTGAGCCCAGATATTCGTAGCTCTCTACACATTGAAGTTCTTCATTGTTTATTTGAATGCCTTTTGCTTTGTCAGTTGACATGATTTTTGTTTTTGTGTATTCAAATATAGATGTTGGTCTTCACTATGTTTCTTGGTCGTCATGATTAGGTTTTCTAAACCTTCTTTGCTGGTGGATAATAATACTGTATCGTCTGCGTATCTAAGCTCTGGTATGCATTTGCCGCCTATAGTGAGAGGGTCGTAATTCACATAGTTGGCATCGTCTTTTACATTCCTCATGATGTTCTCCGCATATATATTGAATAAGTATGGGGACAAAATACATCCCTGTCTTACTCCCTTTTGAATCTCGAACCATTCAGCTATTTCACCTCCTATTTTAATGGTTGCCTGTTGTTCGTGGTATAGAGATTCATGCATGTAGGTCTATGTTGTATTCTCTGCATTTCTCGATAATGAGTCGCATGCTACAAATATGATCTTTAGTGTCTCTACCTCTTCTGAAACCTGCTTGTGTTTCGTGTATTTCATCTAATTTTTGTTCCATCCTCTTCAGTAGGATTTTTAGTAGGATTTTGCTGGCGTGACTTATAAGGGCAATAGTTCTGTAGTTGGTGCATAGTTTCATGTTTCCTTCTTTGGAATAGGTATAAATACTGATCTTTTCCATTCCTTTGACCAGGAGGAGCTATTCCATATCTTTGTGCACAATCATATGATATACCCGAACACTGTCCTCCCCGCCTGCTTGAATCAATTCCGCTGGTATATCATCGTACCCTGGTGACTTCCCTCTCTTCAGGTTTTTGATGGCTAGTCGCACTTCATCCAACATGGGCTCTGGTTCTGTCTCTTCACTTTCTGTTATTATCTTATGTGAATTTTTAGATGTGTCTTCATACATGTTTCTGCAGTACTCACGCCATCTTTCTAGTACATCTTTCTTTTCTGTTAATGTTTTGCCATTGTTATCATTTATGACTTGTATTGATGGGCTGAAGTCACGTGTCATTATATTAATTTCGTTGTACATTTCGCTCTCTTTCCCTTGTTTTCTTAATTCATCAATTTTATTGCATGAGGTGACTATGTGTTGTTTCTTGTCTTTTCGAATTTCTTTCTTGACTTCTCTTGAGCAGTTTTTATATTCAGTGCTGTTTCGTTTTAACCCCGTTTGTTTTAGCTTTCTTCTTTCTTCAATTAGCTTCAGTGTTTTTTCAGTTATGTAGATCTGTTTCTTGTATACTTTTCTGGATATGATGTTTTGTGCGGTGGAGAGTAATATATCTCTTGCCTGTGTTGCCAGTTCGTCAGATGTCATGTCCTCTTGAGCCGCCATAAGTATGTCAAATTTGTTTTGTATGTCAAATTTCTATGTTGTATTCTAGTGGAATGGCATTTGTATCAAAACGTATAGGGCCAGCTGCTTTCTTTGTTGTCTTCAGTCCTAATTTAAACTCTGCCACCAGCAGTTCATGGTCGGAGGCACAGTCTGCTCCGGATAGTATCTTTACTGATAGAATACCTGTTATCCATCTTCTTTGGACCAAGATGTAATCTATTTGGTTTCTGGTGTTGCCATCTGGTGAGGTCCAGGTGTATAGTCTTCTAGGATGTTGCCTGCTTAGGGTGTTCGTAATGGAGAGATTATTTTCTAGGTAGAATTTAATTAGTTTTGTGCCTCTTTCGTTTCGTTGTCCTATACTGAAAGGACATTTTATCTTTTCCTCTTCTTCAGCTGTTTCCTTGCCAACCTTGGCATTGCAATCGCCCATTACTATCAGGATGTCTCTTTTGCCAACTTTATCTATTGCTCCTTGTAAATTTGTATAGAATTCGTCGATCTAGTCATCAGGAGCTGTGGTTGTTGAGGCGTATGCTTGTATTATTGTGATCTTTCTGTTTTGTGTCTGTAATCTTATCATGATGAGTCGGTGATTGATAGGATTGTAACCAAGTAGTGTTGTGGATATTTTCTTTGCCAAAATGAAACCGACTCCACTCTATCCACTTTTTGCCTTCCCTGACTATATTACTGTGTCACCTGTTGAGGTTTTAAAGTGCCCCTGGCCAGCCCATCTGTGCTCGGTTATTCCAAGTATAGGTGTTTTCGTTCTCTCCATCTCATTGCAAATCATGTGGAGTTTGCCATGGTAAAGACTCCTTACATTCCATGTTCCTATTCTCAATTTCTTCCGTAGTCCAATGGCAGGTCTTTACCAATGACAGTAAGACAGTCGGGCTTTTGGCCGTCATCACATTTACTTGTACTTGATCTGCCATCTTTCTCTTCCCAAGTTCGCAGAATTGGTCTGACTGGCCTAGGGGACACGCCATCAGATCTTTGAGTTTTAGTTAATTTCATGTTCTGCATCAAGTTCTTGGCAACATACAATCAGTAGTTTGCCATTGCTTTCTGATTGGTTCTGGCCACTTAAGCATGATGATCTCTGGTGTGCCCTGAGCCCGATACCAGGCTGTTCCAGCTCCCGCATTCGAAGCCGTTGTTGACATTGTCAATCTTCCGCCTTTTCTGCCGGCAGCCTTGTGTACTGTAGAAAGGAGACTTCCTTCGAGTTTTGCTCTACGTAGTTTCGCCGGCTAGTCGAAGCCGTTGCCCGGGGGGTGGCGCTATTGTACACAAGCAGACTCGAGCTGGGCAGGAGTGGGGAACCAAATAGGCTCCAGGCCATCCTAAAAGGACGCGACTGCCTCTCACCGTGAGGTACTATCCCTACCATCTCCTGCCCTACCCCCTCTATACTGTGACAGTATTTCTTGAAGGGTGTATATGTTGCAGAGTCTATCTATTTGTATCCGTTTTAGACGCTTGTTGCACTGTCTAGACACCTTTACCCCGCCAACAGTAATCACACAATATGAGGTAAACTCACAATGAAAATAAACTAACACCAATGTCAATTATTTCAGTGGAAAAACAAATGTAAATCTGTAATGATTATTTGTATAAGGGTTAAACGAAGACAATAACCTCATCTAAGCATAAACATCATTTCAAACACAATTATAAATATCGAAATTTACCTTAAAGTCATATTAAGGTTTTACAAACCCAAACCTCATATATGCATAAACATGATTTCCACAATTCAGATTATTAAATATCATTTATCTTTAAGTCAAAAATCTCCGCCAAGTTAAATCAGTTAGACGTTCTCTGTAGAATTCTCTTGGTAAAAAAACTCAAATGAAACCTCCGACGAGTTAAATAGGCTTCCCAGCAAGTAAACTTCCTAATCAGTTTCTACTAGAAAACCGGAATGAAGACACGCCGTTCACATCAACATAGACCAGCAGCGAAACGCTTACTCGCCATCTTAAAGTATAGATGTACAGGACAACCAGGGTCCAGTTCTCTGTAAAATTTCTTGTATATCTCCCGTTTTCAAAATAACCGTCCTCTCTCTGCATTTTCTTCCCCAAATCTGTCTCTCTCACAAACCCCCGCCAAAAAAGACCATCATTCAACTTCCCTACCTCCAACATCGTGACTACTCATGGGTTGTCGTGAACTCAGGTTCCTAACAGTTTTATAAACAATCAAAGGGATATAAATTACCCCCTGAATTTAACATCGAACGTGATTGCTACCCCTTACAACAAGGAAAAGTAATACTGTTACAATACATCTTCATCGTTGTAAGTAACTTCTGATACATCTTCCTTCATTGTTGTAAGCAACTTCTGATACATCTTCCTTCATCGTTGTAAGTAACTTTTGATACGTCTTCCTTCATCGTTGTAAGTAACTGTTGATACATCTTCATTTTCATTCATCGCTGTAAGTAGCTGTTGATACATCTGTACATCTTCATTCATCGTTGTAAGTAACTTCTGATACATCTTCCTTCATCGCTGTAAGTAACTTCTGATACATCTTCCTTCATTGTTGTAAGTAACTGTTGATACATCTTCCTTCATCGCTGTAAGTAACTTCTGATACATCTTCCTTCATCGCTGTAAGTAACTTCTGATACATCTTCCTTCATCGCTGTAAGTAACTTCTGCTACATCTTCCTTCATTGTTGTAAGTAACTTCTGATACATCTTCCTTCATCGTTGTAAGTAACTTCTGATACATCTTCCTTCATCGTTGTAAGTAACTTCTGATACATCTTCCTTCATCGTTGTAAGTAGCTTCTGATACATCTTCATCGTTGTAAGTAACTTCTGATACATCTTCCTTCATCGCTGTAAGTAACTTCTGATACATCTTCCTTCATCGCTGTAAGTAACTTCTGCTACATCTTCCTTCATTGTTGTAAGTAACTTCTGATACATCTTCCTTCATCGTTGTAAGTAACTTCTGATACATCTTCCTACATCGTTGTAAGTAACTTCTGATACATCTTCCTTCATCGTTGTAAGTAGCTTCTGATACATCTTCATCGTTGTAAGTAACTTCTGATACATCTTCCTTCATCGCTGTAAGTAACTTCTGATACATCTTCATCGTTGTAAGTAACTTCTGATACGTCTTCCTTCATCGTTGTAAGTAACTTCTGATACGTCTTCATCGTTGTAAGTAACTTCTGATACATCTGTACATCTTCATTTATCGCTGTAAGTACTGATACATCTTCATCGTTGTAGTAACTCTGATACATCTTCCTTCATCGCTGTAAGTAACTGTTGATACATCTTCCTTCATCGCTGTAAGTAACTTCTGATACATCTTCCTTCATCGCTGTAAGTAACTTCTGATACATCTGTACATCTTCATTTATCGCTGTAAGTAACTTCTGATACATCTTCATCGTTTAAGTAACTTCTGATACGTCTTGCCTTCATCGTTGTAAAGTAATTCTGATACATCTTCATGTTGTAAGTAACTTCTGATCATCTTCCTTCATCGCTGTAAGTACTTACAGTAATCTGTACATCTTCATTTATCACATGAATAATTCTGATACATCTTCATCGATGTAAAGTAACTTCTGATACATCTTCAACTTCATCGTTGTAGCTACTTCTGATACGTCTTTATCATTGTAAGATAACTTCTGATACTCTTCATCGCTTGTAAGAACTTCTCATACATCTTCTTCATGTATGTAAGTAACTTCTGATACATCTTCCTTCATCGCTGTAAGTAACTTCTGATACTCTTCCTTCATTGTTGTAAGTAACTTCTGATCATCTTCCTTCATCGCTGTAAGTTTTAACTTCTGATACATCTTCCTTCATCGTTGTAAGTTAACTTCGATACGTCTTCATACGTTGTAAAGTAACTCTGATACATCTTCCATTCATTTTGTAAAAGTAACTTCTGATACATCTTCCTTCATCGCTGTAAGTAACTTCTGATACATCTTCCTTCATCGCTGTAAGTAACTTCTGATACATCTTCTTCATGTTGTAAGAATTGATACATCTTCCTTCATTGTTGAAAGTAACTTCTGATACATTTCCTTCATCGTTGTAAAGTAACTTTTAATACATCTTCCTCATTTTTGAATAACTTCTGATACATCTTCCTTCATTGTTGTGAGTAACTTCTGATACATCTTCCTTCATCGTTGTAAGTAACTTCTGATACATCTTCCTTCATCGTTGTAAGTAACTTCTGATACATCTTCCTTCATTGTTGTAAGTAACTTCTGATACATCTTCCTTCATCACTGTAAGTAACTTCTGATACATCTTCCTTCATCGTTGTAAGTAACTTCTGATACATCTTCCTTCATCGTTGTAAGTAACTTCTGAAACATCTTCCTTCATCGTTGTAAGTAACTTCTGATACGTCTTCCTTCATTGCTGTAAGTAACTTCTGATACGTCTTCCTTCATCGCTGTAAGTAACTTCTGATACATCTTCCTTCATCGCTGTAAGTAACTTCTGATACATCTTCCTTCATCGCTGTAAGTAACTTCTGATACATCTTCCTTCATCGCTGTAAGTAACTTCTGAAACATCTTCCTTCATCGCTGTAAGTAACTTCTGATACATCTGTACATCTTCCTTCATCGCTGTAAGTAACTGTTGATACATATGTACATCTTCCTTCATCGCTGTAAGTAACTGTTGATACATCTGTACATCTTCATTTATCGGTGTAAGTAACTTCTGATACATCTGTACATCTTCATTCATCGTTGTAACTTCTGATACATCTGTACATCTTCATTTATCGCTGTAAGTAACTTCTGATACATCTGTACATCTTTAACTTGTATTCAAATGATACAACTTAATTAATCTATATATGCATTTTATTATGCTACAATGAGTTTCTTGATTACATCTATTCATGTAGGCAATTTTCACTTTGCAGGTTGTATGGCCGTACTTGCCACCGGCAAATCCTTTAACCAAAAGTAATCCAACTCTGATCGTTTTGGTGCAACAAAATGGAATCAATTCAGCGGTGAATCTAAACACATTGCGTGATAATAAATGCTTGGCTAAAGGACTTTCTAAAACGAATTCGGATGCGTGTCAATCATACTTGAGGGCTTACTTCGATAGAGGTACGCAACATTCCAGTACAATTGACACTTACAGATGAACCTTGACATACAATGATATCATCATTATCATGTAGCTTGTCCCTTCCAGAACTTGGCTCCCATTACAGCATTTCTGAAAAACACTGCTATGTGCAAGTTGGCCGAAGTCAGCAGCAGTCATTCTCAGATCGTCAATGACATCCTGCACCCATCGTCTTCTAGGTCTTCCTCTCGTTCTTCTTCCAGGTACCATTCCTTCCAAAATTAATTTCTCCAGGCACTCATGTCGTTTGATGTGTCCGAAATATTTAATTTTCCTTGTTTTTAAAACTAGAGAGTAAGATTGGAATCTATCAGGCGATACAGTTAGGAGTATGACAAGGGTGCGTACTCTCACCAGACCTGTTTAACCTATATAGCGAAAACATCATGAGATCTATAGAAGAAAAGACAGGAATAACAGCCGGTGGACAAAATCATAAACAACCTAAGATACGCTGATGACACTATTCTCATGGCTACAAATGAACAAGATCTACAAGACTTATAGACATACTAGTGAGAGAAAGTGAAAGAAAGGATTAAGCATGAATATAAAGAAAACAGAGGTTATGGTTGTCTCCAAGAAACAGGAAACACCAACATGTAATATCAAAATAAATAACACAACACTGAAACAAGTCCATCGATTCAAGTATCTGGGAACATTCCTAACATCAGATGGAAGATGTACAACAGAGATTAAGAGTAGAATAGCTCAAACGAAAGCAGCTTTTATGAAAATGAAGAACACACTATGCGTGAACTCACTATCAATGACATTGCGAAAACGAGTACTATGTATGGCAGCGAATCATGGACAATGAACAAACAATCAATACGATCATTGGAAGCCACAGAGATGTGGTTTTACAGAAAAATGCTGAAAATTCCCTCTGAATAGCCAACTCTCTTTAATATCAAGCTGTTGCAGAACAGAAGCGTTTGTTCTTTTCTCTGTCCACGATATTCTAAGTATTTTTCTGTAGCATTTGCATTCAAAGGCATTAATGATCTCTGCCGCTTTGTCAATGGTCCATGTCTCACAACCATATGTTGCCAAGCGTAAAACGCAGGCTCTTAAACACGTGATTTTTGTTCTTATGTCAGTTCTCTTCCATGGGTTATTTAGCTCTTTTAGTTTTTGCAAAGCAATGCTCAGCCTTCTTTTAATTTATTTTATAGCATGCCTGTCATTTGTCAGCAATGCCCCAAGGTATTCAAAGTTGTCGACCGTTGATATAGTGATACAATGATATAGTGATAGGTAATAGTGCAATTTATAGAATAGCATTACAGTCTTGATATAGACTGACAGACGGAGATATTTGGAAAGGGATTTGGGGGAGGAGAAATGAAGGGATGATAGGGAAACGGAATTCATTTTGGCCCATATATCAATTTCAAGATTTGTATATGGTATATTTAACCACATTTACCAATTTATACAGGGATGTGTGCTCTCCCCACTGCTGTTTATAACATACATGGGCAACATAAGTAGAGAAGCAGGAATAGAGGAAGAAAATAATATTTCAGAACTTTTATTTGCAGATGACCAAGTACTGATTGCAGAAAACGAAGAATCTTTCCAGAACCATTTGAGCTTAGTTAACATCAAGGTTGAGGAGTACAACATGAAAATAAATATAATAAATACAGAAAAAATAGCAATAAGTAGACAACCAGAAAACCTTACAATAAAACTCCAAAACGTAGAAATAAAAGAAACAATTGAGGCCAAAAATTTAGGAGCATTTTTCACAGCAGATGGAAGTATCGATAGCGAAATCACCAATTGTTGTTCAAAAGCTAACCAAGTACTGGGACAGTTAACACCACTGTTGTCTCATAAAGAGATACCGCTAACAACTAAAGCAAATCTTATAAGAACGATTTTCTGGCCTATACATTATGCTATCAGTGTCAAACATGGCCAATAACAGCAGCTAATGAGCTAAAAATCATAACGACAGAGATGAGGTGTCTTAGAAGAGCTGCAGGTGTGACAATAAGAGACAAAATTAGAAATGAAGAAATCAGAAGGAGACTGGATGTGAAACATGTCATGCAAATTCATTAAAGAACAACAGATTAAATGGTTTGGACACCTGACCAGAATGCCCTGGTATCGTCTACCACAGAGAGCCACACAGAAAGAGTATAATGAGTACAAGGCAAGATGAAGACCACGCAAAAGATGGAGCAACGCATCAAGAACAGCCTTGTGAACATGAATATCAGCTTACAAAGTGCCTTAAAACAAGCACACACAAGATCACTACGTTTCACCCCCAACACTTATATAAAAAAGTAAATGGTGGAAGAGAAGAAGGAGATATTTAACCACACTAGAAATATTATTCGGTTATGTGCGGGAAAAGGGGCGGGGAGGGGCGATGACATGCATGGTGCTATTCAAATTTGCATTTCCCCATTTAGTTTAGTTTTTCATTAATTTCTTCAATAGTCTGTAATTATATATCGTAGATTTGAATGATTCCCGTTTTCATTACACTTTTAAATCGCTATTTCATCAACATCAAATAGCTTGTCCTGAGCAGAACTTTGCCACCCCAACAGTCCTTCGGAATTTCTCTCATAGGCCAGATGTCCCGCCTCTGCAGCTGTCATGTTCAAACCATCAGTTACATCTTGAATCCATCTTCTCCGTGGTCTTCCTCTTCTTCTTTTTGCCGGTATGCTTCCTTCCATGATGGTCTCTATATTTCAGTAATCTGCTTCGTCCGTGGATTCTTGTTAACCATCTCTTGTTGTATTTGTATCATTGATATATTGACGTGAATACCTCTTGTTATATTTGTATCATTGATATATTGACGTGAATACCTCTTGTTGTATTTGTATCATTGATATATTGACGTGAATATTTCTTGTTGTATTTGTATCATTGATATTTTGGCGTGAATACCTCTTGTTATATTTGTATCATTGATATATTGGCGTGAATACCTCTTGTTGTATTTGTATCACTGATATATTGGCGTGAATACCTCTTGTTGTATTTGTATCATTGATATATTGACGTGAATATTTCTTGTTGTATTTGTATCATTGATATATTGGCGTGAATACCTCTTGTTGTATTTGTATCATTGATATATTGGCGTGAATATTTCTTGTTGTATTTGTATCATTGATATATTGGCGTGAATACCTCTTGTTGTATTTGTATCATTGATATATTGGCGTAAATATTTCTTGTTGTATTTGTATCATTGATATATTGGCGTGAATACCTCTTGTTATATTTGTATCATTGATATATTGACGTGAATATTTCTTGTTGTATTTGTATCATTGATATATTGGCGTGAATACCTCTTGTTATATTTGTATCATTGATATATTGGCGTGAATACCTCTTGTTGTATTTGTATCATTTATATATTGACGTGAATACCTCTTGTTATATTTGTATCATTGATATATTGGCGTGAATACCTCTTGTTATATTTGTATCATTGATATATTGGCGTGAATGTCTCTTGTTATATTTGTATCATTGATATATTGGCGTGAATGTCTCTTGGTACATCTTCCATTATTCATGCATGATGTTACTTTAGATTGAACACATCACATGGCCAGGGCGTGAATACTTCTTGGTACATCTTCCATTCTTCATGCATGATGCTACTTTAGATTGAGCACATCACATGACCAGGGCGTGAATACCTCTTGGTACATCTTCCATTCTTCATGCATGATGCTACTTTAGATTGAGCACATCACATGGCAAGGGCGTGAATACTTCTTGGTACATCTTCCATTCTTCATGCATGATGCTACTTTAGATTGAACACATCACATGACCAGTGAATCATATTTCTCTTCGCTATCTTGTGCAGCTTCTTGGCGCTTTCTTTATCTGGGATATTCGCCGAAGTGATGTCATACATTTGGAGGCTGCTGGATTTGTTGAAGCAGAGATTGGAGCACCTATGAACATATCCAGGTCGCTATGATAATAGTCCTTGTATAACTGATATAATTTATTACTGATGCTCGGCCCATCGCCATTTTTTTCTCTTAATCTTGGTAATCATGGGTTCCTGTCATGTTGCCAAATACGGAGTCATATTTACTCAATCGCGCCTGGCTGTAAATATTTGTCTAATTTCACGATGAAGTAAGAATATTGTATAAGAGTGAGCGTCTGTAGCTCAAGCGTTAGTGAGCTCGATCACGAACCCAAGCGTACCTAGTTCAAACCCCATGGTGGGCAAGTTTGGAAGCAAATTCGTTTCCGTTGGATTTTTACAAAAGTTAAAAGTAGACCTCACCGTTCAGAAAGCAATGGCAAACTACTGAACGTATAAGTGGTGCCTAGAAAATCAACGACTCATTTACTGTGCCTGATGGATACGTCCCTTAGGATATGCCACCATTTTCATTTTTCATTGTATAAGATCCAGCTTTCTCTTTGCTGAATGTTATTGATATTGTTATTGTTATTGATGAGAACGATCGAGAGAAGAAGAAGAAGAACATAACATCTTAAGTTTGATCACGAGTATCCGAAGTCCAACTTTTGAATGCATAATCAAAGGGGTATCTTTGACAAACATTATAAATGTAATGAAAGATTAAATCATCCTTCAAACGAGTATATAGATGGATTAAATCAGTGTTTCCCAACCTTTTTGTGTCATGCCCCACCAAAGCCTTTCAAAACTCGTATCCCCAACCTATGTAACATATACAAAAAATTGTAGTTTCCAAAAATTGAATTGTCCACTGCAGAAACTGAAATGATTAGTTTTAGGAAGAAATCACTAAACAAAATTTTGAGAAAACACAGTAAGTAAATTTTCAAAACATATAACGGAGAACTGAAATTCATGTACGAAATAATTTTAAGGACAGATGTTTCTATATTTTTTAATTATTAGTAATTATTTATTAATTACATTTAGTGAGATCCTTGCGCTTGATGCATGCTACAAAGAGATTTTATGTTAGGTTCCAATTTAGTTGGCTTCAGTCTCAAGTCTCCTCGTTGTATTACATCCAGCCGATTTTTTAGCTGCAAATCAGTTATTGCACTAAATCCACATTCAGCTAAATATGAAGATGGAAATAGTAATAACAGTTTTCTTGCACATTTGATTGAATTTGGATATTTGATTTCTGTTTCCTCACAAAGTCATGTCATTGCTCTTTTTTTTATTAAATGAAGTTTTAACTGACTCATCATTTTGCATTTCTGAGAGTTATTCTTGATACTGCATATTTGAAATATCAGACAAATACACTAACTTTGGCTGCAACATCCAAGTTATCAATTTTTTTCAAATAAAAAAAAAATGTTCCTTTAGATCAGCCGATAGAATTTTCAGATGATCGACAATAACAAATATAACGGTATCAGTCACTTCAATCTGGAGCCAATGAAACTTCAAAACTTTTTGTTGCAAATATATTTCTGACATAATTCAATAAAGGTAATGAAACCAAATATCTTTGCTTTAGCATTAACAAGAATTTTATTTGTTCCTTGAAGTTGGTTATTTAATATATTTAGTTTTTCAAAGATATCGGCTAGATAACGCACAAATGTTTTACTATCGACCGGTAACAGATACTTCATTTCAGGTTTGTCGCTTAAAAAACACTAAGATTATCAAATATTTCCATAAATCTTTTCAAGCAGTTCCCTTTCGAGAGCCATCTTACTCCAGTGTGAAAGAAAAGTCTCACATGGTCTGCATTTTGTTCTTCACAAAATAACATGAAGAGGAGATCACATTTGACATTAGCTTTAATAGCATTCATACACTTTATAACCGAATTTAATATTTCGTTTAGAACAAGCGAAATATTTTTAGCTACCAAAATTTTCCCTGTGAATAACACAATACACAAGAAGCATTTCTGGATTCTCATCTTTCGTCAATTTTAAGCAGCCATTTTTCTTGCCTATAATATTAGGAGCACCATCTGTGGCATAAGATGTTATATTTTAAATTGGTATATATTTGACATCTAAGTAATTTTTAGCTTATTATATACATCTTTGGAGGTAGTGGTGCTTTCTAATGATTTACAGAACAACATTTCTTCAGCACAATCCCTTTATCAATATATCTTACGTAAGTTATCAATACAGCCTCACTGTCTCTCAAAGTTGATTCATTTATTGGCACTGAGAATTTTCTTGTTTTCAACTTTTCAACAAGTTGTATTTCAATATCTTCACTCATTTCGTCTATTCTTTTGATAACAGTATAGTTACTGAGTGGCATAGCTTTCGCCTCTTTGTCATCTTTTTCCAGAATCGTTTTAAGAAATGCTGATATTGATGGTTTAATTAAATTCTCTCCTATAGTATAATTTATCCATAATTTAGCAATGAGTAAGGAAATTTGATAACTAGCCTCGAGTATGATTGACAGTTGCAGTATGGGCAGTAACTAGAGAATTTAATGTTGTTCTTATTTCAAAATTTGTCTTTAAAGTTTGAAAGTAATTCAAATCTAAATTAATATGGGCATTATGTTTCGCCTTCAAATGCGCCTCAAGGCGAGCTCGTTTCATTGATTCGTTGGTCAAGCATTGTTGGCATAAAAGACAATTTTTCACATCAGGTGATACATGTTTGAGAAAATTCGATTATTGTAGAATGACTATTTTGAATAAACAACAAATCATTAACAATATTTATACTACCGGTTTTGTGGTGAAATCTGCTCTTCTGAAAATGTATGCGGTGTTCTCTTCTAATAAGCTCTGATAAATTCAAACCTCCAATAGTTATATCTTTTATGTGAAACTCTTCGGTTCTCTTCTGCTTTTCTCGTATAATCTTGCCTAACTTTAGCTGTTCTGTGTCTAGTTCTCTGTTTTTCATTCTAGCTACCCCACAAGCTGATTTGTGTTCGGCTTTCTATCTGCGCTATTATCCCATCTTCTTAAAGTCCACAGTCTATATATATATATATGGGTGAATATTATATTACTTTACTATTCCAAAACTTTGTTCTCACGACTGCGATTTTCCACATCTGTTACTCTCTTGGAAAAGACTCATTTTACTTCAACTAACGATATTCTTCTGTCATTGTCTAAATGTTTATGTCCCAACCACACATCTGTTGCTAAACATGAAAAACAAGATCTCATTACATTTTACTGTAATCCATTTATAAATGCTCCTTCGTTAACTATAGTTATATACGACTACAAAATTGTACTCTAAGGACACCTGTATAATCCAGCTGCACAGTGAGTATCCATTACCCTGGTAATCAAACTAATGACAGATAACTTGTATTTGAGTAAAACCCCCTTGATGTTTCTTGGTTGCTTTTCCCATCGTACCTAACATTCAAAGCCAAATTAAACTTCAGACCTGCTTTCTATAGCGGAAATATGATATGCGTTGCTCTGTCCAATACTATTACATAGATTGCACTGTATAAACTCATTTTGGTCTTCGTGACAAGGTTGGCAAATGTCGTACACATTACATAAAAAATAAAATATGACTCGATTTTAACACAATAACACATGCTTTCCCGCTTTCAACGTTTGTTAACAGTTGGTAGAAATGTACCTAGATATAAGTACTCTCTGTTTATTGAAGACTTTTTTAACTTCAGTAAGGTGATTGTGAAGCAACATTCGTTTTTGTCAACAGACATCCAAAAGCCGATTTATGGATTTTGCAACAACATGAACATTAGTTAAACTCTGAACGAGTCCATTGCCCCCTTAACGATGAAAATGCCCCCCTGTGGGGCGTGAGCGTGATTAAATCATCCTACAAACGAATATGTAGACATTCTAAATCATCTTCATAGAGAGTATCTTCTCCTTCTTGTCCACCATTTACTTCTTTACAGAAGTGTGTATGTGTGTGTGTGTGTGTATGCGCACGAGTGTGTACTATTTGTATGTGACATATATTCTTGTCAAACAGCGGTCATTAAAGGTCTGCAGGTGTTCTACACTGATGGTTCCTCAAAATATGAACAATACCGAGCTTGTACACAGAGTGGCTTTTGTAGTACAGCCTGTATCAGTGACTTCAGATCTTGTACGTAGTTTTTGTATATTTAGATCTCCGAGGAAAAACCAATGACCAAACACATAATTGGAATCACAAACCTTATTTCTCTCGCTCCTTATAGCCTAGCTCTGCATACCAGCGTTTTTCAGAGTTATGGTAAGAGAAATATGGTTTGCGACCCCAGTTATGTGTTTAGTAATTGGTTTTTTCCGAAAGCGTAATTACATGTTTACTGTCTATTTATTTGCCCTATTCACTGGTTCCGATGTTTCATCTGGGGTCTCTGTAGCGTATAGGTTAGGTGCTCGGCTCTTGTGCCAAAAGTAACCGGTGTTCCCTCGTGGAACCATCGGGATATTTTCCAGAGATCCCTGATCTCAGTGTAGGTGAGTTCGAATGCCAGGTCCTATCGGAGACGGACGGTAAAACGTAGGTCCCGTACTCAATTTGAGCACGTACAAAAATCTTTAGCAGTTCAAAATCGAGAAGAGCATGCTGGAAAGCCGCTGCCCAGGCAAAATTCATTAGAAAAAGATTAAAAATAAAATGCATACAAAATATCTTCACTATTTTCAAAATTACAATCAAGGACCCTCGCCGGTGCTTCGAAGTTCGTGCAGAGCAGCTGAGATCTTCCTGTGTAAGAAAGAGATCGGAGCACACATAGTTAATCACCGAAGTGCAAATATGATTTTCTTATCAATCAATCAATCTGGAGTTCTTAGTACTCCTTATTCAGTTATATCATGATCCAGTAGCTCGCAGAGCTCTGTCTCCTTAATATCCCTTCAGAATTTTTACCTCATACCAGATAGAAATCTGCATAGATCCTTTCTCTGTTAACGGTTAAATACTTCGTTAATTCTTATGTATGAAGCTAAATACTGCCTACAAGGTTCTATTATGTTCACCTTAATGCAGTTCAACAGTAATAAAAGAAAGTAACATATCTAGGTAAAAGATAGCAATTTATCTCAGACGACTTAGCAGAAGAGGAAATTATAAAGGTTGACGCTAACGAGAGAGGTGGATTATTCGAATATATTTAAAATGACCATACAACGAATTAACAACTAATAAAAGAAGAATTTATGAATATTTGTAGAAAACACAACCAACTCTGCAGAGAGCTGCTACCACCAAACGTCCAGCAAATAAATCATTATCATCAGACTCTGAATATACATCAGACCACATCAGACTTCGGACAGGATACATCAGATTCCAAACAGACCACATCAGACTCCGAACAGACCACATCAGATTCCTGACAGGATACATCAGATTCCGGATAGGACACATCAGACTCCGAACAGGACACAACATACTCCGAACGGGATACAACAAAATAAGAAGTAATATGTGCAGAAAGTTTACATTTGATGAAACAGACTTGCACATTTGTGAATTGAGCCTAGAGAGAAACATTCGTCGTGTACATGGGCTGTACTTAGTTAGTTTAGTTAGTTTGTTCCTTTCGTGCCAAAGGTGGGACATAGGGCAGAGGTTTTTGATCTCCACGTGATGCGTTTCGTTGCTAGCAGATGGAGATATTGTATGGTTTTACATCCCAATAGTTTACTTTCTTGTTTGATGGTTCTTCGAAGAGTGGTCTTAGGTCTTCCACGTTTTCTTTTACCAACTGGTGACCACATAAGGACTTGTCGATTTAGTCTTTTTCGTCTGATCTAAGAACATGACCTAAATATTTCCACCGTCGTTTCCTTATAATATTTGATACGGGTTGTTGGTGTGTTCTATCTCTCACTCTGTTGTTAGAAATGAAATCACTCCATTTTACTTTTAAGAATTTTCGAAGACATTTATTCTCAAAGCTGTCCAGTTTCTTATCAAATTTCTTTGTTGATTTTCAACTTTCACAACCGTAGGTCAGTACAGGAATCACACATGACCTAAACAATTTAACTTTTGTGCATATACTAAGGTCTTGAGATTGCCAGATATTTGTTAATTTAGTGAAGGCACTAGCTGCTATAGCAATAATAATAATAATAATAATTCCTCTTGTACTGTTAAACGTTACATAGGGCCTGCAAGTAATTTCTCCATACCGCTCTATCCCTCTATCCTGGGCAACTCGCTCAATCTCCTCCATGGAAATGAGACCGATATTTCCTACCTCTCTAAGCAAAGTTCGTTTCAGGGTCTCTTTAGGGTCGACCTCTCTTTCTTGAACCATTTGCATCCCACTTCAATGCCAGCTTTGATATTCGTTGATCATTTTTCCTCAAGGTGTGCCCAACATATCTCCATCTTCTCTTTCTTATAACAGTTGTCACTAGTGGTTGACCAGACATGTCTCTGATTTCATCACTTCTTCTGAATTCGTTCCATTTTATATTCATTATTTTTCGCAGACATCTATTTTCAAATGCATTCAACTTGCTTTCTATAGCAATACGAGTGTTTATTTCTTTCATCGTGTCTCCGTTGTTTGACACTTTACTACCAAAATATGTAAAATGTTCAACTTTCTCCAGTGTTTGGCCATTTATTACGATGTTGTCTGTCGAGTTTGTGCTGGATAGATATTAATAAAATATAACCTACTCAGTACTTTGGGACCTGTGAGAGATTCCTACTGACCTCAGTATACATATCAAAGACGCTGTTGATATTGGGATCTGATGACTAGCAGAAGAACGATGAATATGAAAGAGTGAATAAGTTGGTTAGCAGTACATCCACGGACTTAGTATTAAGTTATGATCATAAGTGTTGTATCCTTTGTTTTATAACAGCAGTTTGGTGAAAACGTGGATTTATTTTACTATTGTTTATTGTAACACTATATTAATAACATAAGAAATTAGGTTACATAGAATGATCAAGTTTGCGTGCTCAGTCTACCATACAAAGGATATGGACCAATGAAAATATGCACTACATAGTTGTCAAGCCTCCACTTTTCATGTAGGCGTGTTTGTCGTGCAATTTATATCCTCTCAGACTCTATAAACTAAACATAACATCTGACTCTCAGTCAATACTTCACAAGATCCAAAATGGCATGTTTCGGTATGAGTGGATGTCGTCTTTAGAAGTTTCTAACCTCCAGAGATTACCTGGATATACTGTCCTGTGCATGCTGTGTTGCAATGAGAGAGCACACAGGCTTGCATCAACAACATCGATTGTTTGGGAGTTGAAGATGGATAAGGGGATGTTCTTTGGTCTCTTCGCGACTGCTTGTTGGACGAAGACACTAAAATAAATGTTGAATCGTTCCAGCGATTTAAGCAGTTTGGAGTTACCCGTTGTACAAGTAGAACTGGATGCATGAGGGGCAGAGTAAGGAGTGTGTTTAATTAGCGAGCCACAAACCATCAATATGCATACTCTTCGATATATGTGGAGGGATACTGAGCACCTATAGATCTGCCCAGGGTGCAATGCCGTCAGATTAGTAACCAATAATCAATAAACAATAACAACATTTTAATTGTTAATTCGTAATTTAGTTTTAAAACTATATAACTTGCAGTTTCATATTTTATTTAGACTTTTAAAAGCTGATTTTGCTTTGACAATTCGTAGATTCTTTTCTTTTTTAATATTTCCAGTAGAATCATAATTGCTACCGAAACAGGTGAGCTACACTATCATTTTTATCATTTTAGATTTCAGGGGATATCTGCCATTACTTGCTATAGGTGTTTTCATTATATTTGTCTTTTCATAGCTTATCTGCAGTCCAACTTTTGATGCTATAGATGACAAGTTGTATGTTTAAGTAAAGATTAAGTAAAGATTAAGTAAAGTCGAGAAGCAAAGATTCAAGTGGTTCGGCCATCTAATGAGAATGGAACCACATTTACTACCATCACGTGCCTATAATAATCGACACTCAGGGCGCAGAGCACGAGGCAGGCCAAGAACACGATGGATAGATAACATCTCAGAGTCCCTGCTAAAGCATGGACTGACAACGTCAAGCGCAACACACCTGGCACAAGATAGGAAACTAACTCTCCCCCCGCCGCTTCACGGCAAATGTGGTTAAGATAAGATAAGATAAAGTAGAACTCTAATCATAATATATGCTAAGATCGTGCATTTTCTCAATGTCAACAAATGTAAAGATACAAAATGTTTAAGATAACTAGAACATGCCAGCTAGAATGCGAGAGTATTTATTCCTAACAAGGATGTAAATCTTAGAACTTTCAAACAATAGTTTTAATACCATTAATACTACCATTATAGATGCAGAGAATGAAGATTAGAACTATAAAATGCTAGTTTTAATACCAAGCAGAGAATGAAGATTAGAACTTTAAAATGCTAGTTTTAATACCAAGCAGAGAATGAAGATTAGAACTATAAAATGCTAGTTTTAATACCAAGCAGAGAATGAAGATTAGAATTTTAAAATGCTAGTTTTAATACCAAGCAGAGAATGAAGATTAGAACTTTAAAATGCTAGTTTTAATACCAAGCAGAGAATGAAGATTAGAACTTTAAAACGATAGTTTTAATACCAAGCAGAGAATGAAGATTAGAATTATAAAATGCTAGTTTTAATACCATGCAGAGAATGAAGATTAGAACTTTATAATGCTAGTTTTAATACAATGCAGAGAATGAAGATTAGAACTTTATAATGTTAGTTTTAATACAATGCAGAGAATGAAGATTAGAACTTTAAAACGATAGTTTTGACACCAATAATGCTATCATTGTAGATGCAGAAATTGAAGAATAGAACTTTAAAATGCTTGTTTTAACGCTATTAATGCTATCATTGTAGATGCAGAGACTGAAAAAATGGAGATTATCTTCATGGATATTGATCCGCCTTCATTGGATATGTATGTCAACCTCAACTTTGTAGCTCCGACATCGTTGAAATACACTGCCTGTTGTGAAGAAAAAATTGTAGAGTACGTGCTATTTATGTTATATTTTAGTTGTGTTTTATATGATACGTTAGGAGTGCATGTGTAATGCAAAAACAGTAAACCGGTTGATACCAAGTTCATTTGGAGCTGCAATGGACCGAAATGACACTCTTAACGCACTAAGAGAGTTTTTTTTCGAACATAAGAGTTTTCAGGGTTGCGAGTCCCACTCGCTGAACAGACTGAGATAGGTGGATGTCAATAGTGGTACAACCGAAAAGAACGGCATACCAAATATGCAAAGATATTGATTAATCAACATCGAACTGGCGTGTTGGGTTGCTGGACGTTGTTGGATTTGTTGAGGAGAGATTGAGCACCTATGGACACGCACGAAGTGCTATGATGATAGTCCTCATATAACTGATACCAACTTGCATTTAATAAACTGATACTGATTTCTTTTACTTACGACCAGTAAAATAGTATCATTAGTAACTAGATTCATATATACGTATTCAACTATTGTTACATTACTAATTATACTCAGCAATGACTGTTTTAGAGATAAATGGCTATTAAAGAGCATAACATTAAGGAAACTGAAGTATTTCGGACACATCAA
Source organism: Arion vulgaris (assembly GCA_020796225.1). Lineage (NCBI taxonomy): Eukaryota > Metazoa > Mollusca > Gastropoda > Stylommatophora > Arionidae > Arion > Arion vulgaris. The sequence continues at coordinate 12,952,291 of CM036774.1, forward strand.
ACGACATGAGTGCCTAAGAGAAGATAATTTGGGGGATGGTGCCTGGAAGAAGAATGAGAGGAAGACCTAGAAGATAATGGCTGCAATAGGTCATTGACGATCTGAGAATGACTGCTGCTGACGCCGGTCAACTTCCACAGAACAGAGTTTTTCAGGACCTATGTAATGGGAGCCAAGTTCCGTAAGGGTCAAGCTGCTCGCCTGCCCAGCTCGTTCGTAGCGCGTTGGACGACGGATGACAGGCCTCCTGTGAGTGCGGTTCAATTCCGAGGACTGGCAGAAAAGCCACAGGTTCTCAAGATTTATGGTGTGTGTGGCACAGAGCCGAAGGGTTACGATGTCCATGGCACCGAGCCGAAGAGCTGAAAGCTCAAGTGCTTCTGCATCGGAAAAAAAATGTAAAAGGGACAAGCTACTTGATGATGATGAAGACTCAGTATTTCATGCTGTTTCATCATCAAATGTTTATAATGCAGCTTGTTTGTGGAAATAACGTAAATGGTTTATTTGCAATTTCCAGCGCTTTCAATTTTCGATCAACTCCTGGAAATGTTGTAACTCTGGACGACTCAGTCAAATCTCATCAACATGAAGACACGTTAATGCAGATAGAAATGTCTGGAAGTCAAAATATGGCTTCAAGTGAGTCATTGTTTTTATTTATGTGACTTATTTAGACTCATTTCATATCTAAAACTTTTGTTATCACATTACCAAAAGGAAATGAGTACTACGAGGGCGAGTCAATAAGTAAGTCACACAGTTATGTGGGATGGCAGGTAAATGTAGTTGGTGTTTTCTAAAGGTGTCATTAGTTGACAGCACATCAAACTTTATATTCCCGTTCGTCAGCTGGCGCTATGTGTCTCATGCGAAGCAATAAACAAAATGGCGACTGTACTTACGGAGTGTACAACCAAAGAGCAACGTGCTACTATATTACTGTAGCATGGCGTTTTCTCTTGTTCAACTATTAATTGTTTGAGCTATTCCAGAAAATATTTGTATAAACTTCTAATTATACCAACAACTAAATGTTTAAGTTATTCCAGAAAATATTTGTCTAAACTTCTAATTATACCAACAACTAAATGTTTGAGTTATTCTAGAAAATATGTGTCTAATCTTCTAATTATACCAACAACTAAATGTTTGAGTTATTCTAGAAAATATTTGTCTAAACTTCTAATTATACCAACAACTAAATGTTTGAGTTATTCTAGAAAATATTTGTCTAATCTTCTAATTATACCAACAACTAAATGTTTGAACTATTCCAGAAAATATTTGTCTAAGCTTCTAATTATACCAACAACTAAATGTTTGAGCTATTCCAGAAAATATTTGTCTAAACTTCTAATTATACCAACAACCAAATGTTTGAACTATTCCAGAAAATATTTGTATAAACTTCTAATTATACCAACAACTAAATGTTTAAGTTATTTCAGAAAATATTTGTCTAAACTTCTAATTATACCAACAACTAAATGTTTGAGTTATTCTAGAAAATATTTGTCTAATCTTCTAATTATACCAACAACTAAATGTTTGAGTTATTCTAGAAAATATTTGTCTAAACTTCTAATTATACCAACAACTAAATGTTTGAGTTATTCTAGAAAATATTTGTCTAATCTTCTAATTATACCAACAACTAAATGTTTAAACTATTCCAGAAAATATTTGTCTAAGCTTCTAATTATACCAACAACTAAATGTTTGAGCTATTCCAGAAAATATTTGTCTAAACTTCTAATTATACCAACAACTAAATGTTTGAACTATTCTAGAAAATATTTGTCTAAACTTCTAATTATACCAACAACTAAATGTTTGAGTTATTCTAGAAAATATTTGTCTAAGCTTCTAATTATACCAACAACTAAATGTTTGAGTTATTCTAGAAAATATGTGTCTAATCTTCTAATTATACCAACAACTAAATGTTTGAGTTATTCTAGAAAATATTTGTCTAAACTTCTAATTATACCAACAACTAAATGTTTGAGTTATTCTAGAAAATATTTGTCGAATCTTCTAATTATACCAACAACTAAATGTTTGAGCTATTCTAGAAAATATTTGTCTAAACTTCTAATTATACCAACAACTAAATGTTTGAGTTATTCTAGAAAATATTTGTCTAATCTTCTAATTATACCAACAACTAAATGTTTGAACTATTCTAGAAAATATTTGTCTAAGCTTCTAATTATACCAACAACTAAATGTTTGAGCTATTCTAGAAAATATTTGTCTAAACTTCTAATTATACCAACAACTAAATGTTTGAGTTATTCTAGAAAATACTTGTCTAAACTTCTAATTATACCAACAACTAAATGTTTAAGCTATTCCGGAAACTGTCTGCCTACACTTCTAATTATAGTTAGTTGGTTTGTTACTTTCGTGCCAAAGGCGGCACATAGGACAGAGGTTTTAGATCTCCATGTGATGCAGTTCGTTGCTAGCAGTTGGAGATCTTGTATGGTTTTACATCCAAATATTTACTTTCTTGTTTGATGGTTTTTCGAATAGTGATCTTTGGTCTTCCACGTTTTGTTTTCCCAACTGGTGACCACATAAGGACTTGTCGATTTAATCTCTTTTCGTCTGATCTAAGAACATGACCTAAATATTTCCACCTTCGTTTCCTTATAATATTTGATACGGGTTGTTGGTGTGTTCTATCTCTCATTGTGTTGTTAGAAACGAAATCACTCCATTTTACTTGTAAAAATTTTCGAAGACATTCATTCTCAAAGCTGTCCAGTTTCTTATCAATTTTCTTTGTTCATTTCCAACTTTCACAACCGTAGGTCAGTACGGGAATCACACATGACCTAAACAATTTAACTTTTGTGCATATACTAAGGTCTTGAGATTGCCAGATATTCGTTAATTTAGTGAAGGCACTAGCTGCAATAGCATTACGAGAGTTTATTTCTTTCATCGTGTCTCCGTTGTTTTACACTTTACTACCCAAATATGTAAAATGTTCAACTTTCTCCAGTGGTTGTCTAAACCAACTACTAAATGTGTGAGCTATTCCAGAAAATATTTGTCTAAACTTCTAATTATACCAACAACTAAATGTTACTGTGTACTATCTCTCACTGCATTGTTCGAAATAAAATCTAATTATACCAACAACTAAATGTTTGAGTTATTCCAGAAAATATCTGCTTGAACTCAGCTGTATAGTGAATATCTCGTTCCCATGAAATCAGAAAATAGTCTCTAAATCTTTAACATTCCATAGCTTCACATTGCATTTCTTCGATGAACTGTGTGTGCCCTTTGACCTGTTTTTTTTCCAGTATTCCATTCCAATAAATTAAACTTCTGATTATGTTTCCTCTATAGCATAGATTCCCAAACTTTTTCGGCCCACCGTCCACTTTGCACGACATAAACTTTGCAACGCCCCCTCCCCATTATAACAGTTTGCCAACGCCCCCTCCCTTCTCACATATATATACATGCTCTATTTTCACTTTGACATAGAAAATTGATATATATTCTTGTCATACAGATCAATTTTTAAATGATTATATACATGAAATAGAAAATTGATGATAAAATGGATCGTGTAAGATGGGCATAAGATGAATTTAAATGCAGGATTCACATTTTTAATGATTATTAAATCGCAAAATCACGAACAAAAAACTCCCCGCAAATGCTTCTAATCCCACTATCGCCCCCAGGAAGGCTTCAGCGTTAACTGGGGGATGGTACCGCCCACTTTGAGAACACATGCTCTATCGTAACATAATATGCATGGACACAGCAAGGACATTGAAGGGACAGTGACACTGTTACACTTGAGTTCACTGTCTGCATAAAGTTGCTTGTGAAATTCTCAGAGATACATAGCATATTTTATTAGATTCTCAGAAATATAGAACATTTTACCAAATTCTCAAATATATAGTTTATTTTATTAAATTCTTAGATATATAGTATAATTTACCAAATTATCAGATATATATAGCAGATTTTATCAAATTCAGATCTATATAGCATTGTTTACTAAATTCTCAGAGATATAGCATATTTTACCAAATTTTCAGATATATAGTATATTTTACCAAATTTTCAGATATAAAGTATATTTTACCAAATTTTACCACAGTATCAGAGATATATATTGCATTGTGTTGTAGTTTCTAATGTTTTGGTAAACCTGATTGCAGGGTTCTGATTTAGTTCTGATGATGATGATGATGATCCATTGGAATGATAGTGTATCTTTGACTATGTCTCTTTCACGCAACTATAATATACTAAATGAACATGGTGGATTCATTTCATATACATTTATTTGATGTTATAATTTGTGAACAATACATGAACACGTCCATCATTGTCTAATGTTTATGTTCGTCTCTCTATGTTGTCACTACGTCGCTAAGCAGTACTAACAAATCTACGTCAACTAGTTTCACTACGTCAATGTCTCGTTCTATAGTCCGTTTACAAATGTTTGCCCTCAGTCAAGTTCAATTTTCTCAAAAAGTATCCGTTGTATTGATTTGAAATTTTGCATGCAGTCTTATACGATGACCAAAGGAATATGTCGTTGACAGGTCGAAATGTAGCTCAGATTTTGCATATCGGTGAATTTCTTTGATGTTTTGCGAAAACTTTAGCAAAGCTATGCAAAAGAACTAATTTTACAGTGATACACTTCATATAGGTTAAGGATGTCATCAAAGGCGGATCTCTATTCATATAGTGATGGGTGCCATGTATATAATTAACATAGACATATAATTAGCATAGACATATGGAAGAACTATAAAATAGAAAATGACTGGAGTATGACAATAATATATTTCTAACCTTATTCTGTGTCGGACGAGTCCAGTAGATTGATGACTGTTTCTAGGTTGAATTAAATGCAAACAATCCTTTCTTCAATATTCATCTTCTTCTTTCAAGACATGGTCCTCACATTTATCCAGTAAGCTTTATCAACATTTGATAGCGCAGCGTGGATTAGTATATTGACGTCAGACAATTTGAATGTAGTATTTTCAGCTGCCACTTGTCCTTTAATTTTAGCCCACACAAGTTCTATTGGGTTTAAATGTGAATGTACGGTGGAAGTCTCAAACACCTATAACCATGCTCCTCTATCAACTTGTCAATTTGAAATTTCTTTGACTTTTGTGTCTGCTTTACAAGGGACAACAATTCTGGTTTGAAGTAAATTTCATTGAATGGAATATTTTCTCTGATGAGCTACATCTTTATTGCGTCTTTTGTGCTCGATGTCGTAGGTATTTTGTCTTCTTGTGAAATAACATTTACATATGATGCATTGTCTATTATCAGACAAGATGGTCTATCTAAAGATGGACGAACTGTTTTCTCGAGCCAATTTCTAAATATTTGGCCATTTATCTCTGCGGGATAATCCCTATTGTCTGTAGACTTTGAAACAAAAACGAGTTCAGCATTCTGCAATAACGCATTATGTCTACTACCATCGTGGGCTATGTCCGTGCTGGATGTCCGTGCATACAGAGGGCAGATGTAGGAAGTGATCATAATTTATGCATAGGTAAATTGAAACTGTAATTGAAAATTCACCATACTAAAAAGAACAACTGCGAATAGACAGTCAAAGACTACAAAATAATGAGGTAAAAGAGGAATATCAGCTCGAACTTAAGAATAGGTTCGAGTTACTCAATGGTGAAAATGAACAGAACATTGAAGACAAATGGACTAAGATAAAGGACACACTATTGGGGGCAGCAAATAGTAGCGCAGGATTAAAGACGAAAGACAGAAAACACTGGATAAGCGATGACACCTGGAAATGTATTCAGGAAAGAAGATGAAACTAGCGATATTTAATACTAAGGATGCAACAGATGAAATTCAAGCTAAAGAGGAATATAGACTAAAAGACAAGGAAGTGAAAAGAGCGGCTAGAAGAGATAAAGAGCATATGTCAATCGACTGGCCGAAGAAGGGAAAAGGCAGCTAAGACTTGAAACAGTAAAATGCTATACAACACACTAAAACAACTTACTGGAACTTTTATTTAGAAGGGTGGCCCAATAATATATATAACCTCAATGAGGTATTCATTATCCACCCCAAAATCCCAAACAGACTCAACCAATATCCAATATTTGATTCCAAATTATATAACCACCATTAATGAAATATCACCATCCGACATAGGACCTCCAAGGAATCCAACGACTTCCCAAATGAATTACTTATTTGGCTCAACATCAGATAACCTCAACAAATAAGGTAGTACAATCCGGTCTTCAATCTCCAAGGACTCAAACAAAAACCCAACTATTCTCTTTATTTGGTTCATCATTATTCTCGAACTACCCATTGCAATCCATCCTTCAATCCCAAAGGATTGAAATAAAAACCCAGATATTTTCCCTATTTGGTTCAATCTCATCCTCGACATCAGGCCTGTTGTTTTTAAAACTCGGGTTCCTGTGGTTTTGTACAACTCACATAAATCATGGTTGTCCTCGTCCGGATCGAATGCCTTTCCCACGGGACCATCCCTGGGAGCAATGTCAGTGGTATCACTTGTACCGTTCCCACTACATCCACCCAGAAGTAATTTATCAAGAATAACGTAGACCGCAATCATTAACAGAGAAAGCCAGTTTTCATCCTTGACCCGGAGACTGAAAGAATCAACTCTTTCAACCAATGCTGATGGAAACACAGGGCACCAGCGCTAATAAATAGCATAAAGAACCCAATCACTACCATATTATTCCATCGCGCAGCCCTGGCTGTGGAATCGACGCAATGCTTCCTATGGAACAACGCATTGTCCATCCGACCAAGAAAATCTTGGTCAAGTTGCACACGATTTTGCACATCAGAACCAAACTGCACTGGATCTGATTTTGACCAGATTTGAAAATCATATTTAGCGTTGCAATTCATATTTTGCTCATAATCTGTGCTCAAAGACTTAGCATCAGGCCCATACATTCTTAAACCTACACGTAGTGAATTACGTTTATTTTCACTACCCTCTTCTTCATTGCCTACTGGAAGACAGTCACCTTTAGCATGCTCACAGGCACACTCGCTGGATCCCGGATTTGTTATTTCTTCTTGGTTGCGCTCAATCTTAGTGACTTCAATTACTTGTGTTGTCGTTGACGTGTCACTGGAAAGAGACACCGTTAATTGCCCCGGTTTTTGTACAAGTGAACCCTGAACTTGTTCCCGTTCTAAATTCTCTTCTGTGTCCCCTCTAAAGATGGACTTAGACCACCTTGCTTTGCTTCTCACTCTTTCCAACTGACCACTACAGTCAGCAACTTTTCGTTTAAACATACGCCCCGTACTATTTGATCCATTCAATGCGAGTTTAAATTTATTCGACTTAACATGTATTATTTTATTATTTCTTTGTCGTTTCACTTTTGCTTTAGCATTTTGTTTTCGTAAACCCTGTTTTAGTAATTTTAGAACTCGCACAAGTTACTTTCGTACTCTTTGACTCTGATCTTCGTGTTCCATGAGGCTGAAGTATATGATTATCATCATGCCTTAATTCTGATGGCATGAAATTTACGGAACTAAAATGCCTTACTCGTTCGTTGTCACAGAGGAACTTTTCAGAGAGTGGCGATTGAAAATTCTGTTCTACCTCTTTTCCTCACCTAAACTACTAACGACGGAATCCTTCCTGTCGCAATCTTTCTTTTCTTGATCCCTATCCTCAGTTACACAGGGGTTATCCTGTCTGATGGCCTGCTCGTCACTCGTCTCACAAACGAATGACTGATGGTTTTGCTTGTCCTGAAAAGTATCCTCTGTTACACAGGGAAAATATGGGAGAGCATCGGGCTCAGCACTAGACCCATCGACAACGGGTACTATGTTATTTCTATCAGGAGAATCATCCTCTGCTACACAGGGAAAATGGATCAAGAAATTTTGCTCGTCACATGACACATCGACGACTGATACCAACTTTAGATTGTTCTGAGAGTTGTCTACTGCTACACAGGGAAAATCTAGCAGGAAATTTTGATCTGCACCTGAACTATCGATGACTGAAACTAATGTTTGCCTCTCCTGAGAATTGTCGTCTTGTACACAGGGAAAATTTTGTAAGACATTTGACTCCTCACCTGACCTATCGACAACTGATACTAATTGTTGTCTTCCCAGAGAATTGTCTTCTGGTACACTGAGAGAATCTAGTAAGAAATTAGGTACAACGTCAGACCCACCAACGACTGATAGTATCATATCCTCGCTTTGCTTCTCCTGGTATTCGTCTTCCAAATTTTGCTGGCAATTCTGCACCTCATTCGACTCACGATGGGCTAACACATTGCAATCATAACCTGGATTTTCGGTGCACCCGATTTCTGTCAAACAGGGGCGGATTTGAAGAAAATTAGGCCCCTCACGCGTTTCACAACAGACGGAATCATACGTATAACTCTGCCTCTCCTGGTACTCGCCCTCTGAACTGTACAAGAAATGTTTCTCTGCACCCAACCCATAATCCACCAAATCATAGTTATCAGGGGACTGGTTGTCATGGTTCATCTCCCCGGGCACGCAGGGTTGTGTGCGCCGTCCCATGTGTTGGCTGTGGAAAGAAGAACAACTATAATTTTCCCCCAAATTTTCTTTATTATTACGCCTCGCTTACCCCGTGGTTGATGCTGAAAAAAATCGTTCCGCTTCGAATGAGGTGTAGTGGGGAAGGTTCTGGCAGAGAATCGACAGCGTGTCTCAGAGTGGCGTTCTGCCACCCTGGATTCCAGGTCATCTATGCGACGTTGCATTCTAGAAATCGAGCTGGTGGATGTTGTGGGGATGAGATTCCGCTCCCAGCGCAATGCTGCATCACGAACCTGCAGGAAAGTCGTGGATGGAAACTGTCCTATATTTTCCAATAACACAGCCGCACACAGGCGGTCACGCAATGAATTAACAAAGCGGTCACGCAATAATTGGGGTTCCATCACCGCCAGTCCTTCATCATTTTGCGCTGCCGTGATCTTGGAATATAAATAAGTCAGGCGATGGGAGAGGTCACGGCATGACTCCCCAGCCCTTTGGGACTCCTTGAAGAATACAGAAAGAAGCTTGTTGACCGACCTATTGTCCCCATAAACCCTAACCAATGCCATCAATAATTGCTCAGGGTCGTGGGTGGTGAGCATCTGGATCCAAAGCTCACTTCTGACTGAAGCAGACACATTGTCCAGGATGGTATATATCTTGTCCTCCCTCTTGTACGGATGAAATATTCATCCGTACGGCCATAAAACCTCCAAAAAGAACGGACACTCCTGGCAAACTTCTCTACTGAGGTCCCATTACGCTCATCGAACGTACGCAAAGTTCTACCAGGGATCTCCTGTGGCGCCATCCCCCACATCACTCCATCGCAGAGCTCACCATCTCTCATATACTTATGTACCATCAATTTCTAAAGAGCACACAATTGTGATAAGAAAATATAGCATACAAATATAGTGACTAAGAGTACAATTGCTCTAAATGAACACCCTAAAAACAATTAGTTAGCAAGATGGTATAAACTCATACAAATAAGAATGTCTGTATATTTAAAAAAAACAGAGAACATGTCTAGCAAGTACTGTGTGGTAAATTGAAGTAGAAATAAATACTCACATTATTAAAAACACTTGCATGGGCACACAATACAGATAGTCATGTATTCAGTAATATTTTCTGCTTTAGATCAAGGCAAACAGTACAATAGTCATAGATAACCCAGTAGTAAAATTGTTCCAAGTAATGAATGCGTACCAGGCAAACGACCAATGTGCATGAAGGGCATGCAGGGGTAGGACAAGCGTTGGGTCCTATAGTAGAGTGATGTAAAGTAATATAAAAATAGATCCAGACCGATCCGAAAAAAGGACAGGCGTTGGGTCCTGAGGTTGAATGAAGAAATATACAAATTGAAAAAGAGATCCAGACCGGGGGAATCACACGCCGGTCGCCTTCATGTAATGAAGGGCAAAAAAGGGACAGGCGTTGAGTCCCTAGGTTGATTGAAGAAATATACAAATTGAAAAATAGATCCAGACCGTCGGAATCACACGCCGGTCGCCTTCATGTAATGAAGGGCAAAAAAACGGACAGGCGTTGGGTCCATAAATTGAAGCGATACCATGCAGGAAAGAGCCGTGTAAAGAGATATCCCAAAAAATACTCAGTCATCCTTTTCTAGTCCACGAATGTAAAAATATTGAGCAAAGTGGGCAGATTTAATTTTTTTATTCCAACACCATTTGTTGTAGTTTCTAATGTTTTGGTAATCCTGATTACAGGGTTCTGATTTAGTTCTGATAATGATGATGATGATCCATTGGGATGATAGTGTATCTTTGACTATGTCTCTTTCACGCAACTATAATATAATAAAAGAACATGGTGGATTCGTTTCATATACATTTATTTGATGTTATAATTTGTGAACAATACACGAACACGTCCATCATTGTCCAATGTTTATGTTCGTCTCTCTATGTTGTCACTACGTCGCTAAGCAGTGCTAACAATCTACGTCAACTAGTTTCACTACGTCAATGTCACGTTCTAGTGTTGCTATCTGCTTATAATGGACAGTTTTGGTGTGCAAACACTAAGTCTCTACTTATCTCCCTATTACAAGCCTATCTCTATCTAAACTACCTGTCTAGTCTGTTAGCTACTATCTTGGAGCTGGGGGCTACTACACATTGTTTACTAAATTCTAAGATATATATCATATTTTACAAAATTATCAGATATATAGTATATTTTAACAAATTCTCAGATATATAATGCACTGTTTACTCAATTCTCAGATATATAGCATATTTTTCCAAATTTTCAGATACATAGTATGTTTTATCAAACTCTGAGATATTAAGTATATTTTTAAATTCTCAGATATGTAGCATATTTTACCAAATTATCAGATATATAGTATATTTTACCAAATTATCAGATATCTATTATATTTTACCACATTCTCATATATATAGCATATTTTACCAAATTATCATATATGGTATATTTTATTAAATTCTCAAATATATAGTATGTTTTACCAAACTCTAAGATATTAAGTATATTTTTAAATTCTCAGATATGTATCATATTTTACCAAATTATCAGATATATAGTATATTTTACCAAATTATCAGATATCTATTATATTTTACCACATTCTCATATATATAGCATATTTTACCAAATTATCATATATGGTATATTTTATTAAATTCTCAAATATATAGAATGTTTTACCAAACTCTAAGATATTAAGTATATTTTATTAAATTTTCAGATATACAGCATATTTTACAAAATTTTCAGATATATAGTATATTTTACAACATTTTAAGATATATAGTATAATTTACCAAATTATCAGATATATATGGCAGTGTTTACTAAATTCTCAGATATATAGTATATTTTACCATATGTTCAGATATATAGTATATTTTGCCCAATTCTAAGATATAAATGGCATATATCTAAATTCTCAGATATATAGTATATTTTACCATATGTTCAGATATATAGTATATTTTGCCCAATTCTCAGATATATATGGCATATATCTAAATTCTCAGATATATAGCATATTTTACCAAATTTTCATATATATAGTATATTTTACCAAATTCTCCGATATATAGTATATTTTATAAATTCTCCGATATATAGCATATTTTACCACATTTTCAGATATATAGCAGATTTTTAAGAAATTATCAGATATATAGTATATTTTACCAAATTATCAGATATATAGCATATTTTACCAAATTATCAGATATATAGTATATTTTACCACGCTCTCAGATGTTAAGTGTATTTTATAAAATTCTCTGATTTATAGCATATGTTACAAAATTTTCAGAAATAAAGTATGTTTTACCAAACTCTAAGATATTATGTATATTTTATTAAATTCCAAGATATTTAGCATATTTTACCAAATTATAAGATATATAGTATATTTTATTAACTTCTCAGATATATAGCATATTTTACCAAATTATGAGATATATAGTATATTTTATTAAATTTTCATATATATAGTATATTTTACCATATTATCAGATATATATTATATTTTACCAAATTCTCAGATATATAGCATATTTTACCAAATTATCAGATAAAATAGTAATAATAATTCCTCTCGTACCGTTATACGTTACATAGGGCCTGCAAGTAATTTCTCCATACCGCTCTATCCTGGGCAACTCGCTCAATCTCCTCCATGGAACTGAGACCGATATTTCCTGCCTCTCTCAGCAAAGTTCGATTCAGTGTCTCCTTAGGTCGACCTCTCTTTCTTGAACCCGTTGCATCCCACTTCAATGCCTGCTTTGATATTCGTTGATCATTTCTCCTCAAGGTGTCCCCAACATATATCCATCTTCTATTTCTTATAACAGTTGTCACTAGTGGTTGACCAGACATGTCTCTGATTTCATCACTTCTCCTGAATTCGTTCCATTTTATATTCATTACTTTTCGCAGAAATCTATTTTCAAATGCATTAAACTTGTTTTCTATATCTTTAGTCATTTTTTAACTCTCGCTGGCATATGTTAGGATTGATACAACATTTGAATTGAAAATTCGTAATTTAGTTTAATACTATATATCTTGCAGTTCCATATTTTATTTAGACTTTTTAAAGCTGATGTTGCTTTGCCAATTCGTATCATAATTTCTTTTTTAACATTTCTTGTGCAATCAAAATTGCTACCTAAATAGGTGATCTGCTCTATTATTTTTATCATTTTAGATTCCAGTATGATATCTGCATTACTTGCCATAGGTGTCTTCATTATGTTTGTTTTTCATAGCTTATCTGTCCAACTTTTGATGCTATAGATGACAAGTTGTCTGTTTTCTTTGCATATCTTGGTTGTTTCTACTTAACAAGGCAATATCATCTGCAAAATCCAAATCTTCTAGTTGACTATTTTCTACCCAATCGATGCCAGTTTTGCCCCTGCAACATTTTCGCATCATCCAGTCAATAGCCACTCCAAACAATAGTGGAGATAGAATACAGCCTTGCTTTACTCCGGTTTCAACCATAAACCAGTCGCTGTGTCCACCATCAGTGCGAACTGCACACTGTGAACCATCATAGAGGCTCTTTATAATGGTTATTATTTTGTCTGGTATTCCATAGCATCTCAGAATATTCCACAGAGAGATTCTGTGTAGACTATTAAAAGGTTTTTAAAATCGATGAAATTTAGTATGAGTGGTTGTTGCTTCTCAATATATTCCTCCAAAATTAGTCGTAGGGTAATTATTTGGTCTAAGTAGCTTCTCCCAGGTCTAAAACCAGCTTGTTCTTCTCTCAGGGTTGTGTCCACTGCTCCTTTGATTCTATTAAGAATGATTTTGCAGAAAGTCTTGGTCATTACTGATAATAGGGTGATCCCTCTCCAGTTGTTACAATCTTTGAGATCACCTTTTTGGGTGATCTTAACAATTATTCCTTCTTCCATTGATCTGGGACAGTTTCTTCTTCCCATACTTTATTAAATAGTTCTTGCACCTGGCTAATAGTTGTATCATCAGCCGCTTTGTGCATTTCTGCAGTAATGTTGTCATCACCCGCTGCCTTATTGTTTATCAAGGAATAGACTGCCTCCTTGACCTCAGCTACACTTATCATTTCTTCATTAATTGGTAGAGAGCTGTTTCTTGCCTCTTCGTCAAACTTGAGTAGTACTGGTGGATCAGGTCTATAGAATATTTCTTCAAAATGTTCTACCCATCTTTTCTTCTGCTCGGTATCTGATGTTAGAACTTTACCATCTTTACTCTTGATTGTGCCACCCTTTGAAACAAAAGCTCCAGTAAGTTGTTTTAGTGTGTTGTATATCATTTTACTGTTTCCAGTCTAGCTGCCTTTTACCAATTTTCGGCCAGTCGATTGACATATGCTCTTTTATCTCTTCTATCCGCTCTTTTCACTTATCTTATCTTATCTTATCTTATCTTAACCACATTTGCCGTGAAGCGTCGTGGGGAGAGTTAGTTTCCTATCTTGTGCCAGGTGTGTGTTGCGCTTGACGTTGTCAGTCCATGCTTTCGCAGGGACTCTGAGATGTTATCTATCCATCTTGTTCTTGGCCTGCCTCGTGCTCTGCGCCCTGAGTGTCGATTATTATAGGCACGTGATGGTAGTAAATGTGGTTCCATTCTCATTAAATGGCCGGACCACTTAATTCTTTGCTTCTCGATGTACTGTATGCATGGTATAGTACCAACGATGCTTCTGATATTCTCGTTTCTCACTCTATCTCGCCTTGTAACGTTGACAGCTTTTCGTAGACATCTCATTTCACATGTTGTAATCTTTCTTTCTTGTGTCTTAGTCACGGGCCATGTTTGGCACTGATAGCAGAGTTGGAATAAATATGCAGTTTATCAGTTGTCGTTTGACTGCCATGTTAATGCTTGGATGTTTTAATAGTGGTGACAGTTGGTATGTCACTGCATTTGCCTTCTGGAATCTAGTCTCGATTTCTCTGTCCATCTTTCCATCTGCTGTGAATATACTCCCGAGATATTTGAATTCTGGAGTCTGTTGTATTTTGACATTATTCACGTGTATATTTAGTTGACCTGTTGACCTGCTTATTGTCATGACTTCTGTTTTGGAGGTGTTAATTTTCATGTCATATTTTTCGCATGTGGCTTGCAGGGCATTTATGTGTTGTTGAAGTTTGTTTTCGTTGTTGTAAATTATACTCTGATCATCTGCAAAGAGTAGTTCGTTTATTAAATTGTAGTTGTTATCGAGGTTGTTATCTGTCTTGGTTTCTTGCGTTATCCTGTCTATGTAAATATTGAAAAGTATAGGCGAAAGCACACATCCCTGCCTTACTCCTGATGATAATTCAAATTCGTCTGTCAGGCCGTCGCTTGTTCGTACTACGCTTGAGCATTTTGGTATAGCGCTCTAATATTGTCTAATAGTTGGCCCTGAATTCCATATTCACTTAGTATGGTCCATAGTTTGTTTCTGTTTATTCTATCAAAGGCTTTTTCTTGGTCTATGAATGCTAAGTTGAGCTGTTTGTCATATTCTATGGTGTTTTCGCTGAGTTGCCTTAGTGTGAACAGGGCATCAGTGCAACTCTTTCCCTTTCTGAACCCAAATTGAGCGATGTTCAGCTGTGGTTCTATTATAGGTTTGATTCTAGATTCCAAAATTTTAGCATATAATTTCCCAACATGACTTAATAATGATATGCCTCTGTATGTATTGCATTCTCTTTTGTTGCCCTTTTTTCCATATTGGTATTATGATGGCTTTCTGCCAATCTTTGGGGACTTCTCTTTCTGTCCCGGCTGACTTGAAGATTCTATGAATCCATTGTATTCCTGTTTCTCCGCATGCCTTGATTGCTTCATTGGTTATATATAGTGTATTTTACCAAATTATCAGATATATATAGCATTGTTTACTAAATTCTCAGATATATAGTATATTTTTCCAAATTATCATATATAGTATATTTTATTAAATTCTCGAATATATATTATATTTTACCAAATTATTAGATATATATTATATTTCACCAAATTCTCAGATATATAGCATATTTTACCAAATTATCAGATATACAATATATTTTATTAAATTCTCAAATATATAGTATATTTTACCAAATTTTCAGATATATAGTATATTTTACCAAACTCTCAGATGTTAAGTGTATTTTATAAAATTCTCAGATATATAGTATGTTTTACCAAACTCTAAGATATTAAGTATATTTTATGAAATTCTCAGATATATAGCATATTTTACCAAATTATCAGATATATATTATATTTTATTAAATTCTCGGATATATATTATATTTTACCACATTATCAGATATCTATTATAGTTTACCACATTCTCATATATATAGCATATTTTACCAAATTTTCAGACTATGGTATATTTTATTAAATTCTCAAATATATAGTATGTTTTACCAAACTCTAAGATATTAAGTATATTTTATTAAATTTTCAGATATATAGCATATTTTACCAAATTTCAGATATATAGTATATTTTACAACATTTTAAGATATATAGTATAATTTACCAAATTATCAGATATATATGGCAGTGTTTACTAAATTCTCAGATATATAGTATATTTTACCATATGTTCAGATATATAGTATATTTTGCCCAATTCTAAGATATAAATGGCATATATCTAAATTCTCAGATATATAGCATATTTTACCAAATTTTCATATATATAGTATATTTTACCAAATTATCAGATATATAGTATATTATTTCCAAATTATCAGAAATATATTGCATTGTTTACTTAATGTTGACATCATCTGTCACTTTGAGTATTTCTGTGGTAATGTTGTCATTTGTCACTTTGAGCTTTTCTTTAGTAATGATGTCATCTGTCACTTTAAGCATTTCTTTAGTAATGATGTCATCTGTCATTTTGAGCATTTCTTTAGTAATGATGTCATATGTCACTTTAAGCATTTCTTTAGTAATGTGTCATCATCTGTCACTTTAAATGCTTCTGTAGTAATGTTGTCATCATCTGTCACTTCGAGCAGTTCTGTAGTAATGCTATCGACACCTGGCAAACTATTCTGCAGCATTTTGAAGGCTAAAAAAAGCCGTCGACGCAAGACTAAGAGAAGAACAATCTGGCTTTCGTCCACATCATTTGTGCACTATCATATCTTCACGCTGAGATCCATTATAGAAGAATCAATTTAATTCCAGTCAATCACCATTAGTAATAAAGTGTATAGACTTTCAGAAAGCGTTTGATAGTCTTCATCGTTCTACTCTCTGGGAAATTCTTAAGACCTACGGCTTCCAGGAACAATACGTCAATATCCAAAAGCCTTCTATTTTGAAGCATCATACTGTGTAAAAACAGACGCGGGAAACTCAGACTGGTTCACAGTCAATTCGGGTGGGAAGCAGGGCTGCATTATGTCACCAATGCTTTTTGGGATAGCTATAGACTGGATCATGTTCAAATGCACCCAATATGATCAACTAGGCATCAAATGGCTTAATAAAGGCAGACTATTTGATCTTGACTTTTCCGATGACGTTGCCATATTGAATTCAACCACACAAGCAACCCACAAACTAACGAGCAATCTTTGCACACTTGCAGAACAGGTTGGTCTCCAGATTAATTCTGCCAAGACCAAAATTATGGACCTCACAAACTCGACCGACAACATCGTAATAAATGGCCAAACACTGGAGAAAGTTAAACATTTTACATATTTGTATAGTAAAGTGTCAAACAACGGAGACAGGATGAAAGAAATAAACTCTCGTATTGCTATAGCAGAGAGCCGATGTAGCGTAGTTGTTAGTGAACTCGCTTCTCAAGGCTGGTGGTCTGGGTTCAACTTCAGCAGTGCGCTTGGAACTTTTCCCGATCATGACGACTCTCAGGTCGACCCAGCCTCAACTGGGTACCAGACATGTTCTGGGAAAGTAAAGGCGGCCTGCGTGATGCTGACCACATCACCCATTGTGTACCGACGGTCAATGAAAAATACAGGCCTAACACTGTATTGACCTATATACCACGAGGTATGAAAGGATTCCTTTACTTTTACTTTTTATTGCTATAGCAGCTAGTGCCTCCTCTAAGTTAACGAATATCTGGCAAGCTCAAGACATTAGTATATGTACACAAGTTAAATTGTTTAGGTCCTGTGTGATTTTTGTACTGACCTACGGTTGTGAAAGTATTCAGAAAATAGATGAGACTGCAGTAAAACTATTTGATTGGCAAAACACGTAATCACAAAGTACTGTAGTTTTACAAATTACAAAAACAATGAGAAAATACAGCAACGTTTCGACCAACAAGGCCTTTATCAAGCAAACGAACAACAGGAGTGACAAATTTAAAAAAACAAATGGACGACCAAAAACAAACGTTTCTAATGAAAATCTGGGAATAAAAACGAAAATCTGGGAATAAAAACGAATAACGAAATAAATGTAACACAACAAACACACATAAAAACTAGAAATAGAACGGAAGAGAAACAATGAAAATCTAGTAAATATATAACTTCAATACATGCAACATATACCCATATAGATTACAAGACATGGGAAGAGAAAGTACTAAGAAGCATAGGAATGTAATACGTTGAGCCCACGTGGTCGCAAGGTAAAATACAAAGAAATCAACCGATTCTCCAGAGCAAATCGACTGTATTCATCCGAGGAACACGATCGGATGGCTGTGACCTGGACATCGTGAACTTCTGAATGGCCAGTATCATTGAAATGGGTGGCTACAGGGGTCACAGAGCATTGGCGTATGTCGCGCAAGTGTTGGGCGAATAGGTCACTGAGTCTCTTGTCTGTCTAGTCGATATAAGCCTTGTTACACCGCTTACAGATAATGGCATAGATAGGATTATGGGACTCGCCAAAGAGCATTGGCTTACATGCGCTGACTGGGTGAGATCGCTAAGGTAAAGACCCGAACGATCTCGACCCTTCTAGGGCTAGTCACATGAAGTATCACCTTTTTTGTTTTGTTTTGTCAAATAAACGATCATATGTTGGCGGTATGCTTAGCCTTTATGTGATCTGAGCCATGGCGCTTGGGCGTCATCTGTGTAAGATGATCCGCGTCCGAAAAGTATTGCCTTTAGCCAATGCTTGGGTTTGTACCAGTCAAACCTTTGCATACTTTTTATCCACGGTGAGTTTGTTCCTGAGTAGGAGTATTTTCTGCCGCTTCGGGGCGCGTGTCGTTACTTGGCAATTTGCAAGGGTTTTACCCTGTATTTTCCCTGTCTCCGGAAACACTGGTCTGGGGCTGTGCACAGATATTCTAGAGGGTCGTTTCCATCGGCGCTAGCAACGCAACTGAAATTTTGCGCTAGCCTTCATCATCCACCTCAGTTCTTCCGGAGATGTTAGTTGTTATTGAACAGTACCCTGTTCGGTTGTCCCATGGAGGGCAGTTTCGTTAGGCACAAAAATTACAACTTTTATGATTTGCGCTTGTCCTGCCATACCCACCTCAGTTCTTCCGGGGATGTTAGTTGTTTCGACAACCATACCCTTTCCGGTTGTCCCAGGGAGGGCAGTTTCGTTAAGCACTGAACACAACTTTAGAATTTGCACTCGGCCAATTTTACCCATACACTCTGCGCTTGGCCTCATGGACGGGGTTTGCCACATACCTCCCCATTTAGCGACACGATGCTGCGGTGCCGTGTTTTCCGAGACACTTGCCAAGACTTTTTGATTCGTTACGCATCTTTCTTATTGATTCAAGCCCCACTGCTGGCAATTTGCTTGCAACCCTTTTCTCCGGTGGAGTTGGCCCTCTTTTCCAATTAGGATGCACCTCTCATCCCTTTGTGCAGCCTTTCCCATCGGACGGGAAGTTGCTACTTGTGGTACGACCATTGTGTTGACATTTACCGACACATTTAACGTACTTTGGGACTGCCCTGACACGCTGTCTGACTCGTGCACAGGGCTCCGAATTTCGCCCCATGTAGGCCCACGTCTCTGCCTTGGGGTGCACCTCTTATATACATGTTTGTCTGTTCGCCTTAAACATCGGCCGGGAGGCTGATAATTGTGGTGCGACCGTTGTGTTCTCATTTCCGTGCCACGAGACTGCCCTGACACGCAGCTTGACTTGGGCACAAGGCTCCAAATTCCGCCACATGTGGGCCCACTTCTCTACTATGGATGCACCTCTCATCCCTTTAATTCTGTAATTTACTCGGGGAGTTAGCATTCGTTCGCAGACGACTCGTACACTGATATTTTTTACCAACTCAGACAAAATTTTATCGTTCATTCGGCCAGGAAATGCGTGCATTTTGTTCGTAATTTTGTAGACCTGCTTTCCCCTACGGTGCTTGCACTGCTACCACTACCAGTAGCTCTCCTTCGATCCCTGTACCCACTTGACCAGACCGGAACCAAAGTCTTTTACCAGTGTCATCACGTGGAAGTGGGGCACGGGGTCTTGATTAGTGCCTACCACTAATCCTGGCACTGCCCCCATTCGCCTTTGAACCCACATGGAGATCTAAAATCTCTGCCCTATGTGCCGCATTTGGCACGAAAGGAACAAACTAACAACATCATTATTAGAAAATCATATCTATTGTTATCAGTTCTTCTTCTTCTTCTTTTGTCGTCACACTGCTACCGGGTTGTTGCCCAGTGTCGTGGTTTTCTGTTTTTGTCTTGCGCTGTTCTGGTGGCTTGAGTGATTGTTATTTTTGCTCTTTCACAGGATTCTGCTACGCCATCTAACCATCTTTTCTGTGGTCTTCCTCTTGCCTTCTTTCCCGATGTTCTGTTGTAGAAGACTCTGTATACTGTGGAGTTTGGATGCATTCTTATTAAGTGGCCAAACAACTTCATTCTTTGTTTATCTATGCAATTCAAGCACGGTTTTGTGCCAACTTTCTTTCTTATGCTGATGTTGGTGATTCTGTCTTTTCTGGTGTTGTTGGTCGCAGGCAACGCATTTCACATGTAGTTATTTTTTGTGACTGCGCTTTGCTCAATGTCCATGTTTGGCTCTGGTAACATAGAGTAGGTATACAATTTTGCTGATCATCTGTTGCTTAGCTGCCTGTGAAATTTGTGGGTGTCTTAATAATGGGACTAGCTGGTAGGTTACAGCATTTGCTTTTTGCACTCTAGCCTTTATCTCTCTATCTAGTCTTCCGTCTTCTGTGAATATGCTTCCTAAGTATTTGAATTCTTTCACTTGGTTTATTTTAGTGCCATTGACATGGATGTCTAGATTATTATGTTTTCTTCCCATATTCATTATTTCTGTTTTAGTGTTGTTGATTTTCATGTCATGATTTATACAATTTTTGTTCAAGGTGTCAATATGTTGTTGTAGATCTTGTTCATTTTAATGTATCAGGCACTGATCATCTGCAAAAAGTTCATTTATTTCATCATTATCTGAATTTGACTCTTGAGTTATTTTATCCATATATGCAATAAAGAGTAGTGGTGAGAGGACACAACCTTGTCTAACACCTGATGTAATGGAGAACCAGTCAGTCATTCCTTCTGTTGTTCTTACTCTACTCTGGCTATCTTGATATAAGGCCATGATATTACGTAATAGTTCTCCCTGGACGCCATATTCTTCAAGGATCTTCCATAGTTTGCACCTGTTTACTCTATCAAATGCCTTTTCTTGGTCTATAAATATAAGCTGTTTACTTTGATTGTATTCAATTGTTTGTTCGCAGATCTGTCTTAGTGCAAATATTGCGTCTGTGCAGCTCTTACCCCTCCTAAACCCAAACTGGCTATTGCTTAACTGGGGCTCTAATATATGTCTTGCTCTTCGCTCAAATATTTTTGCAAACATTTTTCCTATATGGCTCAAAAAAGAGATACCCCTGTATGTTTCACACTCTCTTTTGTCTCCTTAGCTCTTCCATATTGGGACTATAATAACTCTCTGCCAGTCATCTGGAGCTTCTTGTCCCTCCCAGGCTATGTTAAAAATTCTGGTCAGCCATGTTATTGTTGTTGTCTTACACGCAAGTAACATTTCTGTTGTTATGCCATCTATCCCTGCTGCCTTCCTTCTTTTGCTTTGATTTAGTGCCATTTCAACTTCGGATTCTAAAATGTTATCAGTACTATTACTACTATAAATGCCTGTTACACCATTTTTTCGATCCAGAAGCACTTGAGCTTTCAGCTCTTCGGCAGTGACATGGACATCGTAACACTTCGGTTCGGTGCCCCGAACACCGTAAATCTGGAGAACCTGTGGCTTTTCTGCCAGCCTGAGGAATTGAACCGCACTCACAGGGGGCTTGTCACTCGCGCTACGAACACGCTGGGTAGGCGAGCCCTGTTACACCATGCAGAATATCATACACTTTGATCGCAC
This sequence comes from Arion vulgaris, assembly GCA_020796225.1. NCBI lineage: Eukaryota > Metazoa > Mollusca > Gastropoda > Stylommatophora > Arionidae > Arion > Arion vulgaris. The sequence goes on from CM036774.1 coordinate 12,974,285, forward strand.
TTGTATCGTATTAATATGTTCGACTTTCTTTATATAATCTCAGATACGAGTATATTATACTCCATCATGATGGTCGACCCTGATGTACCGGCAAGGTCATATCCAGCGGCAGCGTTAAAACCATATGGTCATGTGTGGATAGCAAATATGAAATACCATGGTAATGCACAGTTTAAAAATAAAATGATACATATAGATTGTATTACACAGTGCTGCACATTGGTGCAGTATTATACAGGGTGTTCAACATAAAAGTAGCCCAATTTACAGGCTTTTATTAGTCAATTGGGCTACTTTTATCTTGAACACCCTGTATAACATTTTGATATCTCTTATACACATTGGTGCAGAAATGTATAACATTTGTTGATATCTCTTATACATATTGGTGCAGTAATATATAACATTTGTTGATATCTCTTACACACATTGGTGCAGTAATATATAACATTTGTTGATATCTCTTATACACATTGGTGCAGTAATATATAACATATTTTGATATCTCTTATACACATTGGTGCAGTAATATATAACATATTTTGATATCTCTTATACACATTGGTGCAGTAATATATAACATATTTTGATATCTCTTATACACATTGGTGCAGTAATGTATAACATATTTTGATATCTCTTATACACATTGGTGCAGTAATGTATAACATATTTTGATATCTCTTATACACATTGGTGCAGTAATATATAACATATTTTGATATCTCTTATACACATTGGTGCAGTAATGTATACCATTTGTTGATATCTCTTATACACATTGGTGCAGTAATATATAACATTTGTTGATATCTCTTATACACATTGGTGCAATAATATATAACATATTTTGATATCTCTTATACACATTGGTGCAATAATATATAACATATTTTGATATCTCTTATACACATTGGTGCAGTAATATATAACATTTGTTGATATCTCTTATACACATTGGTGCAGTAATATATAACATATTTTGATATCTCTTATATTTATTTCTATTATACCAAGAAGCATAAGTAAAGTGTCATCATCATCATGTGCTGTGTTGGCTGGCGTAGGTGATCATGGATCTCCACAAATCACTGTCTCTGGTGTTTGCTATCAACTCAGATGTTGACGCTCTTTCGTGTCATGAATTTACACTATCTAAGATTTTATCTCTCTGCCTCGTCTACGCTCGATTTTATCTGTTGCTATAATGTTTTCTAAACATCCCTTTCTCATCACATGCCAGAAAATTGATGACTGCCTCTTTATTATATTAATAATAAGCTTTCTCTGTGTCTTGGCTTCATTCAACACGTTCACATTCGCCATTTTAACAGTCCATGGGATTCTCATCATTCTTCTGTAAAACCACATCTCTGTGGCCCTCAGAGATGTTTCGATCTGTTTGTTTATTGCCCATGACTCGCGACCGTATGTCAGTATTGGCTCTAAATAGCACTGAATAACTCTCATTCTGATCTCAACGGACAATGACTTGTTACATAAAACGCTTCTCATTTTCTGGAATGCAGCTTTGGCGTGCCCTATTCTGCTCTTTATTTCTTCTTCTTCGCGATCGTTCTTCGCGGCCTATTTTATCATTTTGATTGTGATATATCATTGATTTTTGACAAGAACGCTAGTTTACGTTGTGCGATTATGCGCCCATAGTGACTAAGCCCGCCCACCCGATTACAGCCATCTGTTTATTTACTAGGGTAGCTTGCCCTAGAACGATCCGTTGTGACGTATATGTTGGCTTGGATCTAAGCCTTTATGATCATCTTTTAGCCATATATCTGGGCTTTATGATCTACGCCAAACAGTGAGTCTACACTGTACGCCCTTTCTGACTGTGAGGTTGTTCCGGATTAGGAACATTTCACGGTCTTTCGGGCACATACGCTTGTCCGGGTGACGGCGTCTTACTAGTATAATACACTGTGTAAAAAGTGTGGGCCTTTGTCAATGTTTGGATTTGGACAGCCCGTCAAATCTTTACATTTTCGTCCTTACTTTTCTGACTACTTAGAGTTTACTCCGGAGTAGGAACATTATCATCCTTTTCGGCACTTGGCAATTTGCAGTTACTACTCTACATTTTCCCTGGACCGGGGAAACGCTGGACTGGGGCTGCGCACATATATTTTAGAGGGTCTTTTCAATCGGCGATAGCAACGCAACTGAAATTTTGCTCTCGCCAACATCACCCACCCCAGTTCTTCCGGGGATGTTAGTTGTTAATGCAACAGTACGTTGCCCGGTTGTCCCAGGGAGGGCAGTTTCGTTAGGCACTAAAACGCAACTTTAGAATTTGCGCTTGGCCAACCTTACCCAGTTAATATATCTGCGCTAAGCCTTTTGATATTCGGAAAGTTCCAATCTTTTTGTCTATTTTTATAACTGCTGTTTGCTGTCAATATATGTTCTGAATGATTCTTAGATCTTTGCTGTCGATTTTAAAAAGTCTTTAACATTTTCGATAGTTCCCGATGGTTGACTTTATCAAACGTCTTGGGGTAGCCTATAAAGCACACGTACAGACATGCTTTACTTCTAGAGCTCTTTCTATTAGTGTTCTAAGGATAGGGATAACATTGCCAGTGCCCTTGCCTTCAATAACCCCCACTGTTCTTCGCTGATTTCTGGTCTTAAGTAAATTGTAACAATGTCAAATAATTGCAAAAAACATATTATAATCTGATATTTATCATACTAGTGAGTACAATGACATCGCCATGTATCCAATCATCCCATCCATTCATTCATACAATCATTTCAAACCTCAACACCTCCCAACACTTAACCACTCTCAAGACCTCCCAACTCCAAATTCCAACTTCCACCAACTTCTACCTCCAACCCCCAACTCCCAACTCAAAATTCCAACTCCCAACTCCAGACTCCCAACTCCAAACTATAACTCCAAACTATAACTACAAACTACAACTCCAAACTATAACTCCAAACCCCAACTCCAAACCCCATCCAAACCCCAACTCCAAGCCCCAACTCCAAGCCCCAACTCCAACCCCAACTCCAACTCCACTCCAAGACTCAATAACTCCAAACTATAACTCAGAACAATAACTCCAAACTATAACTCCAAACTATAACTCCAAACCTCAACTCCAAGCTCCAACTCCAACTATAACTCAGACTATACTCAGAACAATACTCCAGCTATAACTCCAACTATACTCCAGACCTCAACTCCAAACTTAACAGCTCTCAAGTATCAACTCCAAACTTAACTCCAGACTATACTCCAAACTCACTAAATCCAACCCTAACTCCAGACTCCAACTCCAAGCTATAACTCAAACTATGAACTCAAACTCAACTCCATTACTCCAAACTCCAAGCTCATACCTCAGTCAACTCATCTAACCCCAGGCTACCTCCAGCTCCAACTCCAATCAACTCCAAGCTATAACTCAGACATAACTCCAGAGCTATAACTCCAGGCTATAACTCAGACATAACTCCAAACTATAACTCCAGAGCTATAACTCCAAGCTATGCTCAGAACTATAAGCTCCAGAGCTATACTCCAGGCTATGGCTCCAGGCTATGCTCCAGAGCCTAAGCTCCAGAGCTATAACTCAGACTATAACTCCAAGCTATGCTCCAAACTATAACTCCAAACTATAACTCCAAACTATAACTCCAAACTATAACTCAGAACTATAACTCCAAACTATAACTCCAAACTATAACTCCAAACTATAACTCCAAACTTAACTCCAAACTATAACTCCAAACCCTAACTCCAAACCCTACTCCAGCCCAAACTTCAACCCAAACTTCAACCGCAACCTCTAAATCGCAACCCCCATTCGTAACTCCAACTCTCAACTCATAACCTCAACTCCAAAACTCCTCTAACCCCCATACCGCTCCTCTCCCTCTCTCATCCCAATCCCTCCCTTTACTCCGACTCTCAACCCCTCCCATTCCTAACCCCCTCCAATTCTCTTTCCCACAACCCTTACCAACCCCATCTCAACCTTTTTCACTTCCCTTCATTCTAACCTCGTCCCTCCACCTCCCGTTCAAACCCCAACCCCTACTCTCCTCGTAACCCCCCAATGGCTGGTCTAGTAACAACTGTTATAAGAAAGAGAAGATAGGGATATGTTGGGAATACTTTAAGAAGAAACGATCACAGAATCACACATCATACACTGATAGATACGATCACAGAATCACACATCATACACTGATAGATACGATCACAGAATCACACATCATACACTGATAGATATAATCAAAGAATGACACATCATACACTGATAGATACAATCAAAGAATGACACATCATACACTGATAGATACAATCAAAGAATGACACATCATACACTGATAGATACAATCAAAGAATGACACATCATACACTGATAGATATAATCAAAGAATGACACATCATACACTGATAGATAAATCACAGAATACACATCATACACTGATAGATACAATCAAAGAATGACACAGCATACACTGATAGATACAATCAAAGAATGACACATCATACACTGATAGATACAATCAAAGAATACACATCATACACTGATAGATACAATCAAAGAATGACACATCATACACTGATAGATACAATCAAAGAATGACACATCATACACTGATAGATATAATCAAAGAATGACACATCATACACTGATAGATACAATCAAAGAATGACACATCATACACTGATAGATACAATCAAAGAATGACACATCATACACTGATAGATACAATCAAAGAATGACACATCATACACTGATAGATACAATCAAAGAATGACACATCATACACTGATAGATACAATCAAAGAATGACACATCATACACTGATAGATACAATCAAAGAATGACACATCATACACTGATAGATACAATCAAAGAATGACACATCATACACTGATAGATACGATCAAAGAATGACACAGCATACACTGATAGATACGATCAAAGAATGACACATCATACACTGATAGATACAATCACAGAATGACACATCATACACTGATAGATACGATCAAAGAATGACACAGCATGCACTGATAGATACAATCAAAGAATGACACAGCATGCACTCAAGTAGGAGGCAAAATGTTTTTAAAAGAAAAAATGCCCTATGTAAATCTTCAAACAATATTGACGGAGATGGTTAGAATTAACGGACTCGATTCCATAGAAGAGATTGAACAAGTCGCACAGAATAGCACAGTATGGGTAAAGTGTTTGCAGGTCCTATGTAGTGTATAATAGTAATAGAATAAAACAATATAGATTCACACATACAATACTCAAATAACCCTAATTTTATAAAAGTAATCAAAATAAAAACTAGAAATTCTCAAATTCTTCATTAAAAGTTGTAATTTGATTTACTATATTTACTTTTGATTCGTCAAATTAGTTATTTATCATTTATTGTTACATTCTGTAACAACGCTGCTGTACGCAAGTGAGACAGAGTCAGTGTATAGCAGACACGCAAAAAACTAAACCACTTCCACACAAGCTGTCTATGCAGACTACTAAAAATAAAATGGCAGGACAAAATTCCGGATACCGAAGTCCTCACAAGAGCAAAGATCCCTAGCGGCAACACCCTGTTTCAGAAGGCCCAAGTGAGATGTGCCGGCCACATTGCTCGGATGTCTGATAAACGTATCCCAAAACAAAGTTGATGTATGGCGATCTTAAAGGGGCAGACGTACAGCTATAATCCGTTCAACTTGTCATGCCCACAGATAAAAATGTGTATCTTTGTAACCATTTGATTAAATAACTTGAAAACTTGCATGTGAACTACACATGTTCCCGACGCTACAAAATATTTTTGCCATTCAAACAATCATACCATCTAGAAGTTTCCTTCTTTGTACTTTGTAGGAAGGCCGCAACCAATTACTTGACACCCAATTCTATAAAACTAGTTCTTCTGATGTAACACTATCTAACAATAGTAAAGTCCGTACAGTAATTAAGAACTTAATTGCCTCTAACGACCTTCCTACCGGCGCATCATCACTTTGTGTCATCGATAGCTGTTTAGGAAAACCCGCCTTTTATATGCTCCCCAAAATTCATAAACTGAACAATCCGGGTAGGCCCATCGTTTCTGCTTGCTCTTGTCCTACGGAACATATCTCCGAATTTCTTGATAGTATCTTCAATCCTATAGTCACCACACTACCTTCATTCTTGAAAGATACGAACCACACCTTGTCTGTTTTTTCGTATATTGAGTTGTTGCCTGGCAGGACTTACCGTCTCTTCCTCCTTGATGTGTGCTCATTGTACACCTCCATACCTCATTCCGACGGACTTCAAGCTCTCCAGTTCTTTCTCACAGGAGAACTAACCCACTTGTCTCCACCTCGGCTCTCCTTCGTCTTGCAGAACTAGTTCTAACTCTCAACTCCTTTCAGTTCAATGACCAGTTCTTTGAGCAGATCAGTGGGGTCGCCATGGGTACTAAAATGGGACCCAGTTATGCTTGTCTATTCATGGGTCATCTTGAGCACCTAGTATGGAATTCCTATGATGGCCCTCTTCCGTCTGTGTATCATAGATACATTGATGATTGTATTGGCATTACCGATATGCCTGAAGCCGATTTGTCACGCTTCATTAATTTCATTAATGTCTTCAATCCGGCTATTCGGTTTACATCTCACATCTCTACCTCTTGTGTCAACTTTCTTGACATCACTATCACTATCAGCCTATCCACCATCACTACATCAGTATACTAAAAGCCTACTGATGCACATAGTTTTCTTCTTTATACCTCTTCCCATTCCAGGCTTGTCGTGACTCTTTACCATTCTCTCAACTCTTGCTCCTTCGTCGCCTCTGTAGCGAGGACGACGATTTTCTCGATAAAGCTCACGAGATGCTGGATTTCTTTCGTAAGCTCTTATACCCGGATAAGGTGCTTGCTTCTGCTATGCGGCGCGTTCAGCAAATTTCTCGCCAGGAGGCTCTCTCTAACCAGCATAGAACTTCCAATTCTGACAGGGTGAAACTTGTCTTAACTTTCCACCCTCATAGTTCCCTTGTGAAGAAAGTCTTATTCCGTCATCTCTCCATTCTTCAGTCTGATCCTGAGACACGTTCAATCTTCCAACACTATCCTTTGGTGGCGTACAGACGGGACAGAAGCCTTAGGATATGTTGGTTCACAGTCGCCTCAAGCCTAATATCCATAGTCATTTTGGCACCATCCAGTGTGGCCGTCGGCGCTGCAACACTTGTGCTTATGTAATACAGACCGCACGGTGTCTTTTCCAAAGCCACGTTCGTTGTTGAAGACAGTTTCACGTGCGAGTTCCGTAATATTATTTATGCCATTATCTGCAAGCGGTGCAACAAGGCCTATATTGGGGAAACCGGCAGGAGACTCAGTGACCGATTCGCCCAACACTTGCGCGATATACGCCAATGCTCTGTGACCCCTGTAGCTACCCATTTCAATGATACTGGCCATTCAGGAGCTTGCGATGTCAGGTCACAGCCATCCGATCATGTTCCTCTGATGATCGTAGTCGATTTGCTCTGGAGAATCGGTTGATTTCTTTGTATGGTACCTTGCGACCACGCAGGCTCAACGTATTACATTCTTATGCTTCTTAGTACTTTCTCTTCCCATGCTTTGTAATCTATGTGGTGTATGTTGCATGTATTACATTCTTATGCTTCTTAGTACTTTCTCTTCCCATGCTTTGTAATCTCTATGGGTATATGTTGCATGTATTCAAGTTATATATTTACTAGATGTTTCATTGTTTCTTTTCCGTTCTATTTCTAGTTTTTATGTGTTTTTTGTGTTACATTTATTTCGTTATTCGTTTTTATTCCAGATTTTCCTTAGATACGTTTGTATTTGGTCGTCCATTTGTGTTTCATTTTAATTTGTCACTCCTGTTTGTTCGTTTGCTTGATAAAGGCCTTGTTGGTCGAAACGTTGCTGTTTATTGTCACTGTTTCTGTATTTTGTAAAACTATAGTACTTTGTTTGTACGTGTTTCACTTCTTTGTACTATATATTTAACGCGTCCATTGGCATGGTTGAAGAAACCGCATGTTTACAACCATTTAATACATTGATGACAAAATAGCAACATTCAGGACGAAATCCATAGTTTTTTTAACGATTCTTGCATTTCCATGCACCAAATAGACTCGGCTTGAACATGGTAATTAAATGACGTCATAAGTGCGACACGGACTTTTAGTTAAAGACGTGTATCGAAATTATAAAAAGTGTGAAGTATTGGGTCATATTGTTGACTTCTCAAAACAGACATTGATTTAACATTTCTAATGAGTTTGAAGTTACAATGCAAAAAGTGTCATTAATACTATACGCGCAGTTCCGCAAAGAGGCACATATCTCTCTCTTTATCTCGGTCGTACTGTTTCGGCCATTTTGATCATTCTTATTGTGATAAGCCTTTGACAAGAACGCTTGTTTTACGTTACTATCTTAAGTACCATATGGAGATCTAATGCTTCTTCTTCGGCGACTGTCCGATTTCAACCAGCGTTTACTGGGTTCGCTCTCCGTCAACCTTTGACTGTCCCCAGCCAACCTGTAAGACAGCAGGTTGCTATTTTCTTTTAGGGTAGCGACCCTTAGACGACCTACCCTCCTGGGCTGTCGAGCATCATCTGGCCAGCTTGCCGGTCTTTTGTGGACTACTTGGTTTTCCTTCCGTCCAGTTTTGTGTACGGTTTGCTCCGCTAGGCTTTGATTGTCCCCAATCTAACTACAAGGCAGGTGGGTTCGCTCTGTCCTCGTGCCTGCCCCACCATGTCCATCAGTTCTCACCATGCTCACATTTACCAGCGTCTAGACTGTCCGGACACTGGGCCCAACTCGGGCCCCCACCTCATCGCTCCGAGTTTCTCTCTATGTGTGCCCACATGCAACTCATCTCGGGCCCAAGTTTTGCTCCACGTGGGCCCACGTCTCTTCTCTGGGTGCACCCTTCATCCCTTTATGGTTATTCCTTCAGCTTTTCCCATCGGCCGGAAGAGACGTGCATTAATAGTCACTCTGAGATTCCGCTCGTCTGTGTTGCGGGCGGATGTCATCCAATGTGACTACGTCTGCATCCCTACCCACGCCAGAATAGCTCTCCCTTGATCCCTATCCGCTAAGTCAGACATAAACTGTCTGTTACCAGGGTCATCACGTGGAGGTGGGTAGGATCTTGATTAGTGCCAGTTCAATAATCCTGGTGGGGCGTTGTCCCTATGCGCATTTGATCCCAGGCACATATCGGTCATCTGTACCACAGTATACTTCTTCTTCTGCGTTCTCACTAGATTGAGATTTCAGATTCTCTAAAAAGGCAGCCGTCTACCTCAGATTATCAGCCACGCCATACAGTTTGTCTTGGATGCTGGTGTAAGTGGGCCACCTCTTTCTTCTCAGGTCTGCATACTGGGGGCAATTTTGTAGGATATGTTCTGTTGTCATACTCGCCAAGCCACAGGGCACAGGTCGTTGGTGCCTATTTTGAATTTAGTGTATAGGTTTACCACAGTATACAAGAACCATAGTAAAGAGCTGTTTTATTGTAGTGATACCCCCTGCAACATATGTTAACACACGCACAATGTACCGAAGAAGTAGCAATTTGAGAATAACGTCTCCAAGTAGCTCCGCCATTGCCAATCCCAAGCCTGGACTCCAAAGGGGGATGGCATTATGACATGGCAGTTAACTTTAACTGTAATGTAAATTATTTTTAAAAAACAATATTACAACTATGTCTATATTTCCTGTTTTTTCATGACTCTATTACAAGTATCAACATTGGTCCCCATGTATGAGCTGGGATGATACGCCTTTGAATGAAACTTGACAACAAATGTCATATTGGTGCATTTACTGCAAAACTAAAATTCTGTATCAGACTCGCCAAATATCCGCCAACATCAAAGGAAACCGTTATATTACAAAATCCAGGTTTCCTATAGCAATTCTTCCATCAGACATTTGCGTCGGTATAATTCTAAGATTGGGTGCAAAGTTTCGCTACTGTGGAATAGATGGTTTGCTACAATTCGCATTGGACTGTGGGCATGAGTTGTTGAACGGATTATATGGGACAGAAAAGATGCTTTAAAGACACTCTTAAAGTGTCTCTGAAATGCTTCGATATAGACACCATGTGCTGGGAATCCCTGCCGCAAGATTGCCAAACGTGGCACTGTAACAACACAAGAGGAACCGCATAGCTGAGAATCGTCGTGCCGTTGAGGCACAGATAAAGCGAGCTGCGAGAAAAGATAGAACACTCCACATGTCTAACCGTGATCATATATGCCCCACATGTGATAGGGGATTGTGTTCTAGGATTGAACTCTACAGTCACCTCCGCATCACCAGCGAGTGCAGCAGCACACGTCTGAGGTTGTTATCATCTATAGCGATGGACGGCTATCACCATTGTTACAATCTCATTGTCTCTGTCTATCTATGGTCATATTGCTAGTACTACTATTATTCTACATTTGCAGCTAATAAATGTCGATCTATACGCATGTATTATGCTCCTTCTTGTTTTTCTTTTTTTTTCTTCACGGAATGCTCTTTGTACTTTCTTGTACTGTCTTTCTTGTCACCATTTTGTCTAATCATTTTCTCAACGAAAATTATGATAAAATTTACATGTAAATACTACTTTCTTTTCAAGACAAATAAAAAAGTCATTTTCAAATTTCACATTTCAGAATTAGAAGATACGTCTGGACTTAAAACAATAATGAGTTATGCAGGGCCTACTCCACCAGACCGTAAAGAACATCGATATTACATTCTATTGTTCTCTCATACAGTAACAGTCAGTGATATGCCTAATGATTTCTATGACACAAACAATATGGATTGTGAGATGTAAGTGGAATGAGTGACAATTATGTTGAAATTTATAGTATTTATAGCTGTCTTTCTTGAGTAATTTCTGAGTTACGACTGTAGAATGTCGAACGTTACGACTATGATAATGTGAATGTGGAACACTATTACAATACTGCATAAATGAGAGTTGATAAAACTAACTTTTCTGTCCAGAAACGATCAATGAATTCAATATCACAGCAGATGGAAAAATAACACAGTGGCGAATGGAAAGATTCAAAATTGTATTATGGTGAAAACAACATACCGTAATTCAGAACAGTAATGACACTCAGACTCGTTTATTTGTAAATATTACTAGCTATACTACTTAGTTCCACTGGGAAACTTCATATATTACCGCATCATCATCAGAGACAGTATCTGCATCGAAGGTTGGTTGCAATAGATAGTCTTTTGATAAATCAGTAATATTCTTGTATCGAATGCCATCAGGTCCTGGCGCAGTGCTTCCAGACGTTTTCAATGTTGTCCTGATGACCTCCGCAGTTATACACAGCTCTTCATCCAACACTACAGGGCTGCAAAGCTCTTCTATGCCCCCTTTTCGACCAGGATCATGCATGGATAGTGATCACTGTTGTGATATCCAAACACGCTCCATTTACACAGAGGCAACAGAGTGGGAGATACTAAAGCCAAATCAAGACACACTCCTGGTAGACTCGCTAGTCTGGTTGCTTTGCCATCATTGATACAGACCAGATCTGATGCCACGAGCACGTCTTTCAACTTTTCACCCTGCTTGTTGGTAGGGTTATTTCCCCACTGTCTACCCCTGGCGTTAAAATCACCACAAAATATGATGTTTTTCTCGTCCTGGTTAAATAAACTTTGCCACTGCAGTGTATTGACCTTGCCATTGTACGCATATACATTCACTAGGACGAAGGGGACGTGTCTGTACTCTAACTGCATGTACCTGCATTGTGTCGCAGTTCCACTTTGACATGTCTACTTCAGATGCCGACCAGAGCCGGATTAGCATAGTAGCAGAAGTAGCAAATGCTACGGGCCCCGCGCTTTGAGGGGGCCCCGCGCCTCTGGAGCTAAGTTGTCACTAGTCATAAACAAGGAACCAAGTTTGGGAGGTGGGTAATAATTTCCCCCTTTCATTTTTTTATTGAGGTTAGGGCCAAGGTCATGTTTACTCAATTTCGGACTTAATTGGGCGGTCACACTGAGCTCATTAACAACGTAACAGTTTTTTTACTTTTTGTATAGGAGTGTCTCTTGTGTGCACACGCTTCTAATAAACGAAAACTTGAAAGCTTGAACAAAAGAACAATTAAATTTGACTCATAACCCAGTTCAAGTCTCTGTTCGTTCAGTAGTTTTTGCGCGCGAAACTTAGTTTAAAATAAATGCAAGTGGGCGTATGAAATATTGTTCTAAGACATGAGCAGATCTGGGCACTCCTAAATAAATTTCATGTCATTCACGTTTTTGTGAGAAACTGTTTTGCACTCGACTAGATGTCCCAGAAAATAATGCGAAGGAGGGCCAAATGATTAAACAGAAAACTTGGACACACTTGAAGGAGCCGCAACAAGAAGCCGCAACACAGAGCTGCATAATTTTACAGAGAAGCACACAGACGGACACAGAGAGTAATTTTTATTTGTTCTGCTAACTTTGAATGTATTTAAATCCTCCCATCTTGTTATTTTATTATTATTTTATTTTACATAGCTAATTTTATGTTTCAGTGAGAAATTAATTTTTAAAAATAGTTTCTATCATTTTCGTTTTCAATGAATTCAAATGTTTTAAATCAGAGTTATAGTCATGTTAAGTGGTTAAATTACGAAGCACCCTGTATATAATATATCATCATGAGTAAATTGTTATATCATAAAACGCTGTCCAAACTTTCACATTTATATGTTATATTAGTAGAAAGTAGAAGAATTACATTTTATTTGTAAATTCATTTTCTCTTCCCAGATTGAGATAGACATCATGAGCAGCAGAGCCAGAGATACTGGTCGACATTACGCTTCTGGAAGTGCAAAGCGTAAAGCACAAGATGAAAAGGAAAAATATAACCAAGTTCTTGTATCAAAAACACGCAAGCTGTCTGAATTTTGTAATGTCGTGTGTAATGGTGCTGAATCCAAAGAAATCGAAGCAGAAAATATAGAAGTCGCGTCTCACGTATAGTAGATGAAGATAGTGATATAGAACAATCATCATTACCAATATTAAGATCAGCAACTCTTCACGATTTAGCCACATTTTCCACAAGACAAACTGAAGTCGAATGTACAGCAAGTCCTTCCAATTTAGCCATATCATTTTCAAACCAAAGAGAGGCAGAAAGCACAGCACATGCTTCAAATGTAGCAACATCTTCTACAAGCCAAAGCACAACGAAAATAAAATGTACTCCAACGATATTGGTGAATGGCCAATCAACTTCAATCGAGATTATTGGATTGCGAAAGGAAGCAGCGAAGTGCAACATATGAACAGTGATTTCTTGTCTTCCAAAAAAAAACATACGATAAAGAAAACAATCCACGAATTTGTCGAAAATCGTTTTCACATATACACATAAACCAACAAACAAAACTCATGTGAGAGATTGGTTGTGTTATTCAGAAACTAAAGGACAACTTTTCTGTTTTGTTTGCAAAGTTACTGATTCAGACTGTTCGTCACGGTTTACGAAAGAAGGATTTGACGATTGGAAAAACGCAAATAATTTGTTGAAAAGACATGAGGAAAGCACCTCCCATAGACAAGCGATAATTTCTCTGTTAGTTTGCAAAGAAAGATGCTCGTGTCGATTCTCAACTTGTAAGCCAAATTGAGACCGAACAAACATATTGGCGGACACTTTTGGAGCGAATTACTTCAGTAATCCAATTTTAGCAGAACGAGGTCTTGCATTTCGGGGTAGGGATGAAATTATTGGTTCACCTAATAATGGAAATTATTTAGGTTTGTTGGAATTAATAGCCAAATTTGACATTTTTCTGGCTCAGCATATAAATACTTATGCAAATAAAGGAAAGGACATACATCATACTTATCAAAAACAACATGTAGGAATTTATCCATCTAATTGCATCAAGCTTACTGGATCATATTATTTGCGAAATTAAGAAATGCAAGTACTATTCCGTATCACTGGACTCTACTCCAGACATTTCGCATGTGGACCAACTCACTCTAATAGTGCGCTATGTGTTACCATCTGGACCAGTGGAAAGGTTTGTGAAGTTCTTGGATATGGAAGGTCATACTGCTGAACAACTCGCCCAAAGTTTACTTGATTTTTAAAGGAAAATGGCATTGATATCAAAGACTGTCGCGGTCAAAGCTATGACAATGCCAGCAACATGAGTGGGAAATACAACGGCTTACAAGCACGCATTAAGGAGATAAATAAGTACGCAGAATACATTCCCTGCTTTGCACATTCACTGAATTTGGTTGCGAAGTGTGCTATAATGTTGTATAGAAGCATCCATTTTTTCGATTTTATTGAAAGTCTCTATACATTCTTTTCCGCTTCTACCTATCGATGGGGCATTCTTACAAAAGCACTGGAAGATACAGGTTCAAACTCCCGACTTTGAAGAGACTGTCGGACACCAGGTGGTCTTCCTGAGCTGATGCGACAAAAGCACTTTTATGTGGTTTACCATTATCAAACAAGTTTTGGATGACATCTCAAATAACATGGATCAAAAGGTAGAGTGTCGTAATCAAGCGTATGGGCTAGTTTTGGAGATGAGTAAGTTGGAAACGGAATAGTTAGCATTTTATGGAACGGAATTCTAGAACGCTTGCAAGCGTCTAGCGTTTCATTACAGTCACCTGATCAAGACCTTAACACGGGATATGCTCTTTATGAATCGTTACACGTGTACGTTCAAGCAATGCGGCCTACATTTTCAGATATTGAGGCCAAAGCCAAAATCCTGACTCACTGTCAAGAATATCAGCAACAAACTTCACGACGACGCAAGCGAAATACTAAGTACGACGATTTTAGTGGCTCTACTACGCTCGATGAAGTTGTAGAAAATCAAACACCCAAACAAAAATTTGAAAGTCAGGTGTTTATTGTCATAATTGATAATGTACTCTCTCTGCCTTAGCTAAACGCATGGAAGCGTACCATAGAGTGACTGATGTATTTGGAACATTTCGGCAGTTAAAATCTCTTACAGCAGAAGAGATCTTGAAAGAACTCCAAATATTGTCAGCTCTTACCAAGAGGATTTGGAAGAAAGCCTAGGCGACGAACTTGTGCAGTTCGCTGAACTTCTTAAAACTAATGTAGCTGCTGCTATTAGCAACGAAAAGAATGAGGCCCTTGAACTGCAATTTAAAAACTGATAATGGAAAATTCATTAGAGTCGTGTTTCCCAAATGTAGAAATAGTCTTACGAATTTACTTGTCTTTAATGATTACTAACTGCAGCGGAGAACGTTCTTTTTCAACATTAAAGCTTATAAAAGTGAGTTAAAGAACATGATGGGACAAGATCGTCTAAATAACCTCACCTTAATGAATATTGAATGTAATTTACTTAGAGAAATTGATTTGTCTAGTATTATCTCTAAATTTGCTCACATTAAATCGAGACAAGTTTGTTTGTAAAATTTATGTTTTATTATTTATTATCATACAAAACTTAGGGCCCCGCGCTAAAATTTGCTACGGCCCCGCGCTGGTCTAATCCGGCTCTGATGCCGACATGTCATTTCTAACAAGAATTGCCTCTCCGAGATGCTGCCTGTTATAGAAAGTATGAAAACCAATAATGCGGATTGTCCCTTCACCTAGATTGGTTTCTTGCAGGACAACGATATCGGCACCATATAAGAGTTTGGTACATGATCGTCGTTGGCAATGAGAGAGCAGACATGCTGGCTGGCCCTGCCACGATATCAGGGTGCCAGCCAATGGACAGAGCTGACATTTTGAACGCCCTCATAGATTGTGGGCGCAAAGAAGATTTGCATTTAAACCATAGATTCTCAAACTTTTTCGGCCCACCGCCCACTTTGTACAACATAAACTTTGTAACGCCCCCACCGCCCACTTTGCACAACATAAACTTTGTAACGCTCCCCACCGCCCACTTTGCACAACATAAACTTTGTAACGCCCCCACCGCCCACTTTGCATAACATAAACTTTGTAACGCCCCCACCGCCCACTTTGCACAACATAAACTTTGTAACGCTCCCCACCGCCCACTTTGCACAACATAAACTTTGTAACGCCCCACCGGCCACTTTGCACAACATAAACTTTGTAACGCCCCACCGCCCACTTTGCACAACGCATAAACTTTGCAACGCTCCCCACCGCCCACTTTGCACAATGCTATAAACTTTGTAACGCGCCCCACCGCCCACTTTCGACTATAAGCTTTGTAACGTCCCCACCGCCCACTTTGCACATATAAACTTTGTAACGCCCCACCGCCCACTTTGCACATAAACTTTGTAACGCTCCCCACCGCCACTTTGCACAACATAAACTTGTAACGCCCCACCGCCCACTTTGACAACATAAACTTTGTAACGCTCCCCGCCCACTTTGCACAACATAAACTTTGTAACGCCCCCACCGCCCACTTTGCACAACATAAACTTTGTAACGCTCCCCGCCCATTTGCAATATAACTTGTAACGCCCCCACCTTCGCCACTTTGCATAGACAAATATAACTTTGTAATGCTTCCCACCGCCCAGCTGACAACATAACTTTGTATCGTGTACTGTGCCCCTTCGCCCACTTTACAACATAACTTTGAAGCTCCCCACCGCCCACTTTGACAAATAACTTTGTAACGCCCCACCCCCCATTTTGACAACATAAACTTTCCGCCCCCACCGCCCACTTTGCACAACATAACTTTGTGGCCCCCACCGCCCACTTTGCTGATAACTTTGTAACGCCCCACCGCCCACTTTGCACAACATAAACTTTGTAACGCCCCACCGCCCATTTGCACAACATAAACTTTGTAACGCTCCCCCCCCCACTTTGCACAACATAAACTTTGTAACGCTCCCCACCGCCCACTTTGCACAACATAAACTTTGTAACGCTCCCCACCGCCCACTTTGCACAACCTTAAACTTTGAACGCCCCCGCCCACTTTGCACAACATAAACTTTGTAACGCCCCCCTCCCCGCCCACTTTGCACAACATAAACTTTGTAACGCCCCCACCGCCCACTTTGCACAACATAAACTTTGTAACGCCCCCACCGCCCACTTTGCACAACATAAACTTTGTAACGCTCCCCACCGCCCACTTTGCACAACATAAACTTTGTAACGCCCCACCGCCCACTTTGCACAAATAAACTTTGTAACGCTCCTCCACATTATAATAGTTTGCCAGCGCCCCAACGCCATTATATACATGCTCTATTTTCTCTTGACATAAAAAAATGAAAATATTTCTGTCATAATATAATTTTCAAATGATTATATGCGTGAAATAGAAAATTGATGAAAAAATGGATCGTGTAAGACGGACATAAGATGAATATCTTCTTCTTCTTTAGCGATCTCTGGTCATGCGCTTAATTTACTGTGGACCACTAACTAGGCAGTCAGCTTCAGGTCTGTCAGGTTTCCCCAAAGCTTAGTTTTCAGGTCGACTGGGTGTGGCCACATGTTGCTTCTCAGCTCACACAGGAGAGGACAGTCTTGCAGGATATGCTCTGGTGTCTGTTCCGCCTGCTGACACTGACAGAGATCTGTTTGACTTATTCCTAGTCTATATAAGTGTTTGTTGAGTCTGCAGTGTCCTGTGCGTAGTCGAAATATAATGACCTGGTCTGTTCTGCTTAGGTCTTTGAGGGAGTCTTTCCATAATCATATCCAGTGTTTGTCTTCCAGTCTACTGCAGATTTTCTCTGTATGAGGGTTTGTATAGCTGACAGTGAGTCTGTGAGAAATACCATCTTGCCTGCAGGTGCTTGCAGCTTATTCATGTGCTGTGCTGCCATCAGAGGGCTAGAGTTCTGCTTTGTAATTGGAACATATTCTTCCAGTAGAGGCCGCTAGAGACACAGTAGTAGCATATGGATGCCTAATGTACACTCCTGCTCCACCATTCATGGTTGCCTCCATTGCCGATCCATCTGTATAAATCCTTACCCACTGTCTTCTGAAACATTAATATAAATGTAGAAATCAAATTTTAAATGATTATACCATCGCAAAATGACGAAAATAATTTATTTTAAAATATTAATTATTAATTTCTTCTTTAAGGAGCCACCGACCCGTAATCGCATGAACACCACCAAATTCTTCTGAACCCACTATCCCCCTAGAACACTTCAGCGCCCACTGGGGCAGTCGCCACTTTGGGAAACGCTAATCTAAACCAATCCACGTCAATTACTAGATTGCAAGAGCTGGGTTTGAAGATTGGAACAGCAAGAAAAGAACAGCGTAACAGGTATACGAGCAGGCTCATCAATCAAAATCGAACTGGTATGAAGTCGCTGGACGCTGTTGGAGATATTGCGAAGGAGATCGGAGCACCCGTGGACATGTCCGGAGTGTAATGAAGATATTCCAAACTGAAACTGATTCTTTATAATGTCACTTACCAAATTATCTTGATAAATTCGTAGCAAATTCTTGAATCGTTATAAAAGAAATAACCTGAACAGGCTGACGTTTCAAATAAAACGTGTTGATCTTAAAAAAGGGAAACTGTTGGGGGTAATTTCAAATGTTAATCTTTCCTCAAAGCTAAAGGTGTTCACTTATAAACATGGTTAAAATTTTTTAAAAGTTGCAACTCTTGTTTCTGCTTTTTTTTATTTTAACTCCTTGAATTTTGCCTCAAAATGCACTACTTCTGTCTTTAAATTATCTTTTATCCCCCTTGAACATTGATAAAATTCTTTAAGGTTATCTTTTATCTGTACGCTATCCCCAAATGAACAATGTAAAAGTTAAAACAGTCATTTTGACTTAAATTTCAGCAAACAATATAAAATTTGTCGTTATACTCTCAGCTCTCAAAAACTTTACATTTTTCCCTACACATGCCCAGACAATATTCTTTTTGATCTGCAGATACCCAGACAAATTTTCTTATCCATACACATGCCCAGACAACTATTCTTTTTTGATCTGCGATACCCAAAAAACTTTACATTATCCATACACATGTCCAGACAACATTTTTTGCTCTGCATCGATTTTAAAACATAATCCAACATCGATCCTTATCCTCATGTGGACTACTTTTTTTGCCTGGGATGTCGGACTATTTTTTTGCCTGAATGCCCGGACATTATTTATTATGCCCTCCCTTTCCCAAAAATATATTTTTATGCCCTTCTGTCCGGGGCAATTTATTATCCCCTTTCCCTTGGATCACTTTTTGCCCTAAAATGTGGACATTTTTTTATTTGCCCATTTTTCCCAAGACTATTTTTTATGCCCTTCCCGTAGGACTTATTTTTATCCCTTTTTAATTGTTCTTTTATTATGCCTTCACTGTCGGATACTTTTTTATGATCCATTGAACACGTTTTTATTCCCAACATTAGACACCCCTATTTTTTGTCTTCATGCCCGGCCCTACTTTTATTATGCACTAAATTCCCGGACATCTATTTATTCCATGCCCGGACACATATTTTTTGCCTCCCTTCCAAAATAATTTTTTTTTTGCACCCTGTCGACACACTTTTTATTTCTCGTTCGGAACCCCTTTTTATTATCCCTCACGTGGACCACTTTTTTTGCCCTTTCCCTGTCGGACATCTTTTTTTTTACACTGTCAGACATCTATTTTTACCCCCTGTCGGACACACTATTTATTATGCCAAAATTAGTTCTTTTATTATCCTACACTTCCCGGACATCTATTTATTATCCCCTCATTTTCCCATACTTTTTTATCCCCTAAATCCCGGGACATACTTTTTTTTAACTGGCTTTTTTTATTTCCACCTTCCCAACAACTTTTTTTCCCTCCCTGTCGGACGCTTTTTTTCCCCTCCTTTCCCCGGACATCTTTTTTTCCCCTCCTTTCCGGACACAATTTATATCCTACACTGTCCGGACCAATTTTTGCCTAAGCCGGACTTAATTTATTATTCCTCATTCGCCCCTTTTTTATCTACAGTCCCGGAATCTATTTTTATCCCTCCCTCCCCTACTTGTCGGACACTTTTTGTCCCCCAAAATGCCCGGACACAATTTATTATCCCCCTACACATGAGGACATACTTTTATTTTCTGCCCGACATCTATTTTTATGCCTCTGCCCCAACCCTTTTTTATCCCCAAAAAATTTTGGACACTGTTTTATCTTGCCCGACATATATTTTTTGCCTCCCATTCTGCCCTTTTTTTTCCCCTAACCATGTCGGACTCACTTTTTATTTGTCCTACATGTGGATATTTTTATTTACACTTCCGGACATACTATTTTTTTCCTCATTCCCAATTTTCTTTTATTATCCTCCCTGTCCGGACATACTATTTATTATATACACTTCGGACATATTTATTATGCCTAAAATGTCGGAATATTTTTTTTCCCCTCACTGCCCGACACTATTTTTATCTCCATGCCCGACACAATGTTTTTCCCCTCACTTCGGACCCCTATTTTTATGCCCTGTCGGGACCCCTTTTATTCACTGTCGGACACACTGTTTTTTGCCCCCGCCCGCCCATATTTTTTATTTCATGTCGGACTCACTTTTTATTACACTTGGACATCATTTTTTTTTCAGTAAATCCCCTATTTGTTATTTTTCCCACTTCCGCAATTTTATTATGTTACTTTCCCCGGACTCACTTTTTTGCCCTTGTCCGGACCCCTTTTTTTGCAACGGATTCGACACTATTTATTATGTCCCCCCATGCCCGGACTCTTTTATTATACTCCCTTTCCGGACATCTTTTTATTATCACATTCCCGGAAAACTATTTTTTCCCCTTTTTTCACCTTTTTTTATTTCCCCACATGTGGCCTTTTTTATTATGCCTTTTTTCAAAACCTTTTTTATTTTCTCTTCGGAATTTATTATTCTTGTCCGGACACTTTTTTTATTTTTTGTTCGGGAGCCTTTTTTTACTCGTGGAAAATTTTTTACCCTCTTACATTTTTTATTATACTCATGTCGGACACCTATTTTTATAACATGTCGGACACTTTTTTATCCCTATTTTCCTCCCTGCCCAGGCACTATTTTTACCCAACAGATGTGGACATTTTTTTTTCCCCATTGTGGACATCTTTTTTTCTTTACATTCGGACGCTATTTATTATGCCCTCACTTTCCCGGGCCTTTTTTTACCCCAACGGTTTCGGACTATTTTTTTATCCCCTTCCATGTCGGACATCTTTTATTTTCCTCCCTTCGACATCTTTTAATTATCCCACATTCCGGCCCACCTTTTTTTGCCTTTGTCGGACATCTTTTTTTACCTACATGCCCGACCTTTTTTTTCCTCCCATGTGGACTTTTATTTGCCTCATGTCGGACCATATTTTTTGCCTCCGTCGGACACACTGTTTTTTCCCAAATTCGAAATTTTTTGCCTCCTTTGTCGGACAGCTTTTTTATTCCTCCTTTCCCGGACTATTTTTTATTATGCCCCGCTTTCCCCGGCTGTTTTTTACCCTCCGTTGGACACTTTTGTTTTTTTCACTGCCCTCTTCCGGCCCACTTTTTTTTGCCCTCATGTGGACATCTATTTTTATGCCCTCCAGGGGGCCCGCTATTTTTTATGCCCCTCGTTCGACTTTTTTTCCTCACTGCCCGGACTTTTTTTTTCCCCATGTCGGCCCACTTTTTTTACACTGCCCGGCCCACAATTTTTTATCCCCTCCCGTTTTCCAAATTTTATTATACACATGCCGGACTCACTTTTTTGCCAGGTCCGGACCCTTTTTTTCCCTTCATGTCCGGCCCGTTTTTTTCCCCTTCCATGTCGGTCATTTTTTTTCCCCTTTCTTTTCCGGACATTATTTATTATGCCCTTCATTCCCGACTCTATTTATTATTCCCTTCCCTTCGACCAAATTTTTATCCCCCCAAGTCCCGCCCCTTTTTATTACCCTACACTGTCGGACCCTTTTATTATGTGAACGGATGCCCGACCCTTTTTTATGCCCTTATTGGACATCTTTTTTATCTCACATGTCAGTACTATTTATTTACTACACATGCCCGGACATCTTTTTTTGCCTAATGCCCGGCCCACTATTTTTATCCCCTCCTGCCCGGACACTTTTTTTTGCAAGTGCCCCGACCACTTTTAATTCCCCCTACTGCCCAAATTTTTTTATCTCATGTCGGACATCTTTTATTATCCAATGCCGGACCCTTTTTTATCACCTTCCCGGGCATGCTATTTTTATCCTCATGCCCGGACCCCTGTTTTTGCCCCGTGCCCGGACATTTTTTTTGGGCTCACGTCCGGACACATTTTTTTTCCCCTGTTCCGGACATCTTTTTTATCCTCCTGCCCGGACACTTTTTTATCCCTATGCCCCGGACAACTATTTTTTCCCTCCGTGCCCCGGACTATATTTTTTCCCCTCCCTTCCCGGACATCTTTTTTATGCACTCACTGTCGGACCATTTTTTACTCCCATGTCGGACACCTATTTTTATTCACTTTCCGGCCCCACTTTTTTATCCTTTCTTCGGAAATCTATTTATTATTACCTGCCCCGACCCCTATTTTTTTCATTCCAGCCCACTATTTTTTTTCTACTGTCAAAACCCTATTTTTATACTAAAATGCCCAGACACCTTTTATCCCTCCCCGACTCTTTTTTATGCCTACATTCGGATTTTATTATCCACTTCCCGGACATACTATTTATTATACTCCCTTTGGCCCCACTATTTTTTCTAATGTCCAAACTATTTTTTGCCCCACACCCGGACATCTATTTATTATCCCCTACCTTGGACTCCTTTTTTTGCTACACGCCCGGACATCTTTTTTATGCACTCCCTTTAGAAAATTTAATTCACTTCCGGACTTTTTTTATTATGCCTAAAATCCCCCACATGCCCCGGGCCCTTTTTTAATTATGCCCAACGGATGTGGACATATTTTTTTTCCCCTTCCCTTGGAATTTTTTTATGCCCTACACTTCCCGGAATTATTATTAACTTCGGCCCCTTTTATTACCCCGGGATGCCCGGACATTTTTTATTATCCCTTACGTGAATCTATTTTATGCCCTCACTGTCGGACATACTATTTTTATCCCTCACTTTTCCCGGATCTTTTTTTTCCCTCCTTTCGGACATCTATTTTTATACTCTTCGGACTACTATTTATTTAACGTATCGGACCCTATTTATTTCCCCTACACTTCCCCGGACTACTTTTATTATGCACACAGTCCGGAATCTTTTTTAACACCTTTGTCGGACATCTATTTATTATACTAACTTCCGACACCTATTTTTATCTCCTGCCCGGACATTTTTTAATCCCCATGCCCCAAACCTTTTTATGCCTACTTCTGAAACTTTTTTATTATCACGGATTGGACATTTTTTATTTGTTTCACTTTGGACTGCTTTTATTATGCCCTCCCTTCCCGGACATACTATTTTTTGCCTCCTTCCGACACTTTTATTATCCCCCGGGGGGTTTCGGACATATTTTATTATGCCCTCTGCCCGAATCTATTTATTTGCCCTTCATTTGGACATCTATTTTTTTCCCCTCACTTCCCCGGACATACTTTTATTATATTTTCATGTGGGAAACTTTTATTTTCACATGTCGACACTTTTTATCTAGTCGGACTACTTTTTTTATCCCCTTGCCCGACATATTTTATTATGCCCTCTTTCCCCGGACATCTTTTTTTTATCCTCATGTCGGACTACTTTTTTATGCACCTTCGGAAACTTTTTTATGCCTACCTGCGAAAATTTATTATATACCCCGGACATACTTTTATTATCACCGGCAATTTTTTTTTTTGTCCTCCCATGTCGGACAATTTTTTCTCCCTTCCGGACAAATGTTTTTTTGCCTGCGGATGTCGGACTTTTTTTTATCCCTCCCGTGCCCGGCCCCACTGTTTTATGCCCCGGATGTCCGGACTACTTTTATTTCCCCTACGTTCGGTGTTGTTATCCATCTGCCCCGGACTACTTTTTATGCCTACACTTCCCCGGACCAATTTTTTTGTCCTACACTTCCCCGGACCAATTTTATTTCGGGTCGGACATTTTTTTTTCTCTGTCGGACATACTATTTATTATGCCCTCTTTCCCCGGACATCTATTTTTTCCCCGTTCGGTACTATTTTTTTATCCTACCCGGACCTATTTATTATCCCCTCCCTGCCCCGGACATCTTTTAGCCCCTCTTCGGTTTTTTTGCACACGTTCCGGATTTTATTTTTTGTCCTCTTCCCCGGACATACTATTTATTATGTCCTACACATGTGCAGACAATTTTTTACCCCTCATGTCCATTTTTTTTTAAACCCCCTTTTCCGGACCTGTTTTTTCCCCAACGGATGCCCAGAAATTTTTTTATGCACTACTTCCCCCGGACATCTTTTTTTTCCCTCAATTTCGGAAAACATTTATTTTTCCTCACCCCGGACAAAATATTTATTATGTCCTCTTCCCGGAAAAATTTTATTATGCCTAGCGGATGCCCGACCCCTTTTTATTATGCCCAAATTCGGACATATTTTTATTATCCCTTCACTATCCGGACATACTTTTTTATGCCTACTTCCGGACATCTTTTATTTGCCCAAAATTGGGGGGGGCCCCTTTTATTATGAACGGATGCCCGGACATATTTTTTTTGTTCACTTCGGACATCTTTTTTTGCCCTACTTGGACTCTATTTTTATCCCCTACACTGTCGGACACTTTTATTTTCATTGTCGTCTTTTTTTGCCCTACACTGCCCGGACACAATTTTTTATCCTCTTTTCCGACCATATTTATTTCCCTACGTGCCCCGGACAAAATTTTTTATGCACATGTGGGACACACTTTTTACCTCACTGTCGGCACACTTTTTTATGCCTCCTTTTCCGCCCTTTTTTTTTATGCCCTACATGTGGACATCCTATTTTTTCCCCTACACTTCCCGACCAATTTTTTATCCCTCCTGCCCAACATTTTTTTGTAACGGGCCCCTCCGTCGGACCACTTTTTTTTCCTCTTCCGACATCTTTTTATTTTCCTACCGTCCCAATTTTTATTATGCATACACATGCCCGGACATCTATTTATTATACTTTGTCGGACTACTTTATTATCCCTCCTTCCAGACCCCTTTTTATTATCACACTGCCCGGCCCAAATTTATTATCCCCTAAAATGTCAGACAATTTATTTATTTTAAATTCGGACTCATATTTATTATGCACTCATGTGGACACACTTTTTTATCCCTTCCATGCCCGACCTTTTTTATCCCCTTCCATGTCAGACCACTTTTATTATGCCCTAAAATGTCAGAATACTTTTTTTTTTATTCAATCCGACGCCCTATTTATTATGCCCTTCCCCTTTCCCGGACCAATGTTTTTTTCCATTCGGACTCATTTTTATTTCCCAACGTTTCCCAAAACTTTTATTTTATTATGTCGGACATCTTTTTTTGCCTTGCCCCGGACATCTTTTTTATTTTTCCTTTTCCCGGACATTATTTTTTTGGGGGGATGCCGGACATCTATTTATTATGCCCTCTGCCCGGACCCCTTTTTTTCCTAATGCCCCGGACTCCTTTTTTATTCCTAAAAATGTGGTACTATTTTTATCCCTACTTCGGACATACTATTTTATCCTACACTGTCGGACCCCTTTTTTGCACTCCCTTCGGAATCTTTTTTACCCCTCACGTGTCCGAACCCCTTTTTTTTTTCCTACATGCCCGGCCCACTTTTATTTGCATAATGTCGACCACTTTTTTAGCCCCTGTCGGCCCTACTTTTTTCCCCTGTCGGACTCTTTTTGTTATCCCTACTTCCCGGACATCTTTTTATTCACTTCGGACTTCTTTTTTGCCCTGTCGGACAAATTTATTATCCCACCTTCCCGGACACACTTTTTTTATCTCACATGCCCGACATATTTTTTTTCCTCCCGTGTCGGCCCATTTTTATTATGCCCTCCTGCCCCGGACACATTTTTGTTGCCACATTCGGACACTTTTTTTCCCCTCCTTTCCGGACATCTTTTTATGCTTTTTCCACTCTATTTATTATATTTTAAAATGTCGGACATCTATTTATTATGCACTACACATGCCCGACACATTTTTTTATTATGTCTCATTCCAGCTTTTTATTACTACAGTCGGACATACTTTTATTATACTCCCTTCCCGGACCCCTATTTATTATGCACTCATGCCCGGACATCTTTTATTATCTACCTGTCCGGACACACTTTTTTATCCCTCACTGTCCGACCCTTTTATTTCCCTCCCCCGGACATTATTTTTATGCCTACCCCTTGGACATCTATTTTTATACTACATGCCCGGACATACTATTTTTATGCCTCATTCCCGACACTTTTATTATCCCTACACATTGGGCCCCTTTTTATCTACCTGTCACCCCTATTTATTATCTCCCTGCCTCCCGGGGGGCCGTATTTATTATCCCCAAACGGATGTCGGACTTTTTTAATTATCCTTAAATGTCCAAAATGCTTTTTTATCCTCATGTCGGACATCTTTTATTATCCTCCTGTCCGGGCGCATTTTTTCCCCCGGATGTCGGCCCAAAAAATTTTTTGCCTTCCCCTGTCGGACTCTTTTTTATGTTAACTTTCCCCGACTCTTTTTATTATGCCTACCTTTCGACTCTTTTTTTGTAACTCCATGTCGGACATCTATTTTTATCCTTGTCGGCACTATTTTTATGCACTACTTTCCCCGGACACACTATTTATTATCCCTCCTGTCGGACATCTTTTTTTTCCCTCCCTGTCGGACATTTTTTTTTTCCCTCCCCTTCCGGACATTTTTTTTGCCTCACTTCCCGACACACTATTTTTTACTCCCTGCCCGACCTGTTTTTCCTTCACTGTCGGACACTTTTTTTTTCCCACTGCCCGGACCACTTTTATTATCCCCAACGGATGTCGAATTTTTTTATCCCCTAAATGTCCGGACATCTTTTATTTTTCCACTGCCCCGGACATACTATTTTTATCTAAAATGCCCGGAAAAACCCTTTTTTGAACGGATGCCCGGACATCTTTTTTTCCCCTACTGTCCGGAAAACTATTTTTATGCCCTTGTTCGGACTACTTTTTTATCCCCCACATTCGGACTACTTTTTATGCTCCTGTCGGCCCTTTTTTTATATCCCATCCCGGACTTATTTTTTCACTACACATGTCGGACATCTTTTTTTAATAAACACTTTCGGACTGTTTTTATGCCCTACACAGCCGGCATTTTTTAAATTATCGCTTTTCGGACTCTTTTTTATTATCACTACACTTCCCCGGACCCATTTTTTTGCCCTACTTGGACCCCTATTTTTATGCTCCCCTGTCGGACATCTATTTTTATGCTACGTTCGACACCTATTTATTATTCCTCCTGTCAGCCCTTTTATTTGCCCACTGCCCAGAAAATTTTTTTTCCTGGATGCCCAGACTATTTTTATTTCCTACGTCGGACACTTTTATTATGCCCAACGATGCCCGACTCTTTTTATTATCCTACATGTCGACATATTTTTATGCCTACCATGCCGGACCTTTTTTTTTTTAAATGTCCGGACAAAATTTTTTATGCCCTCATGTCGGACAAAATTTTATTTGCTAGCGGATGTGGACTATTATTTATTTCCTACCATTCCGGACTCTTTTTTATGCCCTCATGTCGGACTCTTTTTTTATGCCCTCATTCCGGACATCCCTTTTATTTGCCCTCGTGGACACATTTTTTTACATCCAACTTTTTTTTTACTTTTGTTTTTATTATGTCCTCCTGTCCGCCCTTTTTTACCCTCCCAAGTCGTCTTTTTATTATCCTACACTTCCGGACACAATTTTTATTTTTTCAATTTGTTTTTTTTTTATGATCACTGTAGAATTTTTTTGCCCTCCCGTTCAACATATTTTTATTCCTACACTTTAGACAAAATTTTATTTTTTAAACCTTCAGACAAAATTTTTTTGGCCTTGGGATGTCCAGACACACTTTTTTATTTGAAAATGTCAGACATATTATTTATTATCCCCTACAGATTCCCAGACAGACTTTATTTTTCCAGCAGTTGCCCAGACCCCTTTTCTAAAACAAGTTTTTGAAACCATTGAGACCTAAAACCGCTGCCCAGTTTGAATCCAGGGTAAACTAAGCTGCCCAAAAGTCCTGAAAAAGAACAAACCAGGGGGCCTAAAAGGACCAGTTTGTTCCTGGTAAACTAAGCGCATGACCAAAGATCGCTGAAGAAGAAGAGTCAAATAACTCTTCTTGGATTGGAAATAAAGATGTGGATACCTGCCCAGACAGAAATAGTTGCCAGGTGAAAATGTAACTGAAAGCAACAACCTCCAATGTCTGTCACAAGCACACATACTTGTGCTCCCTCTCGGATAGAACCAAAACGTACATATTTACAGCATATGTTACATACAGCAGTAATAGGAATGTTGTCAATATTTCTAACATACATTATTACTATTCTTAAAGCTGCCATCATTGTAAAAATTCTTCTCAATCGATTATACAAGCATTGAAACTAACAATATGTAGCACAGTGTGAGGATTACTAGCATGACATTCTTGTAGTCACAGTAGGCCAATTGCTTAGCTTGTAGTCACAGTATTGCTTTGTCTATAGTCACAGTATTGCTTTGTCCATAGTCACAATATTGCTTTGTCCATAGTCACATTTTTACTTTGCCCGTAGTGACAGTATTACGTTGTCTATAGTCATAGTATTACTTTGTGTCTGTAGTCACATTATTACTTTG
The DNA here is from genome assembly GCA_020796225.1 of Arion vulgaris. Classification (NCBI taxonomy): domain Eukaryota; kingdom Metazoa; phylum Mollusca; class Gastropoda; order Stylommatophora; family Arionidae; genus Arion; species Arion vulgaris. Next base: position 13,003,205 of record CM036774.1, read on the forward strand.
CTTGAAGTCACACTATTACTTTGCCTGTAGTCACAGTATTACTTTGTGTCTGTAATCACAGTATCGCTTTGCCTGTAATCACAGTATCGCCTGTATCACGTATCCTGTGCCCATAGTCACAGTATCGCTTTGTCTGTAATCACAGAATCGCTTTGTCTGCAGTCACAGTATCGCTTTGTCTGCAGTCACAGTATTGCTTTGTCTGCAGTCACAGTATTGCGTTGCCTGTAGTCACAGTATTGCTTTGCCTGTAGTCACAATATTGCTTTGTCTGTAGTCACAGTAGTGCTTAGCATGAAGCAAAAGTCGTCAATGTAGCAACATTTGTCTTGTGATAAAGTTGATATTTCTGACCTCATCTAGAAGTTTACATATAACCTTTTTACTCATTAATTTGTGTTACCACCGGACGCATTGCAATTACATTGCAATGTATATTTAATTAGCCAGTATACAGGCTTTGCGTAATCTTGAAAAATACATCGAGCCGGTAAATCGGTTCAAAAGGATGTATGGGTTAATCAGAAACTTGTTGAGATAAAAATCATTGTATTATCTTCTTCTAAATACATCCGTCATTTTGTAGTCAATCAGTCCACATTGATTGTAACTATAAGCACATGATACATTCTGTAGTCAATCAGTCCACATTGATTGTAACTATAAGCACATGATACATTCTGTAGTCAATCAGTCCACATTGATTGTAACTATAAGCACATGATACATTCTGTAGTCAATCAGTCCACATTGATTGTAACTATAAGCACATGATACATTCTGTAGTCAATCAGTCCACATTGATTGTAACTATAAGCACATGATACATTATCTGATGGTGTGTTTAATAATAATACTTATAATGTATGTATAATAAAGGAGATGTGGATGGTCGTTGGATAAGGTTCCTTCTGATTTCAAACTTCGCGCCATTTCATGGTTCAAGGTCACGACAGACACCTACACAGCACAGATGCTAGTCCTTAATCATCAAGGTAAGTAATATTCACCATATTTATGTATGTCTGTAGACCTGTTTGCCTGTCTATGTATGTCTGCCCATCTATTCGTTCTATCTAAAGATTTGCTTCTTATATCTCTCACTTTTAAGAGCCTGCACTTTTCCCTTGACAACATTTGGTTGTGAGACATGGAACATTGATAAAGCAGCAGAAAAGATCATTAATGCCTTTGAATTAAAATGCTACAGAAGAGTACGTAGAATATCATGGACAGAGAAAAGAACAAATGTTTCTGTTCTGCCACAGCTTGATATTAAAGAGAGTTGGCTATTAAAGAAATTAAATCTAGAGTGGCAGATTTAGTATGTCTTAACACTGACAAGCAACCAGGCTGGCTAAACGACCAGGCGATTCAGATGGGGCAATAGACCTGGCATTGGTGTCATCCACCCTTGCATCATTTTGTAGATGGCATGTCTTAGGATACCATGGTGGTGATCAATGCCCATGCGTTGTCGTGATCGAGAGGCAACGATCTGGCAGAAGTAAGATTACGTCGAAGGCTTTCACGTATGACAAGACTGCACAAGACACGATTGGTAAAATTAGACATGCCAAGGCTCAAGTATATCAACACAGGCAGACGAATATAGTACAGCTACTGTGGTGGAATAAGGATGTGAAAACCATATGGCTCACCAAGAGAAGAGCTGTCAATGCATGGCAAAAGGCACGACGAGCAGCCACAGTCCTGCCGGAGCATATATTAGCCATAACGTTAGACATGGACGAGAAGATGACACTTTTCAAGACCTGTGCAACTCAAGCAAAGACAGACAAGTGAGAGGAATTGTGTGCTGAAATGCACTCCAATAGCTTGCTCCAGAAATGTTGGCGGTTTCACCAGTCTATGAACGGTACAACACATAAACGTAGCATATCAGATTTTCAAGATCACGATCTGGTGTGGCGGAAACCCGACAACGTTAAAGGGATGGCATTTCTCAAACATTTGATTAAACAGACTATATAGAAATGATAGAGAAGAAAGACTTAGTATAGTTTCGCTGTTGTCTGACCGATGTGATGTCACGGAGTGGAATGATGAGCTTGAATTTACGAGCGAGGAAATACGTTCAGTGTTCAAGAGATCACACAACACCGCACCGGGTCCTGATGGTATCCAATACAGTGAAATAAGCAAGATATCAGACACTGACATGAATGAGCTCAGTAAAGACTTCAACACCAGCTTAAAAAGTGGCGAGATCAAGGAGGAATGGCTTCATAGCTACTTAATACCACTGGCAAAACCCAACAAAAATCACAAACACATAAGCGGTTTTAGAATAATTGCAATGCAGAACACAGTGGACAAGCTTCTGGAAAAGTTAGTGGCATGCAGACTTGAGCGGTACTTGGAGGGACGCCGTATGTTTCCTTCCACCCTTGGCGGATACAGGCGGAATAAAGAAACGTGGTGTAATGCGTCGATCTTTGCGTATGATGTCTTTGAAGGTTTTCAGGCTGGATTGGAGACATGCACAATTGTACTTGATCTCGAGGATGCTTACAACAAAGTTTCAATCACGTACCTTATACACTGCTCACTCTCTCAACAACGATACGTTGCTCATACGATGGATTGCAAAGGCCTTGTTCGAGAGAAAAGTGGCACTCAAGTGTGGTAATTGGTACTCTGCGCCAACAAATATTTCACCAGGCCTACCACAAGGGTCCCACTATCTCCAGTACTATTCAATGTATTCACCATAATGATTAACAGAAGCAACTATCTGGTAGGGAAGGACAATGTCATTTGCAGACGACATCATGGTGTACAGACAGGGAAGAAACAGGGAGGAAATTGCTAATAAGCTCGGAGGAGCTGGACCGCATCATGGCCTGGCTCGATGTCTCTGGTGCAACGATAAACCACACCAAAGCTGTGCTATCATGGTTCTCCCTAAACAACCACATTGTAAAGTCTGAAACACCAAATGTCAAAATAGATGGTCACACAATCATTCGAAAAGCGTTTATGAACTATCTGGGTATAAAGTTTGATCGCAGTCATGGCTTTAGGGACCACATCGACCAAGTTATTGCGAAGGCTCGCAATGCACTATCCGTTTTGAAAATCATGGCTGCTGCTAACATTGAACAACGCCTTCTTGTGCTCCTGTACCAAGGCCTCGTTCTGTCATGTATAGAATATGCATGTGCTATCTTAACGATTAGTCCTACGCAGATAGTGAGACTGGAAAGAATTCAGAATGAGGCTATGCACATCATTCTGGGATGCACTAAAGATACACCAGGAGTGTCAACGAGATTCCTTCTTGACCTCCCACTATTGCTCACAGAATTGAGACTTGGAGGGTTCGATCTTATCTTAAAATCAACACAAATAAAGACCATCTCCTCCATGAAGAACTCAGTAAGGAGAAAGATTGTAGACTCAAGAGAGGCAGATCATGGCTGAGTCAGACAGAAGGTACCATTTTGAACATATGTGAACCTTCCGGAATCGAACCAGGAGAGGAATGGATCGCTGTGCCACCTCAATTTCAGACTACTTTTACAGTCATTACATCCATTAAGAAAAACTGTGAACAAAATAATCCATCACTAATCAACGCGGAGGTTGAGGCTCTCTTGAATGACCACGTCAATGAAACAGATGCAGTAATCTACACCGATGGTTCAGTCATTCGCCAACAACGCTGTGCGTTGGCTTTTTCTGCACGCTCAGGAGAAAAAATAATCAGAGGGAAGTGGGGCCTAGGCGACAACCACAAGTAGTTTGACAATAGAGGTACGTGCGGTTACAGAGGCAGTGACGTGGCTGGCATCTCATGACTTCGCTCGAGTTTTATCTCAGTGACTAGAGGTACGTGCGGTTACAGAGGCAGTGACGTGGCTGGCATCTCATGACTTCGCTCGAGTTTTTATACTTAGTGACTCCATGAGTATGATTCGTAAAGTTGAAACAGGAATGGTGAGACGGAACTGGGAGGAGGTATTGGTACAGACTGGGATCAAAGAAATAACCTTCATTTTTGTCCCTGGACACGCAGGAGTCAGGGGTAATGAACGAGCTGACAGATTGGCTGGTATGGCCACAGTATCCGAGGGGGCTGCAATGGACCGAAATGACATTCTTAATGCACTGCGAGAGTCTTTTCGAACAGAAGAGTTTCAGGGTTGCGAGTCCCACTCGCTGACCAGATTGAGAAAGATAGGTGTCAATATTGGTGCAGCCCGAAAAGAACGGCATACTAAATATGCAAAGAGACTGATTAATCAACATCGGACTGGCGTGTTGGGCCGATGGACGCTGCTGGATTTGCTGAGGCGGAGATCGAAGCACCTATGGACATGTCCGGAGTGCTATGATGATAGTCCTCTGGTAACTGATGAAATCTAGAAAAATTAAATATTTCGGACACATCAAACGACAAGAGTGCCTAGAGAAAATAATTTTGGAGGGAATGGTACCTGGAGAAGATTGAGAGTAAGACCTAGAAGATGATGGGTGCAAGATGTCATTGACGATCTCAGAATGACTGCTGCTGACGCCGGTCAATTTGCACAGAGTAAAGCGTTATTGGGACTGCTGTCATGAGAACCAAGTTCTGGAAGGGACAAGCTACTTGATGATGACATCTCACTTTGTAGGGTATGTAGTTCTATTCTACTAAACACAACATATAACATTGTCTCTATGTAACAACACAACATATAACATTGTCTCTATGTAATAACACAACATATAACATTGTCTCTATGTAACAACACAACATATAACATTGTCTCTATGTAACAACACAACATATAACATTGTCTCTATGTAGTAACACAACATATAACATTGTCTCTATGTAACAACACAACATATAACATTGTCTCTATGTAACAACACAGCATATAACATTGTCTCTATGTAACAACACAGCATATAACATTGTCTCTATGTAACAACACAACATATAACATTGTCTCTATGTAACAACACAACATATAACATTGTCTCTATGTAACAACACAACATATAACATTGTCTCTATGTAATAACACAACATATAACATTGTCTCTATGTAATAACACAACATATAACATTGTCTCTATGTAAAAACACAACATATAACATTGTCTCTATGTAACAACACAACATATAACATTGTCTCTATGTAGTAACACAACATATAACATTGTCTCTATGTAAACACAACATATAACATTGTCTCTATGTAACAACACAACATATAACATTGTCTCTATGTAACAACACAACATATAACATTGTCTCTTAGTAACAACACAACATATAACATTGTCTCTATGTAACAACACAACATATAATATTTTCTCTATGTAATAACAAACATATAACATTGTCTCTATGTAACAACACAACATATAACATTGTCTCTATGTAACAACACAACATATAACATTGTCTCTATGTAACAACACAACATATAACATTGTCTCTATGTAACAACACAACATATAACATTGTCTCTATGTAACAACACAACATATAACATTGTCTCTATGTAACAACACAACATATAACATTGTCTCTATGTAATAACACAACATATAACATTGTCTCTATGTAACAACACAACATATAACATTGTCTCTATGTAACAACACAACATATAACATTGTCTCTATGTAACAACACAACATATAACATTGTCTCTGTAATAACACAACATATAACATTGTCTCTATGTAACAACACAACATATAACATTGTCTCTATGTAAAAACACAACATATAACATTGTCTCTATGTAACAACACAACATATAACATTGTCTCTATGTAGTAACACAACATATAATATTGTCTCTATGTAACAACACAACATATAACATTGTATCTATGTAACAACACAACATATAACATTGTCTCTATGTAACAACACAACATATAACATTGTCTCTATGTAACAACACAACATATAACATTGTCTCTATGTAACAACACAGCATATAACATTGTCTCTATGTAACAACACACCATATAACATTGTCTCTATGCAACAACACAACATATAACATTGTCTCTATGTAACATCACAACATATAACATTGTCTCTATGTAACAACACAACATATAACATTGTCTCTATGTAACAACACAACATATAACATTGTCTCTATGTAATAACACAACATATAACATTGTCTCTATGTAACAACAGCAAACTATATAACATTGTCTCTATGTAATAACACAACATATAACATTGTCTCTATGTAATAACACAACATATAACATTGTCTCTATGTAAAACACAACATATAACATTGTCTCTATGTAGACACACAAATATAACATTGTCTCTATGTAATAACACAACATATAACATTGTCTCTATGTAACAACACAACATATAACATTGTCTCTATGTAGTAACACAACATATAACATTGTCTCTATGTAACAACACAACATATAACATTGTCTCTATGTAGTAACACAACATATAACATTGTCTCTATGTAACAACACAACATATAACATTTTCTCTATGTAATAACACAACATATAACATTGTCTCTATGTAACAACACAACATATAACATTGTCTCTATGTAACAACATGAGCATATAACATTGTCTCTATGTAACAACACAACATATAACATTGTCTCTATGTAACAACACAACATATAACATTGTCTCTATGTAACAACACAACATATAACATTGTCTCTATGTAACAACACAACATATAACATTGTCTCTATGTAATAACACAACATATAACATTGTCTCTATGTAACAACACAACATATAACATTGTCTCTATGTAACAACACAACATATAACATTGTCTCTATGTAATAACACAACATATAATATTTTCTCTATGTAATAACACAACATATAACATTGTCTCTATGTAACAACACAACATATAACATTGTCTCTATGTAACAACACAACATATAACATTGTCTCTATGTAACAACACAACATATAACATTGTCTCTATGTAACAACACAACATATAACATTGTTCTCTATGTAAAACACAACATATAACATTGTCTCTATGTAACAACACAACATATAACATTGTCTCTATGTAATAACACAACATATAACATTGTCTCTATGTAAAAACACAACATATAACATTGTCTCTATGTAACAACACAACATATAACATTGTCTCTATGTAAAAACACAACATATAACATTGTCTCTATGTAATAACACAACATATAACATTGTCTCTATGTAACAACACAACATATAACATTGTCTCTATGTAACAACACAACATATAACATTGTCTCTATGTAATAACACAACATATAACATTGTCTCTATGTAACAACACAACATATAACATTGTCTCTATGTAACAACACAACATATAACATTGTCTCTATGTAATAACACAACATATAACATTGTCTCTATGTAACAACACAACATATAACATTGTCTCTATGTAACAACACAACATATAACATTGTCTCTATGTAACAACACAACATATAACATTGTCTCTATGTAATAACACAACATATAACATTGTCTCTATGTAAAAACACAACATATAACATTGTCTCTATGTAACAACACAACATATAACATTGTCTCTATGTAATAACACAACATATAACATTGTCTCTATGTAACAACACAACATATAACATTGTCTCTATGTAACAACACAACATATAACATTGTCTCTATGTAACAACACAACATATAACATTGTCTCTATGTAACAACACAACATATAACATTGTCTCTATGTAACAACACAACATATAACATTGTCTCTATGTAACAACACAACATATAACATTGTCTCTATGTAATAACACAACATATAACATTGTCTCTATGTAAAAACACAACATATAACATTGTCTCTATGTAACAACACAACATATAACATTGTCTCTATGTAACAACACAACATATAACATTGTCTCTATGTAACAACACAACATATAACATTGTCTCTATGTAACAACACAACAATGTATTTGGCATTCTGACTAGATGTTAAAGTTTTATATCATTTGAAAGGAAAAACTTGGCAACAGCTAAAGTTAGCTACTGTCTAGAAGGTCTTAAGTCAAAGATTGACTTTTGTACCGGTTTCACCATCTTGCTTGGTTCCTCTCCACAGAAATGGCATGCCATCTGTTGAGAGTTGGACTGTCCCATATTCTGGACAATTAGATACTATAAGTGGCAGTGCCAGATTAGCCAGGCGGGGCCCGTAGCAAATTTTAGCGCGGGCCTAAGTTTTTATGATAAATAATAAAACACAAATTTTACAAACAAACTTGTCTCGATTTAATGTGAGCAAATTTAGAGATAATACTAAACAAATCAATTTCTCTAAGTAAATTCAATGTTCAGCGACATAAGGTGAGGTTATTTAGACGATCTTGTCCCATCATGTTCCTTAACTCACTTTTACCATACGCTTGTTGAAAAGAACGTTCTCCGATGCAGTTAGTAATCATTAAAGACAAGTAAATTCGTAAGACCATTTCTACATTTGGGAAACACGACTCTAATGAATTTTCCATTATGCATTCTTCCAAATCCTCTTGGTAAGAGCTGACAATATTTAGAATTCTTTTCAAGATCTCTTCTGCTGTAAGAGATTTTAACTGCCAAAGTATTCAATACACAGTCACTCTATGGTGCGCTTCCATGCGTTTAGGTAAGGCAGAGAGTACATTATCAATTATGACAGTAAACACCTGACTTTCAAATTTTTGTTTGGGTATTTGATTTTCTACAACTTCATCGGCGTAGTAGAGCAGCTGAAATCGTCGTATTTAGTATTTCGCTTGCGTCGTCTTAATTTGTTGCTGATATTCTTGACAGTCAGGATTTTTGGCTCTTGGTCTCAATATCTGTAAATGTAAGCCGTATATTGTTGAACGTACCATATGTAACGATTCATGCAAGGGCATATCCGTGTTAAGGTCTTGCTCAGTGACTGTAATGAAGCGCTCAGACACTTGCAAGCGTTCTAGAACCCGTCCATAAATGGTCATTATTCCTGTTTCAACATTCTCATCTCCAAAACTACCCATACAGCTTATTACAACACTTACCTTTTGATCCATGTTATTTGAGATGTCATCCAAAACTTGTTTGATAGTGGTAATACATATAAAGGGCCTTTGTCCATGAGCTCGGGCAGACCACTGGTGTCCGACAGTCTCTTCAAAGTCGGGAGTTTTGAACCTGTATCTTCCAGTGCTTTTGTAAGAACCCCATCGATAGGTAGAAGGAAAAGAATGTATGGGCTTTTCAACAAAATCGAAAAAATGTTATGCTTCTATACAACATTCTGCAGTACACTTAGCAACTAAATTCAGTAATGTGCAAAGCAGGGAATGTATTCTGCATGTACTTATTTATTTCCTTAATCGTACTGTAACTTTCGTGGTATTTCCCATTCATGTTGCTGGCATTGTCATAACTGACACACATGTCTTTGATATCAATGCCATTTTCTTTAAAAAATCAAGTAAACTTTGGGCGAGTTGTTCAGCAGTATGATCTTCCATATCCAAGAACCTCACAAACCTTTCTACTGGTCCAGATGGTAACACATAGCGCATATTAGAGGAGTTGTCCTATGCGAAATGTCTGGAGTAGAGTCCAGTGATACGGAATAGTACTTGCATTTCCTTAATTTCAAATAATATGATCCAGTAAGCCTGATGCAATTAGATGGATAAATTCCTCACATGTTGTTTTTGATAAGTATGATGTATGTCCCTTTCCTTTATTTGCATTAGTAATATATGCTGAGCCAGAAAAATGTCAAATTTGGCTATTAATTCCAACAAATCTAAATAATTTTCATAATGAGGTGAACCAATAGTTTCATCCTTCCTGAAATGCAAGACCTCGTTCTGCTAAAATTGGATAACTGAAGTAATTCGCTCTAAAAGTGCTCGCCAATATGTTTGTTCGAGTCTCAATTTGGCTTTAAAGTTGAGAATCGACAACGCATCTACTTTTCTAAATTAACAGCGAAATTATCGCTTGTCTATGGAAGGTGCTTTCTTCACGTCTTTTCAACAAATTAATTGCGTTTTTTCCAGTCGTCAAATCCTTTTTTCGTAAACCGTGACGAAAAGCCTGAATCAGTAACTTTGCAAACAAAACAGAAAAGTTGTCCTTTAGTTTCTGAATAACACAACCAATTTTTCACATGAGTTTTATTTGTTGGTTTATGTTATATGTGAAAACGACTTTCGACAAAATCGTAGATTGTTTTCTTTATCGTATATTTTTTTAAGACATGAAATCACTGTTCATATGTTGCACTTGCTACTTTCCTTGAATCCAATAATCTCTATTGAAGTTGCTTGGCCATTCACCAATACCGTTGGAGTACATTTTACTTTCGTTGTGTTTTTGGCTTGTAGAAGATGTTGCTACATTGGAAGCATGTGCTGTGCTTTCTGCCTCTCTTTGGTTTGAAGATGATATGGCTAAATTGGAAGGACTTGCTGTACATTCGACTTTAGTTTGTCTTGTGGAAAGTGTGGCTAAATCGTGAAGAATCTTAATGGTAATATTGGTAATGATGATTCTTCTATAGCACTGCCTTCATCTACTACACAGTGAGACGCGACTTCTGTATTTTCTGCTTCCTTTTTTGGATTCAGCACCATCACACACGACATTAAAAAAATTCAGATAGCTTGCGTGTTTTTGATATAACATCTTGGTTATTTTTTTCCTTTTCATCTTTGTCACATAGGCGGGCCCCAGGAAGCGCCGGGCCCGTAGCATTTGCTACTTCTGCTACTAGGCTAATCCGTCGCTGTTAAGTGGCCTTGGTGAGCGTTTATGACGAGACATTGGTCAAGAGAAAAGGAAAGATTGTTCATTTGAGGATCATCTTCATCACACATGTCCATAATTGCTCTGATCTCCTCTCCAGCATGTATTTCAGTGTGTTTAGGCTAACAACTCCCGTTCTGTGTTGACTGATGTATCTACAGGGTTTTTCTCTCATGGTTTTCCTGTCTTGCCCCACCTATCGGTATGCACAACCGAGATAGAGAATACCTTTTATCTTTTTCGTTGAAATCTTCAGAGCGTATGTTTTCTCTGCGAGCGTTGATGATGTCACTTCTATCCATAGAAGACACATTCTCAATTGTAGCATTGCCCGCCAGTGCATCTGATCTCTCATTGCCCTTCACTTCTGCGTGACCCGGGACAAAGATGAAAGGAAAGATAATATTGCATGAAGTAAACATCAGTAACACGATTACTGACTGCAAGAATTGACTAATTAAAGTACAGAAGAATGATATATATATTTGTATGTGATCTGAGAACAGTAGAGCTAGATGTGTGCCATTCATATTCTATTTGACTACATTTTCAATAAAGATGGTACTAAGACAGACAGCCATGACTGACTCTTATTTTCCTTATTGGTAAAGTCGAATCAGGAATGGTGAGACTCAACTGGGTGGAGGTACTAGTACAGACAATGATCAGAGAAATCACCTTCATTTTTGTCCCTGGACATGTAGGAGTTAGGGGTAATGAACGAGCTGATAGATTGGCTACAATATCAGGAGCTGCCATGGATCGAAATGACATTCTTCACACATTGAGAGTCTTTCCGAACAGAGGAGTTTCAGGGCTGTGAATCCCACGCTGACCAGATTGAGAAAGATGGGTGTCAATATTGGTGCAGCCCGAAAAGAACGACATACTAAATATGCAAAGAGATTGATTAATCACCATCGAACAGGCGTGTTGGGCCGCTGGACGCTGCTGGATTTAATGAGGTGGAGATCAGAGCACCTATAGACATGTCCGGAGTGCTATGATGATAGTCCTCATATAACTGATAACTAAGACAGACATCCATGACTTACTCTTATTTTCATTATTTTCCAAAGTTCCATGCAGCATGATCGATCCATTGTACCCAAGCATGTGTAGTGAGTCATATAACGCTGTCCAAATAAATGCTCCCTCTGTGATCACCTTCACTATACAACAAGGAACTGTAACTGAATTTCCAGGTCCTGCAACTATCAGGACTACAGTAAAAGGACTACATCTAAAAACTATTAACAACCACTAAAAGAAGGTAGTTTTACAACCAAACGAGTCACTACAACACCAGTAAGTACACTGCCACCCAATCAAGTCAAAGATGTACCTTCATCAAAGCCAAGAACTTGTCAAACATTTCTACTTATTTTTATCTGTTTATCTTTGAACTATTTGTCCGAAGCCACTTTCATTTAATCTTTTCTGTCCATCTTATAAACAGAGTAGTCATCTTGTCAACTTTATTACCTATATCTTCTTCTTCTTCTTCCTTTGTCATCACACTGTTACCGGGTTGTTGCCCAGTGTTGTGGTTTTCTGTTTTTGTCATGCGCTGTTCTGGTGGCTTGGGTGATTGTTATTTTTGCTCTTTGACAGGAATCTGCTATGCCATCTAACCATCTCTTTCGTGGTCTTCCTCGCTTCTTTCCAGATATTCTGTTGTAGAAGACTCTGTATACTGTTGAGTTTGGATGCATTCTTATTAAGTGGCCGCACAACTTCATACTTCTCAATGTAATTCAAGTAAGGCTCTGTGCCAACTTTCTTTCTTATGCTGGTGACTGTCTTTTTGCAGGCAGCATATTTCACATGTAGTTATTTTTATATTAACTATCTATAACACTTTATTTATTCTTTTCTGTCCATCTTATAAATACAGTCGGAGTCTACAGAGAGAGAGTGAGAGAGAGAGAGAGAGAGAGAGGATAAAAGAGAGAAATAATATTGAAACATTTATGAATTTACACACATATATAATACTTTCCATCATCGTAAAAGAAATAGCTAAATGTATGTACTGTTTTACGCATATTTTAAAAAATTTTCCAAGTCTTCTTCTTTTTCTTCTTTGAACGCTCCATATCGACCCCTTTTAAACCACTCTTTGTGATTTGTATGTGATCTGAGCCTAAGAGCGATTGGACATTGTGCTAGTTATGCGCCTACAAGTAGACCAGCACATCCGATTTCTGCGATGCTTTTTATTACTAGGGTAGTTTCTCTATGCTCCTACCTCCTTCGCCTCTTACGGCATGCCTTGTAGGTCACAGTGGTACTAATCTTTGTTCCTTTGCAATTCCTGGCAACAAATGGGTCAATAATTCAGACTACAAATCAGTTAGATGCAATAGTTAGATTTGTGTACATGTTTACGTATATATGGCCAATCATAGCTAGCTTTGTCTATATGATCAATTATAATTAGATTTGTGTACATCTATATGGCCAATTATAGTTAGATGTGTGTACATCTATATGGCCAATAATAGTTAGATTTGTACATCTATATGGCCAATTATAGTTAGATTTGTGTACATCTATATGGCCAGGTATAGTTAGATTTGTTTACATGTGTACGTCTATATGGCCAATTATAGTTAGATTTGTGTACATATATGGCCAATCATAGATAGCTTTGTGAACGTCTGTATGGCCAATTATAGTTAGATTTGTGTACATGTGTACATCTATATGGCCAATTATAGTTAGATTTGTGTACATGTGTACGTATATATGGCCAATCATAGCTAGCTTTGTTTACATCTATATGTCCAATTATAGTTAGATTTGTGTATGTCTATATGGCCAATTATAGTTAGATTTGTGTACATGTGTACGTCTATATGGCCATATACTGTCTACATAGATATCAACTATCATGTCTGCATATCCTGATTGCCATCAACCTGAAATTCAGATTGCTCCAGCTGTACACTTTTAAAAAACCAAAACAACTTCCCAATATCACTCTTCTGTTAACTTCTTTCATACCAAGAATGTTACTGTGTTCTGAGCGCAATTGTTTTGGGATACTAGCATTTTGTCCCACAAATGACGTGTTTATAACATCAATCAATCAAGTGCCATGCCTGCCGAAGTAGGCGATCATGTCTCTCCACAACTCTTTCTGCTTGGTGCATGTAATCAGTTCTGACGTCCATCTTGTGTCGAACCATGATGTCAGGCCATCCAACATCTTCTCCCTCTGTTCTCCACAATCTCTCCTTCCTAAATTTTACCTGTTGTCAACAAATGTTCTAAACCTTCTCTTCGCATTATATGCCCAAAGAACCTTGATTGTTTGATTCTTATTCTTTTGATTAGGTTTCTCTGTGTGCAGGCCTGGTTTAAAACCTCATTTGTTTTCTTTGCTGTCCATGGAATTTTCAGCATTCTTCTGTAAAACCGCATCTCTGTGGCTTCCAATGATCATATTGATTGTTTATTCATTGTCCATGATTCGCTGCCATACAGAAGTATTGGATCAATATAGCACTGGAGTATTCGTTTCCGCAGTGCCATTGGTAGTGACATAGTGGTTTATAACATAAATGGCATTAATATATTATATCCAAGATGATATTTTGAAGATAATTAGATCAAGAATATAACAATCTTAATTGTAAACGTTAAATGCAATACAGGTTGTAATTAGAAATCATCTGTTTCTTGTTTAAAGAAAATAAAAGTTATTTCATCTCATTTGTGATTATATATTGATCTGATTCGTTAAATGTTATCTGATCTTTGTTGTCTGTCACCCATTGTCAACCACTGATCTCTAGCACCAAATAAACTATATTTACTATTGCAGCATTAGACTCGTTATTTCAATGTATTTTTTAGCTTTTGCTCATGAGCTGCACTGGTGTGAGATGTACATGAAATAATTAGCAAATATATATGTACATCTTAATTTATGTGCATCCGTCTAGAGGCAGTTATATTGCAGCAGTGGGTGGGGTTGGGAGGAGGTGGTGATTAGAGTCTCTCAGTGATGCAGTGAGCTATACCAGCTGAAATATTTTTCCTGTCAGTCACACAAGCCAGACATCACAATGGAGAAGGGACAGACAAAAAAGACAATTGATTCTCCAGGTTGAGAGTTTGGCGCACCGCTAACCACTCTTCATGACATAAAGACAGCAACTTCAACAAAAAAAGTTCTCTTGATGCCCAGCAATCTTGAAACAGAATTTCACAGAATGAGCATCATGGACCAAAGCCAAAAGAAAGCTTAGATTGAGAGATCAAGCTTGCTGCAAGTCAGAACAAAAATAAGAAGATAGGTCTGAAATGTGAGGAGCATGTTTGAAACTGTCACAACTACCCAGTTATTACAAGAAATGTAGCATTATAAATGACATATATTGCACATCAGCAAATCCAGATGTAAATGCATTGAACAAACGTCAACTGGCACAGGTGAAATTATCACATATTCTACAAGCGATGACAATGAACACTCCAATAGTGTTGCACTTATTTTTAGAAAGGGATTTGAGAAACATCTCATAGAATATCAGTCAATAAATGAAAGAATGTGAGCAGTTTGATTAAATGGAAAACATACACAACTCACCATCATTTAATGTTATGTCAACAAAAATAAGACTGAAGAGGAAGACAAATCTTCTACAGAAAACTACTGAAAGTAGTAGATAAGCTAATGGCTGAGAATGAAACCTGATATACTTTATGAGAGCAGCCATCACTTGGACACCAGGAGAGAAAAATGAGGAAGACCAAAAAGTATGTGCGCTGTTAGGTTCATCTTGTGTACTATAAGGTTGATTGAAAAAAAGAGTAACGAATATTCAAGCAAACTTGACAGTGACGTGACAAAATTGCAACTTGAAAATACTCCTCGTATAAACGCCAGATTGTAATTATATTAAGAACAAAACCATATACATGAACACACTTTTCCTTGCTTCAGTTCCTAGTGGGTAGTATCTAGTATAATGTCTGGACAAGTTGAAATATTGTCTGCTCAAAGAGCTTGCCCATTTAGTTGGAGTTTTTGATGCTGTGATTTGTTGAATAAAAAGAAAATAGTGTGAGCTGTATTTTGTTCATTGATTTTGTGCTTGCGTTTCACGGGCCAGTGATCAAGGACTGTCAGGGAATCATAGATCGATATTCGTATTATTTTCTTGCAACCTTTGTGTTATCTTGCTAATGAACTAAAAAATAAACCACAAAATAAAATCAAACCAATAAAACACATTTTTTGACACACATATTGCACAAAAATTGAAAACGATGACACGATTTCAAACTAATTTAAACAGGATAATTCTTATTGTTCTCTTGTCTCCTTTGCATTCTCTTGCAAATGTACTAACAAAAACATAAAACCCCTCAGTGACCTGGCCGAGTGTTCCATCAGCTCACTAGTTTGTTTCATACGGCCTGGCCTCACCTAAGTGGCGGAAAGAGAAGAAGAGATCATCTTTAGAGAGATGATGAAGATCCATTTATCATCCTAGAGATATATATAATAAATCACGGATCATCTAAACATTACCACTACTACCAACTTGCAACTGTATTATGCAGTAATGCTTGTGTGCACTGCAGTGTTTTGTTGTGACAACTGTTTCCTTTTAAGTGAATTGCAAATTAAAGTAGCGGATAGTGGTGTTGGCACTCTGGCAGATGCTGTATGCATTTCATGAGTACTGTGCAAACTGTTGTTTGTACTGCAACTTCTGTTTGCTTCACAAGTTCTGATGAATATTTTGAGCTATGTTCACTGGCTCAAGTATGCAGCAATTATAAGGCAGCACGTTGGTGTGTGAAGTTTGACCAGTGAAAATAGTTCATCATTTGGATAGAATGGAATCAAAATCAACCTGAGAGACATGAGCATTGCCATGAGAAAATCAGACAAGACAAAAGTCAAACCCAGAAAAAGATGGATAGATGGAGTGAAAGAGACACCAACTACACACTAGGTGTCCAAAAGAAAACTATGCATACCTCTTCTCTGCAACGCTACACGGGCACAAGTTGTAGGACACAAGAAAGAAAAAAAATATTGAAGCATGTATGTATCTGTTCAGTGATGTGGATCATTACTACTCCTTAAATTACAACCAGGAATAACTTTAAAAACAACACAGATCTGATACATCATTATTTATTTTACTTGGAACAAAAATAATACACCATTTAGTAACTCTTCATTGTTCAATTGCTGTTTGAGCAAGGCTCATGTCACTTTACAACTTCCTGCTACTACTACTAGTGTTGTTCATCAATTCTATTATCTTTCTTGCAAACCATGATTTTAAATAAGACTCATTCTGTATTATTTCTGTAACTGCATTTGTTATTTAGGATAACTTTTACATCACATTTATTTATGATATCATTTACAAATATGATTTAATGTACATGAGTTCTTGGTTACTAAACTGACGTCACTGCACTCCGGGCAGACCCATAGGTGCTCAGTCCCCCCCAACATTTACAAATATGATTTAATGTACATGAGTTCTACAATCTCAAAAGCTTAGCACTTTAGCAGCACATACCATCTGCATATTTATGTTATGCAGGTCATCATCATCATCATCATGTGCAGTGCCGGCTGGAGTAGGCGATCATGGATCTCCACAAATCTCTGTCTTTGGTGTTTGCTATCAACTCAGATATTGACACGCTAACGTGCCATGAAGTCAGGCTATCCAACATTTTCTCTCTGTCTTGTCTCTTCTCGATTTTACCGGTTGTCACAATGTGTTCTAAAAAACCCTCCTCATATGCCCGAAAAATTATGACTGCCTTTTTTATATTAATTATAAGCTTTTCTGTGTCTTGATCTCATTCAACACCTCAACATTAGTCATTTTAGCAGTCCATGGGATTCTCATCATTCTTCTGTAAAACCACATCTCCGTGGCCCTCAAAGATTTTTCAATCTGTGTGTTCATTGTCTATGACTACCATCCGTATGTCAGTATTGGCTCTATGTAACACTGAATAACTCTCATTCTGATCGCAATTGACAAGGACTTGTTTCATATAATGCTTCCCATTTTCAGAAACAATGTTTTCACTTGCCCTATTCCTCTCTTTAAGCTAAAGAGGAATATAGACTATAAGACAAGGAAGTGAAAAGAGCGGCTAGAAGAGATAAAAGAGCATATGTCAATCGACTGGCCGAAGAAGGGAAAAGGCAGCTAAGACTGGAAACAGTAAAATGCTATACAACACACTAAAACAACTTACTGGAACTTTTGTTTCAAAGGGTGGCCCAATCAAGAGTAAAGATGGTACAGTTCTAACATCAGATACCAAGCAGAAGAAAAGATGGGCAGAACATTTTGAAGAAATATTAAATAGACCTGATCCACCAGTACTACTCAAGTTTGATGAAGAGGCAAGAAACAGCTCCCTACCAATTAACGAAGAAATGCTAAGTGTAGCTGAGGTCAAGGAGGCAATCCATTCCTTGATAAACAATAAGGCAGTGGGTGATGACAACATTACTGCAGAAATGCTCAAAGTGGCTGATGATACAACTATTAGCCAGGTGCAAGAACTATTTAATAAAGTATGGGAAGAAGAAACTGTCCCAGATCAATGGAAGAAGGGAATAATTGTTAAGATTTCCCAAAAAGGTGATCTCAAAGATTGTAACAACTGGAGAGGGATCACCCTATTATCAGTAATGACCAAGACTTTCTGCAAAATCATTCTTAATAGAATCAAAGGAGCAGTGGACACAACCCTGAGAGAAGAACAAGCTGGTTTTAGACCTGGGAGAAGCTGCTTAGACCAAATAATTACCCTACGACTAATTTTGAAGGAACATATTGAGAAGCAACAATCACTCATACTAAATTTCATCGATTTTAAAAAGCCTTTGATAGTCTACACAGAATCTCTCTGTGGAATATTCTGAGATGCTATAGAATACCAGACAAAATAATAAACATTATTAAGAGCCTCTATGATGGTTCACAGTGTGCAGTTCGCACTGATGGTGGACACAGCGACTGGTTTATGGTTGAAACCGGAGTAAAGCAAGGCTGTATTCTATCTCCGCTATTGTTTGGAGTGGCCATTGACTGGGTGATGCGAAAATGTTGAAACTGGCATCGATTGGGTAGAAAATAGTCAACTAGAAGATTTGGATTTTGCAGATGATATTGCCTTGTTAAGTAGAAACAACCAAGATATGCAAAGTAAAACAGACAACTTATCATCTATAGCATCAAAAGTTGGACTGCAGATAAGCTATGAAAAACAAATATAATGAAGACACATATGGCAAGTAATGCTGATATCACACTGGAATCTAACATGATAAAAATAACAGAGTAGTTCACCTATTTGGGTAGCAATTTTGATTGCACAGGAAATGTTAAAAAGAAATTATGATACGAATTGGCAAAGCAACATCAGCTTTTAAAAGTCTAAATAAAATATGGAACTGCAAGTTATATAGTATTAAAACTAAATTACGAATTTTCAATTCAAATGTTGTATCAATCCTAACATATACTAGCGAGAGTTGGAAAATGACTAAAGATATAGAAAGCAAGTTGAATGCATTTGAAAATAGATGTCTGCGAAAAATAATGAATATAAAATGGAATGAATTCAGGAGAAGTGATGAAATCAGAGATATGTTTGGTCAACCACTAGTGACAACTGTTATAAGAAAGAGAAGATGGAGATATGTTGGGCACACCTTGAGGAGAAATGATCAACGAATATCAAAGCAGGCATTGAATTGGGATGCAAAGGGTTCAAGAAAGAGAGGTCGACCTAAGGAGACCCTAAAACGAACTTTGCTGAGAGGCAGGAAATATCAGTCTCAGTTCCATGGAGGAGATTGAGCGAGTTGCCCAGGATAGAGCGGTATGGAGAAATTACTTGTAGGCCCTATGTAACGTACGAGAGGAATTATTATTATTATTATTATTCCTCTCTTTATTTCTGATTGGCATCTGTCATCTGATGTTACCAGGACTCGAGGTATTTAAATTGCTGCACTTGTTTTAGCTAAGTCCCATTTACTGTGATGGTGCATTTTGTCAAAGTCTGTTTTTTTTTTTTTGGATATAATCATAATCTTCAAACTGAGTCCTTTGTTGTTACTTTCTGTCACAACCTTATCAACTAATTTCTGGAGCTCCATTTCATTTCTTGCTATTAGTATCATTAGCGTATCTCAGATTATTTATGGTATGTCCTCCTACAGCTATTCCAGCAATATCCTTTATAGACCTAGAAACATTTTCACAATACAGTGAGAATAGGTTATGCAGGTAAGAGAGTAATTCAGTTTCTTGTACTACTCATGATATGAAACAATGTACATATATAACTTTTGGAAATTTCTGTGTGTGGTTTATTGTTGTCTTTCAGCACTTGTACTGGGATTTCTACTTTTCATGATACATTCATTATATTTTTGTGTGCATTTTTCCTATATCCTATATTTGATAAAATCTTCAAGTTACATGTCAACTTTGTCTGTTGCTACATTTGTTAAAACCTCAATTCTGATGTCAAATTTCCTCAATTACAGTATAGATCTGTCATTAATTCTCATCAAGCAGGAGGCTGTTAAGTAATTTGCAGTATTCACCTCCTTCCCGTAACTATCTTCAACACCTCTACTACAAATACTTGTGATACAAGCCTGTCTGTTCTGTAAACACAATATATGTCTACATGTTAAGCACACATAGATCCATGTACAACAGTGGAGGTTAAAAGCATCTACGCCTGAGTGGTTACCGGGCCCAGATTTGGGGTGTAAAGAATAGAACCACTGTTACCTGCCGCGCATGTCGTAAGAGGCGACTAAGGAGGTTTGGCTGAAATCGGATGCACATGTCCTAAACGCGTGGAAGTCTATGCGTTTAGGGGCCTACCAAACCAATGTGCAACGTATATACATGTTCTTGGCAAAGATCAAACATATCACAAAGAGTGATTAAAATTGGTAGTAAAGAACAAACGCAAAGAAGAAGAAAAGCATCTATACATGCTCAACTCATACTGACATTAGCTAATTTAATATTCTAAATACTAGAAGATGTATCATTGTACTAGGCAATGACCCTACCACATAACACTAGATTTAAAAAAACCTGTTCAAATCATGATGCTCAAGCATATCTGCGTACATATTCAACATCATCTCCAGTGCTCTCAGGAATCTGTTGATAAAACCCAAGATCTGTTTTTCTATTGCTCTAATCTCTATATTCTCTTCCAATAGTAATGATGACATTGTGGATGTTTGCAGACGCCCTATCAATCCGAATCCTTTTTGTAGGGTCACAGCTTATATCACAGCTGCATTAATAAGATACCTTATCTAATTAATGTTTGCAAATGACAGTCCAAATCTTTAAACTGTATTTCATATTTTAAAACTTCTGTAGACTTCAATGTTTAGTTTATTATTACGACAGTTTCTTAGCTATTGTAATATCTATTCAATCCTTATTTGGTGTTAATTTTCATGCTATATTTTTCATAAGCCGACTGTAATAATATTGAAATACCATCTATCAATCAATCAATCAAATGCCATAGGCGATCATGTATCTCCACAACTCTCTCTCCTTCGTGCAGTTAATCAGTTCCGGCGTCGATATTTTGTCAAACTGCGATGTCAGACCATCCAACATCTTTTCCCTCTGTCTTCCATGATTTCTCCTTCCTTGAATTTTTCATGTTGTCATCAAATGTTATAATTCAGTATAAACTCCAACAACACGTAACAGTCTACTTGTGAAAAGTACAACATGAAAATTAACACCAACAAAACAGAAGCCATGACAATAAGTAGATCAAGCATACAAGATTATTTTTTAAAAATAAACTAACAAACATTTGCTAACGAATGTTGGTATTAAAAACATAATTTCAACATTTCTTCCGCATGTTGTAAGAAAAATTGGATGACATTTTGCTAGCAGCAGATAAGCTTTTCTTGTGAGACACATCTGTGAATATAAAAAGGTAAACTTTTAATTACAAAAAACAAGCAAACAATATTTGTTGCAAAGCATTCATTATTACAAACATAATATGCCAAAAGTAAATGAGTTTCATATTGTAGTAAAACAAAGCTGATGAATAAAAATACTCACTTTTCAAATCCTTATTTTCAGATTTAGAATAGTTAGCTTTAGTATCAAACTTTGCATTTGAACTGTGACTTGGTTCAGATGGTACATGTATATCCACCTCAGGAAATACAGACTGACTACCTGGTCTGGAAGCTGTTGGAAGATAATCATTAATAATGAAACAAAAGTGGATGAAGGGATGATGACACATAAATGCCTATAATATATTTATATACATACATGCCCGCATGCCTAGCATGTTCGTAGCGTGTTGGACTACGGGTGACTAGTCCTCTGTAAGTGCGGGTTCAACTCCGTGGACTGGTAGAAAAGCTACAGGTTCCCCAGATTTACGGTGTTTGTGGCACCGAGCAGAAGAGCTTTCAGCTCAAGTGCTTCTGGATCGGAAAAAAAAATATACATACATAGTTGTTTTTTCCCCAAATCCCTAGGATAGACAAGTTTTCACTATTTTCTTAAAACAGCAGAGGTGTTCATTAGTCTGTCCATTAATTCGTGAGCACGTTTGAAATTGATTTTCTCAAAACTACCTGTTGGATCTCAGTGATTTTTTGCATGCAGCCTTAGAATATCCATGACGCTAAAATAAAGCTAACCAGTAGTCCATAGATGCATAGGATTTTGCACATCGGCGAATTCCTTTGATCTTTTATGACAATTGCAAATACGGGGCTCAAATTTTAGATTTTACAGTAATCCTAGAATTTGTCCATGTCAATTCTATTCATAGGTGTATCTCCATATTAACTTGATAGGTCAAGTAATTAAGTGTGTTGCCCTTTATGTGCAATCGTGAACTTGGATACAATATGCAACAGTTAGTCCTCCCTTCGGTCACCATTAGAACCCAGGGTGTCTTAACTTCACCACAAATTGTATGATGGTAGACGCATTTGGATATGGAAATGTATACGTTGCTATTTCTCAGTCTGTAATCAAAATATGATTTGTATCATCCCGAATCTGACGATTCCATGAGGTTGATA
Organism: Arion vulgaris; assembly: GCA_020796225.1. Taxonomy (NCBI): domain Eukaryota; kingdom Metazoa; phylum Mollusca; class Gastropoda; order Stylommatophora; family Arionidae; genus Arion; species Arion vulgaris. The sequence goes on from CM036774.1 coordinate 13,026,174, forward strand.
ATTGTTACTGGCTGGACAAATTGTAATCCATCTCGGTGCCAGTACTCGTCTTCCTCTCGGAGCACATGTTCAACACACTTCTTCCAGAACTGCATGTCTATCATTGAGAGGGACTCACGTGTCAGAACTTCACACATCACACATTTTAAACGTCCTGTTCTGTTCGGCAACTTGCCCTTTTACTTTAGCCCAGACAAGCTCTATCGGATTGAGGTGAGCATGATATGGAGGTAGACGCAAAGACGTGTGGCCGTATTCCAATGATTTTGTCAATATGAAACACCTTTGTCTTATTTGTCATCCTCACCAGGTGCAACAACTCGGGTTTCAAATATGTATCATCGAAGCTGACATTTTCCTTAGCAAGCCAAGTCCTAATTTGATCTTTTGTATTTGATGCAGTTGGTACTTTGTCTTCCGCTGATACTGCGTTGTGATAGGATGCATTATCCATTACCAAGCATGATGGTCTGTTTAGAATTGAAAGTAGATCTTTCTCCATCCAGTGCCTGAAAATATGTCCATTCATTTCTGTGTGGTAGTCCCTACCGTCGGTACTTTTGATTGGAAAATAAGTCCAGCGTAATGGACAAGACCTTCTTCACTGCTTCCTGCATGTGTTAGTATAATACGCTGGCCTTTGCTGCTTGGTATTTTTCTTTTTTGTTCACCGTCTACTGATTGCCATTCTTTAGCATTGGTGTGGTGAGCATTGACCCAGGATTCGTCCAAATATACAATATCATAGCCCTGCCTCCGCCGCTCACGGATCTGCCTCAGGTATTTACTTCGGCAGCAATTAAATGTGGCTTTTCACAAATAATATTCCGCCGCCTATAGTTTTTCTGAAGGTGAAGCCGGCGGCTCTACAATTTTCCATAGAGTACTTTTAGAAATGTCTATGCTGCAATCTGATTGCAGTTTTAATTTCAGTTTCCTGAGAGTAACAAGTTGATTTGTCGCAAACATTTTCAAGAGCTCCCGCCTTATGACATCTATGTCAAAGTTGTCAATTGTTCTTTTCCTTCCTTGCTTGACATTAGTGCACTTTGTGTCCTGTTTAATCCATCGGGAAAAGTATTCTCTATTCAGACCAAGCGCCAGTTGCGTCGTTTCTCAGGGTTATGAATATCGCAATATAGATGACTCTCTTAGATTCCCTACGGAAGTGTTGGTATAGTAAAACTGTAACCTTCTGCATTGTTATAAATGTGCACTTCAGACTCATTATGAATGTGATATCAATGTCAGTTTTGATAAGCCAACAAATATGATACAATAGCTTCATACAAATAGCGAGATACACCTATAACTATACAACGGTATCCCAATTATAACGTCATATGCTTTCCGCTTTCAAAGTCGACAGGGTTAGGTGCACGGGAATTCGTGAAATTGTTGTTTACTCACGATATTTCAATGTTACCATAATGTATTTTTAGAACAACACGTCTGTGTACCGTAGATCTGTTACTATTGTGTACAATCCGGTGAGGTTGATTTTAATATAACCTGAAGAAGAAATATTTCAAACTACATCAAATTTTCTTGGAAAAAAATATTTCTCTAGCGTCATGGATATTCTAAGGCTGCTTGCAAAAATCACTGAGATCCAACAGGTAGTTTTCGAGAAAATCAATTTCAAACGTGCTCACGAATTAATGGACAGACTATAGATATTTTTTTGCATATGCAGAAGAATTCAACAGTTCTTGGTACACTTTGTTATGTCATATGAGTTGTGGATGTTCTTATTCCAAATGATGTCTATTGGTGGTCACTGGTTTATCCTCTCAGTTCTAGAATAGAAGGGGCTCAAGAAGCACTACTTGTATACTGTTTGTTGTGGTCTGTATGTGGTTGTAGAACTAGAGCTCTATCTGCATTTGCACTAGAAAAACTACTTGTTGACCACTCCCTATGATCTGTGTGCTAATTTTAAAGGGCATACCGGGCAGTTAGCTATTCTTACGGCAAGCAATTTGCATTCGCTTTAGAATGACCCCAGATCAATCTCTACATGTGACATGTTCATGACATGAAATGGAGATCATGAGTACATCTTGAGTAGATCTTGGTTATGTAGTTGGAAGACTGTTCTGGGGGATGTGAGAGACCTATCTAGAGATTGAGAGACGGGTTATAAAGAGAAAAATATCCTACAAAAGACATGACATGATACATAAAGAGAGATAAATGTAGTCACAAAAAGAAAGAAACAAATAAAAACACACTAAAATGTAACATTTCTTGTAGTCCTAGATTGTAAAACTTCAATGCAATTTAAACAGTGAAAACTTACTACAGATTTGCTCTGAGGTCAAGATTTCCTCATCTGACATCAATAAATAACACCTGTTTTGTTTGTTTGCTTGCAGAACTTTTTTCCTACAAAATATGATAGTAATACAAATTGGGATCTGAAATGTCTGGGTTACAAAAAGAGACAAAAAATGAACGTCTTTAAAAGTTTTTTTTTAAAAAGCTAGTTAATAGCTGGATATTCAATATGGGATGTATAGATATGATTTATAAAGTAGGAAAACATTACAAATGGCAGAATATAACACAGTTCCCATAGTGATTAACATATTAAATATCAGGAACTGATCAGAGTTGTCTTATAATTTAACCAGTTTGACTTCTGTCAGCGAAGTCATATTTTATTTCAGAGTAAAGTAAGTTGTAAAGTTACAACAATGCTTTCTGATCCAGGACAAGCAGTTCATTTACAACAGGGAGCATCTTTACTCTCTGTAGGTTCATTTTGAGTTTCTTTAAATTGTTATTTTTACCATATTTATTCATTTTGAAATGACTTATTATTTTTACCATATTTATTCATTTTGAAAAGACATTATTTTTACCATATTTATTCATTTTGAAATGACTTAATGTTACAATCCTCATCTGTACATGTAATCTAACTGTTGAACAGGATATACATTTATTTATCATGTAAAGAGATATCAGTTTGCTGATGGTAAGTTAAAAGTCATCAAACTCCAGGTGCATCCTATATACATCCGATGGATAGTTGCTGCGCTGTTCAAAAGGAAGGTTGTACTGCGATGTGGTGGTTGGTTTTCTGAACCGGTGACTGTACATTCCGGATTGCCACAGGGCTCTCCTCTCTCCCCTGTCTTATTCAATATATACACGGTGTCAATCACAGAACAACAACTCGATGGCAGAGGTAGAACTCTGTCTTTTGCTGATGACATCCTCGTGTATAGACAAGGGAAAGACAGGGATGCAATTGCCGGTGAGGTACAGAGGGAACTCGACCGCATCACAGACTGGTGTGATGTCTCCGGTGCACTAGTCAACCCTACCAAAGCAGCAGTGACATGGTTCTCACTCAATAATCACACTGTTAACGCATGTACGCCTAGTGTGAAACTTCGCGGTAGTGTTTTGCCCGTAGATAAATCAATGAAATATTTGGGTGTGAAATTTGACCGCAGCCTGTGTTTCCGGGAACATGTTGAGTATGTCATTGTCAAGGCACGCAAAGGTTTGGAGGCAATGAGTCATGGCGGCTGTTAACATTGAGCAACGACTGCTTGTCATCCTGTATCAGACACTGGTCCTCTCCACCATTGAATATGCAATGGCCACCCTCACTGTCAGCAAAACGCAAATCGAAAGACTGGAGAGAATACAGAACGAAGCTATGCGCATCATCCTCGGTTGCACAAGGGATACACCCTGTGTGGCGATGAGGTTTCTCCTGGGTTTTCCGACCATGGAGTATAGACTCAAGATAGCTAGAGTACGTGCCTATCTCAAAATAAGTGCCAAAAAGGATCACCCATTGCATGAACAGCTCAGCACCAGTGGTGGAAATCGGCTAAAGCGGGCAAGTCATGGGTTGGCCGTGCCGCAGATACTGTTCAGCTGGTATGCGGGCTCAATAATATTGACCATGGGGAAGAATGGATACCGATGCCTCCAATATACTGGAACACCTTTTCAACCATCATTAAATTTAACAAAGGTTGCAGAGAAGGAAATCCCGTGGCGTTGAATGCAGACGTCAAAACCATTATCGATGAAAACTGCAATGCAGACGACGTCGTGATTTACACGGATGGATCGGTAGTTCGTCACTAAAAGTCTGCATGGGCCTTCTCTGCAAGCTCATGTGGCAGAATGGTCAAGGAAGCCAGTGGTGCATTTAGTATAACAACAAGCAGCATGACAATGGAGGTACTGGCGGTGACCAATGCACTACTCTGGCTAGAGTCACAAAACTACACTCATGCGTGCCTTCTGAGTGACTCATTGAGTATGATCCGAAAGGTGGAGGCCGGTTCGGTGTGCAGGCAATGGACTGAATCACTGCAGGCGTCAACAATTTGTAGAACTACACTTGTCTTTGTTCGGGGCACATGGGTGTCGTTGGCAATGAGAGAGCAGACAGACTGGCTGGCTCTGCCGCTATATCAGAGGGCCAGCCCATGGACAGAGCTGACATCGTGAACGCCCTCATAGAGCGTGGTCGCAGAGAAGATCTTCATCTCAACCAATCCACGGCAACTACTAGATTGCGAGAACTGGGTTTGAAGATTGGTGTGGCAAGAAAAGAACGGTACAACAGGTATACGAGTCGGCTCATCAATCAAAATAGAACTGGTACGGTCAGTCGCTGGACGCTGTTGGAGATATTGCGAAGGAGATCGGAGCACCTATGGACATGTCCGGAGTGCAATGAAGATATTCCAAACTGAAACTGAAGTTAAAAATATATTTCAAATTTCAAAATAACAAATATTACATTATTATTAATATCCATTATCTATACATACTAAGTGTGTTGTGTGCTCTCTTTGCCTTTGTATTTTCCTATAAAAACCCATCTAGCATACTCAGAGAATTAGGAAGAGACCAAATTTGCACTGCCGAGTTGTTAATCTGTGCGACCTATTTCATCTATGGGATCAAACACATAATTTGACACAAAATGAGAAAATATTTCTTTCAATACACAGGGTGAAGAACTTGAATATGCACTTAAAACCATGGACCTTGTGTGCGTCAATAGCAGCTGGCTGTCTCCTCAGAATTGTGAGTGGACCAGAAGATGAGGTTGGGGTAATCAACCTGGTACTTGTATACCCCAACTCACTACTGTTTGCAGATCTCAGGGTAAATGGCTGTGACCACTGTCCCTGCAGCAGACTGATGAACAGGCAGATTAAGAAAGCACAGGTCAAGAATGCAGTCTTTCAAGTATGTTAATGAAAATCGTGGCATATCCTTTACAGGACGTAGCCATCAACCACAGTGAACAAGTCGTCAATTTTCTAGACATGGTAGGATAGAATGCTGCCAGAGCAACTATTTTAAATAAAACACATTTACCAGTTACCACATTTACCAGTGAACAGTTTTGAATATTTTGGTTCACTACTAACAACGGATGGAAATGGGATGAAGGAAATTAAAACAAAAACAAACACGGCTTTAAAAAAAATTAAACAACTAAAAACAGAATGGAAGGGAACTGATAGGAAAACAAAGATCAGAGTACTGAGAGCATGCATATTACCAGTGAAACGTATGGGTGTGAAGCATGGACATTTAATAAAGCAGAGGAAAAGCATATTTGTGCTTTTGAATATAAGTGTTACAGAGTCCTTCATATATCATGAACAAAGAACAAATAGATATATCTAGAAAGAACTTAAAATCAAAGAAAACTGACTGATGCTACAAATAAGAATGAGAAAATTGAGATATTTCTGACATATAAAAATACATGAAGGGCTGGAGAAGACCATCATGGAAGGAGACATAGTGGCAAAGAAAAGAAGAGGAAGACCACGGAGAAGATGGATTCAGGATGTAACTAATGGTTTGAACATGACGGCTGCAGAGGCGAGACATCTGGCCTATGAGAGAGATAAATTCCAAAAGACTGTTGTGGTGGGAAAGCTCTGCTCAGGAAAAGCTATTTGGTAAGGATGATGATATCAATCTTACTTGATACCAATCACTACATTATGCTACATTAAGTTATGTTCAAATCTACATTATGCTACATTAAGTTATGTTCCGATCTAATTTATGCTACATTAAGTTATGCTCCGATCTACATTATGATATATATGATACTCAATAGAAATTATCTCTATCAAGTGTTATTTTATGTTCATAAAACCTTATTAGTATCTGTATAAATGTGTGTCCGTCCTAGTGGACAATATTCTGCTCAGGACAAGCTATTTTTTTTTTTTATGAGTTACCACAGACAAACGAGCAAACATAACCAGCTAAGATAAACAACAACTTTAAACAAACCTTCTCCAAGCTCTCTGAATAGTAACTACTGCATTACTCTTCAGATGGCTATCTTGCTGCATTTCATTTTCCAACACATTGATACCACTTGGATGAGTCTTGTTAGCTTGTACCTTCTCACAGCTTGTCACATCTGATTGTAGTTTTCTTATAAAGAAAGAAATATTAAGGAATATACATTTAAGAAACAGGTGTTAGCACAACCTGCAGATAATTGAATGTTCATACACAAATATGGATAGTCATACATAGGCCTATGTGAATACAAATTTGTTTCAAAGTTAGTTAACAGAACTAACATTGCACTCCTAACAGACCCATAGGTGCTCAGTTGTTTTCAGCAGATGGTGAACAGTATGTATTTTGATAAATCTCACATATTGCAGACTGAATAAATTAGACAAATATAACAAGTAGCATATGATTATTATATTTACCTAAATACATGTTGTATGCAGTAGCTGTAGTTATTTTGTTGCAATTATTTTAGATACATGTATGATAAATATCTAACTACAAAACAAACTCACTAGATACAAATGTATATCAAATCAGTATGAAATAATAAAGTAATAGTCTCTATCTGACAGGAGAATATAACAAGAGACCACAAAAAACCCAATTCATATGCATGATTTTTGTGAATTGACAGAATATTAAAAGTAAGGAAGAGATCAAGAAATGTTCAAAGAAATAAAACTAATTTTCAGAAGCTTTAAACATAGGCAAATGTGCGAACAATTTATAAAGACAAGGAAGACATTTAGTATAATGCATACATATATACTCTAGTGCTATATTGCTCCAATACTTCTGTATGGCAGCAAATCATGGGCAATGAATAAACAATCAATATGATCATTGGAAGCCACAGAGATGTGGTTTTACAGAAGAATGCTTAAAATTCCATGGACAGCAAAGAAAACAAATGAGGTTTTAAATCAGGTCTGCACACAAAGAAACCTTATCAAAAGAATAAGAATCCGGCAATCAAGGTTCTTCGGGCATATAATGTGAAGAGGAGGTTTAGAACATTTAATAACAACAGGTAAAATTCAGGGAAGGAGAGATCGCGGAAGACAGAGGGAGAAGATGCTGGATGGCCTGACATTATGGTTCGACAGAAGATCGACGTTAGAGCTGATTACATGCACCAAGCAGAGAGAGTTGTGGATAGACACATCGCCTACGCCAGCAGGCATGGCACTTGATTGATTGATACATATATAGCTAAGTAGTATGGACTTTGAGAAATTGCATTTTTTTTAGCAAACGGAAGAATAACAAATGAAATCCAACACATATACAACAAAGCAAATCAAACGATAGGACAAATGGCACCAATATTCAACTATTTCTAGACAAGAAAATGATTATTAAAGTCACAAATTTATACTTACTTTTCAGACATTGACTTTGGAGGATAGTTCCTGTATGCTTGAGCTGAGGAGATCTTTTCCTTGTTACACTTGTAAGAAGATGCTGCTGGTTGTAACTGCTTCTCACTGTGCCTAGGAAGCATTCTTTCATGTGACTGAATTCCTTTCAGATGTGGTCTCTGAATCTGGTCGTCATCTGTACATTGAAACAGACTTGTTTGTTCTTCTTGATGAGAAAGTTCTGTTTTAAAGTTGGTGTCTGAAGAAAGTGGGTATCCAGATTTATCAGAGATCTGGTTTAACTGTTCTGTCTGTGGTCTAACCTTACTCACATTTTTCAGCTGCTGTTTTTCTTGAGGATTTGAAAGATGAAGATGTTGATGCTCTAGTTGCTTTTTGACATATTCATGTTGTATTACTTCCCCTTTTTGTGGTTCTTTCTTTTCATCAATTCTATGATTTTCATACTGTTCTAATGAACAAAGGTGCTCATTGGACAAGAGTTTTTGGTGCAGCAGGTCATGATATTCTACCTGTTGTTGTGTCTGGTGAGTGTTAGTTTCCACTCTTTTCTGCAGTATATCATCCCCAGATTTCCTGCCTTCCTGGTCTGCTCGTTTTCTGTGATCAACAAGTAATAAGAGTCATATTGTATTGATAATAAGTCATAGTAATAGTAGAGTAATACAGATGACAATAATGTAAGCAATCAAATAAAAATGATACATATCACAATGAAGCACTTCACATTTATTGGCATGCCATGACAAGAGATAAGTTAAAGGGTCTAAAGATGAATGATTGACTTCATTTTTTAATACGCTTTATATCAGCAAGCTAAGACTTGTTTCAGCAGTTCTAAGATCAGTGTTTAGAGCCCTGTTTCCAAAGTGGGGCCCACGCACTATAGGGAGGCATTTTCATAGTTTAGGGGGGCTATGGACTCGTTTAGAGTTTAACTAATGTTCATTATGTTGCAAAACCGAAATATCGGCTATTGGATGTCTGTTAACAAAAATGAACATTGCTTCACAATCACTTTACTGAAGTTTAAAAAATCTTCAATAAATAGAAAGTACTTATATCTAGGTACATTTCTACCTCATTTTAACAAACCTTTGAAAGCAGCAAAGCATGTGTTATTGTGTTAAAAATCGAGTGACATTTTTAAAAAAAAAAAAGGTAATGTGTCCGATATTTGCCAACCATGTAATGAAGAACAAAATGAGTTTATACAGTGCAATCTTGAGTATGTAATATCATTGGACAGAGCCACGAATATCATAGTTCATAGTTAATAAGTACGGTTCCAACTTCACTGCAACGGGTCACCCCATAATTGTTCCGTTCCTGTGCCAATGAAAATCACACGAAATGCTAACAACTGTGAAATGTTTCCTGTGTAAACTAATTCCAGAATGAAACAGCCGAATACCACCACAAAAAGCAACCTGCACCGCATAAAATGCATATGGCCATCGCGAATGTAGCAACACAAAACTGTTCATCACTTGAATTGCAATTCTTGTCGAAGGAACATCAATCATGACAAAATCCAGCTTTCTGCACTAGCAATATAACTGCATACGGCAGATTGAGCTTGTTCGCATAACCGCTGTCCGCCATTTTCTGAATACACACAACAAACGCACGGTTGACACAGCAAAAAGCATTCCATGTAACAGTCATAGCTCACAGTGTTGCTCAAGCACTAACTCAGTAGCTCGGCAAACGAAACTGGAAAATACCAGACCAAACATGGTGAAAATGCACTTGCAAAGTCGTGTTCAGAATCAAACAGTTCTGACTCTGAATGACCATCCCGCATTCCGCCATTGCTGGCCAGATTTTTCACGAATATCATATTTAATGATATTTTCTCTTCAAGCTATTTTGCGAAGAACAATGCAGACCATGTGAGACTTTTACTTCACACTGAAGTATGATGGCTCTCGAAAGGGAACAGTCTGAAAAAATGTATGGAACTATTTGATACTCTTAGTGATTTTTCACTTCAAGGAACAAATAAAACTCTTGTTGATGCAAATATATTTGGTTTCATTACCTTTATTGAATTATGTCAGAAATATCTTTGCGTCAAAAAATTTGAAAAGTTTCAGTGGCTCCAGAAATGTGAAGTGACTGATACCGCTTTACTTATTATGGATCATTTGAAAATTCTATCTGCTGATTTAAAAGAAAGATTTTTTTATTTGAAATAAATTTTGATTTTCCAACTTGTATGTTGCAGCCAATGTTAGTGGATTTGTCTGATATTTTAAATATGCAGTATCAAGAAGAACTCTCAGAAATGCAAAATGATGAGTCAGTTAAAACTTTATTTAGTATAAAAGGAGCAATGGCATGGCTTTGTGAGGAAACATAAATCAAATATCGAAGTTCAACCAAATGTGCAAGAAAACTGTTACTAGCGTTTCCATTTTCATATTTAACTGAATGTGGATTAGTGCAATAACTGCTAAAAAAGAAATCGGCTGGATGTAACACAACGAGGAGACTTGAGACAGAAGCTAACTAAATTGGAACCTAACATAAAATCTCTTTGCAACAAGCATCAAGCGCAAGGATCTCACTAAATGTAAGTAATAAATATTTACTAAAACTTATAATAATAATAATATAGAAAAATCTGTCATTAAAACTATTTCGTACTTGAATTTCAGTTCTCCATTATATGTTTTTAAAATTTACTTACTGTGTTTCCTTGACAATTTCCTAGAACCTATCATTTAAGTTTCTTCAGTGAACAATTCAATTTTGGAAATTAACATTTTTATAATTGCTACGGAGGGGGAGAAGGGGAAGGGGCATACAAATTTTTGAAAGGTCTTGGTGGGGCATGCACAAAAAAGGTTGGGAAACACTAGTTTAGAACCTTCTTCCAACTAAACCAGTCCCAAGCAAACTCTTCCTAAAATTGTATTCACATCAAAAACATTCAAGTCTTGTCAGCTTTCATGTAGCACATGAAGGGTCATTCCACAGTTCTTTTGCTGACAGTCAGTACTTCATATAAGATATCCTTGGTGATCTGGATATTATCCATTCAGAACAATTGACCAATCCATTCTAAGGTAGTACTGGTGAACGAGAATGGTCATGCTGTACATATCCGAACATATTCAAACAACTCATTATCTGTTACTCTGACACTTCAGCAGATCCTGAGTATATGCCTTGGGAAGCATATATAGAATCTATTCATCTTTTTTCTTTTGCTATGTGTGCAGGCATAGAATAAATCAATAGAAAACTACATACCTTCATAAATGGATGTTTACATAGAATAGAGGGACTAAGATGGTATGATAAGATTACAAATGAGGAACTCAGAGAAAAACTAAGCAGATACCAGTGGAGAAAGAGCTAAGGAAGAGATGCTGGCAATTGATAGGACACATTGAGAAGACCGACCGAAAGCATTGCAAGACAGGCACTATTTTGGAACCTGCAGAGAAAGACGAGTAGGGGAAAGCCTAGACATACCAGGAGATGAGAGCTGGATACTGATATTAAAAGGATAGGTACAACATGGAAAGACTTGGAAGGGATGGTAGGAGAAAGAGCTGGAAGAAGTTTGTTGAAGACCTGTGCTCCATTGGGAGTTGAAAGGTGAAGAAGAAGAATAGGGTGATCAGCACATTAATCTTCCACACTCTCTGTCGTATCTCTAGATTGCAGTGTGTTGCTACCAAACAGAGCACAGAGTTTTTAAGACAATCACATCCAGCATGAAGACAGAGACAACTACTGAAGCTTGGCACTGGCTTACACTGGGACTGAACTCAATAGTCACTATTGTATTCGACTCTCAATGCATGTTTACCAAGGTCCAAAATGGATAGCATTCATGAATGGATGCCAGCTATAAACTTCAAGTATCTTGGGTCATATGTGGACATAATAGCAAGCTGACGTGCTGACTATGATGGGAATATTTCCTCTGAATAATGGTGATCTGGTTTCTTCAAAACAACCTTTCCCATGGTGATTTGAATATTGGCAAGGAAGAGATCCTGAAACTGGACAAATTTGGCATCATGATTAGCTTGAGTTGACATCAAACAACACAAAGATGTATGAGACACGTAGATAGCCCACTAGGTATGAGAACTATCAGCATGCATACCCTTACCACCTGCTGCAAACCATTTCCCTTTCTGTCTTTTTATGTATTTGATGCTTGATGACAATATGCCTGATATCATCCATTTTATTCTGTCTATTCTGGTAACATTAACAACTTTTTGCTAACATCTCATATGTTGTGATGCTTCTCTCTCCATTGCTTATATCATGGACCATGTTTGGCATTCATAGCAGAAGGTAGGTTAGGAAAAGCTACTAACAAGTTGTTTGATATTCCTACCAATGCCTGGATGTCTGTGTAATGGTGACTCAGTATGTTACTGAGTTGGTTCTCTGGCATTGGATTTCAATTTTTTTTATCTAGTCTACCATTCTCTGTAAAAAATATTATGAAGGTACTTTAATGCTAGTAGCCTGTTTTAGACTAATATTATTGACATGAATATTGTTAAGTGAGCCTGAAGATCTACTGAGAAATATTGTTATTAGAAGTTCAAATGTTGAAGTGGTTAAACAGTACCTGGCAGCTTCCTTCTTTAATTTTTCATGTTTCATCAAAAGCTTCTTCCTCTCTATGAATGCCTTGCGAACTCGATATCCCCTGAAAGCTGACTAACATTTTGAAAAGCAGAAATAAATTAAAATTAGCATAACGTATAAATCACACAATATCAATCCTCTGATGGGTAATATGCATAGTAATCTAACCATAATACTATGGTTAACTGCTAAGTAAACAACTTACAGACTATCAAAGAGTTATCAAAATCAGCTAACACCAGCAAAGGAAACAATCTTGGGGAACTCTTAAACAAATTTCTTTTTGTAGACGATCAGGCAATCGTATCAACAACAGAAGAACAGCTACAACAACACATTAACAGACTCCAGTTAACATGTAATGAAAACAATATGAGAATAAACCTCGACAAAACCGAAGTAATGACATTCGTTAGAGAGGAAAATGCTACCAATATCTCCATCGACAATTAAAACAAGTCAGGGACTTTACATATCTAGGGAGCATTTTTTCTGAAAACGGAAGAATAACTAATGAAATCCAGCATAGATGCAATGGAGCAAATTAGGTGATAGGACAAATGGCGCCAATTTTAAAATGCAAACATGTCACCATGAAAAAGAGCAATGTTCTACACAATCTTTCTCCCCACATTATGCTACCAGTGCCAAACCTGGACGCTGACATCAAATGATAAAAGAAAACTAATCACGACAGAGATGAAGTGTTGACGCAGAATACTGGGGGTAACAAGAAGAGACCTGTTGAGAAATGAAGACATCAGGAAAAAAATGGGTACAACATCAATACTAAACTTCATCAAGAAACCACAAATTAAGTAGTTGTGCCACATAAACAAATTACCAACAGACAATGCACCTCAAAGATCGATGTTGCTCCAATACAATGAATAGAAAGCAAAAGGCAGGCCACGCAAAAGATGGACTTCAGAGATAACAGAGGCGACGAAAGACGCTATTTATGAAACGCATACATAAGCCTGTTCTAGAAATCTTTTCTTATCATGACGCAGTGAGGCAAAACAGGATTTAAAAAAAATTTTAAAAAGAGTTATTAAAAAAGATATCATTTTTCAAGGTTTATTCACCAGTAGTTTATATTTTTTCATCAAATATTTCAGCTATCTCATGAACACATCTATTGACAATGAAGCCAAGAGTCAATAGGAGTACATTGAAAAAGAGCCCAGAAAATTAGTTAGATCTCATTCATAAACAGAGACAGATAAAACAAATTGGTATTTGATACCTATAGAAACATTGAAAAACCATAGTAGGGGACATCTTTCAGTCCTGAGAGATTATAGAGCTGTATCACAGGATAAGTGTTTCACAGTTTGCTGATGACTGTAAAGTTTGATGTGAGAGTGACAGTCTCTCTCAGTTTTCCCTCCAAAAAAGATGAGGCAGGTCTCTCAAAATATTATTGCCATTATAGTCAAAATCTTTACCTCTGCTGCTTACTTGATCACCCTGTGTTCAAAATGCAATAACTAGTTCTGCACATCTTTTCTCCAGGTATTTCTATCTTTGACAACTGTTTCCTATATGCTGTTTATTTCAAGAGCCTCAAGTCTCTCTTACAGACATTATTATATTGCATTTGGTTATTTCACAGGTGGTCTCTTTCACCAATACTAATTCTCCATAAAGGAGATGACTGATAATACAGCCATATTTCATGAAGAAGATGTGGCCCAGCCACCGGAGGCATCACTGCTTGAGGAGAGTGCACAGGACTTGTACACTGTCTATTTATTGATCATATTCATTGGCTCCGTTGCTTCTCCTGGGGTTCTTAAAACTCCTTAATATCTTCATCCAGATTTATGGAAACCTATCTGAGCTTCAACTCTGATTTTAAGATTTTGAGGACAAACTCTTTGCTGTTTGACCAAGGTGTTTCAGGAATATGTTTGTAATGCCATCTGCTATTGGAGCTTTTTTCTTCATCTATTTATTTCAGTTGATTGTCTTATTTATTATATTTCCATGTCTTTGTTTATAAATTCTGAATTCTGTGTGCGAAGTTGGCTCACTTTTTAGGATCAGAAGTTAGTTATCTTTTCTCCTACTTCTTGAAATACTGTTTTTGGATAAACCCAAAATACGCCAGACGCTGTTGGAGATATTGCGAAGGTGATCGGAGCACCTATGGACATGTACAGAGTGCAATGAAGATATTCTAAACTGAAACATTCCGATAAATGTTTTGAGTTTGGAATTAAGGACCATTTTTTAATTTTAGTATCTTCAAGATGTCATCAATGTGCAAGGAAAATTGGTACCAGTTTGTGTTTTTATACTCGATGTGGAAGGATGGTTTTCTTTTCCAGTATTTGCTGTTCTTTCCACCATTATCCCTATCTGTCTCTGATTGCTGTCATCAAATGTCTGGTACACTTTTTGATTTGTGAACTTCTCAACGTCCTCAGTTGCTAAAGCAAGATTAGGATTGCTTTCTTTTCTCCACAATTGAGAGAAACATGTTAATGTATGTCTATATTTTATAAACAGTATGTTCCAATCAAGCATATACTAAATTCTCATAGTATATGTGTCTCTAGAACAGCCTACAACTATTGTAATGCAGATCACAACTGGTGTGTCTCGTGCATATACCTGTTCTATTCAAATGCATTAATATAAGAGATTATCAATATTATTGATATAATTTCAGATACGCAAATCCTGTTGAAATTGAGAGATGCATAAATACAATGAAATTAGCTAGACATACAAGGTAATACTCAGTCAAAGCAAGAATAAACATAATTTTTAATAAATCAATAACATAATCAATACAAGTTAAGCTTAATAAACAGCAGCCACATTAACATGTAAACCAAGAATTTATAAACTAAAGTAAGAATCTAAATCATACCTGTATTTTCTGAGCTGCAATGTCCTGTATGCCAGTGATGGACAATGCTCCTTGCTCAATCATATACTGTACAACATCATGGTGCTCTCCCATTAGTGCATAGTCTAAAGGCGTGTACCTGTCACACACATGAGGCACATTTGAACACAACAAATGATGAGAGTATTATAAGATGTTACAATATGCAATGAAGGGAAATAATCACCTCACTTCAGGGAACAATTTTCTTCTTCCTCTTCATTTGCTCTACATCAAGCACTTGTTAACCACTCTTTGTGGTCTGTATGTGATGTGTGTCTTAGCGAGTGAGCTCATTGACCAGTTAGGAGGCTACAGACCAGTAGGCTAGCCCATCCAGTTTTTAAAAATTGTATTTGGGTTTGCCTTCCTAAGTATATTTTTTTCAGATCATAATGGCTCTCAGGTCGACCCAGCCTCAAATGGGTACCAGGAAAAGCACTGGGAATTAAAGGTGGCCAGCGTGATGTTGACCACACTACCCATCATGTGCCGAAGACAATGAAAAATACTGGGCGTAACACCGTATTACCCTATATACCATGTGGTATAAAAAGGGTTATTTTACTTTTTTCTTTCACTACCTAAGTAGGACTAACTCAAGCGTCTGTAGCTCAAGCAATGTAGCTGTGAGGTTCTGTAGCTCAAGTGGTAGTGAGCTCTATCACAAACCCTAGCGTACCTGGTTCAAACTCCGCAGTGGGCAAGTTTTGAAGCAAATTCGTTTCCATGAGATTTTTACAAAGGTTAAAACCGTTCAGAAAGAAATGGCTAACTATTGAACATATATGTGGTGCCTAGAAAATCAATGACTCGTTTACTGTAGTTGATGGCTACGTCCTGTAAAGAACATGCCAGAATTTTCATTTTCAAGTAGGACTACAGAACTAGCAGAGCCAGAGCCCTGCTAGTCTTGTACCTCATGGCTACAGATTCCTTGTCGACACCTCAGGTATCATGTCATCTTGTTTCGTTGCTCTTCAGATTTTGTCACAATAACGTAGAACAAATGGTAATATTACATCAACATAATAGGTTACATAAATTCATAATATTGCTCAAGTCTGTTCACTTATAGATTGTCCAATTAACAAACAAATGATAACAACACAAACTCAGCTGAAAAGATGTTCTCAATATTTACCTATCTTCAGTGAACTCCATATGGTTAGGGAAGGCATCGTACTCTATCAAAAGTTTGACAGCATCTAGATGTCCTTTAGAACAAGCCCAGTGAAGACATGTCATGCCCTGTTAATCATTAAAAATGATATATAATCAAGTTGCAAAGATCAGAACAAAATTGAGCAAAAAAAAGCTAATCTTGTCTGATATCATTACCAGTCTTTGTCATGCCAAATGACAGCAAACAAAATGGCCACTAAATTCAATCTTGTACCTTTCTCTCTACCTCAAACCTAGTCTTATGCGTGGCGTTGAGATCAGCTTCAAAAGTTCACCTCCATGCGCCTCTAGGTTTCAATGTTTTGCTGCCCCTGTGGTGTCCACTGTATTGCACATGTCTGTGAAGCCCAGTTCATAAAACATTTAGCCATAAAATCTATGCATTGAAAGATCACTGCGATTTATTTCACAGAGTTAGTTAAAGTAATGTCACAGAAGATATAAAGATATGACTGTGATATCTGCACTTTTAGAGCAAATTATATCAAACAAGGCTGAATGGTGATGCATTTGTCCTTAACCCTGTGAACTCTGGCCACCTGTACCCTAAAACCCCTTCCCTGAGCTTCTGAGCCAAAACAGCACATATCAGAGTGCTACTAAAAACACAATAATTTAGCACAATTAAGTGCTCTATAATTTGTTATTGACTTATTACCCCATCATCTCAGTTATTCCTGTTTATTATATATTTGCAGAATAATAAACTTTTAAATTTGTTTTATATATTACATGGGTCACACCACCTAATATTCCCAGGTAATGTAACTTGTTCTGCTGAAAGAGGAAGGGGCAGACCAAGAAAAGATGGATTGATGGAGTTACAGACATCTTAAAACTCCACAATACCACAGCATATCAAGCTTGCACTATCTCGGAAACCGATCATCAGTTAAACCTACTATGCCTAATGAAAAAAAAGCAGAGGACAAAAGAAAGATAGAAGAAAGTTTATAATTGCTTTCAAAATGTTCCCATTGCACAGAGAAAGAAAAGATCAGAAAATGATATGTATTTCCATCTAAATTTTTCTTTTATGTACTGAAAAGTTCTTATCTGTTTGTTCACTTCTAAAGATACTACATTAATCAGGAAAAGAAAACAAGAAATAAAAAAAAACATAATGTAAATAATTGTTTAAAAGTACACAGAAAGAGAGAAAACAAGAGATAAAAAAGAACTGTACAAATTGATGTCCTAATTTTCAAAATATATAGCGAGTTTGTTATAGACAGATCACAAACATCAATCTATTTATAGAAGGAAAAGAATACCTCCTTGTCCTGTGAGTTGGGCTCTGCCCCATGTTCCATTAATGCAGACATACAATTCACATAACCACCATAGGCTGCACAGTGAAGTGGAGTCCGTCTGTGAATCAGAAGTGTTCACTACTAACAGGTTGTGTTTAAAAAATACATTTTCAAACATACAGTTTCAGTCTGATGCAAATCAATACACAAAAAAGAAACAACTGAGTCCTTCAAAATGGAATACTGAGATCATAAGTTAGATTAAGAGAAAGTACTGTGGAGCTTTATTCGTAATGGGAGACTTCAACGGGCATGTCGGCCAGAGACGAACACCATGGGAAGAACTAGGACCTTTTGTAGACAACGACAGAGAATGTAACGATAATGGGCAGCACTTATTAGAGCTCTATGCAGAACACGGACTCTATATCACTAATAGTATTTATAAACATCGTATGAGCCAGATCTACACATGGTACAAGTGGAACAACCCAGACCAAGCTGCTCAAATAGACTTTATATTAACCCATAAAGCAAGAAGATCCAACTTAAGAGACGCCAGAGTAATCCCAAACACAACAGTGAATACCGACCACCGCCCACTAAGTGCCTACCTCAATGAAACACCACTTAGCAAAATACAAAGAAGAACCGCAAGAACCAAAATTATAGATACCAGAAAAATAAATGATCCAGACATACAAAGAAAATTAAATACAGAAATGACAGAGGCTATAGTAGAAGCATATATACCAGAAGATAATGTTGAAACAACATGGCAAAAATTGAAGAGTATTCTTTTGAAATGTTTAACAACACTTTGTGGCACCACATTTAAAGGAGGAACAGAGAAAAGAGAACAGCATGGTGGAATAATGAAGTTAAAGAAGCAATAAAAATTTAAAAAGAACTATATAAGACCTGGATAAGATCACGCTCAGAAGACGATTATGATAAATACAGACTAGCAAGGCAGACATCGGCTAGAGTAATCAAGCAAGAGAAAGAAAAATCTTGGATCATGTATGGTGAAAATCTCAGTAGATTATGTGTAGAGTCCAGCAGACAATTTTATAAGGCCATAGCAAAAATGAGAATAAGGGACGAACACTTTCAGCCATCCGAATATATAAATGATAGTCAAGGTAAACCTATACATGAAGAAGTCAAGATCAGAGAAAGATGGGAAGAATACTTCCAAGACCTCTTGAATATACCAGATACTGGGAATAAAACATCATTCAAACCGAGACATGCAAACATCGAAGAACCTGAAATACTAGTAAGTGAGGTAAGAGAAGCCCAAAGAACAAGGCTGCGGGAATTGATGGAATAACAGCAGTAGTAATAAAGGCGTGTAGAGAGATTGGAGTAATGTGGGTACATTACATCTTCAAGAAGGCGTGGGAAGAAAGAACTGTCCCTTCAGATTGGCAAAAAACTATTATAGTACCAATATGGAAGAAAAAAGGTAAAAAACAAGACTGTGGTACATATAGAGGCATCTTCCTCCTAAGCCATGTGGGAAAAATGTTTGCAAGAGTTCTGGAGCAACGAATAAGACCAACTGTGGAGCCAACACTCAGCCCACAACAGTTTGGATTTAGAAAAGAAAAAGGGTGCACAGATGCAATATTTGCCCTAAGACAAATTAGTGAAAAGACTATAGAATACAAAAATCAAATGAATATAACCTTCATAGACTAAGAGAAGGCCTTTGATAGGGTTAACAGAGACATATTACGGGAGGTTCTCGAAAACTACGGAATAAAAGGAACGCTGCTAGACTGTGTTAAAGCCATATATACAGAAAGTGAAAGTGCCATACGAACAAGCGCCGGACTCACAAATTGGTTTCCAGTAACATCAGGAGTACGGCAAGGATGTGTTTTATCACCTCTTCTCTTTATTATATACATGGATAGTATCACCAAAATAGATGAAACATCACGAGACGTAGACCAACAAAATGAACTGCTCTTTGCTGACAACCAGTGTTTATTCCATAATAATATTGAACAGCTTCAAGAACACATAAACTTACTCAACAATAGCTGCCTCAAATACAACATGAAGATCAACATTCAAAAGAATGAAGTCATGACTATAAGCAGAGAACATAAAGATATCAACATACAAATAAATGACCAAACGCTAAAGCAAGTGAGAGAATTCAAATACCTTGGAAGTATCTTCACATCTGATAGTAGACTGGACAGAGAGATCGAAACTAGAATCCAGCAAGCCAACAACATTACATACCAGCTTACCCCAATCTTGAAACACCCAGCAATTCCAGTAGAGACTAAAAGATTATAAATGCAATCTTTATACCAACACTGTGCTACCAGTGCCAAACATGGGCACTGACAAAAGAACAAGAAAGGAAAATTACCACATGCGAAATGAGATGCTTGAGGAAAGCAGTAAATAAAACAAGAAGAGACCATATAAGAAATGAAGAAATTAGAAGAACAGTCGGAACAACACCTGCTATTAGATTTATTGAAAAACAGAGACTCAAATTCAAATGGTTTGGCCACTTGGTCAGAATGAACCTGAATACACCAGTTGCAAGAGCGTACAACCTGAAAATGGAATCATCAAGAGGAAGGGCAGACCAAGAAAAAGATGGGTTGATGGAGTTACAGACATCTTAAAACTCCACAATACCACAACATATCAAGCTGCCGAGCATGCATTATCTCGGAAACCGATCATAAGTTAAACCTGCTATGCCTAGCGGCAAAAAGCAGAGAAGGACAAAAGAAAAGAAAGACTGTGGTGCTAGATAAGCACGTTTTTATCTAAGGACGTTAACAGAAATGTATAGAGAAGTGTAAAAAAGTCATGTATGTATTCTTCTTCTTTGAACGCTCCATATCGACTACTTGTTAACCACTCTATTATCTGTATGTGATTTGAGCCTAAGAGCGATGGTACGTTGTGCCAGTTATGCACCTACAAGTAGGCCAGAACATCCGATTTCTGCGATTCATTTTATTTTCTATGGTAGCTTCCCTAGGTCCCTTCTTCAGTCACTTCTTATGACATGCCTTGTGGGTCACACTGGTACTATTCTTTGCTCCCCTTGCGAACCCCGGCCTCACACGGGTGCATATATGTATGATTTATAGATCATAAAAACGCGTTTGACAAAATTCCACATGAGCGACTAATTGAGTGTCTTGAAGAGATCGACTTGGATGGGAAAGACATCAGAATTATCAGTAACTTATACTGGGAACAACAGGCAACAATTAGAATAGGTAAAAATTACTCTCCATGTGCTGACATAAAGGGAGGGATGAAACACTGATGTTTGCTGTCCCCTTGCATGTTTAACATCTATACAGAAAAATATTAAAAGAAATAGAAGGGGCACCAGAACTTAACATCAATGTATGAATAACAAATAACCTAACATTTGCAGACGATATGGTGATACTAGAGGACGAACAAGAATTGCAAGAACTATTAGAACAAGTAAACAATAAAAGTAATATATATCAATCAATCACTCACTCAATCAATCTATAAATGTTCTTTGTGATAGTAATGATATTCAAAACAATGGAAAGTCTTACACTGATTTCATAACAAAGGATGATGTTGTAAATGCACTCAAAGTTAGCCACAGTACTGCCCCTGGGTCTGATGGTGTCCAGTATCATCGCATCAAATATCTCGACGAAACTGTTATTAATGCAGTTGTGATGGATTTCAACAAAAGTATGTAGAATGAAGTAGTACCCAAGGATTTGCTCTATAGCTATTCACAACCGCTCCATAAACATGGGAAGGATCCTAGATTGCTCAGCAGCTACTGCATACTCAACTTGCAAAATGGTTCTCTATCCCAAGTGTTGTTTAATATTTACACAGAAAATGTTGCAAAATTCAACCAACTGGGTTGCATCGAACATTGATATTTGCAGATGACATCTTAATAAATAGGACAGGATCAGAGAGATGGTTGAAAACATTCTTCCATATATGCAGATATATCTCTGTCGTAGTCTATATGTAGTGTGCTGTGAAATTCATCACTCCTGGTTGTATCGTTTGTTTGATAATGGTCTTTTGGTCGAAACGTTGCTGTGTATTGTCATAGTTTTTGCATTTTGTAAAACTACAGTACTTTGTTATTACGTGTTTCGCCATTCTACATAGTTTTACTGCAGTCTCCCCTTATACTGGTGTAGAGTTTTGTCTCAGGTTAATCATGAAAAGGCGTGTATGTTGAGATGCTCTATGAATAATTCCATAGTCAGGCCTGACCTACCTGAGTCACCTTTGATAGATATACCATCGAGTGTTGTGACAGGCTGTGCTATCTTGGAATAACCTTTGATTGTAGTCCATCTTTCAAACACCATGTAGAACAAACGATACAATGCTGCAAGTGTGGTCTTGCAGCTCTGAAGGTTATGGTAGCAGTACACCTTAGCAGAGACTGCTTGTCCTTCTGTTCCATCAACTGGTTATGTCTGTGATAGATTACAGACTCTGCATCCTCACAATATCAAGGTCACAATATGCATGACTTGAACGCATTCAGAATGAAGGCATGATTATAATCCTTGGCTGCATTAGAGATACTCCCATTGTGAGGATGAGTTATATCCTTGGCCTTATGTCACTATGTTCCCAACATGCTATAGCCAAAACCAAAGCATATTTGCGGGTTACTGTGGAAAAGAGGCATCCACTGCACAAGAATACTAATGATGTTAATGGTACAAGAAACAAGCATGGCATGTTATGGATGACCCAGGCTGAAAGAACAATTAGCTAGGTGGCCAAAGTTGCAACTCTACCCAAAGATTTAGTATGAGTGGATGTCATCTATTATAGTTTCTATCCTCCAGAAGCTTACATGGATCTACTGTCATCGACATAAAGATGTTTGTGGCAGTGAGAGAGCGGCAAGGCTTGCATCAAACAGCATCAGTTATCAGGGAGTTGAAAATGGTTACAGGGGATGGTCTACCACCTCACGACTGCCTGTTGGATCAAGACACTAAAACAGATGTTGAATCGATCCAGCAATTTAAGGAGTTACCCGTTGTGCAAGTAGAACTGGATGCCTGAAGCGCAGAGTAAGGAGTGTGTTTAGCCAGCGAGCCACAGGAACCATCCTTCGGGAGTATACACACCCTTTGATATCTGTTGGTGTAGACTAGAGCACCTATGGGTCTGCTTGGAGTGCAATGACGTTGATTCAGTAACCAATAACTAAATATGAAACATTCTCTCTCTTACAACTTTATCAACTATCATCATCATCATCAGGTGCCGTCTCCACATCGAAGGTTGGCTGCAATGAATCTCCAGCATCCTGTCTTTCGCCTTGGTGTTGCACACTGCCAGACTGTAACCTGTCCATTTCTTAAAGTTTCCCTCCCACTTATCTCTCGGTCTTCCTCTTGCTCTTCCCCCTCAACTTTCCTCTCTAGTAAATATTTTATCATGATGTCATGTCTTTTTATGTGCCCAAAATACTTTACTTGACTGAATTTTATTTCTCTTAATAATTGTTTCTTCATGCCTAGTTTTCCTAAAACTTGTTTATTTGTCTGTTTTTCTGTCCATGAAACTCTGCATATTCTTCTATATATCCACATCTCAAATGCATCAATTCTGTCTTCTAACTGCTTGTTCATTGTCCATGTTTCGAGCCATACATTAATATAGGATATATATAGCATTTGATCATTCTCATTTTTAGCCTGTTTGTGATTTGTTTGGATGTCAGTAACTTTCTCATACTATTGAAATTATCCTAGGCCATTCCTATTCTCTTTTTAATTTATGTTATACATCTGCCATCATCTGACCAAGATATAAGAAGCTTTTTACTTGATGTAGTAATTCTCCATGTATTTTATATTCATTTTAGGTTTTTCCATTTCCTTGTTGATTACCATAGTTTTTGTTTTCTGTATGTAACTATAACTAGATCATATTTGATGCAAGTACAAAATATAAGATATTAATGTTAAATGTTTATACAAAATACTCACGCTGAATGATCCCTAACATTTGGATGTAGACCATATTTGATAAGCATCTGACAGATATACGCATGACCACCCAGGGCTGCCCTAATAAAAATAATTTATAAATTAATCTTCCTATTACTTCATAATAAAAAAGACTGCAGTGAAATGATCTTGTATCTTTTGCTTGATGAAATAGGTCTGCATCATATAAATACATGTAATTTACAAAACACAAAGAATGATGTACCTAACAATTTAACAGTAGATATAATATATACCAATAAAACTGTGTAGAAGAAAATGCACAAAACATATTCATCAAGAAGTAAAATGATCTAGATACTTAGTCTGAATGAAACCACCATTACACAACCTAAATCAATTAAAAGTTGAGAACAAGAAGGACCATATAAAAAAACTAATTGGTTTGAGATTTTATTAGTTTAACCTCAGTCAAAATTTTTAAATGATGTAATTTTTTGTTATAAAGCACTACATATATACTGTTTGTGACTCTGGTTTCACTCAGATTTTCCAAGAAATCATTGTAATTAATTTATCTACACTTTGGAATATGATTGTCAAATCCTGCATGCCTATGTAAAGACTGCTCTATCACTTTGTGATACTAGTGCCCTCAATGTTCGGTAACACCTTTTCGAATATCATTAAATTCGATAATGGGTGAAGAGATTGGAATCCTGTGGCTTTGGATGCAGACATCAAGGCAATCATTACTTAAAACTGTATTGGCGGTGACATTGTAATTTACACGGATCGATTGGTAGTTCGCCACCAAAAGTCTGCATGGGCCTTCTCTGCAAGCTCATACATCAAAAAGATTAAGGAAGCCAGTCATACATTTAGTATGACAACAAGTAGTATGACAATGGAAGTACTAGCGGTCACTACGGTCCTACTCTGGCTTGAGTCACAAAACTACTTTTATGTATGCATTCTAAGTGATTCATTGAGTATTATCCAGAAGGTAGAGGCTGGATTGATGTGCAGGCAGTGGACTGAATTACTACACGCGTCTACAATTTGCAGTATTACATTAATCTTCGTTCAAGGGCACATGGGTGTCGATGGTAATTAGAGAGCAGACATGCTGGCTGGCTCTGCCATTATATAAGGAGGTGGGGAAGGGAATGGGGGGTGTCAGGTAATAGACAGAGCTGACATTCTGAACACCATACTAGAGTGTGGCCGTAAAGAGGACTTTTATCTAACCAATCCACATCAACTGCTAAATTGTAAGAGCTTGGATTGAAGAGCAGCACAAAAGGTGTATGAGTAGGCTCATCAATCAACATCAAACTGGTACAGTCAGTCGCTGGACATGGTTGGAGAAATTGCGAAGGCGATCTGAACACATATGGACATGTCCGAGAGCAATGAAGACATTCCAAACTGAAACTTTGTGATGTTGAATATCTAAACAGCAAAGGTATTATCAATTATTAGACCTACTGGACTGGGTCAGATAATTGCTTTTTTCTTACTTTTCCTGAGATACAGGACTTGGTTGGATAAACATGAAATGATCCAAGACATACAAGGAACATTACAAGCCATCTGGAAATGGTAGTGGCCAACTCACAGGTTAATTCCCGTTACACATGCTTTGGTGCTCTTTAAACACTTCTATAGTGTAATGGTCTGTTCATTAAATTATAGAAACTCCAGATAGTTATACAGTTATTATATTTCAAAGGCCCTGACCAATGCAATGGAGATCTCCCATTCTGATCCAGCACATCAACTCTAGCCCCACAGTCAATAAGAGTCTGTACAACATCCATTTGACCCATCTCACAGGCTCTAAATAGTGGTGTATGTCTTGTTTGGTCTGTCACTTCCAATCTGGCCCCACTTTTGAGCAACAGTTTCACTGTTGTGCTGTGACCAGATAAAGCTGCAGCATGCAAAGCTAAAAAAAAAAGAACAATCAGAAAACTAATGAAATATATTTTTATCTAGACAGAGAACAAGAAACCGTTAAACAAAAATATACTTCTAAACTTCAATAATTAATTTTAGTTAACTAAGACAGCAGCTGCTTAATTGTGATCATTAATGACAAAACTTTTCAAATAATTTCTACTGAATTACAAAATAAAAGTGGAAAACTTAGAAAACTTATTACACTTGTTTCATTAGCACATGGTCCCAGTTAATTATTTTCCAGTGTATTTTTTTCTGACTGTAATGGCTCTCAGGTAAACCCAGTTTCAGTTTGATACATGCGACAGTCAGATTGCAGTTGGTGACAGAAAATGGTACTAAAATTGGTTTATACTTTTTTTTATTAATAGGACAAATCTACAAATTTAAGTGGAATAATAAATGTCAGCACAGAAATGAAAGTCCCTAAAGCACTATTTGTGAATGTACAAGTTAATTGGTACATGCAGATGCTATAATATTTTTTTTTTTAAATGAATGTGATGTACTGACTAAAATGATGTAAAACTTTATTTAACTCTTAACCATTGGCAGGTTTTAATGTTTTTAAAAATATTTTTGATGTCCTACTCTATATTTAGCAAAAATACAAATTCTTTGCATTGTAAATAGGCATGTTATATATGGTTGGAAAGTTAATTGGATGGGTTATCAGGATATGTGGTTTTAACATAAGTGTGATGTAATATATGATATCCGTGACCTACTTATGAAAAGTCAAAAAATAGATTATTCTTAAATGACAAATAATTTCAGTTACAAAGAAGAAAAAAAAGGTATGACGGATATAATGAAATCTTTTATTTTCAAAACATATATGAATTTAAACAGGTTTGGAAAATATGAAGGGCAGTAATCATGAAATTTATCAAATATCAATATTTTCCTGTTTTAAAGAAAACATTCAATAAATATGGCCTTCAAGAGAAAATGATGTAGAATTGGTCAAGTAAGCAGCCCATAAAGAACTAATACTTTTAGTATCCTACATAAACATTAAATAGCTATATAATTTCTAAACATTGCATGTAAAAGATATTATTGATAAAATATATAGTACAATGATATTTGATAGACAAAATAATTTTTTTACAATTATTTATGAAATTATCATATGTTTTGCATTAGTTAACATAAATTTTAAGAACTTAAATGCTAAATGGATACAAAATTACGGCCACTTAAATAGGCATGTTACATCGATAATAAATTATCTAACTCACATTATCCCAATGTTTAAGGGTTTAACATTCAACTAATCATCAAATTCTGATATGAAACATGTAATGACTTTCTCCTAGTGATAATCAGGTAGTACATCCAACACCAAGGTGGAATAATGCTATATCATACAGGCTAACTAGTAACGTTTACATGTGTACACCACTTTCAAATTAACGTATTGAAATATCTGAATAAGTTGATAAGTTAACCTGACTTTATGCTAGAACAAAGTGACTACTACATGTTTCACACACAGTCAATGGAAGCAGCTGTTCTATCTCTTATGTTTTAATATATCCTGAACCATGAATAAAATTTACTGAGGTCGATGTATTCATTACAGGAGCTGTAGTAATAAATAAACATGTCCATGATCCCAGTGTTTGCATCATCATTATTTTACTACTATCAAAATAACAAATTTCAATCACAATCTAGTGAAACACGTACAAACAAAGTACTATAGTTTTACAAAATACATAAACAGTGACGATAAACAGCAACGTTCGACCAACAAGGCCTTTATCAAGCAAGCGAACAAACAGGAGTGACAAATTAAAATGAAACACAAATGGACGACCAAATACCAACGTATCTAAGGAAAATCTGGAATAAAAACGAATAACGAAATAAATGTAACACACAAAAACACACATAAAAACTAGAAATAGAAAAGAAACAATGAAACATCTAGTAAATATATAACTTGAATACATGCAACATATACCCATATAGATTATAAAGCATGGGAAGAGAAAGTACTAAGAAGCATAAGAATGTAATACATGCAACATATACCCATAGAGATTACAAAGCATGGGAAGAGAAAGTACTAAGAAGCATAAGAATGTAATCGTTGAGCCGCGTGGTCTCAAGGTACCATAAAAAGAAATCAACCGATTCTCCAGAGCAAATCGACTACGATCATCAGAGGAACATGATGGATGGCTGTGACCTGGACATCGCAAGCTCCTGAATGGCCAGTATCATTGAAATGGGTAGCTACAGGGGTCACAGAGCATTGGCGTATATCGCGCAAGTGTGGGCGAATCGGTCACTGAGTCTCCTGCCTGTTTCCCCAATATAGGCCTTGTTGCACCGCTTGCAGATAATGGCATAGATAATATTACGGGACTCGCACGTGAAACTGTCTTCAACAACGAACGTGGCTTTGGAAAAGACACCGTGCGGGTCTGTATTACATAAGCACAAGTGTTACAGCGCCGCGGCCACACTGGATGGTGCCAAAATGACTCTGGATGTTAGGCTTGAGGCGACTGTGAACTAACATATCCTTAAGGCTTCTGTCCCGTCTGTCGCCACCAAAGGATAGTGTTGGAAGATTGAACGTGTATCAGGATCAGACTGAAGAATGGAGAGATGACGGAATAAGACTTTCTTCACAAGGGAACTATGAGGGTGGAAAGTTAAGACAAGTTTCACCCTGTCAGAATTGGAAGTTCTATGCTGGTTAGAGAGAGCCTCCTGGCGAGAAATTTGCTGAAAGCGCCGCATAGCAGAAGCAAGCACCTTATCCGGGTATAAGCGCTACGAAAGAAATCCAGCATCTCGTGAGCTCTATCCAGGAAATCGTCGTCCTCGCTACAGAGCGACAAGCGCAAGGTTGAGAGAATGGTAAAGAATCACGACACGCCTGGGAATGGGAAGAGGTATAAAGAAGAAAACTATGTGCATCAGTAGGCTTGTAGTATACTGATGTAGTGATGGTGGATAGGCTGATAGTGATAGTGATGTCAAGAAAGTTGACACAAGAGGTAGAGATGTGAGATGTAAACCGAATAGCCGGATTGAAGACATTAATGAAATTAATGAAGCGTGACAAATCGGCTTCAGGCATATCGGTAATGCCAATACAATCATCAATGTATCTATGATACACAGACGGAAGAGGGCCATCATAAGAATTCCATACTAGGTGCTCAAGATGACCCATGAATAGACAAGCATAACTGGGTCCCATTTTAGTACCCATGGCGACCCCACTGATCTGCTCAAAGAACTGGTCATTGAACTGAAAGGAGTTGAGAGTTAGAACTAGTTCTGCAAGGCGAAGGAGAGCCGAGGTGGAGACAAGTGGGTTAGTTCTCCTGTCGAGAAAGAACTGGAGAGCTTGAAGTCCGTCGGAATGAGGTATGGAGGTGTACAATGAGCAC
This sequence comes from Arion vulgaris, assembly GCA_020796225.1. NCBI lineage: Eukaryota > Metazoa > Mollusca > Gastropoda > Stylommatophora > Arionidae > Arion > Arion vulgaris. The sequence continues at coordinate 13,055,220 of CM036774.1, forward strand.
ACATCAAGGAGGAAGAGGCGGTAAGTCCTGCCAGGCAACAACTCAATAGACGAAAAACAGACAAGGTGTGGTTCGTATCTTTCAAGAATGAAGGTAGTGTGGTGACTATAGGATTGAAGATACTATCAAGAAATTCGGAGATATGTTCCGTAGGACAAGAGCAAGCAGAAGCGATGGGCCTACCCGGATTGTTCAGTTTATGAATTTTGGGGAGCATATAAAGGCGGGTTTTCCTAAACAGCTATCGATGACACAAAGTGATGATGCGCGGTAGGAAGGTCGTTAGAGGCAATTAAGTTCTTAATTACTGTACGGACTTTACTATTGTTAGATAGTGTGACATCAGAAGAACTAGTTTTATAGAATTGGGTGTCAAGTAATTGGTTGCGGCCTTCCTGAAGGTATAGTTCTTTGCTCCATACCACTATTGCACCGCCTTTATCGGCGGGTTTGATAACAATGTCATCACGTCGGCGGAGGTGTGATAGAGCACGAAACTCGGACGGAGACATGTTAGAATGCCCTAGGCGTTTGGGGTGGAGCAGTCCAATATCGTGTAAAGTATTCTTGATGTAGAGATCAAGAGCGTTGGAGACACCAGGGTTGGGTGTCCAATCATGTTGCAGTAGAATATTTAGCGAACATACTCGTATACTCGTGTCATGACATTGGTCAGTGTCAACCTGGTTCCGAAAATGAAATTTCAGCCGTAAGCCACGGTGAAACGGTGCACATCTTGAAGAGTAGAGTAGTGGTCAATGGTGGGTCGGAGAGGAACAAACTTGAGACCCTTACTTAAAACACATCTCTCGCTGTCCGATAAAGGAAGGTCTGGAGGGATGCAAACCACCTGTGTGGGAGGAGAAGATCGTAGTGGACAATTGGAAGGAGTGGTAGAAGGTACAGGGAGAAGAAGGTTAAGTTTTTGTTGGTGATGGGTGCACATAAATCTACATTGTTTTAGCTTTCTGTGTTATCGGTAGACCCACTATTTTCAGCACTGATGAGCTTTACTTAAACAAATTTGGTTAAGATCATACTTGCTATGTTTATGTTTCAAACTAATCTAATTGTGACAAATAAAAACTCATTTTATTGTTTTCTGAGGGAAAATTTAATGGTTTTATTTAGTTATTGATATTTTGGCTAGTTTAGTAAAGTGTGTATATTCTTTAAATAGAAGATATATCCTCCAAACTCCAATGTATATTTCTAGTGTGCTCTTTATTCTGTCCAAAAACCAGTATAAGTATGTCTAACATTTTTTTTTCACACTGCTACCTGGATGTAGCCTGATGTTGTAAGTTGTATTTGTCTTTCGCTTCTTGAATGGCATAAGTGATGATTTTCTGTACCCAGATAGTCCTGATTATATATGGAATAAGTCCATATGTGCTCAGATCTCATCTTCAGTAGATCTGCCACCATGCATCGTCGACTAACAGTTCCAGTTATATTTTGGTTAATGAAACATCTACTCCTCATATATTGTTCACATCTAGCAACACCATGTTTGACTTCAAATTCCTGCAATCTGGACATGGATGATGAATCCAAATCACCAATTGAATCCTCTGTCAGGCCCAACCTCCCTAATTGTGCTGAGGATATCAGCCCTGTCCAGTGCTCTATTGCTTGGCACTGTAGCAATTCTTGCATGTTGCTCTGCATGTTCATTTTCCCAGACTCCGCATGTCTGGGAATGGAGAAAAATAAGTGATGCTCTGCAGTCCCAAACTCATCACAGACTTCAGACATTGTCTATATAAACAACCCATTCAGACCTTCCTAAGCATGCTGATAGTCACAGAGAATGTGAACATTGGTTGCATTCTGCATTTCCAACCAGGCCATTATCTAGCTCATGACCATAACCTCTATAGTCATGCTATTGGTAGTCACAACAAAAACACTGCTATTTTCTCTAACGACTCTCTCACTATGAACTCATGAACTATGAAAGCCCATGAACTATGCAAATATCAAAGCAATGACCCATTGTGTAAATAACAATGTTGATGTATGTATAAACTGTATTTGCAGCAAGGGACTGAATGCTTATAATGGCATCATGATCATGCAATCTGGACATAACTTGTGATTTGGTGAAAAATCTGTGCTGATCTTGTGAATAAGTCTGGAGAAGACCATCATGGAAGGAGGCATACTGGCGAAGAGAGGAAGAGGAAGACCACGGAGAAGATGGATTCAGGATGTAACTTATGGTTTGAACATGATGGCTGCAGAGGCAGGACATCTGGCCTATGAGAAAGAAAAATTCCTGAGGACTATTGGGGTGGCAATGTTCTGCTCAGGACAAGCTATTTGATGATGAATCTTGTGAAAGAATTCACATTAAATATACTTCTTTATTTCATCAATATCAGGGGCAATATGTGTTGATTGTTTTCAGAAACTTTAGCAATGAAGTACAATATTTGTACACAGCTGCTTTTTTCTCACTATATTTTATTGTTTATTGACAATGTATTCTCTTCTCCCTATCCTTTCAATTTACTAAATAATGCAAAGAACAAATACATATCTATAATATAAAACAAAAACTCTATATTTACCAGTCCCTCCTGTTTTGTCTTCCTGTTGTATGTCAATGCCATGTTTTAAAAAAACCATAATAACATCATCTGCCCCCTTCCCAGCAGCCCACATGAAGGCTGTACGGCCTTCAAGATCAGCTTCGTCTGTACAATTTCGTCTAAGAAACACTGATACTGTGTCCTAATTTTGTGAAAACAGAGACAAGTATTGCATGCATAATAAAATACAATAATCATCCTCACAGGTCTATTTATGGCTGGCTAAGTTGTGATTAAAATCTGAGATCATCAAATAAAGTATTTGGTCAAGTAGTAAGAAACTTATACCACATGCATGATGTTTCAGATAACTCAACAGTAATGAAGAGGTGATATGTAAAATAGTATTTGGCTAGTGTAAGTTATAAATAAGTTGAAGAGATATGACTAGAATGTAGAGTCATACAAAAACAGGAAATAAATATTGATTACCATACTATTTAAGTGTGACTGAATATTTTTTTTGTAAAGTGGCTAAACCTTTACAAACTCATCAGTTAATTAATGTATGGATCAGTCGATGTCTTCTTCTTCTTCAAACGCTCTGCATCGATCACTTGTTAAACTACTCTTTGTGATTTGTATGTGATCTGAACCTAAAAACGATTATATGTTGTGCTAGTTATGTGCCTATAAGTAGACCAGCACATCCGATTTCTGCGACGCTTTTTATCTACAAGGGTAGCTTTCCTAGACCGCTACCTCAGTCACCTCTTATGACATGTCTTGTAGGTCACAGTGTTACTATTATATGCTCCCCTTGTGAGCCCTGGCAACACACGGGCGAGTTTATGTCAATAACTGAAGTACCTAACTGAAAATCAAAAATTAAATTATATAGTGACAATATATATTTTTCTAAATATTCACTATAGCAGACCACAATACTGCATTGCTATTTATAATGTACAGGAAGTGGGAAAAGAAAGAGACAAAAAGGAAATACCAGATAGTTTGACATTATGGATTGAGTCAAAAAAAAGATATCATTGCTTTTTGGGGGGAAGTAAATTTAGAGAGTCATTAACAGAAGACAAAGATGCATGCTTAACATTGAAAATACATTTTCAAATACTAAATTAGGACAACGGTACATACACTGGCTTTTTTTTCACTTTCGCAAAAGAAAGAGAATGTTATAAAAGTAAGTTTATATAAAACTACCTAACTGATTTTGTAGTCTTGCGACATCACTATAATCAGGGCAAATATCATTGCCTGTCTCATCCCTATCTTAAGCACAGAGAGGTCAAATAATCACACTCTAATAGATATGATATTATATCACAAGAGGATATCTCTTACAAAACACATGAAAACAAAGTACTGTAGTTTTACAAATTCAATACACAGCAACATTTCAAACAAAAGGCTTTTATCAAGCAAAGGATACAACAGAAGTAAAGAAATTCACTTCTTACACGGCACACAACATATAGAATCAGACAATAAATTCCTAACGGCCCTAAAATGAAAATCTGTGACTAAAAACGGATAACGAAATAAATGCAAAAAACTAGAAGTGGAAATAAGAAGATAAACAATAAAAATTCAAATAAATTTATAACATATACACATTAACATACACACATATAGAATATGGAGCATGAGAAAAGAAAGCATTAAGTAGCATAGGAATGTAGTGCGTTGAGTTCGTGTTTTACGTGTACAGGCTCAGAAGACAACCAACTGCCGCAGTGTGTGTTATGTTATATTGTTCAACGAGGCAGCAAAACTGTCAAAATTGCAAAGATATCTCCAATGCTAACTCTTAGGCTATTTATTAACGACAATTGTACTACTCCATTACCACTAACATTAAAATAAACTCTTCCATCAAAATATTATCACATCCTCATGTCTCCAGCAATGCCACATAATAGATAGAAATTTGATCCCATCATCACAATGAACATCATCACTAGAAGGCAACATTCTCAACCAAACTTACACTGTAGTTATTCTGAGCAGCATAATGGAGAGCTGTAGCCCCATTGGCATCAGAGCTAGAACTGTCTGCCCCGCTGTCCAATAAAATGGCCACAATCTTAGAATGTCCTACAGGGAAAACAATGCAATCCTATTAACAGGATGAAAACAAAATGAACGTTCTCTATAAGAATGAATAAATCAATGTCACTTTCAGAAAATAGAGCACTCATAATGAGATTTTTGAGTCAAGTAATATTAATCCGTAGGATGCCCAGGCACATGACCCTGCAGTGCTGGAGTAGCTCCTCTTCAGAGAGGTGAAAAGTGAAATTAAGTATCATGCAAATCCCTACCCCCAGAAGGTGTTCAATGGTAACTGAGACCATGAGTGCTGACATGGCACTGACTCTTCACTGAGGAAAAAGACACCTACCGGTCAACATTCTCTCTATCCCCAACCTGCGATGGGCCTAGCAAGCTGGCAGATGGTGATAGTAACTACTACACAAATAAGAATCAAGCAAAATATGCAGAAATGTATCATTTACACCATTCAAGAAGCAAAAATCCAATATAGAAAAAAACAACACTGGGCTACATCCAGAGAGCAGTGTGGCAACAAAGAAAAGAATGTTAGACAGGCAGAAATTAAGATAAATGTTAGACATGCTTAGATTGGGTTTTGGACAGCATCTTTTAAAGAGCACACTAGAAATATACATTGGAGTATATATCTTCTATTTAAAGAATATACACACATTACTAAACTAGCCAAAATAGAAATAACTTCTTCAATGCTCCATACCGACCACTTATTAACCACTCTGTGTGATTTGTATGTGATCTGAACCTAAGAGCGATTGTACGTTGTGCCAGCTATGCGTCTATAAGTAGACCAGCACATCTGATTTCTGTAACGTTTTTTATTTACTAGGATATCTTCCCTAGGCCCCTACATCAGCTGCCTCTTACGACATGCCTTGTAGGTTACAGTGGTACTATTATTTGCTTCCCTTGCAGATCCTGGCACCACATGGGCATAGCAATAACTAAATAAAAACAGCCATAAATTTTGTTCTCAATCAATAAATGAGTTTTATTTGCCACTTAGTTAGTTTGAAAAAATAAACATAGAAAGATTCATCTTGACCCAAGTTGTTTAAGTAAAGCTGATCAGTGCTGAAAAGAATGGCATCTCTACTAGTGACACCTTGGTAGAAGATAAGCAGACCACAGATACAATATACATTGAGACTGTAAATGAGATGCATATATTCTGTTATAGCAAGAAACTCAATGTAATAATGTATAAATAAGAATGATTGAGAACATACCTAATACTGCAGCCCAGTGTAGAGGTGTACGAAATACATTGTCAAGAGCTGAAGTATTACAGTTCTTCATTGTGGTCTGAATAATATAATAGAATAGATATTTATTTATCAATCATTTGTTGATTTTCTAGCTATTAAATCATGATCAGTTTTTAAACGACTTTTTAATAATTACGAACACATAACATCATCATCTGTGTCATGCCGGCTGTCGTAGGCGATCATGGATCTCCACAAATCTTTGTCTTTGGTGTTTGCTATCAACTCAGAAGTTGATGCTCTACCGTGCCATGAAGTCAGGCTATCCAAAATTTTCCATCTCTGTCTCATCTACCCTAAACTTTACCGGTTGTCACATTGTGTTCTAAATCTCCCCTCCTCATCCGAAAAATGATGACTGCCTCTTTCTTATATTGATGACAAGCTTTCTCTGTGTCTTGATCTCATTCAACACCTCAACATTAGTCATTTTAGCAGTCCATGGGATTCTCATCATTCTTCTGCAAAACCACATCTACCTCACAAAACCTCAATTATTTTTTGAACTACAGACAATATAACAGTAATAGACTAAGATGGTCTGCATGAGAAATATTATTTTAAAATAAAGCATAATTGCTTAGTTAATTAACAGAACCGACAGCACTGCACTTCAGACAGATCTATAGATGCTTGGTTTTGGTAACTGGTTACTGAACTGATGTCACAGCAATCTGAGAAGACCCATAGGTGTTCAGTCTATTTCAGTATGTGACAAAGTGTATGCAAACTTATAGTTTCTGTAGCTCTCAGTTTATAAACACATATGTTCTGTTAAGGGCACGAGAATCAAGCGTGGCAAGTTATGGATGGCCCAGGCTGAGAGAACAATTGGCCAGGTGACTACGGTTGCGACCCTACCAAAAGGGGAAGAATGGATCCCAACAGATGGTAGCATGACCAACTATCTCAACGTTATCATTACTCTTGGAAGAGAATGTAGAGATTGGGGCAATATGAAAGCTGATCTCGCAGTTAAGCAGCTGACAGAAGATAATGCAAGGGATGATGATATTGTTATATATACCGATGGGTCGGTTCAACGTGGTGAGAAGTCCCGGCTGGGGTTTCTTGGCTAATGCGCATGGTAGGGTTGTTGCAGAGCGAAGTGGGGCATACAGGACAACTACTTCTAGTATGAGCATGGAGGTTGAGGCCGTTACTGCTGCCCTCCATTGGATCTCTGGGACTTCATTTACTGGGGCAGTTGTTGTATCTGACTCTCAGTCGATGCTTCACAAGATCCAGAAGGGCAGGTTTCGGTATTAGTGAATGTCGTCTATAGAAGTTTCTAACCACCAGCGGCTTACGTGGATATACTGTCCTGGGCATGCGGGTGTTTACGGTAATGAGAGAGCAGCCAGGTTTGCATCAACAGCATCGATTGTTGGGGAGTTGAAGATGGATAAGGGGATATTCTTTGGTCTCTTCGCGACTGTCTGTTGGATGAGGACACTAAAATCGATGTTGAATCAATCAAGCGATTTAGGCAGTTTGGAGTTACCCATTGTTCAAGTCAAACTGGATGTCTGAGAGGCAGAGTGAGAGGTGTGTTTAGTCAGCGAGCCACAGGAACCATCAGTATGCATACTCTTCAATATCTGTTGGGGGAGACTGAGCACCTATGGGTCTGCCCGAGTGCAATGACGTCAGCTTAGTAACCAATAACCAGTCTTTGAAGGTGTCCCTGATAACATATGTTCTGTCTTTGAAGGTGTCCCTGGTAACTTATGTTCTGTCTTTGAAGGTGTCCCTGGTAACTTATGTTCTGTCTTTGAAGGTGTCCCTGGTAACTTATGTTCTGTCTTTGAAGGTGTCCGTGATAACTTATGTTCTGTCTTTGAAAGTGTCCCTGGTAACTTATGTTCTGTCTTTGAAGGTTCGATAACTATGTTCTGTTGAAGGCTGTAGTGATAATTATGTTCTGTCTTTAGGTGTCCCTGGTAACCATTTCTGTCTTTGAAGGTGTCCTTAATATTTTTGTCTTTGAAGGTGTCCTGATAACATATGGTTCTGCTGAAGTGTCCATGGTAACTATGTTCTGTCTTTGAAGGTGTCCGTGATAACTTATGTTCTGTCTTTGAAGGTGTCCCTGGTAACTTATGTTCTGTCTTTGAAGGTGTCCCTGGTAACTTATGTTCTGTCTTTGAAGGTGTCAGTGATAACTTATGTTCTGTCTTTGAAAGTGTCCCTGGTAACTTATGTTCTGTCTTTGAAGGTGTCCCTGGTAACTTATGTTCTGTCTTTGAAGGTGTCAGTGATAACTTATGTTCTGTCTTTGAAGGTGTCCCTGGTAACTTATGTTCTGTCTTTGAAGGTGTCAGTGATAACTTATGTTCTGTCTTTGAAAGTGTCCCTGGTAACTTATGTTCTGTCTTTGAAGGTGTCCCTGGTAACTTATGTTCTGTCTTTGAAGGTGTCCCTGGTAACTTATGTTCTGTCTTTGAAGGTGTCCCTGGTAACTTATGTCACATGTAATGTCAACTTCGTACAGTCACAAGATCACATGTTGATAGTCAGGTTCTTCTTCTTTTGTCGTCATACTGCTACCGGGTTGTTGCCCAGTGCCGTGTTATTAATACAAAAAAGATAGTCAGGTTATCAATACAAAAAAAGATATCACGGAAAGACTTTAGTATGTCACTTCTGTCCATATCAAATATGCACACTATAGGTACTTTTGAAACCAACATATCTAGTATGCCAATTACCATGAATTCTTACTTGTCCCAGACAAGAAAGGAAATCACATATCAGTGAATGGAAGATTTGAGAGACAGCAAGGCTGAGAAATCTCTTGGTGACCTACTGTTGGAGGAGGACACTAAAATAGACTTTGAATCAATAGAATGATTTAGGGGGTTTGGAATTGCACATTGTACAAGTAGAGCTAGTTGCTTAAGGGGCAGAGAGAGAAGTGTATTTAACCAGTGAGCAACAGGAACCACCAGTATGCATACCCTGCGAAATCTGTTGGAGGAGACTGAGCACATATGGGTCTGCCTGGAATGCTGGGACATCAGTTCATTAATCAATAACACTGATGACCCTCGCTGCTGCTATGGAGTTTGTGCACTGTCACTGAGATCTTCCTGTGTAAGAAAGAGATCGGGGCACACATGGTCACACATCAATCAAACTTTGTCGTTACTGCCTCTAGTGCGACTTTTTAGGGTGGTGTAGGACAGGGGGGATGAGAGCATGAGGAATTTAATGGTTGCATCTCACTACTGCAGTCACCGTACAGCTGTACAGGTTAGGATTTTTCTTTCATGTCCATGACAGAAAAAATTCTTGGCCATACCGTGGATTGAACACAGGTCTACCGCATGGGAGCCGTGCTCTAATCTATTCGGCCAGACACCCCTCCAAACTTTGTTAAACAATGAAAAGAAATATAAGATCAGATACCTACAATACTACATTAATTACAAGGCCCATCCACAAACCGCACCTCCATCACATGATAGAGTATTCCTGGTACTGAGAAAAATAACAGTGAGACCCAACCACAAAGTGAAACCACCTACCAACATCTGGACTCACATATATGTATATATATACAAATGGATCAGCAACTAATAGATAATAATAATGATAGAAAATAATTGAGGTGGAATCTTTCTGATTCTATAAGTAAATGCACACAGTGTCATAGATTGTCAGTAGTGACGCAAGGAAGCTAAACCCCTTTCACAGTCTGCCTCAGTAAAATAATGAACATCAAATGGCAGGATATGATCTCAGACACAGAGGTCCTAAAAAGAGCCGCTATCCCCAGCATCTATACAATCTTGATGCAGTCTCAGACACGATGGGCAGGACATGTGGCACGAATGCCGGATTGCAGAATACCTAAACGACTCTTTTATGGTGAGCTGCATAGCAGTAAACGCTCTCAGGGTGGTCAGAAAAAAGAATTCAAAGACACACTCAAGAACTCAATGAAATCCTTTGGCATAGATGTCGACAACTGGGAGAATGTTGCTCAAGACAGAACAGCCTGGCGCACACTTCTTCGACCTGCAGGGCAGGTAGAGCAGCACGGATGGAACAAAAACATCAAAATAGAAAGGCAGTAAAACTACCTACAAGTGCAAGTATACCTTGCCCACACTGTACAAGAACATTTCAAGCCCACATCATGCTCAATAGTCATCTACACACACACAGACAAACATAACGCAACTACATTTCCTTGGATGAAAATTGTGTGGTCATCATCACCCATGCTGGACAAGCATCATCATCAGTGACATGTAAATTCTCTATGCGTCTGCCTGGAGTGTTACGATGTTGATTCAATAACCAATAACCACTCTTGGATGGGAAAAGAAGGCATAGATAATATTCTGCTACAAATGACAAGAAACAAAATTACTATTTGACCATGATCCACAGCAAGGATACAGAAAACTCATCTGAAATTTTAACTGACATAACATACACAAGAAAGTACACCTTACCAAAACCCTGACTATGCACTCATTGCCATCAGCAACTGCCAAATGTAGAGCAGTTCGACCTTCATAATCCTGCCAGTTAATTACACTTGGAGTCGTCTCCTAGAAGTTAAAGAAAATACATATCTTTACACATATTTATTACACATATGCATGGGGGTCATAAGAGCAATCAAAATATATGAAAACTGATCAAGACAGCTGAATCATATTTCAGAGTGATTCCTCTACATGATTCTTCTGGTAAAAGTCCAGAAATCGATGACAGAAGAGAAGCTGTGCATGTGGCCAAGATAATCGTGCCAGCAATATCACCAAAAAATAACTTTAGGGGAATGTCCTGCCACCCAGAGTCAAGCAATTGTTACTAGTCGACCTCTCTTGCCTCAATATGTAGAATAGTTGTCTTGGAAGATTATGGATAGAAAGACCTAAAACAACACAAGCCTTTTGAGTGCTTTACTTCTAACATAACAGCACACGCAAGGATATTGTGAGGAACATAATGCAAGTCTGACTCACAAAAGTAGAGGAAAGAATGAGCATCACCACCATTGTGGTTGGAGAACGTCTGGATAGATAGATGACAAATTGTTGCAAAATTGAAGATTGCAAGAAAGATAGGAAATGCCCAATCTGACCTCATATTCTTATTTAAACAGGAATAGAAAAGTTGGCCAGTTCAAACCAATTGCAAATTAAGGTAAGGTTGTTAAATGGGAGAAATTCTGTGGGAAGGTGGCAGAGGAGAAGTCACTGAAGATGTTCTTGCAATTGCATAAAGTCATGAACTGTTTAGCCAAAATGTATCTGGCAAAAAACTGAAGAAAATTAAGGAAAGGCTTTTCATGCATACTACCTCAGACAAATCAACCTGAAGAATATGGGGGAAATTGAACATCTGATGCTTCTTCTCTATCAGGGACTAGTGCTGAGCGTGGTGGACTATGGTCTTCTGACAGTGCGCAGAACATCGCTGGATAAGTTAGACAGGGTCCAAAATGAAGCGATGAAGCTTATACTTGGTTACACATGTGACACTTCATGTGTGGCAATGCGCTATTTCCTTGGATTGCCAACGATGGTGATTAGACACACAAAATCGCACAAGTAAAAGCTTATCTGAGAGTTTCTGCTGACACAAATCATCCTCTGTACAAATCCATAAATGAAAACAAAGGCAGACGATTGAAGAGAGGCCGATCCTGGATGGCCGATGCAGAGATTGTTATTAAACAGGTCTGTACTCTAGATGAGCTGAGACATGGTGAAGAATGGAAGTCTATATCAGAGGATATGACTGTTTACACCAGGATTGTCAGTACACTTGGGAGACGCTGTAGAGAATGGGCCCCGGCGTCATCAATGAGGAGATTCTTGCACTCGTGGATCAGCACTCCCATCCAGGTGATATCATTATCTACACTGATGGCTCTGTCAGACGCGGAACCAGATCATCGTGGGCTTATTCAGCACAGCGAAACGGTCGCACACTTCATGAGGACTGCGGCGCTTTCGAGACAACGACACAGAGCATGATTATGGAGATCACTGCTGCCTCCAGGGCTCTGTCATGGGTGGCTGAGCAACAGGTAACAGGTATACGATTATCATATCAGATGAATATGCTTCAAATGATTGAACATGGAAGTATGTGTGTGGAATGGGTGGACAGCATTTGCAGATCACATCTCAAGAAAATGACTTGGCTGTACACACCTGGACATGCTGGAGTGCAGGGTAACGAGTGTGCTGACTTTCTTGCAAACAATGCCCCGACTCAAACGGGCAGATGTATGAACAGAGCCGATATCATCAATGCGGTACGCTCTCAATTATGTGACATGGGCAAGTCTCAGACACTAGAACGAGTTCGAGAATTAGGCGTTAAGTTTGGACATGCCAGACAGTGTCGTCTTCATGGTAGAGAGAGAAGATATAGTAATCAACTTCTCATGGGTACGGTGAGCAAATGGACTTTGGGATGGCTGATGCAGCGGAGGACAGAGCATGCATGGGAATGCCCAATGTGCCATGACGTTGATCGCATAACATAACATCTCAAAACACGTAATCACAAAGTGCTGTAGTTTTACAAATTACAAAAACAATGACAAAATACAGCAATGTTTCACCAACAAGGCCTTTATCAAGCAAACGAACAACAGGAGTGACAAATTTTAAAAAAATAAATGGACGACCAAATACAAACGTTTCTAATGAAAATCTGGAATAAAACGAATAACGAAATAAATGTAACACAAAAACACACATAAAAACTAGAAATAGAACGGAAGAGAAACAATGAAAAATCTAGTAAATATATAACTTGAATACATGCAACATATACCCATATAGATTACAAGGCATGGGAAGAGAAAATACTAAGAAGCATAGGAATGTAACACGTTGAACCCACGTGGTCGCAAGGTACCATACAAAGAAATCAACCGATTCTCCAGAGCAAATCGACTGCGATCATCCGAGGAACACGATCGGATGGCTGTGATCTGGACATCGTCAGCTCCTAAATGGCCAGTATCATTGAAATGGGTGGCTACAGGGGTCACAGAGCATTTGCGTATGTCGCGCAAGTGTTGGGCGAATCGGTCACTGAGCCTCTTGCCTGTCTCGCCAATATAAGCCTTGTTACACCGCTTACAGATAATGGCATAGATAAGATTACGGGACTCGATGTGAAACCATAGTCAATAAGAAACGTGGCTAAATGAAAAGATACAGTACGCGTCTGTATCACATTAGCACACGTGTTGCAATGCCGACGGCCACACTGGACAGTGCCAAAATGAGTCTGGATATTGGACTTAAGGCGACTGTGTACCAACATATCCTTAAGACTTCTGTCCCGTCTGTAAGCCACCAAAGGATAGTTGGGGAAGACAGAACAGGTCTTAGGATCTGACTTAAGGATAGACAGATGACGGAATAAAACATTTTCACCAGTGAACTATGGGGTGGAAAGTTAAGATAAGTTTTACTCTATCAGAGTTAGTAGTCCTATGCTGGCTGGTGAGGGCCTGCTGGCAAGTGATTTTCTGAACTCGATTCATAGCCGAGACAAGCACCCTCTCCGGGAATAGGCGCCTGCGAAAGAAATCAAGCATCTCGCGAGCTCTCAAGAAAATCATCGTCCTCGCTACAAATGCGACGAAGGCGTAAGAGCTGCAAGAATGACAAAGAGTCATGACAAGCCCGGGGATGGGAAGAAGTATAAAGGAGAAACTATGTGCATCAGTAGGCTTGTAATATACTGATGTAGTGATAGTGGATAGGCGTATGGTGATAGTAATGTCAAGAAAGTTGACACAAGTAGTGGAGATGTGAGAAGTAAAACGAATAGAAGGGTTGAAAACATTAATGAAGCGTGACAAATCGGCTTCAGGCATATCAGTAATGCCAATACAGTCATCAATGTATCTGTGATAGACAGACGGAAGGGGCCATCATATGTAGTCCATACTAGGTGTTCAAGATAACCCATGAATAGACAAGCATAACTAGGTCACATTTTAGTACCCATGGCAACCCCACTGATCTGCTCAAAGAATTGGTCATTAAACTGAAAGGAGTTAAGAGTGAGAATTAGTTCCGCAAGACGAAGGAGAGCAGAAGTTGACACAATTGAATTAGTTCTCAATTGAATTAGTTGAGAAAGAACTGGAGAGTTTTAAGGCCGTCAGGATGAGGTATAGAAGTGTACAATGAGCACACATCAAGGAGGAAGAGACGGTAGGTTCTTTTGGGTAGCAACTCAATGGAAGAAAAGACAGACAAAGCGTGGTTAGTATCTTTCAAAAATGACGGGAGTGTGGTGACTATGGGATTAAAGATACTATCAAGTAACATCTCAGAAATTTGCAGGGACAAAATAATTGATGACAACACAAATGAATGGGGTGAGAGTCTTTCCGAACAGAGGAGTTTCAGGGCTGTGAATCCCACTCGCTGATCAGATTGAGAGATGGGTGTCAATATTGGTGCAGCCCGAAAAAACGACATACTAAATATGCAGAGATTGATTAATCAACATCGAACTGGCGTGTTGGTTCACGCTGCTGGATTTGCTGAGATGGAGATCAGAGCACCTATGGACATGTCTGGAGTGCTATGATGATAGTCCTCATATAACTGATAACTGAATGAGGTGGTCATAAGAATATTTGTAAAAGAACAATAAAATAGACCAAAGAAGTTGAAACCCCATGGACAGAATTGAAGATGATGGTCCAGAATAGAAATCAGCGGACAACCGGAACAAGAGGGTTTAGTAGAAGCAGTAATCTTTTGCTGTGAGTTAATATGTAAAAGGTGTCGATATTGGTGCAGCCCGAAAAGAACGACATACCAAATATGCAAAGAGATTGATTAATCAACATCAAACTGGCGTGTTGAGCAGCTGGACGCTGCTGGATTTGTTGAGGTGGAGATCGGAGCACCTATGGACGTGTCCGGAGAGCTATGATGATAGTCCTCATGTAACTGGTTACTGATGTAGAGGTTTCTTTGCTGATTGGTTTAATGTTCAACTGATGAATTAATTGGTTTTAGTTGATTTAGTATCTCTAAAGTTTTCTCATATTTTTCTATTCTGTCAACCATTGTCTGTTTTTTTCCTTCAATTTTGACTAGTATCATCAATACATATAAGAATCTTTGGAGTATGCTCATCTTGTAATATTCTGGACATATCATGTTTTAACTCAAAGAACAGATTTGAACTTACAAGAATCAATTTGACACAACTAACAGCATCTCTGTCCCGACTACTGGCAGCCCAATGCAGGGGAGTTTTGCCTTCAGTATCTGGTATTCCAATGTTGGAATCCTAGAGAAAATAAATAAAAACATGAAAAATGGGCCCATTTTAAAATAGTTTTTGATTTACTATAATTCAATACACATTGTCAGTTACATGGCTAGTTCTGTCAGGGTGGCTGATCGTGGCAACTAGTGTTTCTTCAACAGGAAAACAAAAACTGTGAAAACTTCTATTTTCTTGGGGAGATGCAAATGGTATATGTCCCATATGGTGAGGAGGTGGATTTAACAAATAATGGGACAAAATTATGTGTCCTGAATTAAAGACTCCTTGCGGTCCTAAACAAATACACCACATGCAAACGAATCTATGTCCCAAATGATTATGGTAGTGACCCCTTAAGTGGAACATTCTTCCAGAGGAAATAGCTCTATGCTTGGGGAAACAAAGTACATATGCTCAAATGGTTAATAACACAAAAAGAAATCTAGGAGTTATACTAAAGCAAGTCCAACACAAACAGTGTTTATTACCTTCATTACCCCATGTGTTCTGAAGAAGCAAGACTTCAATCTTACCGCAACCTGAGGTATTTCATTGCCTGAGACCTCTCCACCACCTCCAATCATAAAATCACAGTTGGTATTGGAGTATTGACAGTACAGTTGTTCAAAGAGAGCCATGTCAGTGAGAACCATGTCAACGCCGCATTTTTCTAGTCGATCAATGCTCCTGCTTTTCTGCACACCTACTATCAATTCTTGTCCTGGCAATACACCAAAACACTGTATGCATAGGCATTGTTCTCCCCTACATGTGATCTGCTTGCCTTTAATTCTAACAGTGTAGGCGCTGAACAGCGCCAGAGATAATGGTGAACCTTGTGGTAAACCAAAATATATTGTTGCTGTTGCCGAAGTCCAGCTGCTAAATTTAAACTCTGCCTTTTGTTGGAAGAGTGTCACAGAGGTCCAATTGTTGAGAAAGATGCTACTGTTCAGTTACTCACAAAATAGATGAGACTGCAGTAAAACTATTTGATTGGCAAAACACGTAATCACAAAGCACTGTTGTTTTACAAATTACAAAAACAATGACAAAATACAGCAATGTTTCACCAACAAGGCCTTTATCAAGCAAACGAACAACAGGAGTGACAAATTTAAAAAACAAATGGACGACCAAAAAAAAACGTTTCTAATGAAAATCTGGAAATAAAAACGAAAAACTGGAAATAAAAACGAATAACGAAATAAATGTAACACAAAAGCACACACATAAAAACTAGAAATAGAACAGGAAGAGAAACAATGACAAATCTAGTAAATATATAACTTGAATACATGGCATATAATATAATATAGAATATACCCATATAGATTACAAGGCATGGAAGAGAAAGTACTAAGAAGCATAGGAATGTAATACGCTGAGCCCACGTGGTCGCAAGGTACCACACAAAGAAATCAACCGCGTCTCCAGAGCAAATCGACCGCGATCATCCTAGGAACACGATCGGATGGCTGTGACTTGGACATCGTGAGCTCCTAAATGGCCAGTATCACTGAAATGGGTGGCCACAGAGCATCGGCGCACGTCGCGCAAGTGCTGGGCGAATCGGTCACTGAGCCCCCTGCCCGTCCCGCCGACACAAGCCTTGTTACACCGCTTACAGATAATGGCATAGATAAGATTATGGGACTCGCATGTGAAACCATCGTCAATAAGAAACGTGGCCAAAGGAAAACATACAGTACGCATCTGAATCACATAAGCACACGTGTTACAACGCCGACTGCCACACTGAACAGTGCCAAAATGAGTCTGGACACTGGACCCAAGGCGACTGTACCAACATATCCCCAAGACCTCTGTCCCGTCTGTAAGCCACCAAAGGACAGCTGGGGAAGACAGAACGGGTCTCAGGATCTGACCCAAGGATAGACAAATAACGGAACAGAACATTTTTCACCAGTGAACCACGGGGGTGGAAAGTTAAAATAAGTTCTACTCTGTCAGAGCTAGTGGTCCCATGCTGGCTGGCGAGGGCGCCCACCGGCGAGTGACCCTCCGAACTCGATGCATAGCCCAGACAAGCACCCTCTCCGGGCACAGGCGCCCGTGAAAGAAATCGAGCATCTCACAAGCTCTCTCAAGAAAATTAACTGAATCATTCAAAATGTAAAGTACTTTATTGTACGCGTCCTCAAAGAGGTCGATTGCAGAAGCATGTCTCAATGCATGAAATGAAAACCTTCAAAGACATAATGGGCAAATATTGCTGTGTTGCCCCATGCCTCTCTATTTAGACAGTATCCTCCAAGGGTAGGTGGAAGGAGAGATAACCTCTCTAGTTAGCAGGAAACTTCCTTGGTTATTTTCTCCAACAATTTGCCTATTGTATTTTGCATTGTGATTACATGTCCCTGAATTATTTTGTAGTTCTTCCCAGACTTTGGCAGAGGTACCAGGTAGCTAAGCAACTATTCTTCCTTGATTATTACACTATCAATGTCCTAAGTTGTAGATATCAGTCAGTTTTTTCCTCAGTCTACACAGGAAATAGATAATTAAAATGGCAGATAGTGACTACTGAAATATATTAGTAACATTACTGAACCTGTTTTATCAACATTTTCACATACTCCAGATTTCCATATGATGCAGCCCAATGTAAAGCAGTTCTCTGAAACAAAATTAGTGGTTTCTAAAATTGAAATGTCACTGAATTTAAAGAAATAGAAAACAAATGATAATTTACCAGACAAAATATTTATAAACATAATAAACTAAGTTTGGAGATTTACAATATATGTAATAAGAATTTCAGAAACACCCCAATGTATAATGTATAGTGATATACTGTGTCAGTTTTATATACGATCATCCACCCTACTTCCAGTATGCAGATGAAGGTTGAGGCTGTTACTGCTGCACTTCAGTGGATATATCTGAAACTGTTTACTGGAGCTGTTGCTGTATCTGACTCTTAGTCAATGTTTCAGGAGATACAGAAAGGAAGGTTGTGGTATGTGTTGATGTCATCTATAGAGGTTTCCAAACTCCAGAAGCTCATGTGGATCTACTATCCTGGGCATGTGGGTGTTCGTAGTAATAAGAGAGTATACAGGCTTGCATCTATTGTATTGATAGTTGGGGAGTTTTGATATTGAATCTATCCAGTTATTTGAGGTGCTTTGACATGTTGTACAACTAGAGCTGGTTGCTTGAGGGGCAGAGAGCAAAGTGTGTTTAACCAGCGAGACACAGGAACCATCAGTGTGCATATCCTTCAAAATCTGTTGGGGGAGACTTGGCACCCATGGGTCTGCCTGGAGTGCTATGACATCAGTTCAATAACCAATAAATATGCTCATGAACAAAATATGACTGATGTTGTTGAGAACTAGAGCTGTGGAGTTGGTTTAGTTGTTAGTTTCTGTCACCATCATATTAACTAGTTTCTGAAGATCTATTCTCTTTTTTTGGCTACAAAAGTAATGTCATCATCATATTTCAAGTTATTTAAGTTACACTAATATAGGATATCTTATTGCTACATGTTATACTAATACAACAATATTTAAGTATTTGACCCACAATAACAATTTCATTTTTTTCTTTGATAATTTGTGTGATGATAGTGTTATCTAACATCAAACCAATCCATAATTTACCTTGTTTTTATCTTGGTCATCAATTTCCCCTGGTGTCAGCTGCCGTAACAACAGGGCCATGCACTTTGGAAGCTTATGCCTTGTACAAAGGTGTAGAGCAGTCTGTCCTTCGTTATCTTTCTCTCTGCAGTCAGCACCCCTAGATAACAGTACCTTTATAAGATTCAGATTTCCCTGCATTCAAATAAAGAATGTATAAAAATATAAGACATTTGTGATTATAGTATAGCTGCATTCAGTCTCAGTATCAGCAACTTTAGAAAACAAAAAAACACAACAGTATGTCACTTAAGGACAGACCGCACCCCTACATTTAATGATTTTTCTTTAAAAAATTAAATTTGAGTGTTTTTTATATTTTATATACAAAAATTTATTAATAAAATATTTTTATATTTTTTATACATCCAATTTTGAACAAGAATCTATCTTTAGTTTGCAAAAAAAATGTAGTTTTGTATTTTAATTACATTTTTTTAACTAGGCATGTATATGTTTTTTTAGCTAATTATATAGGAAAAATCTGAACTTTGCTTCAACAGATAGTAGCAAAGTGTTTATAGTAATATGGTAGTGCAGATAGATTAACTAATAGCACCATTAAACTCATGCAGCGTCATTATGATGCAGCTTGTATGAAAAATTCTGGGAAACTAGAGCACATTGGATAAATAGTATTTGAGCCATATTTAAACATCACAAAGAAAACCATGAGAACTGCAATAGGCTGAGTAGCTTGTGCCCTAAAGATAAAGTTTTAGTTGATTGAGAACAAACTGCCTAATTTTATTTTTGGCAACATAATGCAAGTATTTGTCAAGCTATCTTGCGACTCCATTGACAAAATACATTCATCGTGGTTCTCACAATGCTAATGAATCTTTCCATAATTGTATATGAACTTTGTGTCCTAAGATCTCATTTACTTTGAGGAGGTTAAAATTAACTGTCAATGTCAATATTGTAGTTAATAATGTGAAATTGTGCCGATATGAAACTTTTGTTTTAATTTAACTTTTCCTTCGAAAAACATTATTTTCAGCATTTTGCAGTCACCTATAAAAACCACATATCTTCCTTGTTAATACAGAATTTAGGCACAAAAGGATAGAAAGATGTAAAACAACTAGAGTTAGCATCTAAAGTATGGGCTGAGGCACATTTGTATGCTCCTGTGGGATTTTAAAGTAAATTAACTTTGTCAATAATTGAAAATATGTTAGTTTTTTGGCTTTTTCTCAAAATTATTATTTTCCATAAATGTATGTCACTAAATACACTTTTTTCAAAAACTATTCAAAGTATTGCTGTACAAATTTGCACATGTCTTTCTTACGCACATTTGACCATCCCCTACCACTTTAAAAAGAATTCATTGAGCAGTTTTTGTGTCTCATGCAAAAGAATATCTCCTATCCCATATTTTTGGGGTAAAAAATCTGGATTTGCATTAAGAAATTCAGAAAAAACTCATTTTATTATACTTTACAAATCTTTTCCTACCAGTTCAAGATATTCTAATGTACAATAACATCTGAAAGTTCTATAGTGCTAACCTGAATAGAACATAAATCATCCTGTATTTTGCAAGGTAATGTTTAGAACATTTTTCCCTTTAAAAAATCTCTATATTAACTCTTAACCGTTCGTGGGTTTTTAAGTTTTTATTTTTATTTTTGGAGGCTTGCTCTATTACTAGAAGCCATATATACTCCATGAATTGAAAATAGGCATGTTATATATGGTTGGAAAGCTAATTGAATGTACTATCCAGATATGTGATTTTAATATCAGTGTCATGTAATATCAGTGACCTAATTTTGGTGATGCTAAAAATAGATTTTAAAACAAATTTTAAATAATTATACAGTCACAAAGAAGGAAAAAAATAAGTATGAAATATATCATGAAAACTATTAATATACTCTCTTAGTACCTTCATATTTACACAATATATCCAAACATGAATTGTTTGGACAATAAATAAAGCAGTAATTAGAAATTTGTAACTTCTAAATATTTCCATATTTTGAAGACACCAATTAATAAATAATAAATAAATAAGAGAAAATTATGCAGAACTGGTCTAGTAAGCAGCCCATAAAGAACTAACACTTATAGTCTTGATTTGGACAGTAATCTGAGTCACTAGATGCCATTTTTAAGCAAATGTGTGATTTTTGACAAGAGCAAGTGAAAACTTGTCTGCAGAGATTATCCAAAATGGCGGCCGTTCGGAAATGTCGGTGTAATAAAAGCATGTTCTTACCACCGAAGTCGGAGAAGGTTCGCCTGAATGGCTAGGGACACCTTACACACGATTAGTCATCTTTCACGTAGAAATCAGTCAGATACGCCATTAAAGGCTCCCTGACTACGCATGAATTCATAGCGGGCGGAGGCAGAAGAAGAAAAAAGCATGCTTTATTCAACGAGATTAGACATCTTAAAAATAAAAAATATTTTTTTAAACAATTTATTATGGTAATATCATATGTTTTACATTATGAAACATAAATTATATGCTTTTAAATGCATAAATAACACACACATACGGCTCGCACCGGAGTTATGTAGCCATCTCATTTATAAATGAGATTTTCTTAGTACCCGAACGTTAGAGGGTTAAATTTTTTTTCATAGAATATACATGTTTAATTTTTTTACATTTTTTCCCCGAGTTTTAACATCAAGTCTATCATTTTGAATCATAAACGCAACCTCATTGCTCAATATTTCTGTTTAGGGGTGACGTCTGTCCTTAAGTCTCTGTCAATGATCATATTTTGTTCTCAAGAACTTCTGGTTCAAAATGGCGAATGTCACTGTAATGTTTTGGACGATACTAAAATTTTATGTAATGGGATGGTTAATCTCATCCCTTTCTTGCAGAGAGTTATGTCAAAAGAATAGGACGTTCATTCATTGAAGATCTTCGCTGATGCTACAGAGATTGTGCCTCTGTGCTTGAGTTTTACTTAGTGTTTGTCCCTAGCGTGCGGTGACGGTTTATTTTGTTTACTTGGTTACAACATGGCAGACCACAGCTGGTGCAACTTTAAGAATAAACATAAGAACAAAAGAGGTCACAGACAAAGACAAGGTAAGCGAACAGATGCAAGACAAACATGTTTCAAATATGCCAATTTGGGCATAAATAATATTCACATTCTGTACTGGAACTGCGTAAGTGTTAGTCTTTTCACCAGTTTTTTAAACATGTAATTAACAATTTCAAACAATAATTATGTGTAACTGACATTAATCATTTGTCCATATTCATTATTGGATAATGGGGGTCATGATATATGTGCTACTGACCTTATGAGCAGCCCAGTGTAGGGCAGTCCTCCCTCCTCTGTCTTTCAGATTGACATGTGCACCAGCTTTGATCAAAATCTCTGCACATTCTAACCTGTCTGCCAACACACAGTATATGAGAGGGCTCCTACCAAACTGATCACCGATATCCAGTTCCGCAGTGGACACTTCACAAAATTAGAGAATGTAACATGATGATACTTTTTTGTTAAGAAACCAGAAAACTACAAGTACAGTTGAATTAAGATGTTAGCAAATATAAACTACACAACTACAAGTACAGTTGAGTTAAGATGTTAGGAAATATAAACTACACAATTACAAGTACAGTTGAATTAAGATGTTAGCAAATATAAACTACACAACTACAAGTACAGTTGAGTTAAGATGTTAGCAAATATAAACTACACAACTACAAGTCATTGAGTTAAGATGTTAGCAACTCACAATAAGATGTGAGCAAGATGTTAGCAAATATAAACTACACAACTACAAGTACAGTTGAGTTAAGATGTTAGCAAATATAAACCACACAACTACAGGTACAGTTGAGTTAAGATGTTAGCAAATATAAACTACACAACTACAGGTACAGTTGAGCTAAGATGCTAGCAAATATAAACTACACAATTACAAGTACTGCTGAGCTAAGATGTTAGCAAATATAAACCACACAATTACAAGTACAGTTGAGTTAAGATGTTAGCAAATATAAACCACACAACTACAAGTACAGTTGAGCTAAGATGCTAGCAAATATTTTCATGTACCCTAATACTTTTTTCCTCCAATCCTGTTTTGCCTCACTGCGTCAGGACAAGAACAGATTTTAAACGGGCCTTTTGTGCGCTTTGTGGATAGTGTCTTTCATCGCATCTGTTATCTCTGAGGTCCATCTTTTGCATGACCTGCCTTTTGCTTTATACCCATTGTATCAGAGCAGCATTACTCTGAGGTGCACTGTCTGTTGGTAATCTGTTTATGTCGCCAAACCATTGAATTTGTTGTTTCTTGATGAAGTTTAGTACTGATGTTGTACCCACTTTTATCCTGATGTCTTCATTTCTCAACCGGTTTCTTCTTGTTATCCCCAGCATTCTGCGTAGTCACTTCATCTCTGTCATGACTAGTTTTCTTCTGTCATTTGATGTCAGAGTTCAGGTTTGGCACTGGTAGCATAATATGGGGAGAAAGATCGTGTTGAACATTGCTCTTTTAGTGTTCATGGTGACGTGTTTGCATTTTAAAATTGGCGCCATTTGTCCTATCATTTTATTTTCTTTGTTGCATCTGTGTTGAATTTCATTAGTTATTCCTATTACTAGTTATACCTTAATACTATGTTTAGTGAAGTTCACTTTTCTTTTTTTTTTTTGTACTTAGAGAATTTTTATCAAACTCTTGATCAACCCACAATATACAAATGGATAGTCTTGGGAAAATTAAAAATGAATGACGCTTTTTTTTCACATAAAGAATGAGGCACTATTTTTATCACAGAAAATAGTAAATTGTTATGATTAAAGTTTGCAAGTGTTTTATATTTACTCATCTATGCCTTAAGTATAAAGACCAGAGTAATGAGAAAGATTATACCTGCCAATAGACGTATCAGTGACTGCTTGTCTCCATTGACAGCCGCGCATGAACCTGGGTTACACCATTTAACATGCGACCGCCTGAATTTGAAGGAGTGTGACCCTTGGCGTCTCAACCTTCAATAATATAAGTTTCCTATATCGGACAAGTCTTATGAAATCAACATCTTTTAAACATTTATTAGTAATGTTTGTTTGACGGTGTAAGGGGAATATCTCTGTAACAATGATAGTATATTATATTTTATAGTCATTTGTATCTTTTGAAGAGTAATTAAGGACACATACTAGCAACAAATAGCAAAATTGGTAAATGCTTGTGTTCATCTTTTTCTATGATCTCTGATCATAGGCTCAATTTACTGTTAGTTAGTTAGTCTTTCCTCTTGGGCCTGTGGGCGGCGCATGGGAGGTCATAGCTCTCCATGTCTCGCGGTTCGTTGCTATCTGTTTGAGGTCTTTAATGTTTACTAGGCCCATCGCTGAGCCTTCTCTGGTGATGGTTCTACGCAGAGTCTCTCTTGGTCTTCCTCGTTTTCTTTTCTCTGGTGCCCATATGAGGGATTGGTAAGGAGTCTTCTCTCATCCATTCTAAGTGTGTGGCCGATGTAGTTCCAGTGGCGCTTTCTTATAAAATTTGATACATTTTCTTGCTTGGTCTCTTGTCTTATTTGTGTATTAGGTCTGAAATCTGACCAATTGAGGTTCAGTATTCTTCTAAGACATTTATTCTCAAAGTTATCTAATTTTCTTTCTAGAGTTTTTGTTGCTTTCCAACTCTCGCATCCATAAGTTAATACTGGAATCACACAAGAGTTAAAGATCTTTAATTTTAAGTGCTTGCTGAGTGAATTGGTCTTCCATATATTTGACAATTTGTTAAAAGCACTTGATGCCAATGCGATTCTGTATGGAATTTCTGGCGCTGTATACCTCGTAGATGTCATCATACTCCCTAGGTATGTAAAACTTTTGACTTTTTCAAGAGTGTAGTTTTTAGTTGGATATTTTCTGGACTGCTGGTAAGGTCAACAATTTTTGTTTTTGTGGTGTTGATTTGGAGACCAATTTGTCCTGAGATATTTTGGAGAAGGCTTGTTTTCATTTGAATATCTTGGTGTGATGAACTCAAAAGGGCTATATCGTTGGCAAAATTCAGGTCTTCTAAAATTTGATCACCCCATTTGATGCCCATATTTGCGTTATTTGTGCATTTTCGCATGACCCAATCAATTGCTATTCCAAAGAGCATTGGCGATAAGACGCAGCCTTGTTTCACTCCTGTTTCCACTGGGAACCAGTCAGTTACGTAAATCTGTTCTTACACTGCAGCGCACTTCACTGTAAAAGGATTTTATGATGTTGATAAATTTAGTAGGAAACCGTAGTTTTTAGTAGTTTCCAAAGCGTAGGACGGTGAATACTGTCAAACGCTTTCTGAAAATCAACAAAGTTGATGATTAAATTCGATTGAAATTCTACGAACTCTTCAATGATTAGTGTGAAGATGTGATCTATGCATGCTCGTTTTGGTCTAAACCCTGCTTGTTCTTCTCTTAGCCTTTCGTCTATAGACTTCTTCACTCTCTCGAGTAACATGCTACAAAAAGTTTTCCTGGCACTGACAGTAGGGTGATCCCACGCCAGTTATTACAATCAGACAAATCTCCTTTTTAGGTAATTTGAAAATAACACCATCTTTCCACTGTTGTGGTGGGGATTCATTTTGCCAGATTTCATTTATCAGTTGGAGTATATGTTGTAAGTTGTTATCATTTGCTGCTTTGAGCATTTCTCCAGAGATGTTATCATCACTAACCGCTTTGTTGTTTCTCAATTTTTAATGGCAGATTTCAACTCTTCCAGTGTGAATGGCTCGCAGGAAGCTTCTAGTGTGGGCATGGTGATTTCTTCATCTAGGTTATCAATTTACTGTGTAGCTTGGTTATTGGTTACTAAACTGACGTCATTGCACTCCGGACATACTCATAGGTGCTCAGTCTCCCCCAACAGATATCGAAGAGTATGCATATCGATGGTTCCTGTGGCTCGCTGATTAAACACACCTCTCACTCTGCCTCTCAGGCATTTAGTTCGACTTGAACAACGGGTAACTCCAAACTGCCTAAATCGCTTGATCGATTCAACATCGATTTTAGTGTCCTCATCCAACAGACAGTCGCGAAGAGACCGAAGAGACTGTGTAGCACAAACTGCACAGTTAGCTTCAGTTCTGTCAGGTTTCCCCAAAACTTAGTTTTCAGTTCGATTGGGTGTGACACATGTTGCTTCTCAGCTCATCCAGGAGAGGACAGTCTTGGAGGACAGGCTCCGGTCAGGTATCTGTTCTGCCTTCTGACAATGGCAGAGAGCTGTTTGATGTATTCCTAGTCTATGCAATGTTTGTTGAGTCTGTAGTGTCTGGTATGTAGGTGATTGTGTTCAATAAAAGGTGTGCAGAATAGCAGTAGGTAGGTATAACATAAACAACCTGATATACAGCACTGTACAACCTGACAGTATTGTTTGTGCATAGTGATAAGGATTGACATGAACTGCTTACCTGTTGGCGCCAGAAAGCAACAGAAAAGGTATCAACTTAAATTTAAACAAGATGGAGGTCATGGTTATCTATGAGAAGCAGATTTCACCAGAACGTAACATCAAAGTAAATGAAACATTGATAAAATGTCCATTAACTTACGTATCTTGGAGCTCTGATATAAAATAAAATGGTGGATGTAGCTCAGAAACAAAGAACAGAATATGTTAGACACAAACAGCACCCCATAACAAGAAATGAATCAGAAGGAACATGCTGTTGTCTTTGGAAGTCAGAAATAAAGCTCTTAAGTGTCACATAGAGATAGTCAGACATTCCTGATATGTAAGGAGTAAAGAATAATAGTTATACAAACAGTAAGATACTAAAACATCATATGGTGCTAGTACCATATATAGCAGGACCGTCCTGATAAGTGATGCTAAGAGCTGGACTGTCCTGATACATGCCCCAGTGACCCTAAGAGCTATGTTGATGGGCTCCTTGTTCTTCTGGCAGGTTTAACACAACATACAGGTTTTGAGGAGAGTAGACACCACTTTAGACAATTTATTTGAAATATATTACAATGGGATAAATCTGGACATTTGATAAAATGTTCTATTAAGATTCTCATTATTATCAACTGGTTATATGTGAACTCTACTGTACCGTCAGATGTCAATACTATCTATCTTTATAACTCAGTTTACAGTTTGGTATAAGCAGTGAGATAATACTACTGAAAATATATACAGAATTACTATATCAGTCTCTACTCAACTCAAACCTGGCTATTCTATTTTTCATCCCAAATTTTAAAAGCTCAGGTCCTTCTTAAAGAATACCACTCATACTTTGACTATTTTTTCCAAATTGTATTGCCCACTGACGGTACATACAGTCTCGTCCTGCTTGATGTTTGTTTCTTGTACACTTCTATATCTCATTCCAACAGTTAATAAGCAGTTCATATAGATGACTTTGAAAACATTTATAAATCTGTGCCTCTATTCAGAGTGAAAAAGATAATACTTATACAACTGTCTATATTGCAGTGAAATCAGTTGTGCTAACCATATCCAATAAGTACTTTTCAGTTTTGCAATATATGTCAACAGTTGACAAATCACAAGTGGAAATAGAAAGCAGATGTTACAAAGTAAATCAGCTTATTGGGCAGATGGCACCAATACTGAAGAAAAATAAGAGCAATAGACATAAAAAGATCGCTATATAATACAATCTTTCTCCAAACTCTGTGCTACCAATGCGAGACATGAACGATGACAGAAAAAAACGAAAGCAAGAATTACGTCAGAAATGAGATTGCTGAGGGGAATACTCGATGTATCAAGAAAAGAGAAAATCTGAAATGATACAATCAGGTCAAAGTTGGTATAAAAGCAGCAACAAAATTCATCCAGAGGCAACAGGAAAAATGTTTTGGCCATAAAACATTATTGTCTTCAAACAGTATACTACAACAAGCAATGATATACAGAGTAAATAGAAACAAGGGGAGAGGACAGCCACATGTAAGCGCTAAACTGATGAATAATGGAGTTTCTGAGCACCTCTACATACAAAGTTCTCAAGAGATCCTCTCCCATGTCCGATACTTCGCCTCGATACCGCAAGGGTACAAGAGGAACAAGATAAGATGAGTTGTGCAACAATATTGGTATTGACCAATAAAGGATAAGTCACACACAAATCATCTTTTTGTGCATGTATTATTAAATTGTATTATTGTTAATGAAACCACTACTTTGTTTTCAAGTACATATTAATGACTACTTGACCAACCTGTGACAACTGTGTATTGTGATGATGGCTGGATATTGTCACTGCTGCCATGTCAAATAAACTGTAAAATAAAACTGAAATGAGAAAATTTATTTTTACAAACAATCCTTGGCTGTGTTGCCACACAATCAAATGGTGAATGAACAGTTCAAAACACAAACATACATGAGACTGGAAAGTGTTTGACATAATGTGTCTCTAGAAGATGTATAACAGAAATTAAAAAGAGAATAGGAATGGCCAAGGATAATTTCAATAGTATGAGAAAGTTACTGACAACCAAACAAATTACAAACAGGCTAAAAATGAAAATGATCAAATGCTATACATATATCCTATATTAATGTATGGCTCGAAACATGGACAATGAACAAGCAGTTAGAAGACAGAATTGATGCATTTGAGATGTGGATATATAGAAGAATAGGCAGGGTTTCATGGACAGAAAAACAGACACATAAACAATTTTTAGGAAAACTAGGCATGAAGAAACAATTATTAAGAGAAATAAAATTCAGACAAGTAAAGTATTTTGGGCACATAAAAAGACATGACACCATGATAAAATATTTACTAGAGGGGAAAGTTGAGGGGGGAAGAGTAAGAGGAAGACCAAGAGATAAGTGGGAGGGAAACTTTAAGAAATGGACAGGTTACAGTCTGGCAGTGTGCAACACCAATGCAAAAGACAGAGAATGCTGGAGATTCATTGCAGCCAACCATCGATGTGGAGACGGCACCTGATGATGATGAGAAGATGAATGTAAAAATAACTTGTCATATGTTTGTCACTAGCTAGTTGAGGGAGTTGTAACATGGTTACTCCTCTATACAGCAGCTATCTTTTGAGATGGCTTAATCTCACATTCTACTAACTTTTAGGTAGACTTGTTGAATAAACAAATGAAAAAACTATGATAGTGAATGACTTGCTGAAATTGAAGTCAGGAGTTCTTCCACCAAGAAACAAAGTATCTGCTACTACAGTTAAACTTACTGGAGAAACTTTGACTGATTACTTGCTGTAATGTGTGGTAGACAAATACTTTTTCATACATCAGCTGTTTGCAGTAAAAATTGTTTCTTATTATCATCATCATCAGGTGCCGCGCTAGCTGGTGTAGGCGATCATGGATCTCCACAAATCTCTGTTGTTGGTGTTTGCTATCAACTCAGATGTTGACGCTCTACCATGCCATGAAGTCAATCCAAAATTTTCTCTCTCTGTCCTACCCTGTTTCATCTACCTCGATTTTACCGGTTGTCACAATGTGTTCTAAACCTCCCTCCTCATCACATGCCCGAAAAATGATGACTACCTCTTTCTTATATTGATAATAAGCTTTCTGTGTGTCTTGATCTCATTCAGCACCTCAACATTAGTCATTTTAGCAGTACATGGGATTCTCATCATTCTTCTATAGAACCACATTTCTGTGGCCCTCAGAGATTTTTCGATCTGTGTGTTCATTGTCCATGACTCGCATCCGTATGTCAGTATTGGTTCTATGTAGCACTGAAGAACTCGCATTCTGATCGGAATTTACAAGGATTTATTGCAGATAATGTTTCTCATTTTCCGGAATGATGTTTTCGCTTGTCCTATTCTGCTCTTTATTTCTGATCGGCATCTCCCTTCTGATGTTACCAGGACTCTGAGGTATTTAAATTGCTGCACGTGTCTTAGATCAGTCCCATTTACTGTGATGGTGCATTTTGGCAAAATCTGCTTTTTGATATGATCATAACTTCTGTCTTCTTAATATTCAAACTGAATCCTTTGTTGTTACTTATTATAGAATTCTATAACCATATTGTGGGCGTCTGTAGCTTAAGCGGTAGTGAGCTTACCTTTCCCTAGCGTACCTGGCACAACCTCTGCGGCTGGTAGTTGGAAGCAAATTTGTTCGGCATGGATTTTTACGAACAGTAAAAACAGATTGTTCAGAAAGCAATGGCAAACTATAAACATATAAGTGGTGCCTAGAAAATCTGAGGCTCATTTACTGTGGTTGATGGTGAAGCTCTGTAAAGGATATGCCACAAATTTCATAACCATATTAAATACTATTTCACCTGCTACTAATGATGTGCAAATAGTAACCATATGTTATTCATATACTAGTTTGATTGATTGATTGGTAGGACCATCATCATTGCACTTCGATGAGTAACTATGTGTGCTCTGATCGCTTTCTTACACAGGGAGATCTCAGTCGCAGTGCACGAACTCCGTAGCACCGGCGAGGGTTCCGATGTTATTTTGAAGATGGTAAAGATATTTTTGTTGGAATTTTGTATTTAATCTTTTCTATTGAATTTTGTTTGGGCATTGCCTACTGACTCAGACATAAGAGGGTTGTGGGTTCAATACCACACTTGATGTTCCACACAGGAGGAAAGAAATAAGCCCTCCTACTTCTGTACACTAGGGACTAGTAATGTGAATATTGCAGTGGATACTGGAGGGATACTTTTTAAATATTGCGGTGAATACTTTTTAAATAAAAGAGAGGACAGACCCCCAAAGATAATGTGATAGCAGTTAATACCAGCTAACACAATTATCTATCTATCTATTCTCTAATCCTGTTTTGCCTTTTGGCGTCAGGTCAAAAAAAAACCCACCTGAAGTGAGCCTCTCTATGCACCATGTTTTTCTTTCTCTTCTCCAATCCTTATTTGTCTCACAGCATAAGGGTAAGAAGAGATTTCTAGTACGGGCTTTTGCGTGTGCTTCAAAAATAGTGTCTTTTGTCACCTCTGAGGTCCACCTTTTGCGTATCCAGCATTTTCCTTTGTATCCACTGTATTGCAGTAACATTGCTCTCTGTGACACAATTATCACACAGAGATAATGCAAGAAATAATTATTTGGTTAGTTGCTATAGAACCTAAGACTAGAATGACGGCTTTCAGTTCATGTGATAGATGCCTTTTCTTTCAGGCTGAGGTGCTAATTTGTAAAACATTCTTTGACAAGCCAGGTTTGCCTATCTATTCTACGCCTACCGCTTAGAAGCAAAAAAAAAAGGCAACCATTTGTCATTCCCCAAGATTGTTCTAAAGCTAATACCGTCCAATAAGTACTACTGGGTTTATGATATAATACAATACTCACTGATGAGTACTACTACTCGCTCATGGCCATTCATTTCATTCAATCATATGGATGGCATAAGGCTAAGGTAAAGGTGTGTTCCAATTCAATAAAATTTATTTAATTTACACACCATTTCCTTGAAATTTACAAATCAATTACCACACTAATCACGACACAGGTTACTAACTTACTTCTACAAATACGTAAGTTTATAGTAAACATATCATAATATTATATTATATATGTATGCCGCACACCACAGAGTAGGTAGTAGTTTATTTTTTAGTTTATTATTATCCGATTGTATCGTATGCACGTTTCTGTTTAATTTCCATTTATATCTTTCTAAACGAAATATTAATATAGGTACCAGTTTTGTAACAGTAATTCAATTGTAAAATACTATACTATGTACTGTAGATCCTGACTTCAGATTTGTGGAACAAGAACTATCTATTACTTAGTAAGTAGTTAGTTAAAGTAACAAAATGACAATAATATACTAATAATACAGACTAACACTGTGACTGACTGTACTGTACGTACCAGTAACCATGTGTGTTTGTTTACTCAAATGTTAGCGACACAACATACAGTGAATTCAGTGATACACAATTAGTTCACACTAACAAGTACCATCATTATCATTTGTATCACACAAGTAAAAATACGTACTTGACAGGACTATTTTTAGCCAAGCACATCACAATCATGTTCTCGAGGCTAGGGAACCCTCACCCACACAGTCGTCGTAGAACTATAGAACAGTAGGCTTACACAGCAAAATAAACTTGATAAAAGTGTCTTAACAACACACCAAGTTGGTAAACAAATCTATGGCACCAAGAAGTTACAATGTGTGTATAACCTTATAGCTTGAGTGTCCTTCTTCGCAGCACAGTTCTAAATTTATCCCAAGCCGCTCGTCTATTTCGTACGACTCACTCTTCACCAATAGTAAAATGTATTCCAGAGTTGTCGTTTTTTAACTAGAGGAACTGATGAAATAAATAAAAGTTCGATGTTTTTTTTTTTTAAATATATGTTTACATGGACGTCCACATAAACTTTACCAGGGAGGGTTCAATTAATTTTAAAAATGTTTGTTGGTAGTTTACTACGCGGAAATGGAGAAGACCAGATTCAGATCAGATTTCAATTGCGGACTCTATGTATAGAAATATTAACTTCTTATAAATGTTTAAACCAGGGGTGGCCAACACGAGGCTGGCGGATCGCATTTGGCCCGCCGGGAGTCAGTTTACGGCCCGCCGCTCGTTGTCAAATGAATATAAATGTTAACTTTATTGTTAGTTAGTTAGTTAGTTAGTTAGTTAGTTAGTTAGTTAGTTAGTTTGTTTGTTCCTTTCGTGCCAAAGGCGGCACATAGGGCAGAGGTTTTAGATCTCCGTGTGATGCGGTTCTTTGCTAGCAGTTGGAGATCTTGTATGGTTTTACATTCCAATAGTTTACTTTCTTGTTGGATGGTTCTTCAAAGAGTGGTCTTTGGTCTTCCACGTTTTCTTTTCCCAACTGGTGACCACATAAGGACTTGTCGATTTGGTCTCTTTTCGTCTGATCTAAGAACATGACCTAGAGAAACACTGGAAAGGGTTGAGCAGTTTACATATCTTGGTAGCGTACTGACACTAAATGGTGGCACAGAGGAAGATATAAAATCACGTCTGAGTAAGGCCAGAACCGCTTTTGCCAGAATGAAACCAGTATGGAAGTCCAAAATCTACAATAGGACCACAAAGCTTAAACTCTATAAAAGCATTGTTTTGCCAGTTTTGCTCTACGGATCGGAGTGTTGGAGGATGACCAAAGGAGATACTAGCAGGCTGTCAGTTTTCCACCACTCTTGTCTTCGCAGAATCTTGGGAATCTTTTGGCCAGTAAAATATCCAATAACCAACTACTCCAAGACACAAGACAAGAGCCAATGAATGACATACTCAAAAAGAGAAGATGGAAATGGCTCGGACATGTTATGAGAATGAGACAAGAAATGCCTGCAAGGATAGCCTTCACTTGGACACCAGAGGGAAAGAGAAAGAAAGGCAGACCACGGACAACATGGAGGCGCATGATGGAAGAGGAACTGGACACCGCATCTCTGACGTGGGGCTCTGCGCTGAAGGTTGCACGGGACAGGAGAGCATGGAAAGTCCTTTCTGAAGCCCCATGTGTCACTAGGCATGACGGGATTAAGTAAGTAAGAACATGACCTAAATATTTCCACCTTCGTTTCCTTATAATATTTGATATGGGTTGTTGGTGTGTTCTATCTCTCACTGTGCTGTTAGAAACGAAATCACTCCATTTTACTTTTTAATAATTTTCGGAGACATTTATTCTCAAAGATGTCCAGTTTCTTATCAACTTTCTTTGTTGATTTCTAACTTTCACAACCGTAGGTCAGCACAGGAATCACACATGACCTAAATAATTTAACTTTTGTGCATATACTAAGGTTTTGAGATTGCCAGATATTCGTTAATTTAGTGAAGGCACTAGCTGCTATAGAATGAGAGTTTATTTCTTTCATCGTGTCTCCGTTGTTTGACACTTTACTACCCAAATATGTAAAATGTTCAACTTTCTCCAGTGTTTGGCCATTTATTACGATGTTGTCGGTCGAGTTTGTGAGGTCCATAATTTTGGTTTTGGCAGAATTAATCTGGAGAATTAAACTTTATTGTGCATATCACCAAAAGAATATTACATCATGAGTCGTTCGTATCATGTATTTTTTAATTATAGCTAAGAGAAATTTGAAATATCCCGCATTTTCGGGAAAATTCATAGATTTTAGCTATTTCAAATATCCTGCTATTTGACACTCAAGGCTACTTAGTTGTTTGTCCGACGCTAGGTGTTGATAAAATTTAATATGGGACTTCAACCTCTGATATATGTTAACTGCTAAATTTTCATTGCATTATTCATCAGGAGAATTTATGTTCGAAGTCCCTCAAAATGGATGACGTCATGAAAGTGGTCATCTAAATAGTGATCTCCATTAAATCGAACGGGTTGAATCACCGTCCTAGAATTTCTAAAGTCTTTGGACTCAGATTATAATGACATTACATTTTATGCAGAAATAAGATGGCTGACCAGTGTCAAAATGTTGAAAATAATGTTTGATTTGCAGCAAGAAATACAATCATTCTTTGCAAGCAAGTCAATAAATATCCCAGAGTTTGAAGACAAATAGTGGGTTTGCAACTTTGCATATCTAGTCGATATAACCAGCCATCTAAATGACGTTAATACTCGTCTACAAGGGAAATATCAATTAATTAAAAAGATATATTATCATATTTCTGCATATCAGTGTCCCCCGTCATACAGGCGCGCCTTCTCCGACTTCAGAGGTTTCGTATATTCTAAAGTGCTACGGTGTCCGCCCTTTACACAAGGGAAACGAGAATGAGCCCTCATTGACCAACACTCACTCAGTTTCAGTATAGAATACAAAAGTTGTTGAGTATTAACTGGACATATCTGAGCCCTGTTATTCTCGCCCCGGCACATTCTTCCTATCGTCGTTTTTGTCAATGTCCATTTCAGTGTTCACTCATCAGAAACAGAGTTGTCATACTTTCATGCACCGAATACATCGAAAGACAACAAATACAGGGGTTTGGACATTTACTGAGAATGGTATACAACCAACCACCACTAATAGCATACAATAAAAAGAGATCAGGTACTAGAACGAAGGGAAGACCAAGAAAAAGATGGATAGACACTATCAAGACCACACTACATAAACACGGATACAACACAACAAGGACGACTCATCTGACCCTAGAACGCAAATTAAAGCTCCCACCCCTACGTTTAACGACAAGAATGGACAACCAATTCCATCTTCCAACTCTGGATAAATAATAGACAATAAACTCACTGTCTGATTGATGTACACACACTTATCCTCCGTGTTGAAAATAAACTAGGAAACCAAAAAATAATACGTTATCACATGCTGATGACAAACATGCTCAAACTCAGTAGACGAAGATTTTGAAGAACTGTTGACCTCCTAGTCTAAATTATTGCATATTTATCTACATGACGGCGATGGAATTAATATACTCCTCATGTAAAAGTGTTGACATTTAAGAAGAACACACGCAAACAGTCAGCATTGTGAACTGAAGTCTTTGGGTTTTATACTAGTATTAAAGAAAGTAATCGAATCTTTAGAAACAAAAAGTTGCAGCAAAATTCTTAGAACATCCTGAACATAGAAAGAGAAAAATATAGACACGAACCTCGAGGAACATTGGAACATCAACAATATTATGTTTTAGAAACTGAAAAATGTTGGTCGCATTAAAAGTCACAGTTTATAGAGGGCATTATTCCTAGTAAACAAGGTATTAGACGACCAAAACAGGACAGTGGGACAGGACATTATATAAATACTGAAAATGACAATGTAGAAGACTTGCTACCTTATTATCGTTAGCTTGATAACGATTGAAATTTTATCGGACGGATTGTGATAAAGGCTCTCCTATGGATATGATACAGGAAGACGACGGAAGACGTTCAATGATTACCGATATCAATTGGAATGATACAATGCCTGCCACTTCTAGGTTTGCTTTAGTATTTCAATGTCGCTCGAGTAGTTACCGAAATTGGATGCTCGTGTCCTAAACGTGTAGAAGCTATGCGTTTAGAGGCCTACCAAACCAATGCGCAACGTATACACGTTCTTGGCAAAGATCAAACATATCACAAAGAGGGATTAGAATTGGTCGTAAAGAACGAACGCGAAGAAGAAGTATTTCAATGTTGCATTTACTCAACATCTTTCTTGTGTATATCAATGTTACATTTACTCAACATCTTTCTTGTGTATATCAATGTTACATTTACTCAACATCTTTCTTGTGTATATCAATGTTGCATTTACTCAACATCTTTCTTGTGTATATCAATGTTACATTTACTCAACATCTTTCTTGTGTATATCAATGTTACATTTACTCAACATCTTTCTTGTGTATATCAATGTTACATTTACTCAACATCTTTCTTGTGTATATCAATGTTACATTTACTCAACATCTATTTACTCAACATCTTTCTTGTGTATATCAATGTTACATTTACTCATCATCTTTCTTGTGTATATCAATATTGCATTTACTCATCTTTCTTGTGTATTATCAATGTTGACATTTACTCATCATCTTTCTGTGTATATCAATTTCATTTACTCATCTTTCTTGTGTATATCAATGTTACATTTACTCAACATCTTTCTTGTGTATATCAATGTTATAAAGTCATTTATTACTCAACATCTTTCTTGTGTATATCAATGTTACATTTACTCAACATCTTTCTTGTGTATATCAATGTTGCATTTACTCAACATCTATTTACTCAACATCTTTCTTGTGTATATCAATGTTGCATTTATTCAACATCTTTCTTGTGTATATCAATGTTACATTTACTCAACATCTTTCTTGTGTATATCAATGTTACATTTACTCAACATCTTTCTATTGTATATCAATGTTGCATTTACTCAACATCTATTTACTCAACATCTTTCTTGTGTATATCAATGTTGCATTTACTCAACATCTATTTACTCAACATCTTTCTTGTGTATATCAATGTTGCATTTATTCAACATCTTTCTTGTGTATATCAATGTTACATTTACTCAACATCTTTCTTGTGTATATCAATGTTACATTTACTCAACATCTTTCTTGTGTATATCAATGTTGCATTTACTCAACATCTATTTACTCAACATCTTTCTTGTGTATATCAATGTTGCATTTACTCAACATCTTTCTTTCTTTCTTGTGTATATCAATGTTACATTTACTCCACATCTATCTTGTGTATATCAATGTTACATTTACTCAACATCTTTCTTGTGTATATCAATGTTACATTTACTCAACATCTATCTTGTGTATATCAATGTTACATTTACTCAACATCTTTCTTGTGTATATCAATGTTACATTTACTCAACATCTTTCTTGTGTATATCAATGTTGCATTTACTCAACATCTTTCTTGTGTATATCAATGTTACATTTACTCAACATCTTTCTTGTGTATATCAATGTTACATTTACTCAACATCTTTCTTGTGTATATCAATGTTACATTTACTCAACATCTTTCTTGTGTATATCAATGTTACATTTACTCAACATCTTTCTTGTGTATATCAATGTTACATTTACTCAACATCTTTCTTGTGTATATCAATGTTACATTTACTCAACATCTTTCTTGTGTATATCAATGTTACCTTTATTCAATAGTCAATATTGTCACATTTAGTTTAATAATTTTTCAAAGTTATTGTTTTTACATTAGTTACATACTTTTTTGATTCATATTTTACGAATAGGTCGATCTTAAAATCAAATGCGCGCAACCTTTACAGTGTCTGTTTTCAATATATGAAATAGCTTCCTTACAATCGCACAGATGTACGAAAAAGGTCACTAACTTCCTGTCGAATGAAGTTGGCTTGCGAAAGAGTACTCACCTAACAAACACATGGACAAACAGTAGAACTCAAGGTGATTTGTCCTGGCAGTCATAGGAGTGGCGAAATAACATCTCTCTCTCTCTCTCTCTCTCTCTTTACCTGATCTCGGTCATGATCATTGCATGTGTTGTGTATTAGATCCAGATAAAGAGATGATAGATTTGGAAGCTTCTATCTTCAGAAAGTCATCAGATGCTTGAACTAAGTAATGAAATAAGTGTTACCTTCTTGAACGTATTAAGTGTGCTAACAATGTATAGGATATTCATGCTATCTTGTTGCTTTCTGCTGTGAAATTCATGTGATACTTTCAGTTAAGTGATGATTTTTACTGTTGAACATTTAACATAAATATGGGTTACTGTTTTTCTTGTGTTGTTGGTAACTTTTCGTAGGTATCGCATTTCACATGTAGTTATTTTTTGCAACTGTGCTTTGCTCATTATCTATGTTTGACTCGTTTAACACAGAGTAGGTCTATAAACCCTATTAAAAAAACTCTATAAATAGAATAGGTCATAAATTATTTTTCTGTCTCTTTAATCGAGTTCGTTATCAGATTAAGTCACATGGTGTTAAACGTGATATATTTCAGAAGTACATAAATTTGATGTCTTGACAAAGAAAATTGATATATATTTCTGTCATACATGGTCAATTTTCAAATGATTATATACATGAAATCGAAAATTGATGCAAAAATGGATCGTGTAAGATGGGCATAAGATGAATTAAAATGCAGAATTCAAATTTTTAACGATTATTCAAAAGAAAAACTCCCCCAAACCTTCTGAACCCACCATCGCCCCCTTGGAAGGCTTCAGCGCCCACAGGAGAGTGGTTCCGCCCACTTCGGGAAACGCTGGTCTAGAGTATAGGTTCCCAAAGTGGGCGGTACCACTCAGTGGGCGCTGAAGCTTCTGGGGCGGGCAATAGTGGGTTCAGAAGCATTTGGAGGGGTTGCGTTTAGGCGATTAGGGGTCAGTGGCTCCTTAAAGAAGAAATTAATAATATATATTTTAAAATAAATTATTTTCGGGATTTTGAGATTGAATAATCATTTTAAATTTGGATTCTGCATTTCAATTCATCTTATGCCCGTCTTACACGATCCATTTTTCATCAATTTTCTATTTCATGTATATAATCATTTGAAAATTGAAAATGTATGACGAAATATATATATATTATATATATATATATATTATAAATTTTCTATGTCAAAGAAAAATAGAGCATGTATATATGTGGGGGGGAGGAGGGGGAAACTGTTATAATGGGGGAGGGCGCTACAAAGTTTATGTCGTGCAAAGTGGGGGATTGGCTGAAAAAGTTTGGGAACATATGGTCTTGGGTAACATTTGTTGTCATGACTAAGAGTTGGTTTGGCTATTACAGCAACAGATGTAGGACAATCATAACTAATAAGGATGCAAGCCTTAGGGATAACAAAATAATGTTCCTTTATATTTATTATTAGTGAATTTTAAAATTTATTTATATTTATTATTGTTACATTTTTATTGATATCACGAAACTTGTAGCCATGCTTTGACCTTGTGTATCTGTCCTATCGTGTAGAATACTGAATTGTTGATACTGTTATTGCCCTTATTCAGCCATCTTCTCTCAATTATTCATAAAATACACAAGCTGTAGATTTACATTTCAACTGCTACTTGTGTGTTCGTCTGCTTGAGTACTTGTTCTGACATTCCCAAATATTTGTAGTTGCACATCTCGCTGACAGAAACATGTTATTGTCAAATCAATATCAACTTCCGTTATAGTTACAGTATTTCCCATCATATTTATTTCATACTCTGATTGTCCATCACCGATCAGTACATCTATCTGTCGTTCTCATACCAGTCTACAATAGAGATTTCAAATCTAGTCAGTTTTCCCGCCTCCACTAACGTCGCATTCAAGATAAATGTTCTGTTAGCACACGTCTTCTTCCAAACTCCAGACACTACATTATTTTTTTCTGCAATGTTTAATGAAACCAAAATATTTCAGCTTTCCAGACATCAAAGTACAGTATTCTAATTTGTCATCATTTCCCTCAAATGTTCTTGACAATCCTGAGAAGCCGTGGATGTTATAATGCTCTTTAAATAATTTCATAGCTAGGGCTGACTTAACCGGAGTCACATTTGATGGACACTCTATTGAGAGTCATGACAGACTGCGCTATCATGAAATATTATTTGATGGACACTCTATTGAGAGTCATGACAGACTGCGCTATCATGAAATATTATTTGATGGACACTCTATTGAACTTCATGACAGGCTGCGCTATCTTGAAATATTATTTGATGGACACTCTATTGAGCTTCATGATAGGCTGCGCTATCTTGAAATATTATTTGATGGACACTCTATTGAGCTTCATGACAGGCTACGCTATCTTGAAATAACATTTGATCCTAGTCTATCTTTCAAACTCCAGGTTCAACAAACGATACAACGTTGTGCAAGCGTGGTCTTGCAGTTCTCAAGATTGTGGTTGATGCACACATTGAGTAGAGACTACTTGTCCTTTTGTTCACTCAACTGGTTATGCCCGTATTAGATTAATACTTGGTTGTAAAGGGGTTTTAAGGCCGAAGGGTTGACTTCATTGCACCAGGTTTTACCCCATATGGCTCGGTCCCTCTCCACAGAAAGGGAGCGCCAGCTGCTGAGAGTATTGCACAAAGCACGAACTCCGTAGCTCCAGCAAAATTCCTAGGGGTCTTTGGGAAAAAGTCACTCGTGAATAGAACGGCGCTGTCTGGATTCGAGCGCACGACCTTCGACTCGCATGGCAAGACATTAACCATTTAGCCACAGAGACAGCCATACAAACTTGGTGTTATCGCGATATCACGATCATAATGAAAACGACTTTAATGTATTTAGAATGGAGACATTCGTATAGTCTACGACTACACTGGAGAAACTCCCATTGTAAAGATTATATATATTACAACTAAATTACGAATTTTCAATTCAAATGTTGTATCAATCCTAACATATGCCAGCGAGAGTTGGAAAATGACCAAAGATAAAGAAAGCAAGTTGAATGCATTTGAAAATAGATGTCCGCGAAAAATAATGAACATAAAATGGAACAAATTCAAGAGACGTGATGAAATCAGAAATGTCTGGTCAACCACTAGTAACAACTGTAATAAGAAGGAGAAGATGGAGATATGTTGGACACACCTTGAGAAGAAATGATCAACGAATACCAAAGCAGGCATTGAAGTGGGATGCAAAGGGATCAAGAAAGAGAGGACGACCTTAGGAGACCCTGAAACGAACTTTACTGAGAGAGGCAAGAAATATCGGTCTCAGTTCCATGGAGGAGATTGAGCGAGCTGCCCAGAATAGAGAGGTATGGAGAAAATGCTTGCAGGCCCTATATAACGTATGACGGTACGAGATAAATATATATATATATATACGATATGGCATTCTGTCACTACGTTCCCGTCATGCTACGAGTATCTCCCAACCAAAGCACATTTGTGGGTTACTGAGTATCAGAGACATCGACTGCATGAGATTACTATTGATTTAACACGAGAATCAAACGTGTCACGTCGTGGATGGACCAAACTAAGAGAACAATTGGTCATGTGAACATAATTGTGGCTATACCGAAAGGGGAGAATACATCAGGATATATGGCATCATGGCCAACTTCAGCACTGTTTGCGTCACTCTTGTAAGGGAATGTAGAGATAGAGAAAACATGGTGGTTGAACTCTAAATTAAGCAGCTGAAAGCAAATGATGCAAGTTTATTTTTTTCCACCGCACTGAATTCAGGTGGTAATCATGGTGCCTAATATAGCGCCTCACTGATTTTTGCCTGAAGGCATGCTTTCTTTATCACTGTTGTCCCTTGCCATCAGAAAAGCCTTACTTCGACCAGAGGTTAGTGAAAATGATGTTTTTTTAAAAAATAACGATTTGTCTGCACATCGTGGGGAGAAGTCAGACTGGGGTTTCCTGTCTAGCGCGAATGGTAGGGTGGTTGCTGAATAAGGCGGAGCAAACATGACAACATATGCATATTGCTTATATAGATAAAATAACTCAAGAGTCAAATTCAGATAATGATGAAACAAATCAACTGCTTTCTGCAGATGATCAGTGCCTGATACACCAAAGTGAACAAGATCTACAACAACACATTTACACCCTGAACCAAAATTGTATAAGCCATGACATGAAAATCAACAACACTAAAACAGAAACAATGAATATGGGAAGAAAACATAATAAACTAGAGATCCATGTCAATGGTCACTAAAATAAACCAAGTGAAAGAATTCAAATACTTAGGAAGCATATTCACAGAAGACGGAAGACTAGATAGAGAGATAGAAGTTAGAGTTAAAAAGCAAATGCTGTAACCTACCAGCTAGCCCCATTGTTTAGCTAGTTAGTTAGTTAGTTTGTTCCTTTCGAGTCAAAGGTGGCACATAGGGCAGAGGTCTTAGATCTCCGTGTGATGCGGTTCTTTGCTAGCAGTTGGAGATCTTGTATGGTTTTACATACCAATAGTTTACTTTCTTGTTGGATGGTTCTTCGAAGAGTGGTCTTTGGTCTTCCACGTTTTCTTTTCCCAACTGGTGACCACATAAGGACTTGTCGATTTAGTCTCTTTTCGTTTAATCTAAGAACATGACCTAAATATTTCCACCTTCGTTTACTTATAATATTTGATATGGGTTGTTGGTGTGTTATATCTCTCACTGTGTTGTTAGAAACGAAATCACTCCATTTTACTTTTAATAATTTTCGGAGACATTTATTCTCAAAGCTGTCCAGTTTCTTATCAATTTTCTTTGTTGATTCCAACTTTCACAACCGTAGGTTAGTACAGGAATCACACATGACCTAAATAATTTAACTTTTGTGCATATATTAAGGTCTTGAAATTGCCAGATATTCGTTAATTTAGTGAAGGTACTAGCTGCTATAGCAATACGAGAGTTTATTTCTTTCATCGTGTCTTCGTTGTTTGACACTTTACTAACCAAATATGTAAAATGTTCAACTTTCTCCAGTGTTTGGCCATTTATTACGATGTTGTCGGTCGAGTTTGTGAGGTCCATAATTTTGGTCTTGGCAGAATTAATCTGGAGACCAACCTGTTCTGCAAGTATGCAAAGATTGCTCGTTAGTTTGTGGGTTGCTTGTATGGTTGAATTCCTTCCTTTCCTTTGCGTTCCCGGCCTAGCCTGATGGACCAACTTCTATCATGAATTTAACTGTTGTTTTTGGGACTCCGTTCCTCCGTACAGCTTTTCGCGAAGCTCTGTGTGTTGTGGCCAGTATTCTTTTCGTATACCTGCTAAACGTGGACAGTCTTGCAAGACGTGTTCTGCCGTCATGTCTGCTATATTGCATGGGCACAGGCTAGTTGTGCCAATTTTAAATTTATGGAACATGTGGCTCTGAGCTTGTTGTGGTACGGAGAGCGAAATATGGTAACTTGTTCACTGCGCGAGAGACCATAGTATCCGTCACTGTCTGTGTACTGCGGGTGGTCTTTTGCCCACTTGCTTCGATAGTGCGAACCGATGGTTGTTTTGACTTCCTCATGCTGATCTCGAGATCAGTCTGGGGTAGTCGCCCGCCCTCTTTGGCTAGCTTGTCGGCCACTTCGTTTCCCATAATGTTGCAGTGTGACGGTATCCACTGGATGACAGTGCGTTTGAGTGAACTCGTTAGTTCAGCGAGGGACGTTTTGAGCTCATTCATCTCAGTTTTGCCGACGCATTTGAGTGCCGTGATGACCGATAGAGCATCGGTGAATATCACGACCTTGTTGCGTGTAGTGTTTCTTCTCTCCAAGATCATTTCGCCGCCTTTTGATTGCCTCTGCCTCAGCTCGATAGTTATTCGAGTATTTGCCAGTTGCAATCGCTTTCTTGACCGTGACTTTCTTGGAGATTTTAAGCACTATTCCTCCTCCGCCATCGCTTATTGCGTTATTTGCCGATCCGTCCGTGTAGACGTGCGTCCACTCATTTTCAGGGTACTCTGATTCTATGTGCTCTTCTGCTGCAGTTTTTCTGTCGAGGTTCGTTTGGTCCCTTTTGCTCATTATGCCTGGGATTGATTCCCTTAGTTCTGGCATTTTTGTTTCCATGGCGGGCACTTGTCGATTGCCGGGATTGGTTTAGCTGTGCATTTGGACAGGACTGGGTGGTCTGTGGTCAGTGCGTTAGAGATTCTAACGAAGTTAGATCTCTGTATTCTCCACTTTCCGGATTGAAACATTCTTTCATGCATTGGATGCGATTTGAGCCGTTTGAGTTTTTC
Source organism: Arion vulgaris (assembly GCA_020796225.1). NCBI lineage: Eukaryota > Metazoa > Mollusca > Gastropoda > Stylommatophora > Arionidae > Arion > Arion vulgaris. The sequence goes on from CM036774.1 coordinate 13,099,303, forward strand.
CGCAAGTACTACTACTTTCTTGTCCCTTCGGTCAGTCATTAGTTGGATGCCTGTGATGGTCTCCATCGCCTTGATGGGCGTGGACTTTATGGCTCCAGTGATAATGCGTAGGGCCCGGTTTTGACTGCTGCTCACTTTTGCGAATTGCTTGTTCGATGCATTGCTCCACGCTGCCATACCGTACTCTAGGACCGGTCGCACTCTACCAGAGTAAAGTGTCTTGAGAATTCTGCTGTTTGCTTCCCATGTGGAACCTGCGAGTTTACGCATCATTGTTAGCCTGTGTCTCGCTTTTGCCGTAGCATTCTCGATCTGGGTGCACCAAGTCAGCTTTCTGTCGAGTGTGACTCCTAGGTACGTTGGGGTTTTATTTTCTGGAAGGTTCTGCCCATTGACTTTAAGCGTTATCTTGTAATCCTTGTTATTCTGGGAGAACACAGTGTAAGTGGTCTTTGAAGGATTTATTTTCATATTCCACTTTGCTGACCACACTTCAAGGTTATTTAATGTAGCTTGCAGTCGATTTTCTGCTGTGGGCATTGACTCTTCTCTCGCCCATATTGCCAAGTCGTCGGCATACATGGCAGAGTGAACTAGTTCTGGGAGGCATGTTGCAATGTCATTGACGAAGACTAGAAAGAGAGTCGGTGAGAGCACTCCTCCTTGGGGGACTCCTTGCTCCAGTGTGGCCTTCATACTTTTGTACCCCTGAACCTGAACCCTTACTGTTCTGTTCTCTAGGTATATATCGAGCCAATTGTACATTCTTCCCTTTACGCCGAGGGTGAGCAGTTTTAGCCTTAATCCTTCTTTCCAGACTGTGTCAAAAGCCTTCTCCATATCTACCAAGACCGCCAGTGTCTGTTTCTTTTCTTGGAAACCGTCCTCGATTCCCTGGACAATGTAGGTTACTTGATCCTCTGTGGATCTGTATCTCCGAAAACCGCCTTGTTGTGCCATAAGCAGCCCTTTGCTCTCCAAGTGCCAGGATAAGCGTTTGTTCACCATGCGCTCCATAAGTTTGCCCGTGCAGCTTAGGAGGCTTATTGGTCTGTAACTCGCTGGGTCAAGTTTATTTTTGCCTGGTTTTAGGATGGGCACCATGATTGCTTCTTTCCATTCTTGCGGTACTATCCATTCTTGTTGCAAAGGCCAAATCAGGGGTACTCATTGTGTGCCACGTTCTCGAGTAGAAAGTTGGTGGATCGTCTGGAGCGTTGATGAAGAACAGATTGTTCTCGATCTCCCAGTCTTCCACCTCAACTCCTCTACTGTTTGTTTCTGAGTACCCCCATCTCTCCGAGCGGCTGTTGAAATCACCGACCACAATACATGAGTTCTCACTGATATTCATTGTTTCGAGGACAGCGGCGTGTAACTGAACAGTAAAGATTGTACAGAATGATCTGTATGTCTTTGCACGTAATTTGCACACCTATGATCTCAACTGCTCCGGGGTTTCCCTTGTTCCTTCCATCTGCTTGGTTGGAATGCCATTTCTGACTAGGGTGAGACTCCACCCTTGTGTCCTTCTCTGTCTGTTCTGAAGGTCTGGTAACCTTTGATCTCGAACTTATGTCTGGGATTGAGGTGCGTTTCTTGTATGCACGCAACGTCTATATCGTCTTCTGCAAGTCTTATTGCGAGTGCTTGCTTCTTGTGGTGGATACCTTCCGCATTCCATTGGGTGATATTTAATTTCTTATGGTCAATACTCGACCGTATCGCACCAGTAGCTTTAACCCGGTTACCTCGTTCGCTGCTGTGCCGAGTTGGAGGGCGGGGACCGTCGGTAGCATAAAGCGGGCCCTTCGAGGCATGGGGCCCGGCACTCGTCCTGCCCGGCGGGACTTCTCAGGCGTAGCACCATATCGAATTTCATTATTAATAAACATATTCATGATAAAATTTAGTCCATGCAGCGTCAGCATGGGTAGCTACCTTACACTTTCAGTGCCGTTTTGAGCTCAGGTGCTTATCTTTCGGACGTGTATCCGTTTTCAACCAGCGTTTGTATACGGTTCGCTCTCCGTTAGCCTTCGACTGTCCCCAGCCAAATCTCACAAGGCAATGAGTTGCCATTTTCTTTCAGGGCTGCTACCCTTAGATGACCTGCCCTCCCAGGCTTATGAGCGCCATCTTCCCACCGAACCGGTCGTTTTTCTGAACACATTGGTTCGTCACTCGTTCAGGTTTGTTTACGGTTTGCTCCGCTAGCCTTTGATTGTACCCAACCATGACACCACAAGGCAGTTCCTGCGAGAGAACAGAGCTATGTTTCATGGGACGCTTTCGTAAGACTTTTGCGGTCTTTGGTCAGGAAATGTGTGTGTATTTTCAGGGACTTCCAGTCTTCTGCATTGCAGTGACCACTGTTTTGGGCGCGGACTCACGTACTCTACTGTTTCGTACTTTTGGAGCTCAAGCGTATTTTTGCGGTCTTTGGGCAGGAAATGTGTGTATTTTCAGGGATTCCCAGTCTCTACGTTGCAGTGACCACGATTTTGTTTTCGAAGCGTTCGTACTCTGCTTTCTCACAGTTCTTTCTGAGTATGGACATACATTTTGCGGACTTCGACCAGGAAATGTGTGTTATTTTTCAGGGATTTCCTTTTATGCGTTGCGTCTCTAAGCTCACACTGTCATCACAGATAACTTCGCACGCTGCTGTTTCGTGCCTATTTCGGTGGACAATCGGCCAAGAGACGTGTGAATTCTCCAGGATTTTCGGCCCCTGCTTTGCTTTCACGGTCTCCCCGATCCCTGCCCCCCTTTCGTCAGACCGGAACCTGAGTCTTTTTCCAGGGTCACCGCGTGGTGATTTAGAGGCAGGGTCTTGGTTAGCGCGCCCCTTCGCTAACCCTGGCTCATCCATTGAACCTCGTCTGATTTAATGAGCTATTCGCGGTTTCACCCTGAGACAGTGAACTTAGACATGCATGGCTTAATCTTTGAGACAAGCATATGACTACTGGCAGGATCAACCAGATAGCTGTCATGGACGAGACCGGACCGACAATGCTCGGGGTAGGAGACAGCGCTCTGTGCAGAGCGGATCCCGACGTCCCCGGCGAAAATGCGAAATTGAAGCGAAACGACCGAGCGCCCGCTTCCACAGTTTTGCCGGCAAGACTCGCGCCTCGCCAAGCAAAAACGACACCATGTTACTACCTGCGGACCCACAAGCTCGTTGCGAGCCGGGCCTTTTAACGAGACCACCGTCGAGCGTTTAAAATTTTAGACTGACTGCATCACACCGCGACCGAGAAACTCCGATATACGGACACTCACACACCACCAATAAGACGCGCGCGGCGAGCGAGCGAGTCTTAATAGCAGACGCTACCTTGTCCCTTATTCGCTGGGAGCCTCGTTCGCGTGAAAAAGCGAGGAGGCACGCGCAGCCGTTAGAGACTATGCACGCAATTGGTTATCGACATTGGGAACCGCGTTCGCTGACTGGCTCGCCCGTCCGGTTATTTTCAAACCGGGGAGGCACAGTTTGCAGACGCACAACCCAGATGGCCACGTCATCGGCAAAGTCAAGATCAAATAGTATGCTGTTATTAAGCCATTTGATGCCTAGTTGATCATCTTGGGTGCATTTGCGCATGATCCAGTCTATAGCTATCCCAAAAGCATAGGTGACATAAAGCAGCCCTGCTTCACACCCGAATTGACTGTGAACCAGTCTGAGTTTCCTGCATCCGTTCTTACACAGCAGGATGCTTCAGAATAGAAGGCTTTATAATGTTGATGTATTTTTCCTGGAAGCCGTAGGTCTTAAGAATCTCCCAGAGAGTAGAACGATGAAGACTATCAAACGCTTTCTGAAAGTTTATAAAATTTATCACTAGTAGTGACTGGAATTCAATTGATTCTTCTATAATGGATCCCATTGTTTAGGCACCCAAAAATTTCACTAACAGCTAAACAACAGATGATCAACAGTATTTTCATACCTACTTTGTGTTACCAGGCCAAACATGGACAATGAGCAAAGCGCAGTCACAAAAATAACTACATGTGAAATGCTCTGCCTGCGAAAAGTTTACAACTTCTTCTTCTTTCGTCATCACACTGCTACCGGGTTGTTGCCCAGTGTTGTGGTTTTCTGTTTTTGTCTTGCGCTGTTCTGGTGGTTTGGGTGATTGTTATTTTTGCTCTTACACAGAATTCTGCTACGCCATCTAACCATCTTTTTCGTGGTCTTCCTCTTGTCTTTTCCGATGTTTTTTTATAGAAGATTGTATACTGTGGAGTTGTGATGCATTCTTATTAAGTGGCCAAACCACTTCATTCTTTGTTTTTCAATGTAATCCAAGCAAGGTTCTGTGCCAACTTTCTTTCTTATGCTGATGTTGATGACTCTGTCTTTTCTTGTGTTGTTTGTAACTTTTCGCAGGCAATGCATTTCACATGTAATTATTTTTGTGACTGCGCTTTGCTCATTGTCCATGTTTGGCTCTGGTAACACAAAGTAGGTATAAAATGCTGTTGATCATCTGTTGCTTAGCTGCCTGTTAAATTTTTGAGTACCTTAACAATGGGGCTAGTTGGTAGGTTACAGCATTTGCACTCTAGCCTCTATCTCTCTATCTAGTCTTCCGTCTTCTGTGAATATGCTTCCTAAGTATTTGAATTTTTTTCACTTGGTTTATTTTAGTGCCATTGACATGGATGTCTAGTTTATTATGTTTTCTTCCATATTCATTATTTCTGTTTTAGTGTTGTTGATTTTCATGTCATGATTTACAATTTTTGTTCAAAGTGTCAATATGATGTTGTAGAAAAGCACAACACTGGGCAACAACCCGGTAGCAGTGTGACGACAAAAGAAGAAGAAGAAACTTGACAACTACTTCTAGTATGAGGATGGAGGTTGATACCGTTACTGCTGTAATACAGTGGCTCTCTGTGGCAACGTTTACTGGGGCTGTTGTTGTATCTGACTATTTGTCTATGCTTAGGAAGGTTCAGAATGGCAGGTTGCGGTATAAATGAATGCCGTCTATATACGTTTCCAACCTCCAGTGGCTCGCGTAGATCTACTGTCCTGGGCAGCCAGGTGTTGGCGGCAATAAAAGAGCGGGCATACTTGCATGAACAGCATTGATCGTTTTGAAGTTGAGGATTGGATAAGGAGGATGTTCTTCAGTCTCTTGGCGACCTTTTGTTGAATGAGGGCACTAAAACTTATGTTGAACTTTTCCAAAATTTTTTTGAAATTACACGCTGTCCTAATAGAACTGGATTCATGAAAGACAAAGAGAGAAGTGCATGTAACCAGCCAGCCATAAGTACCACCAGTATGCATATCCTTCGATATCTGTTAAGGAAGACTGAGCACCTATAGGTATGTCCAGCGCCCAAGTGGTTACCGGGGCCCAAATTTGGGGTGTAAAGAATAGAACCACTGTTACCTGCCATGCATATCGTAAGAGGCGAAAAGGAGGTTTGGCTGAAATCGGATGCATGTGTCCTAAATGTGTAGAAGTCTATGCGTTTAGGGGCCTACCAAACCAATGTGCAACGTATACGTTCTTGGCAAAGATCAAACATATCACAAAGAGTGGTTAAAATTGATCGTAAAGAACGAACGCAAAGAAGAAGAGAAGAAGGAGAGGTATGTCCGGAATACTATTATTTGTTCAGTAACCAATAACCACGCTATTGAACTATTGCTGTCCTAGCAGGGTTTTGGTCTTGTGTGGTACACCAACTTTGGAAGATATGATACATATTTTGTGTGTTTATTATGTTTATGCATGTCCACCGAGTCTGCCATGATTCAATACTTTATTCGGCACAGTTAAAATGTCTGTCAAGCTTCTGAACATGTCAAATTCTCGATAAGGTAGAGAAACCAACGATGACAGACAGATCTCAATATTGCCTCGAATTTTATGTTGGCAACTTTTTGGGATAGACGTGTATACATATATTTAAATATATGTTTAAATATATTTGGCCGATCATGCGGTAGTTTGCATATCTGAGGTCTGCTATAGTTCGTTCCAAAATTCGTGCACATCTTTACCGACCGATATAAAATCATCCAATTGACAGAAATTATTGATTTTTACATTCTTATATAGGTAACAGTGGCGACCTGGCTAAGTATTTTTTGCCCACCCAAACCTTTAGTTCTGTATGACATTCATCACATGGTATTAATAAAAAAAACAGCGATGTTGATTTGGTATACATGTAGAAGTTTAACAGTACGATAGTCAAGTATTTCTATAATTTCGCAATTCAGCGCAAGAGAAAATCGGGAATCCCATGGAATTAATCAGCTCACAATGTATTCTACCGACTGTCATTGGCGTATGCACACAGCATTTATTTTCATTAATAGAAGTGGAAGGTATCATTTGTTCCCTACGTCACCTTTCTTTTAATATGTAATAGGGATACGCCTTTTCAAACACTCGCCACCATTTTGTGTATTACTGTAAATTCTAAACTTTGATTATCATTTGTTGTGCTTATGCAAAATTGTATAACAAAAAACGTTTTCCGCATCAACTACCAATTAGTTAAACATGAATTTGTAACGTCGTGAAGATATATAAGACTGCCTGAAAAAATTATTGTTATCCATCAGGTAGATTTTGTACAAATTAAACCTTAGTGCGTTCACAAGTTTTGAAGCGAACTATAACTATGTCTTGTGTTTTCCGAATCTTGGAGCGTAGCCGTAAATTGTTTATTTATTTGCATTGGTTACTAAGTCTTACTGATTTTTTATTTCGGACAATATTAGTTGATTCCCCAAATGTGTTCAGTTTTCCGAATTAGCCGTTAGTGCATGTATGTATCTGTTTGCCAGTGTGTGTGTGTGTGTGTGTGTGTGTGTGTGTGTGTGTGTGTGTGTGTGTGTGTGTGTGTGTGTGTGTGTGTGTGTGTGTGTGTGTATGTGTAAATGTTGTTATGATTTTTATTTTGAATTGTTTATTTCGCTCCACATTTTATTTCTACCTAGGTGAACCCCATTTTCATATTCCCACGACACTGGATTTTCATTCATTTTTACTTTGCAGTCTATTAAATCAAATGTAGTAACCATACTGGCATGGTGTATTGTTCGATATTCATACCATCGATTTCTCTGCATCATTGAATTGCCTGATGCTGGGAGCAGGACTGGCTTTTTTATTCCTGCCACGGCCAGATTTTATTTCATTTGCGTGCTGATCTCACTGACAACCTTTTCGGATGTGAATTCTTTTAATTGCTTTCTATTAACAATTTGTGTGACTAGTTGCATGAAATATTTTCTTAAAAAGTGTCTGGATTCACCGTCTACGTTCTAATATCATCAATGTATCAAAGTAGTTTCTTGTTATTAGTAAGATAGATAAGTTTAGAGCACTGTTGAAATATCTTTGGTAACAAACTGTTTTAGCACACATTCAGATACTAATTGTTATTACTAATCTTCATATGATTTGAGTGGTTTCTGAGAGCAGTACTTTTATCAAACTGAAACTGTTTTTGTCTATATTGAAATGCAATAATGTCTTTTTTGTGTATTAACGGAAACAGTACGGATGTATTACAAACAATAAGTTTTTGTTATTGATGACGATAACTGGTATACTCTTTAGTGAATGCAAGTCTCGACATTTTGTGAACATTTGGTGACGATCTAAATGTAATATTTATAGTTAGCTAGAGTTCAAAGTTTGGATAATATACTTGTACACACTATGTCTGACGTTTCATACTAATCATAGGACATTGTATTTTTATAAAATAGAAATGAATTATTTACATCTTTATCTATTCACAAAACTGTATTTGACTTTTATTTTCATTAATCTGCAAAGTTACTACTCATTGTAGATTGTAGATACTACAGAATATATATAGGAATAGTTTTCACAGAAAGTAACATTCTTGGACTTTGTAAGTCTAAAAGAAGGATCTAAAGAAAAAAAGGAATTCATTGCACCGGGTTTCCCCATATGAACATGTCATCTACCAAGAGTGCTGCAGAAAGCATGAACTCCGTAGTTCCTGCTACAATCCTAGGGATCTCATGAACAAATTTCAAATGTAACTCTGTCCAGATTCGAACCCACAACCTTCAGAATGACAGGCAAACGTCTCAACCACTTCGTCAGACGACATTTTTAGTGAATAGAAACACAGCACAAATAAAAACAACACAGGAGACAACAGAGTACGTGACATGAATACACTAGAATGGAAATTGATTGTCATGGACAGGTCCAACTAGCAGAATGGCTTGAACACTGGTCTGAGAACTGAGGAATCCAGATTTGAACACTGGTCCGAGAACTGGTCTGAACACTGATGAAACTAGATTTGAACACTGTCCTGAGAACTGAGGAATCCAGATTTGAACACTGGTCCGAGAACTGGTCTGAACACTGATGAAACTAGATTTGAACACTATCCTGAGAGCTGATGAAACCAGATTTGAACACTGTCCTGAGAGCTGATGAATCTAGATTTGAACACTGTCCTGAGAGCTGATGAAACCAGATTGAAACACTGGTTCGAGAACTGATCGATCTGAACACTGATGAAACTAGATTTGAACACTGTCCTGAGAGCTGATGAAATCAGATTCAAACAGTGACAAAGAAGTAACTAATAGAAAGTCTCCCCTATGCGCTACATTTTTTGTCTATCGCTCGAGACTACCAGGAATCCACTTGTATGCTATATATACATCTTTCTGTGTTTGTGCATTCGTATTTGCGGATGTGCGCGAGTTTTGTGTATATATGTATGTGTGTGCATTCCTGTGATGTAATAATTGTTTCAAAGTAGTGAATAATACTAAATATACATACACACACAAATATACAATATATATATATATAATAATAATAATTCCTCTCATACCGTTATACGTTACATAGGACCTGCAAGTAATTTCTCCATACCGCTCTATCCTGGGCAACTCGCTCAATCTCCTCCATGGAACTGAGACCGATATTTCCTGCCTCTCTCAGTAAAGTTAATTTCAGGGTCTCCTTAGGTCGACCTCTCTTTCTTGAACCCTTTGCATCCCACTTCAGTGCCTGCTTTGATATTCGTTGATCATTTCTCCTCAAGGTGTGCCCAACATATCTCCATCTTCTCTTTCTTATAACAGTTGTCACTAGTGGTTGACCAGACATGTCTCTGATTTCATCACTTCTCCTGAATTCGTTCCATTTTACATTCATTATTTTTCTAGACATCTATTTTCAAATGCATTCAACTTGCTTTCTATATATTTAGTCATTTTCCAACTCTCGCTGGCATATGTTAGGATTGATACAACTTTTGGGAATTGAAAATTCGTAATTTAGTTTTAATACTATATAACTTGCAGTTCCATATTTTATTTAGACTTTTAAAAGCTGATGTTGCTTTGCCAATTCGTATCATAATTTCTTTTTAACATTTCCTGTGCAATCAAAATTGCTACCCAAATAGGTGAACTACTCTGTTATTTTTATCATGTTAGATTCCAGTGTGATATCAGCATTACTTGCCATATGTGTCTTCATTATATTTGTTTTTTCATAGCTTATATGTAGTCCAACTTTTGATGCCATAGATGACAAGTTGTCTGTTTTTCTCTGCATATTTTGGTTGTTTCTACTTAACAAGGCAATATCATCTGCAATATCCAAATCTTCTAGTTGACTATTTTCTACCCAATCGATGCCAGTTTCGCCCCAGCAACATTTTCGCATCACCCAGTCAATGGCCACACCAAACAATAGCGGAGATAGAATACAGCATTGCTGAACTCCGGTTTCAGCCATAAACCAGTCGCTGATATATATATATATATGCTAATTGGCGTTGGCTATCATGGAATTCTCAATCAGTCAAGTGTCATGCCTGCCTGCGTAGGCGAACATGTCTCTCCAGAACTCTCTCTCTCTCCTTAGTGCAATTAATCAGTTCTGACGTCGATTTTTTTTCAAACCACGATGGCAGACCATCTTCTTCCTCTGTTTTCCACGATCTATCTTTCTCTGAATGTTACCTGTAGTCACTCGTTTTCTAAATCCTCTGTTCGCATTATATGCCAGAAGAACCGTGATTGTTGGATTTTTAATCTTTTGATAAGGTTTCGTTTTCACGGAATTCTACAAACGTCTATTAAAATTACTATCAGTTAGAATTTTGACCTTGGTCTGCGTCATGAAGTTAGACTGTTCATACATTTCTGTCCGTCTCATCACAGAAGATCGTCTCGTGATAATAAGAACATTATATTATTTCGTCATAGCATCACTTAAGGAGGAGTTTACACCCCCCTTCCCACCACTAACCACCCATTTTTCTTGATGTACATTAATGATTAGTTTGCTGAACTATCACATGACGTAAAAATGACCTGTCGGATATTATGGTACACACATGTGTATGCACAATTAGCCACCAAACTGCTACAAAGATAAATAGATTTATTAACCTCGTGGGAACAACAGATCGTGTGCCAGCATTACCATAGAAAAGAACAGTACTACACTTGTCACCCTCTCTCCTAAACACAAATTTGACATTATCAAGAACAATGGAGAAATGCTAATAGAAGACAAACATACACACTTTATCGAAGTTACATTTGTTGATAGAACTGAATTGGAACCAGCCCATCAACAAAGAAGCAGAAACAGAGGTCAGATGGAAGTTAATAATCATTAGAAAACTAAATGAGGCAACATGTGAAAATAGCTAGAGAATACTCGGTAATGTTTACCAACAAGAACCACACTTGGACATGAGTCAATTGCGTGGTTCTTCTTCTTCTTCTTCTTCTCTTCCACCATTTACTTCTTTATGGAGGTGTTGGGGGTGAAACGTAGTGATCTTGTGTGTGCTTTTTTAAGGCACTTTGTAAGCTGATATTCATGCTAGTAAGACTGTTCTTGATGCCGTAGGTCCATCTTTTGCGTGGTCTTCCTCTTGCCTTGTACCCATTATACTTTTTCTATGTGGCTCTGTGTGGTAGGCGATACCAGGGCATTCTTGTCAGGTGTCCAAACCATTTAATCTGTTGTTCTTTTATGAATTGCATAACTGGTTTCACATCCAGTCTCCTTCTGATTTCTTCATTTCTAATTTTGTCTCTTATTGTTTCTTATTGCGTGGTTCCGGGTATCAAATTGAACATTATTTGAGCTGGATAAGGTTCAAATCAATCGTTTCGTGTCATTACATGAACAATTATATCAACCCATGCAGCAGAGCTAAAAATAATCGGGGTAGAAGATAGAAACACACGAAAACACTGATATTAAAATACTGATACGGAAGTAAAGTACATGCGTATGCTGAGTCACCAACATGTAGATGTGAACAGGCCAAGTCAACTCTAGTATGAATTGGTTGAAACGAATTCAAAGTCAAACTATTGTTGACCTGTGAAATATACTATGTGACAACACTCTTAAATAATGTTTTGATTTGTACATGTCTGCAATATTATAGTTTATCCACCCACTTACATGTTTACCAATTCTGGTCGCATTGTGACAAATAATCGCTCTTTGGCAGTGTTCATGCCTTTTGGATCCTTGTATATTGTTGCTGACCACGCTCACAAATTAATGTTATAGTTGTTGTTTTTTATAAGTGTTTCTTTCTTATTATATTTAGTAGAAATTATATATTGCTGTTCACGTAGGAAAGTAACTTTCAATCTGGGGAAGTATTTTATGTATTGATTCTTCTATGATCTGATAACTGTTTATTCCATTTTGTCTTTGTTTTATGGCAGTAGATCTTCTTCGTACATTCACTGTGAAATGTAACAATTTTACTTTGTCGCAGAACTGTTCTTGTGGTATATTGTATCATGTGTCTCTTGAGTAATGTAATAGTGCTTCTTTTATAGTGGTACTAGCTGTACCATGCGCGCGTTGCTACGTCTCCAACAAAAAATTGAATTACGTCCCAGTTGATATACTGCTTCATTGCTACTAATGTTGCGTCCCAGTTGACATACTGCTTCATTGCTACTAATGTTGCGTCCCAGTTGACATACTGCTTCATTGCTACTAATGTTGCGTCCCAGTTGATATTTCTCTTATCATGATTCGAAATGAGTAGAAATCCTATGTAGAAACAACCTGGATTGCGTATTTTAACTTCAGCTTGTTTGTAAAATTGCCTTGAAACGATTATTTTATGCTATGAAAGAGATCGAGGTTTCCATAGTTTTAAGACATACGTCATCGAATCTTGTGTATATATTAATGTGTATACCGTAGACTTCCTGAAACGTTAATAGCAAATTGTAAACAAACTTAGAAACTCTCCATGAAATTAGCGCGTTTTCGATTGTTTCGATATTTTCGAAAAGTTTCAGCGCTACATATTTCAAACTATGACAGGTAGCATTCCGACATCAAAACAAACATATCCTGTAAATTTCATTTAAATCTGTTCAGTAGTTTCCGAGTCTATAGGTCACAAACAAACAAACAAACATTCATTTTTATATATATATATATAGTAGATATCAACTTAATGTTCCGTGGCCGAATTACAAGTAACAACGATCTCACGATGATGCAAACAATAATGAGCACAAGTCCACTTGTAGTAAGAGAACTGAACACATGTTACTTCTATAGTGTGTCAGAGACAGTTTGGCAGAGAAATTATCATTTTAAGATAGCAAATTTGTTTGTGTACATTAGCGATAAGCTATATTTTGATTGCTCTCTTTAAAATAAATACAACATCTGCACCCGTCCGTACATGCTTTTCTCACATTTGTCATACGGATTTCGCTCAATTGCGTCTATCCCCAAGTTATTAGGACCTATTTTTACCGTGGCCCATGTTTATGTGTGTATCAGCCAAGCACCAGTTCGTCTGCGCGGCTCAAGTCGTCAGTAACATCCCCTTCTTCTGATAAACATTCTTAACTTTCTCTACTTTGTCGCCTGGCATGTCCTTAGAACTCTGCCAATGCCGGTTCCAAGCCGGGATGAAAAATGAGGAGGACTTGTGCGTGAGGCCAGCTACCTCATCACAAGAAATTGAAAGAGCTACAGAAACTTGCAAGAAAGGACGCCATACCGGTAAACCGATCAGCCAGGTGGTGTGTGGTGCACCTAGTGCATCAATCACGGTTGCTGATGAAAGCCGCTTTGCGGAAGTCAGCAGACCGACTCGTACATTACTTGGCTCTAAAACACACACTAAATTGGATTTTGGAATGTGAGAACGATGGCCACGGCTACAAAATCAGCCCAAATTGCAGAAGAAGAAGAGATACGAGCTGGACATACTGGGGTTAGGTGAGGTGATGGCCTGGAACAGATAGAAGAGTTGTTAGTGGATTAACTTTCATATATTCAGGGAGAGAGGATGGTAAGCATTTTGAAGGAGTGGGTATAATGATGACACCTAGAGTGGCAAAGAGCATGTTAGAATGGGAACCCATCTCGAGTCGGAAAATTAGAGCCCGCTTCAGTACCAGGCATGCCAATATGACAATACTTCAGTGTTATGCACCAACAAACGACGCCGACGATGATAAGAAAGACACATTTTATGAGCAACTACAAGATCAAATTAACAAGACCCAAAAACATGACCTGTTAGTAGTTATGGGGAACTTTAATGCCAAGGTTGGAAGTGATAATGTAGGAGTAGAGAGAGCTATAGGAAAACAAGGAATAAACACAATGAATGAGAATGGAGAAAGACTGGCGGAGTTTTGTATGCTGTCAAACTTAGTAATTGGAGGTATAGTCTGTCCATTAATTCGTGAGCACGTTTGAAATTGATTTTCTCGAAAACTACCTGTTGGATCTCAGTGATTTTTTGCAAGCAGTCTTAGAATATCCATGACGCTAAGAAATATTTTTTTCCAAGAAAATTTGATGTAGTTTGAAATATTTCTTCTTCAGGTTATATTAAAATCAACCTCACCGGATTGTACACAATAGTAACAGATCTACGGTACACAGACGCGTTGTTCTAAAAATACATTATTGTAACATTAAAATATCGTGAGTAAACAACAATTTCACGAAATCCCGTGCACCTAACCCAGTCGACTTTGAAAGCGGAAAGCATATGACGTTATAATTGGGATACCGTTGTATAGTTATAGGTGTATCTCGCTATTTTTATGAAGCTATTGTATCATATTTGTTGGCTTATCAAAACTGACATTGATATCACATTCATAATGAGTCTGAAGTGCACATTTATAACAATGCAGAAGGTTACAGTTTTACTATACCAACACTTCCGTAGGGAATCTAAGAGAGGTCATCTATATTGCGATATTCATAACCCTGAGAAACGAACGCAACTGGCGCTTGGTCTGAATAGAGAATCCTTTTTCCCGATGGATTAAACAGGACACAAAGTGCACTAATGTCAAGCAAGGAAGGAAAAGAACAATTGACGACTTTGACATATATGTCATAAGACGGGAGCTCTTGAAAATGTTTGCGACAAATCAACTTGTTACTCTCAGGAAACTGAAATTAAAACTGCAATCAGATTGCAGCATAGACATTTCTAAAAGTACTCTATGGAAAATTGTAAGAGCCGCCGGCTTCACCTTCAGAAAAACTATAGGCGGCAGGAATATTATGTGTGAAAAGCCACATTTAATTGCTGCCCGAAGTAAATACCTGAGGCAGATCCGTGAGCGGCGGAGGCAAGGCTATGATATTATATATTTGGACGAATCCTGGGTCAATGCTCACCACACCAATGCTAAAGAATGGCAATCAGTAGACGGTGAACAGAAAAGAAAATACCAAGCAGCAAAGGCCAGCGTATTATACTAACACATGCAGGAAGCAGTGAAGAAGGTCTTGTCCATGACGCTGGACTTATTTTCCAATCAAAAGTACCGACGGTAGGGACTACCACACAGAAATGAATGGACATATTTTCAGGCACTGGATGGAGAAAGATCTACTTCCAATTCTAAACAGACCATCATGCTTGGTAATGGATAATGCATCCTATCACAACGCAGTATCAGCGGAAGACAAAGTACCAACTGCATCAAATACAAAAGATCAAATTAGGACTTGGCTTGCTAAGGAAAATGTCAGCTTCGATGATACATATTTGAAACCCGAGTTGTTGCACCTGGTGAGGATGACAAATAAGACAAAGGTGTTTCATATTGACAAAATCATTGCGGAATACGACCACACGTCTTTGCGACTACCTCCATATCATGCTCACCTCAATCCGATAGAGCTTGTCTGGGCTAAAGTAAAAGGGCAAGTTGCCGAACAGAACAGGACGTTTAAAATGTGTGATGTGGAAGTTCTGACACGTGAGTCCCTCTCAATGATAGACATGCAGTTCTGGAAGAAATGTGTTGAACATGTGCTCCGAGAGGAAGACGAGTACTGGCACCGAGATGGATTACAATTTGTTCAGCCAGTAACAATTATCAACCTCATGGAATCGTCAGATTCGGGATGATACAAATCATATTTTGATTACAGACTGAGAAATAGCAACGTATACATTTCCATATCCAAATGCATCATACAATTTGTGGTGAAGTTAAGACACCCTGGGGTCTAATGGTGACCGAAGGGAGGACTAACTGTTGCATATTGTATCCAAGATCACGATTGCACATAAAGGGCAACACACTTAATTACTTGACCTATCAAGTTAATATGGAGATACACCTATGAATAGAATTGACATGGACAAATTCTAGGGATTACTGTAAAATCTAAAATTTGAGCCCCGTATTTGCAATTGTCATAAAAGATCAAAGGAATTCGCCGATGTGCAAAATCCGCAGCATCTATGGACTACTGGTTAGCTTTATTTTAGCGTCATGGATATTCTAAGGCTGCTTGCAAAATATCACTGAGATCCAACAGGTAGTTTACGAGAAAATCAATTTCAAACGTGCTCACGAATTAATGGACAGACTATACCATCTTTGCACATAAGGAAATTCATAAACTTACTTGGCACTAACCAGATGGAGTGACCAGGAATCAGATTGACCGTATGTGCATAAATACACAATTTAGAACATCATTGCTGGATGTCCGTGCACACAGAGAGGCAGATGTAGGAAGTGATCATAATTTATGCTTAGGTAAATTGAAACTAGGTGGCGTCTGTGGCCTAGGGGTTAGTGACTCGGTCTATTAACCCCGACGTTCTGAGTTCGAACCACGCTGCGGACAGTTTGCTTGCAAATTGTTTCCGTTGATTTTAACAAAGGACGATGGCGCCACCCGTTCAGAAAGCAATGGCAAACTACAGAACGTATAAGTGGTGCCTAGAAAATCAACGACTTGTTTACTGTGGTTGATGGCTACGTCCTTTGGGATATGCCACGATTTTTCAAATTGAAACTGAAATTGAAAATTCACCATACTAAAAAGAACAACTGCGAATAGACAGTCAAAGGCTACAAAATAAAGAAGTAAAAGAGGAATATCAGCTCGAACTTAAGAATAGGTTCGAGTTACTCAATGGTGAAAATGAACAGAACATTGAAGACAAATGGACTGAGATAAAGGACACACTATTGGGGCAGCAAATAGTAGCGCAGGATTAAAGACGAAAGACAGAAAACCCTGGATAAGCGATGAGACCTGGAAATGTATTCAAGAATGAAGAAAGATGAAACTAGCAATATTTAATACTAAGGATGCAACAGATGAAATCCAAGCTAAAGAGGAATATAGACAATGGAGTGTAAAGAGCGGCTAGAAGAGATAAAAGAACATATGTCAATCGACTGGCTGAAGAAGGGAAAAGGCAGCTAAGACTGGAAACAGTAAAATGCTATACAATACACTAAAAATCAAGATATGCAAAGAACAACAGACACTTGTCATCTATAGAATCAAAAGTTGGACTGCAGATAAGCTATGAAAAACAAATATAATGAAGACACCTATAGCAAGTAACGCAGATATCACCCTGGAATCTAAAATGATAAAAATAACAGAGCAGTTCACCTATTTAGGTAGCAATTTTGATTGGAAATTTTAAAAGAAATTATGATACGAATTGGCAAAGCAACATCAGCTTTTAAAAGTCTAAATAAAATATGGAACTGCAAGTTATATAGTATTAAAACTAAATTACGAATTTTCATTTCAATTGTTGTATGAATCCTAACATATGCCAGCAAGAGTTGGAAAATGACTAAAATATAGAAAGCAAGTTGAATGCATTTGAAAATAGATGTCTAGAAAAATAATGAATGTAAAATGGAACGAATTCAGGAGAAGTGATGAAATCAGAGACATGTCTGGTCAACCACTAGTGACAACTGTTATAAGAAAGAGAAAATGGAGATATGTTGGACACACCTTGAGGAGAAATGATCAACGAATATCAAAACAGGCATTGAAGTAGGATGCAAAGGGTTCAAGAAGAGGTCGACCTAGGAGACCCAGAAACAACTTGCTGAGAGAGGCAAGAAATATCGGTCTCAGTTCCATAGATATTTTTTGTCAGAAGCAGGCTTTCAGCCTCGCTCGTCATGGACATCGAACCTTCGGTTCGTACGACACGTGAATCTGGGAATCTGAGCTCTGCTGCCCACGGATGAAGCGACACAGAGCTATCCCAGTCGCGCTCGAACCGCTGGGCAGCGGGCATTCCATAGATAAGATTGAGCAAGTTGCCCAGGATAGAGCGGTATGAAGAAATTACTTGCATGCCCTATGTAACGTGTAATGGTACGAGAGGAATTATTATTATTATTATTATTTCCGTCTAGACTCTAGAGTCTAGACCACGCGGTGACGTCGTTTCAATGTCTGGCAACTATCCTGACCTTGCATGTCTTACTTGTTTATTTGTGTCAATCTAGGATCTCATTCGTTCTAAACTATATATCACGCGACTGTCTACTCTTCTGAAACATTCCAGAAAAACGTTGTGGAGAAAAACAAACGGAGGATACAACCCAGAGTACGACAGTATAAATTCACTAAACAGAAAAGCGCAGTACACAGTCTTCCGATTAAGAACTGAACACTGCGGTCTCAGAGCACACCTTCACAGAATTTGTCTCAGGGACTCGGCTGCCTGGACCTGTGGAGCACCAAAGCAGTCCCCATAGCACATCCTGCAAGACTGCCCCAGGCTGGGCAGTGTGAAAATGGAAATCTGGCCAACAGAAACAACCATTAAAAACAAACGATGGTGGACCGGGTAAGACCGCCCTGTTTATGACACATGTTGGAGTAGTGGCATAGTAGAAGTTGATCACAGAATAATAATAATAATTATTATTATGAAATAATTAATAACGGGGATTGGTGACGCTTCAACCTCCTCTCCTCTAGACTTTGGACACAAACAATATAACATTTTCTCAGAACACAGTCAAACAATTATGTAGTCTTCACTCACACTCTTTAAACTTTCTTCGTGTTAACAACGACACATTCGAAAATCTAGCAATAGTACAACTGAAAAGAAGCAGTTTTATCCACCAGACAAACAACGTTATAGACGAACTTCATCGCTACCTAACGTTGAGAGCCTTCTAAAGTTATATGCCAGGATTAACATCTTAAAGTGAGGCGACTGGATCCAATACATATCCTTTGCAGCTTTTCGGTTCGGTACCATGAACACCGTAAATCTGGAGAATCTGTGACTTTTCTGCCAGCCCGCGGAACAGAACCGCACTCACTGGGGAGCTTTCCACTCGTCGTCCAACGAGCTTGGAACACGCTGGGCAGGCGGACCTGTTATCTGAATGAAGAATATTGTACAAACAAGGTCTCTTGGACCAGATCTACACGAATGTGTCGGCAGAAAATGTCCGATCAGATGAGAACAAGATATAATCGACCATGCAGTCACATGTATACATAATTCAATATTGAAAATTTCAGCCATGCCGATCATATAAACAGAATATACTGCAGACAACACCTCAAGAACTCCTACCATGCCGATCATATAAACAGAATATACTGCAGACAACACCTCAAGAACTCCTACCATGCCGATCATATAAACAGAATATACTGCAGACAACACCTCAAGACCGCCTCCAAATCTAATATACAGAGATAAAATCATTTGCATAATTATAAAAACACTGGGACGAAAACTATATTGACCTCTGTCTTCATTTTTTTCTTTCTCTAATCATGTGCTGCCTCACAGCGACAGAATAAAAAAGAGATTTCTAGAGCAAGCACTTACTTACCCTTCGTTTATGGTGCATGTTACTTTCTGTTGATTCTTGTATCTTTCTCTGTTTGATCTATAAACAACTGAAGCTCATATTATGTGTTATGTAGGGGATTTAGTTCATAGTTCATAGTTCATAAGTACGGTTCCAACTTCACTGCAACGGGTCACCCCATAATTGCTCCGTTCCTGTGCCAATGAGAATCACATGAAATGCTAACAGCTGTGAAATGTTTCCTGTGTGAACTAATTCCAGAATGAAACAGTTGCGTGCCGCCACAAAAATAAACCGGCACCGCATAAAATGCATATGGTCGTCGCTAATGTAGCAACACAAAACTGTTCATCACTTGAATTGCAATTCTTGTCGAAAGGAACATCAATCATGACAAAATCCAATTTTCTGCACTCGCAATATAACTGCATACGGCAGATTGAGTTTGTTCATCATAACCGCTGTCCGCCATTTTCTGAATACACACAACAAACGCACGGTTGACACAGCAAAAGCATTCCATGTAACAGTCATAGCTCACAGCGTTGCTCAAGCACTAACTCAGTAGCTCGGCAAACGAAACCGGAAAATACCCGACCAAACATGGCGAAAATGCGCTAGCAAAGTCGTGTTCAGAATCAAACAGTTCTGACTCTGAATAGCCATCCCGCATTCCGCCATTACTGGCCAGATTTTTTTTTCTAACCAATTTTCAGGGGATTTAAGACGAGACACGCATCTTTCGACCCAAGGTAGAAACTTGTTTTGGTTATATCAAAGCGCTTATGCCAACAAACATGAAAGCTAAGAGTTAACTCCTTCCGGAGAATCCAAGTTATTTATAATAACAAATATAAAGTTCATACAGAACCACACATAATATATCTTCTTCTTCTTCTTCTTCTCGAATCCTGTATGCCTCACAGCGTCAGGTCAGGAAGAGATTTCTAAAACGGGCCCTAGTATGCGCTTCGTAGATAGTCTCTTTCGTCGCCTCTGTTATCTCTGAGGTCCATCTTTTGCGTGGCCGGCCTTTTGCTTTGTACCCATTGTATCGGAGCAGCATTGCTCTTTGGGGTGCACTGTTTGGTGGTAATCTGCTTACGTGGCCGAACCATTTAATTTGTTGTTTCTTGATGAAGTCTAGTACTGATGTTGTACCCACTTTTTCCTGATGTCTTCATTTCTCAACCGGTCTCTTCTTGTTACACCCAGCATTCTGCGTAGACACTTCATCTCTGTTGTGACTAGTTTTCTTCTATCGTTTGTTGTCAGCGTCTAGGTTTGGCACTGGTAACAATGTGGGGAGAAATATTGTGTTGAACATTGCTCTTTTTGTGTTCATGGTGACGTGTTTGCATCTTAAAATTGCGCCATTTGCCCTATCATTTGATTTGCTTTGTTGCATCTGTGTTGAATTTCATTAGTTATTCTTCCATTTGCTGAAAAAATGCTCCCCAGGTATGTGAAATCTTTTACTTGATTTAGTAGGCGATTATCGATGGAGATATTGATAGTGCTTTCTTCTCTGGCGAATGTCATTACTTCTGTTTTGTCGATGTTTATTCTCATGTTGTATTCGTTACATGCTAACTGGAGTCAGTTGAGAATATATCTAACAATATTAAAAGCGAACGAGAAGGAAGAAAGTTAACAATCAGAGAATTGTCCTCAATTTTGTCTAAAGGAAGTATTATGGCGGAAAACTCTACCATGCGCGTCTTCTAAATTAGTCTTCATCGAAGTGGATATTCTTCAGCTTGTATTTGAAGCACTTGCAGATATAATATCAAACTTGTCAACATTATCTAAAGTTTGTTTCATTGTCTCTGGCCAATATATTCTTCAGTTGCATGCTTATACATTTTACAAGGTTTGGATATGGTAGCAATTGAGCCCTTTAGAATCATGTCCAAGTTTATGGAGCGGCTGTAAAACAGAGAGATGAAATCAATCCTAAAGGACCGTAGCTTTTTGTATGCTGTTGAAGTCCATCAGCATCATCTATATCGTAGAAATGTTTAATGTGTGGTTTTTGTGTGTGTATTTGTTAACTTTCTTCCTGGAATAAATAAAGCAGAAGGATTGACTTAATTGCACCGGGTTTTACCCTCTATGGCTCGGTTCCTCTCAGCAGAAATGGAATACCACCTGCAAAGAGAGTATTGCACAAAGCATGAACTCAGTAACTCCAACAACAACTATCCTAAGGGTCTCTGGAAAAATTGTACTTGTGAACAGAGCTGCGCGGTCCGGATTCGGACCCACGACTTTCGACTCGCAAGGCAAGAGCTTTACTACAGAGACCCTCAAATAACTATTTGTGAAGTAACCACTCATGATAATGTGTATGTAGTTTGCCCCGAAGATAGTAATTACGTTGTGTCGTTGTTTAGATCGACCAGGCTGCGATGTTTTGTACCTTTAGTTCCAGCACATGCAATCTCGGCATGTTTGATGTAATGATACTAAACACTATCAAGCCCAGGGGCAGTGCTATCGCTGTCTATTTGTGCATTACTACATTATCATGTGTTATTAAATCAGAATAATGTTCACCGCATCACGAAGAACGTTTCAAATCGAAATTGGTCATCCGTATCACTTTTCTCCGTCTGAGCACAGCCAGGCTCTAGTTATAGTCAGTGCTAGAGCCTGGCTGTGGTCTGAGTCACAACAACGTTGAAGAAACTAATTTCTCCGTCTGAGCACACCAGGCTCCTCAGTCTATAGTCAGTGCTACATTACTGGCTAATGTCGATCACGAAAACGTTTCAAAGAAATCTAATTTCTCCGTCTGAGCACAGCCAGGCTGTAGTCATAGTCAGTGCTAGAGCCTGGCTGGGGTCTGAGTCACAACAACGTTGAAGAAACTAATTTCTCCGTCTGATCACAGCCAGGCTGTAGTCATAGTCAGTGCTAGAGCCTGGCTGGGGTCTGAGTCACAACAACGTTGAAGAAACTAATTTCTCCGTCTGAGCACAGCCAGGCTGTAGTCATAGTCAGTGCTAGAGCCTGGCTGTGGTCTGAGTCACAACAACGTTGAAGAAATTCTCCGTATGCTATAAGAGTTATTGATATAGTCCACAGCCAACTCTAGATAACTAGGCCAGACAACTGGCTTGGGGTTCCCTGACCTAAATCAGAAAAGGGTGCCGGAAAATATAGATGTTTGATAGAACACTGCACGCTTTTTGTAATTTTACTCAATTCTGTGAGTCTATGGTTATTTATTGCAGAAAAATATTCATAATATTGATATTCCTTATTATTAAACTTAACTTGTTGCATAATATAACTTCCAGTTAGCATTTTGTGTTGACTTTAAAATAAATTCGTCTATATACACCAATACTTGAATGCGAGGTCACGTGGTGTAGATGGGTCTGATTTCCCATAATTTTTACATGAGTCCGAAGGCCCATACGTTTACAGTTGGCTCTGTATAGACACACTTGTCGTTTCACACAGGCAACTAAACAAGAAGGAATTTCGATAAATGTTATCTTGTGTAGATTTTCTATCAAATTTAAAATATAATTAACACAGTATATTTCAAAATGTATATGTGTTGTAAAATTAAGGTAGCATACCATTTTTTTTAAATCGTCGACATAAAGTAGAAAATATAATTACACGTAACTCAGTTTGTTTGCTATTTAATTGTATTCATTTTCATACAAGTAACTTTCTTTGGAAAATTATCCATTTTATATAATTATTAGAAAGTTTCATAACCTTATTCTCATTAATTTTTTTTAACTAAGTTCACACTACTTTAAAAATATGTTCGAGTAAGTAACTATCTAACTGGCATTGATTGGGTAGAAAATAGTCAACTAGAAGATTTGGATTTTGCAGATGATATTGCCTTGTTAAGTAGAAACAACCAAGATATGCAAGAAAAACAGACAACTTGTCATCTATAGCATCAAAAGTTGGACTGCAGATAAGCTATGAAAAAAACAAATATAATGAAGACACCTATGGCAAGTAATGCAGATATCACACTGGAATCTAAAATGATAAAAATAACAGAGCAGTTCACCTATTTAGGTAGCAATTTTGATTGCACAGGAAATGTTAAAAAGAAATTATGATACGAATTGGCAAAGCAACATCAGCTTTTAAAAGTCTAAATAAAATATGGAACTGCAAGTTATATAGTATTAAAACTAAATTACGAATTTTCAATCAAATGTTGTATCAATCCTAACATATGCCAGCGAGAGTTGGAAAATGACTAAATATATAGAAAGCAAGTTGAATGCATTTGAAAATAGATGTCTGCGAAAAATAATGAATATAAAATGGAACGAATTCAGAAGAAGCAATGAAATCAGAGACATGTCTGGTCAACCACTAGTGACAACTGTTATAAGAAAGAGATGATGGAGATATGTTAGGCACACCTTGAGGAGAAATGATCAACGAATATCAAAGCAGGCATTGAAGTGGGATGCAAAGGGTTCAAGAAAGAGAGGTTGACCTAAAGAGATCCTGAAACGAAATTTTCTTGAGAGAGGCAGGAAATATCGGTCTCAGTTCCATGGAGGAGATTGAGCGAGTTGCCCAGGATAGAGCGGTATGGAGAAATTACTTGCAGGCCCTATGTAACATATAACGGTACGAGAGAAATTATTATTATTATTATTAAGTAACTATCACTGTAGAAGATGGTATTATTCTACCATTATAGAAGAATGGTATTATTCTACCATTATAGAAGAATCAATTGAATTCCAGTCACCACTAGTGATAAATTTTATAGACTTTCAGAAAGCATTTGATAGTCTTCATCGTTCTACTCTCTGGGAGATTCTTAAGACCTACGGCTTCCAGGAAAAGTACATCAATATTATAAAAGCCTTCTATTCTGAAGCATCCTGCTGTGTAAGAACAGATGCAGGAAACTCGGACTGGTTCACAGTCAATTCGGGTGTGAAGCAGGGCTGCGTGATGTCACCTATGCTTTTGGGATAGCTATAGACTGGATCATGCGCAAATGCACCCAAGATGATCAACTAGGCATCAAATGGCTTAATAACAGCAGACTATTTGATCTTGACTTTGCCGATGACGTGCCATATTGAATTCAACCACACAAGCAACCCACAAACTAACGAGCAATCTTTGCACACTTGCAGAACATTTTGGTCTCCAGATTAATTCTGCCAAGACCAAAATTATGGACCTCACGAACTCGACAGACAACATCGTAATAAATGGCCAAACACTGGAGAAAGTTGAACATTTTACATATTTGGATAGTAAAGTGTCAAACAACGGAGACACGATGAAAGAAATAAACTCTCGTATTGCTATAGCAGCTAGTGCCTTCACTAAATTAACGAATATCTGGCAATCTCAAGACCTTAATATATGCACAAAAGTTAAATTATTTAGGTCATGTGTGATTCCTGTACTGACCTACGGTTGTGAAAGTTGGAAATCAACAAAGAAAATTGATAAGAAACTGGACAGCTTTGAGAATAAATGTCTACGAAAATTATTAAAAGTAAAATGGAGTGATTTCGTTTCTAACAACACAGTGAGAGATAGAACACACCAAAACCCGTATCAAATATTATAAGGAAACGAAGGTGGAAATATTTAGGTCATATTCTTAGATCAGACGAAAAGAGACTAAATCGACAAGTCCTTATGTGGTCACCAGTTGGGAAAAGAAAACGTGGAAGACCAAAGACCACTCTTCGAAGAACCATCCAACAAGAAAGTAAACTATTGGGATGTAAAACCATACAAGATCTCCAACTGCTAGCAAAGAACCGTATCACATGGAGATCTAAAACCTCTGCCCTATGTGCCGCCTTTGACTCGAAAGGAATAAACTAACTAATCACTGTAGTTTGAAAATAGTGTAGATTGTGTGGATTTCCACCCAGTGCAGGATCATCAGTGATGCTTTTCGTTTGTTTGTAAATGAAGATGAAAATCCCTGCTTGTTGTACTATTCTGTACTTCTTTCTATTTTTGTCACTCAATCTCAACGTGTTACTTGTACTATTCAGTAAATCTAAAGGAGTAACATTTTTTAATAACCACATAGTGAGACACTTTTGTGTCACAGATAACAAGTGTTAGAGATTGAAAAATCGCTATTAGAATCCATTTTTTAATTATCATAAAATGTTATATAATTTGTCAGTTCTCCAGCTGTAACAGTTGAAACACAATTTGGTCGTGATAAAGATGGTTGATTCATCCCAGTAGAAAATCAACTAAAATCGAAGAACACATTTTCATAAAATAGTTTTTAAATGACACTTCCCCCAGAATATTTAAATTTCAGTATAAAGTGATGCACGTTAATATTTCCGAGATGTAACGTCTTTTTTTTCTACTATTAGTTTTGTAAAATTGTTTGATCATTTGTTAGTGACATTCTCTTAAATGAAACATTTTGTTGTTGTTTTTTTTTTTTTTAATCCTGGAGCAGAATCATCGCTTTGTGAAAATGAAAGGATTATCTATAATAGCCTAATGTTTTCACATTATAGCGCAAGGCTTGTAAAATAATCATGGCGTGCTTTGAAAGAGTCATTAATAGTTGAAGTTTTTATGTTTACATCAAATTAATTCTTTGAACTGGCTTTACATCGCTCCCATCAAACCTCAAAGATCTTATCAGCTTATAGATGCACAAGAGGATAAATACTTGCTACTTTATTATATGTCTGCTTGTCGATTTTATTTCCAATTTCTAAATTCGAAGAATAGTTATAAAATGAATTAGAACGTCATTATCATCTACAATGTGTTTCCGTAGCATTACTTCATTAAATAACAAATAACAGTTATATTAGAGACAACAATATGACAGTGTGTAAGTACACTTGTGTTCGTCAACCTTATCAGGAATTAAATATATCAATCTAAATATCAATCTGAAACATGAACTATGTATTTGTGATATATAGTTTAGTTGGAAATATCAACAGTAACAATTTGACATAGCAGACATTATAAAAAAACGTAACCTAACTGCAAGGAATATCGGATTCACTGTAACTTATAGTAATTCTACCAACATTTGTTACGAACGTTTGTCATGCTTCAACATTGAACTATACGGAAACGTGATCTACAATGTACATATTGCTATAAATACATTCTTCACAAATTTACAAACTATCAGTGTTGCTCTGCCGAGGAGAGATTCACGGGAATAATTATATTGTCTTTGAGAGTTGAGCCATGGCAGCGACAGTGGCGTACAACTTTATGGTTGTAGAACCCACTGTTCAGTCAAGAAGGTACAGCCAACAACAAAATAATAGTGATGACCCACGGGACATGCGACCTCTTCCTGATCCTCATCGAGAATACTCCAGCGATGGACGTCATCAGAACAGCGTGACATTAGAGTTAGAGGAAAATGAGAGCGCAACAAAGATAAAAAAAAGTCGGATGAAATCCTCTAATGATATCGAGAAGATCAATGACAAGGTAGGTACAGTTTATTCAGATCAATTCTTCTTTCCTTTCGTTGGCTTGAAATATTGTCTTTATATTTAATGTTGTCTCTTGTATAAACTTCAGTCTGTTGTAGCTCACACAGAGGTCCGTGTAGTTTTCTGCCGAGTGTTGATTCGTTAGGCCAGTGAGTTTGCCTCAGCATGTCATATTCGGGGCAGTCTTGAAGTATGTGCTCTGCAGTCTGATGTGTATGAGCATGCTAATCTTGAATTTTGTATACATGTGGCTGCGGAGTCAATAGTGTCCTGTTCTAGGGCGCAGATTGACAATTTGTTCCAATCTGCTCATATTATAGTAGTCGTCTTGTGTTGGTATTTGTGGCTTTCTGATTGATTTAATCATCTTTTTTTATTGGTGGTAGGTAACTGGCACATCTGGCTGCTCTTCTGCATCACCTTCCATGGCCAGTCGATCTGCAGTTTCATTTTCTTGTATTCCACAGTGAGATGGTATCCACCACAAGACGACTCTGCGCTGCTTGCACAATTTAGAGTGCCTGTAGTGCTGATTTTGCATCTGTCAAAAATACAACAGGTTGTGGATTAAGTCTGGTATTCAACAGTTGCCACCTTGCTTGCCTGAATTTCTGCATCATAGATTCGGATCATTAATATCAATACTCTAACCAGATTAACAAAGCAGCTTGTCAAGGTTATTACAAACATTGATTGTTTACTAAATGTTTCATTCGAATGTTTACTATTTGAGATTGGAGATCTAAAGTTCTGAAACAAATGATGTTTAGTTTACGTCTATGATTAGATTATGATTAGAACACCCATTACCATTTAATTACTTGTCTATCTGTGTTTTATATGCAATTATACCTCTTCAAACCGAGGTACACATTAATGATTGTTTTCTACACTTGTTTTGGTAAATAATACAAATTAACTCATCGTGACGAAATCCTTCATATTTTATTATTTATCCCCGCTCCAAAAATATTGCCTTATTTATGTTGCTAATTCGTTATTTTTGTTTTAAATATTCCGAACGTTTTGTATAAATTATGTAATGGCAATAGAGTAGGAGGAAGGGGTGGGGGATAAAGATGCAATTCTGAGACAAACATAAGGAGGTGAACAAGATAGCAATGTGTCAGAGTGTACCATCGAAGCAAGGATAGCAATGTGTCAGAGTGTACCATCGAAGCAAGGATAGCAATGTGTCAGAGTGTACCATCGAAGCAAGGATAGCAATGTGTCAGAGTGTACTATTGTATCAGTAAATGTTACGTGATACAGTATACCAGTCTACTGAACCTAATACCACTGTTCAAAGAGCACTCCTAATACCTGATTCAACCAACGAACACTCCTAATGGCAACTCCACTCACATACATCAATACACACTCTAAGAAATAAACAACACAAAAGAACTAACACCAACGTCACGATTCAAGATCAGTAATTATAAAGCATCTATTGTAGATTGAAATTTCACATAATCATTACTCATAAACATAATGCACAATAATACAATACAAATAAATTCAATTTCACATAAATCAACTTATTGAACATTGCCAAATTTAGCAGCTAATAATAATACCTTAAATTAATCTCCTGGTTTGTATCCTTTGTCCTTCGTAGTACGAAGAGCCTCACAACAACACATTTCAGTCTTGTAGAACTTTAGGATCACACAGTGGCTAAACAGTACAAAATCACGTTGTCGACATAAGACAGTGACTCGCGACGATTTCAGTCTTGTAGAATGTATAACATCACCCAGATGCCAAACAGTAGAAACGACGTTTTCTAACCAAAAGGTAGTGACTCACGACGTTTTCAGTCTCGTAGAATATAATACATCACACAGATGCCCAAAACAGTAGAAATGACGTTGTCTAACCAAAAGACAGTAACTCACCACATTTTCAGTCTTGTAGAATATAATACATCACACAGATGCCAAAACTGTAGAAAACTAACATCATACGGATGTCTATACAGTAGATAACCACGTTGTCTAATCAAAGAAAACCATCACGACCGTCTTGTCCCTTATCCATTTTCTATGCCCGTCCTACTGTCCAGTCCCAGCCTCAATCATAAATCGACCACTTCAACCGTACTGTTCGTTGTAGAGTCCCAGACTCAATGTACAATCTATCTGCTCACTCAAAAATATCAAAAACCCCGAGTTCGTTCACCACTCAGGTAACCTTCGTGATAACTGATGAGCTGTCATCAACTGTCATCACAACACAATAAACAAAAGGGAATAAATCAAAGGGAAATAAACAACTAAAATATATTCAGGAATGTATCCCCCCTTATCCCCCAGGAACAGTAATACTGTTACACTATCGAAGCAAGGATAGCAATGTGTCAGAGTGTACCATCGAAGCAAGGATAGCAATGTGTCAGAGTGTACCATCGAAGCAAGGATAGCAATGTGTCAGAGTGTACCATCGAAGCAAGGATAGCAATGTGTCAGAGTGTACCATCGAAACAAGGATAGCAATGTGTCAGAGTGTACCATCGAAGCAAGGATAGCAATGTGTCAGAGTGTACCATTAAAGCAAGGAAAATAAAGTATTAGATATTCTTTAAATCCCACTTTCAATGTGAAGATGTTACAGTCTGATAATCGTTTGTATACATTTTCAATTCTCACTTTCGCTGTTAACCTCAGTAATAAATTTGTAGAATGTGCTAGCGTAAAAGTTATACTAATGTATAAGCAGGGCCGTGCGATATATTTTCTTAGTATGATACAAGTAATCGAAATTCCTCCCCCTTTTTTCGATCCAGAAGCATTTGAGTTTTTCAGCTCTTCGGCTCGGTACCATGGACATCGTAACCCTTCGGTTCGGTGCCACGAACACCGTAAATCTGGGGAATCTGTGGCTTTTTCTGCCATCCCGCGGAATTGAACCCGCACACATTTTTACTTTGAAAATATAAACTACTTTAAAATAATATCAACTATCAACTAAAACAATCTATTACAGTTTTACCAGTCTAACTTTAACTTTTGCAAATTTCTAAATTAGGGATGTGTAGTCTAGAGTGACAGTCAATGTATATTTACTGTAATGAAAATCAAAATTCACAGTCCTTCGCAAAGATGCAACATTGAGGGAAAGTGTAAACATGATTACATATGATGATGCTTATCATGATATTAAAATAGAATAGATAAAATAACGATAGAAATGAGTTGCAAAACTAGTAAGATTTGTAAGTAACAGAACATAATAAATAGATAACAAATATCTGTCAAATTGACAGCTAGCAGCAGTTTTGACACATGCATTTCTTTAACTTGTTATTGTATTGTCTCCACGTCAACGAATATGAATTATGTAAAAATATAGCAATAAATTCGGGACGCAAAAGTAAACAAATGCAAATATTTCATAAGCAACTCTCTCTCTCTCTCTCTCTATCACATACATAACACAAAAGTAGCCCAATATTACCTAAGTAACTCTCTATCACACACATGCACATGTTTCGCACCTTAGATACAGCCAGTCCGTGCAAATACTAATTTTTAATTCGAGTCCCTATTGTCATAACATAATCATTTTCAATGATAATAAGTAACTACAGTTGCTGTAAAAAGCAATAATTCATTTACTTGATCTACTTTTTAAACATATAAACGGAATTAGTATAAATGCAACAATATTTTACTGATGAAAATGAAAATCGTGGCATATCCTTTACAGGACTTAGCCATCAACAACAGTAAACGAGTCGTCGATTTTCTAGACACCACTTATAAGTTTAGTAGTATGCCATTGCTTTCTGAATGGTCAGGTCTATTTTTATCGTTCATAAAATCCAAGGAACTAATTTGCTCTCGCCGCGGAGTTTGAACCACGTACGCTTCCGTTGTGATCGAGCCCACTACCACTTAAGCTACAGAGGTTCACATTATACGGATACAGATATATTATATTTCTGATTTACTGATTTAAACACAACACACCCACTTACCACTTCTCAAGACAAGCTAACATTAAAATTAAATATTATCAATAATTGTAAGCTCAAAGCAGAACTATCAACACGCAACACGTGCAATTGTCTTTTGTCATAATTGCCGCCTCAGCTTTTAGGTGCGGCCGCGCTGTATATTACAAATACAAATAACAACTTCGCACAGTTAGATCAAAAGTTTGTCGGCGAGCTCTCCACAACGATGCACCTGCACCAGAAACCGAAATCAAAGTGTACCGAAAGAGCTTAGGCAGAGGCGTGCTTTAAATCATAAATAACATGCATCAAAATCGGAATAACACAGATCAATATAGAAAAGCGTTGCGTAAAAATTTTTAAATTATTCTTTCTTTCTTTCTTTTGTCCTTCTCTGCTTTTTTGCCGCTAGCGTAGTAGGTTTAACTGATGATCGGTTTCCGAGATAATGCACTCTCGGTCGCTTGATACGGTGTGGTATTGTGGAGTTTTAAGATGTCTGTAACTCCATCAACCCATCTTTTCTTGGTCTGCCCTTTCCTCTTGATGATTCCATTTTCAGGTTGTACGCTCTTGCAACTGGTGTATTCGGGTTCATTCTGACCAAGTGGCCAAACCATTTGAGTCTCTGTTTTTCAATAAATCTAATAGCAGGTGTTGTTCCAACTGATCTTCTAATTTCCTCATTTCTTATATGGTCTCTTCTTGTTTTATTTACTACTTTCCTCAGGCATCTCATTTCGCTTGTGGTAATTTTCCTTTCTTGTTCTTTTGTCAGTGCCCATGTTTGGCTCTGGTAGCACAGTGTTGGTATAAAGATTGAATTTATAATCTGTCTTTTAGTCACTGCTGGAATAGCTGGGTGTTTCAAAATTGGGGTAAGCTGGTATGTAATGTTGTTGGCTTGCTGGATTCTAGTTTCGATCTCTCTGTCCAGTCTACTATCAGATGTGAAGATACTTCCAAGGTATTTGAATTCTCTCACCTGCTTTAGCGTTTAGTCATTTATTTTTATGTTGATATCTTTATGTTCTCTGCTTATAGTCATGACTTCTGTCTTTTGAATGTTGATCTTCATGTTGTATTTGAGGCAGCTATTACGATTTCACTGCTTATACAGCCCTCTTACAGTGCCGCCTGATACGGCCACCTCTGTATCATAGCACGGCATGACCATGTGTCCAAATATGAGACCAAATAAATACACTTGAGGAAATGATTTATTTTGTGTAAAATATATTATGTATTTTCTTGTTAAATGTTTCAGTTTTTATGACAACTCTCTGGTTATATCGATTGCTAGTCTTCATCATTGTGTTTGATCTGATATGTGTCGTAGTTAGTCTATTCCAAACCATCTACAAAACTGACACATTCACATTTTGTCTTATTACTTGATCACACTTAATTGACACACACGTTGTGTATTTGAGCATATCGTCGACATTTCATTTAGCAAACAGAAGCTTTGAATTTCCCGACTATTGGTAGGCTTCCAATAATTATCATAGTTAAAATTGTGACCAATTGTAGTATGACGCCAGGCTGAGAGAATAATTAGCCAGGTCAATATAGTTGCAACCTTAAGAAAGGGGGAAAGAATGGTTCCTGATAGATCTGATAGTATGGCCAATTTACCGCAAAGTTATCATTACTCTTTGAATGAAATGTAGAGATTAGAACAACATGAAGACTGAACTCGCTATTAAGCAGCTGATAGCAGATAATGCAAATGAGGTTGTTGTTTATACCGAGGGTATGTGCTAGCGCATGGTAGGGTCGTTGTAGAGCAAAGCGTAGCATACAGAACAGCTACTTCTAGTATGAGGATGGAAGCTGGGGCAATTACTGCTGCCCTCCAGTGGCTTTCTGGGACAATGTTTACTGGGACCTTTTTGTATATGACTCCCTCAGTTGGCGCTACGAAAGATACAAAATAGCACGTTGCGGTATTTACTCCTCGACAGCTACAAGAGAAGTACAGAGAGCAGAGTAAGCCTTTATGTATTGCTTTCGTGGATCTGACTAAGGCATTTGACACAGTCAGCAGGCCAAGTCTTTATAAAATACTGAAGCATATTGGCTGTCCCCAAAGTTGCTCCAGTTGATTGTATCCTTCCATGAGGGCATGAAAGCCAGCATACAGTTCGATGGCAGCACATCTGATAGTTTCGAGATTAAGAGTGGAGTCAGGCAGTATTGTGTCCTTGCCCCCATCCTCTTTGGCATCTTCTTCGTAGTCCTTTTGAACCACGCCTTGGGGACGCTTGATGGTGATGTTTTCATCCGCACTAGATCTGATGGTTCACTCTTTAACTTGGCTCGCTTAAGAACGAAGATAAAAACGACGGAAATTCTTCTCAAGGACCTCCTTTTCGCTGACGATGCTGCCTTAGTCGCCCACAGTGAGACTACACTGCAATGCCTAATCAATAATTTGTCAAAGGCATGAGACCTATTTTCTCTGACTATAAGTATCTCCAAAACAGTTGTACTATGTCAGGAGGTAACACAACAAATATCACTTTACATGGTAACCATCGAACACCAGTTCCAAACTTTTGCTATCTCGGGTCCATGGTCACTGCCAGCCTTTCTCTAGATGAAGAAATCAACGCTCGTGTAGGAAGTGCGGCTACTACATTCGGCAAACTATTAAAGCGAGCGTGGGACAACACAAAACTGACATTGCAGACGAAGATTCAAATATATCGAGCCTGTGTAATTAGTTCTTTACTATATGGCTCATAAACATGGACAGCCTACTCAAGACACGAGAGGAGACTTAACATCTTTCACCTTCGATGTCTCCGCAAGATTATGAACATCAGGTGGTACGAAAAGATAACCAACTCTGAAGTACTGCAACCTGCAAACCTGCCTTCCATCATGGGCATGCTCAGCAGTAGACGACTAAGATGGTTGGGGCATGTCAGAAGAATGGAAACTTATCGCATACCAAAACAAATGTTGTTCTGTGAACTTTCGGAGGAAGAGGCACCAGGGCAGACCACTGCTCAGATATAAAGATGTCTGCAGAGCCTCAATGAAAAACTTTTCTATAGGTCCCAGCACATGGGAAGGACTAGCTGATGACAGAGTTGTGTGGAAAGCCAAATTACGAAAGGTCGCATAGTCTTTTGAGAAGAGACTTATGTATGAGCTGAATGACAAGAGAGAAAAGCGAAAACTCAGAAGTTGTCACAGTAAAACACTTGCCAATTGACCGTCTGTAAAGACGAAAAGGCCTATAAAAAAATATATATATATATATATATATATATATATATATATGTGCTAGAGCATGGTAGGGTCGTTGTAGAGCAAAGCATAGCATACAGAACAGCTACTTCTAGTATGAGGATGGAAGCTGAGGCAATTACTGCTGCCCTCCAGTGGCTTTCTGGGACAATGTTTACTGGGACCTTTTTGTATCTGACTCCCTCAGTCGGTGCTACGAAGTATACAAAATAGCACGTTGAGGTATGAGTGGATGTCGTCTATTTCCAAGCTACAGAGGCTTAAGTGGCTCTTGTGTCCTGGGAATGCAGGTTTTTGCGGCAATGGGAGAGTGTACAGGCTTGCATCAACTGTCGGGGAGTTGAGTGTGGATAAGAAGGGTATTCTTCTGTATCTTTACTGTTACCCGTCGGATTATAACACTAAAATAGATGTTGAATCGATCCAGCAATTTAATGAGTTTTTTCTAATTCGCCGCTGTACAAGTAGAATTGATTGGCAGAGTGAGGAGTTATTTAACCATATAGCCACAGGAACCATCAGTATGCATAAGCTTCAACATCTGTTGGAGGAGACTGAGGATCTTTGGCTCTGACCGGAGTGCTATTACGTTGGGTCAGTAACCAATAGCCAATTTAGAAAATGTCTCGTCAATATGTCATATCTAACCAATCAACGTAGAACTTCCTACTTTGACAGTATTCAACTTATTTTCACTTTCCATGCATATAGTTCAAGGGCTAACAAAAAGTCTTGGTCTGTCGTCTTTCAATTATCAAATATTTTACCGAGACGATGTCATCCAGCATTCTTCTTCGATTGTTTACTGCATGTACAAGAATCTCCACAATATGTTGGTATATGGTCGCCTTGCAACTAATGTTCTGTGTCACTTCAACACCACCCGGTGTTGTCGTAATTGGTGCTACACATGTGCTCATGTGATGCAATCACATATTGTATTGTTTTCTATCATTACTTTGTTAGTGAGAATGGTTTATCTTGTGCGAACAGCAACGCTATCTAGACTATCGCGACCAACGCTATCGCGAAAGTGGAATTCATACAAAATGAAATGGCTTTACTTCAACTTGTACCTTCATTTCGATATATTTGTAATGTTAAGAGGTCGGTGTGATTGTGGTGGTCTTGAAAAGGACCAGATGTGTACATTGATGATAATCTCATGCAATTATCTGTATTGCATATTTTTTACTAGACGACGTCGGACTTTGTCTTCTTGTAACATTGTGGTATGATGCATTATCCATTAGCAGACAAGATGGCTTAACTAAAGTCGGAAGTATAGTTTTCTCAATCCACTCTCTAAATATATGACAGTTCATTTTTGTGTGGCAGCCCCGATTATCGGCCGATTTCGAAACAAATTGAAGTTGAGCATTCTTCAACAGCCCATTTTATCTACTACTTGCATGTGCAATTATAAAAGCGCTTCCCTTTGCCACTTGGTAGGCTTACTAATTTCTTAATCGTTCCATCTGATGACTGCCATTCTTTTTTTATTGGTGTGGTGAGCATTAATCCATGTTTCGTCAGTTATCAGTTATCAGTTATATGAGGACTATCATCATAGCACTCCGGACATGTCCATAGGTGCTCCGATCTCCGCCTCAGCAAATCCAGCAGCGTCCAGCGACTCAACACGCCAGTTCGATATTGATTAATCAATCTCTTTGCATATTTAGTATGTCGTTCTTTTCGGGCTGCACCAATATTGACACCCATCTCTTTCAATCTGGTCAGCGAGTGGGATTCACAGCCCTGAAACTCCTCTGTTCGGAAAGACTCTCTCAATGCGTGAAGAATGTCACTTCGATCCATTGCAGCTCCCTCTGATATTGTAGCCAAGCCAGCCAATCTATCAGCTCGTTCATTACCCCTAACTCCATGTTTCGTCTAAATACACAATGTCATAGCTTTGTCGACGCATTTCTCTAACTTCACGCAAATATTTGCCACTCATCACAACTAGAGAGGTTTCTCACAGATAATGTTTCTTCCACCGGCTTATTTTCTAAATTTGAAGCCTGGCCTATCGGTCCCAAAAAATAGGAAAAAATAGCTGACGACCAAATCATGTGGGAAAACAACATAACGCAAAGGTGGTAGTCTTTTGAAAAGAGACAGAGATGAACTAAACGACATGAGAGACAGGCGCAAACTTCGAGTTTTCATAGCAATTAACACTTGTCAGTTGTCTGTAAAGGCGAGAAAGGCAATATATAAATATGTATATACGTATATGTATATGTATATATATATATATATGTGTGTGTATTAGTAGCTTAAAAGTCATCATCAGACGCAAATTCTAGAGAAATTCTAATATTTATTACAAATACATAATTGACATTTTTATTGAATATAATTTGACGAAATATTTCAAGTGCATTTCCTTGTTTAGAATATTCGACTACCTCAGTCAAGCAGATTATAATTCGTATACTTCATTCTTGTCTTCATCTCTCGTATATATTTTTATCTGTCTGGTTACTGACATTATTTTCTTGATTCACACAACAAAAGTAATTTACCTACTTTGTTAATCCCAGTTTCTAATATTAGGTGCTCTGCGGGCTTTCACGATAATCACAATCTTCAGTAGTGGGATTTATGGCTGCACAGAAGATTTGTGTCTTTGAGAGAATCATTGTAAGGCGCATGTGTTGTATGTATACTCAGGTTTATTGCAGTGGCGTATCCTGGTTCTTGATACAATGTGTTATAGAATCTGAGAACTCATAATTATACAACTAATTGTGTATTTGTGTATCTAATGAAAAACGTGAGAACGCCAACCTCTATACTCATGAAATGATGCAGCGAATCATGGACAATGAACAAGCAATCGATAAGATCATTAGAAGCCACAGAGATGTGGTTTTACAGAAGAATACTGAGAATTCCATGGACAGCAAAACAAATAGAAAACAAATAATGAGGTTTTAAAACAGAACTGCACACAAAGAAACCTTATCAAAAGAATAAGAATCAGACAATTAAGGTTATTCGGGCATATAATACGAAAAGAAGGTTTAGAACATTTGGTGACAACGGGTAAAATACAGGGAAGGAGAGATCGTGAAAGGCAGAGAGAGAAGATGTCTAACATCGTGGTTAGACAAAAGATCGACGTCAGAACTGATTAACAGCATCAAGAAGAGAGAGAGAGAGAGAGAGAAAGAGAAAGAAAGAAGAAGAGCTGTGGGATACTACGATCGCCTACGCCGGCAGACATGACATTTGATTGATACATTTTGATTGTGTTCAGTCAGCCATTATACAAGGTCTTTGAGTATGTGCATCAGTTAACAGGTAAAACACGTAATTGCGTCATATGTAAACATGGATTATCAATTAAATCCGCCCTTGTGTAGCCAGGGGCTCGAAGGGAACAAAGAATACAAACACTGCTACCTACAAGGCATGTTGTAAAAGCCGACTGATGCAGGTGCCTATGGAAGCTTCCATGTAAATAAAAGCATCGCCTAAAATTTGATGTGCTGGCCTATTTGTAGGCGCATAACTGGCACCATGTACAATCTCTCTTAGATCACATACAAACAAGAAGAGTGGTTAACAAGTGGTCGATATGAAACGTTTGAAGAGGAATAAAAAGAATTAAAAATCGAGGAATTTGTGTATGCTTATCAAAATACACAAGACACATGTAATTTTTCGCGTTTGTTTAATCATGTAAACATCAACAAGATATTTTACCTACCAAAATCTAATGTAAAAAACAATTTATAAATTTGAAAAAGTCAAAGAACTATTTTCATGCATTGAGGTATATTAGTGAATACAGTGTTAGGCTTATATTTTTTGTAAATCTTGGAACACATGAATGAGAGGGGATGCTGTCATCATCACGCTGCTCACCTTCACCTCCCACCTCCCAGTGCTTCTCTGGTACCCAATTAAAGTTGAGTCGACATGACATTCGATGATGATATTGAGAAATGTTCCACATAGAAATCCCATGAGAAGATGAGTAGTAAAGCTATTAATCTTTAATATACATATTTGTAGAATTAATTTCACGCGGTAAATGTTCGATTTAATAAATTATTTGTATGCAACATTGTAAACATTACAATGTAATTATCAACTAAAGATGCATAAAATACATTTCACGCTATATACACTATTATATTAGACGTTCTCTTTAATAGTATATCTTCTTCTTCTTCTTCTTCGAACGCACCACTTGCTAAACCACTGTGATTTGTGTGTGATCTGAGCCTAAGAGCGATTGTACGTTGTTCTAGTTATGCGCCTATAAGTAGGCCAGCGCATCCGATTTCTACAACGCTTTTTATTTATTAGGTAGCTTCCTAGGCCTCTACATCAGTCGCCTCTTACAATATGCCTTATAGGTCACAGCGTTACTATTATTTGTCCCTTGCAAGCCTCGGCAAAACACGGCCGTATAGTATATAAACTGATGTGTAACATTCTGCAATTATAAAGTTCTAAAGATCAAGGATTGACTTCACTTTCACGGGTTTTCCCTAGGGCTCGATCTCTCTCCGCTAAATTTGCACGCCACCTGTCGAGAGTATTGCACAAATTACGCACGAATTCCGTAGTTCCAGCAACAATCATAGAGATCTCTAGAAAAATGCCCTCATGAACAGAACGGCGTTGCCCAGTTTCGAACGCACGGGCTTCAGATCCCTTGCAATTATTTTTATAAAAACGTATTCAGTAATTTATCTAGACATGGCTATACATATTACTTAGAGATATTTTTATTGACATGGAGACCCTGATCTCTTTCTCTCTCTCATAGAATGTAATTAGAATAGATATTTGCTTGATTGTCGTCGAGTGCAAGTACACTCCCGCAACTCGATGGTTCTGTAAGCAATGTTCTAAATTTCTTATTTATTTCAATAATATTACCAACAACAATTTTAGAATTTAACAACTTGATCATTAATATATCTTTTAATTTAAAAAAAAGCCCGCCTGCCCCAGCGTGTTCGTAGCGCGTTGGACGACGGACGACAAGCTCCCTGTGAGTGCGGATTCAATTCCACGGGCTGGCAGAAAATCCACAGGTTCTCCAGATTTACGGTGTTCATGGTACCGAACCGAAGGGTTGCAATGTCCATGGCACGGAGCCGAAGAGCAGAAAGCTCAAGTGCTTCTGGATCAGGAAAAAAAATATTAGAAAACAATGCTTTAATAAAATACTAAGCTGCTAAAGACGTGGATAGACGTTTTCCCCATTTACTGATAGAGACGCGTTAACACGTCTGTTATTATCTCTCCTCTTTGTGCTACAGACGTGTTAACACGTTATACATTTCTACTGTCACTGCTATAGGCGTTCATTTACGTTTGGAACCTACAAACAAAGAGTAGCTATTTTTAGATCCGTCTTCGGAAAGTATGTAGCAGTGAAAGGGTTAAAAATAGATTTTAGAAGTTCAGCGCGCACCTAACATACATTAAGTATACGCCAACATACATTAAGTATACGCCACCAGTTCTAAGTAAGACTAATGAGCCAAATCTGAAACAATATACAACGTGCCATCTTGTCTGAGGAAGCACAAGAGAAGACAAACTTAACAAAACTAAGCCGACACAGCTTAACTATGCAACAAAAATAAACCTGAAAGCTTAACTTAGAGATAAACATTTGACATACTCTTAGATATACAAATAATCACAATTCAAATGGAGTCTTAGAGTCTACATGTGCTTGCAATCAGTATTTGAAAATAATACAACTCTTTGATCTCAAACTTGTAACTATTGTAAATATTCTTCTTTTGTCTAAATATGCAACCTATCCAAGAAATGTGATACATTATCGCAATGTTATACCGCAAGAGGTTTCCTCTGATTCCAAATAGACATATCTTAACAAACAAATATACCCCTTAGACAGAAAAGTGTTAAACATTTGTTTGTTTACATGAAATCAATAGAAAGAAAAGCGCTCATCGATCTAACATCTAAGCGATCTTACATCAAGCGATCTAACATCTAAGTGATCTTACATCTATCCATCTTACATCAAGCGATCTTACATCTAAGTGATCTTACATCAAGCAATCTTACATCTAAGTGATTTTACAACTAAGTGATCTTACAACTAAGTGATCTTACATCAAGCCATCTTACATCAAAGTGATCTTACAACTAAGTGATCTTACAACTAAGGATCTTACAACTAAGTGATCTTACAACTAAGTGATCTTACAACTAAGTGATCTTACAACTAAGTGATCTTAACTAGATCCTAAGTGATCTTACAACTAAGTGATCTTACAACTAAGTGATCTTACAACTAAGTGATCTTACATCAAGCCATCTTACATCAAAGTGATCTTACAACTAAGTGATCTTACAACTAAGTGATCTTACATCAAAGTGATCTTACAACTAAGTGATTTCAACTAAGTGATCTTACATCTAGTGATCTTCAACTAAGGATCTACACTGTGATCTTACAACTAAGTGATCTTACAACTAAGTGATCTTACATCTACGTGATCTTACAACTAAGTGATCTTACAACTAAGTGATTTACACTATGATACAACTAAGTGATCTTACAACTGATTGATCTTACAACTAAGTGATCTTACAACTATGATCTTACACTAAGTGATCTTACAACTAAGTGATCTTACAACTAAGTGATCTTACAACTGATTGATCTTACAACTAAGTGATCTTACAACTAAATGATCTTACAACTAAGTGATCTTACAGCTAAGTGATCTTACAACTAAGTGATCTTACAACTAAGTGATCTTACAACTAAGTGATCTTACAACTAAGTGATCTTACAACTAAGTGATCTTACAACTAAGTGATCTTACAACTGAGTGAACACACACAATACAAAAAACGTGATGGATATTACCAACTGTTCAGAAGAAACCACATTGTCATACTTTGCCTCTGCATGGGTCACAACAGAATGAGAACAGAACTAGATTCAAGATATGCACAAACTACCTGTGCCCCTGTGGCTTGGCGAGTATTACGACAGAGCATGTCCTACAGAACTGCCCCCAGTATGCAGACTTGAGAAGATAGGGGTGACCCACTTACACCAGCGTCCAAGAAAACTGTTTGGCGTGGCTGACAGGGACCTTTATTTGAGAATTCGAAATCCCAGTCTAGTGAGCACGCAGAGGAAGAAGAAAATGTACAAATAACAGAATTATTACTGGTAGAAGAGTTGATAGAATTGTCAACAATTGAAGTATTGAAATCGAAAATTGAATAACGGATATCTAAAATTGTGACAACAAAGTCAAATTCCAATATTATATCTACCCTTAAAGGCTGCAGAAATAAGTTGTTTATTGTATTCCAATCACCATATTTAGTTGAAAGAGGAGTTAGCATGGTCACCAGACTATTCACAAAGAAACGAAACAGATTGTCAATAGAGAAATGCGGTGGTTTAAGATTATTGATGCCAAAAATGGCACCAAACATCGATAAATTAGTTTTATCACATCAAGCTCAGCTCTAATTACTACATTATAACA
Source organism: Arion vulgaris (assembly GCA_020796225.1). NCBI lineage: Eukaryota > Metazoa > Mollusca > Gastropoda > Stylommatophora > Arionidae > Arion > Arion vulgaris. The sequence goes on from CM036774.1 coordinate 13,140,700, forward strand.
TACATTTTTTCAGTGATACTGTGAGGAATACAGTAATATTGGTATTATCTTCTACTAAAATACTTTAAAAAATGTGTCCTTGTTTTTCAATTTATAGTATGTACAATATAATTTACCAAAGGGGAGCGCAAGCGAATTATTCACTGAAAAAGTGGGTACTCATTCAGAAAGGGTTGGGAACCTATGCTCCTAGGGAAACCCTGAAAACAACTTTACTGAGAGAGGCGAGAAATATCGGACTCAATTCTATATTCCATAGAAAAGATTAAGCGACTTGCATAGGACAGAACGGTATGGAGAAATTGCTTGCAGGTCCTATGTAACGTGTAACAGTACGAGGTGACTATATATCTCTCTCAGTACATGCTATTTTTAAGTGTATATTAATTCAGAACTTTCTAGACGATGCCAATATTTCCTATGATGTCAGCAAGGACCACTAAAACCTATTGATTTAGTAAACGTAATGTCAACATCGACGTCCATTTGTTTTTTTAAATTTGTCACTCCTGTTGTTCGTTTGCTTGATAAAGGCCTTGTTGGTCGAAACGTTGCTGTATTTTGTCATTGTTTTTGTGATTTGTAAAACTACAGTACTTTGTGATTACGTTTTTGCCAATCAAATAGTTTTACTGCAGTCTCATCTATTTTTTGAATGTATCTTCAACAACTGCTAACACTTGCCTTTGGAGGTGGGGCTGGGGAGGGGGTTATTCTGTTAAACATTCTCTTTGACCATCTCTTCATGATTCCCTCACAATTATATAGTTTTCTTCATTTTACCCTCTTACCCTCATTTTCTGCAACTATAGTTTTCAGCATTGGTATGTAGCTTTATGTGTATTTTTTGTTGCATGTTCAAAATATAACAAACTCTTACTGGCTCTAATTTATCGCCATTTATTCTTGTTTTCATTGTGACTCCTCTCTTGCCTTGTTTTGAATATAGGTTTTATTTCTCAATATTACTTTGCAATCCATATTTACTACTTCGTTGTTTAACCTGACATCAATTCTTTCAGTTCCTGCATAAGTTCAGCAGCTAGCAATACAGTGTCCTGTTCGTATCTAAGATTAGTTCATTGATGTGTAGTAGTTATGTTAAAGAGTCATAAAACGTTAACTTACTCCACTTTTATATCAACATATGGCGGAAAGCAATTATCATTTCTGACTGTTGCTACTTGATGATCCCAGAATAGATTACTAATCACTTTGTCATTTCCTCCGAAGCCTATCTCTTGAAGGTATTAAATTAGTTGTATGTGTTGGACTATATGACAAGCTTTCATGTAAGTCAATGAAGCATACACATATACTTTGTGGGCCTTCAATATATATTTCTGCTAGAAACATTAAACATAATAATATTGCTTCCTTTGTTCTTGCAGAAACTAAATTGCTCCTAATCTGTAATCGATCATAAAGTACACTTTTTTTAAGGGATGATAATGCGAATCTAGTTACGATCTATAGCAGGGGGTCTCAAGTTGGGGATGTTGTGTTTTCTGGTTACTCTAATCTTTATACCGAGCTCTTGCAATCTAGAATGAGATAGACGTGGATAAGTTTAGATGAAAATACTCTTTGCGGCCACACTTTATGAGGTTGTTCAGAATGTTAGTTCTACCCATTGGCTGCCCTGCCCCCATTGTGACTCCTCTCTTGCCTTGTTTTGAATATAGGTTTTATTTCTCAATATTACTTTGCAATCCATATTTACTACTTCGTTGTTTAACCTAACATCAATTCTTTCAGTTCCTGCATAAGTTCAGCAGCTATAATAGCAATACAGTGTCCTGCTCGTATCTAAGATTAGTTCATTGATGTGTAACAGTTATGTTAAAGAGTCATAAAACGTTAACTTACTCCACTTTTATATCAACATGTATCACCTGATATGGTGGGAGAGCCAGCCACCCTGTCTGCTCTCTCATTGCTATAAACACCCACATGCTCGCTCCTGAACGAAGACGTACGTAATTCTGTGAATTGTTGACGTTTGCGGTGATTCATGAATTATTATTTTAAAATCTTGTATTAAATTATCATGCGGTGACTTTATTTCAGTAGAAACTGTGTATGCATAACTGTTTAGTTAAACGTTGAAGATACTTTATTGTCACTGTCAGCAAAACGCAAATCGAAAGACTGGAGAGAATGCAGAACGAAGCTATGCGCATCATCCTCGGTTGCACAAGGATACACCCTGTGTGGCGATGAGGTTTCTCCTGGATTTTCCGACCATGGAGTATAGACTCAAGATACCTAGAGCACGTGATTATCTTAAAATAAGTGCCAAAAGGATCACCCATTGCATGAACAGCTCAGCACCAGTGGTGGAAATCGGCTAAAGCGGGGCAAGTCATGGGTTGGCACTGCCGCAGATGCTGTTCATCTGCATGCGGGCTCAATAATATTGACTATAGGGAAGAATGGATACCGATGCCTCCAATATACTGGAACACTTTTTCAACCATCATTAAATTTGACAAAGGTTGCAGAGAAGGAAATCCCGTGGCGTTGAATGCAGACGTCAAAGCCATTATCGATGAAAACTGCAATGCAGACGACGTTGTGATTTACACGGATGGATCGGTAGTTCGTCACGAAAAGTCTGCATGGGCCTTCTCTGCAAGCTCATGTGGCAGAATGGTCAAGGAAGCCAGTGGTGCATTTAGTATGACAACAAGCAGCATGACAATGGAGGTACTGACGGTGACCAATGCACTATTCTGGCTAGAGTCACAAAACTACACTCATGCGTGCATTCTGAGTGACTCATTGAGTATGATCCGAAAGGTGGAGGCCGGTTCGGTGCGCAGGCAATGGACTGAATCACTGCAGGCGTCAACAATTTGCAGAATTACACTTGTCTTTGTTCCGGGGCACATGGGTGTCGTTGGCAATGAGAGAGCAGACAGACTGGCTGGCTTTGCCGCTATATCAGAGGGCCAGCCAATGGACAGAGCTGACATCGTGAACGCCCTCATAGAACGTGGCCGCAGAGAAGACCTTCATCTAAACCAATCCACGTCAACTACTAGATTGCGAGAACTGGGTTTGAAGATTGGTGTGGCAAGAAAAGAACGGTACAACAGGTATACGAGTCGGCTCATCAATCAAAATAGAACTGGTACGGTCAGTCGCTGGACGCTGTTGGAGATATTGCGAAGGAGATCGGAGCACCTATGGACATGTCCGGAGTTAGTTAGTTAGTTAGTTTATTCCTTTCGAGCCAAAGGCGTCACATAGGGCAGAGGTTTTAGATCTCCATGTGATACGGTTCTTTGCTAGCAGTTGGAGATCTTGTATGGTTTTACATCCCAATAGTTTACTTTCTTGTTGGATGGTTCTTCGAAGAGTGGTCTTTGGTCTTCCACGTTTTCTTTTCCCAATTGGTGACCACATAAGGACTTGTCGATGTCCGAAGTGCAATGAAGATATTCCAAACTGAAACTGAAACAGATACTTTATTGGAAAATGTATTTTCTATAAATCAGACTACCAACGGGAGTCCATAGTCTAATGCATACTGAGAACCATATAACTAATCTAGTTTGTATTTGTATGGAGAACACTCACAGTACAAGCAAACATTCATACTTTTTATACGTTTAAGCCTCTCTCCTAGCAGATGATAATATTGCAACGGTTTTGTAGACAGCATTAATACTTTGTATTTCTAATGAGATATTAGAACTCGTGATCGGATGAAAGAGATTAATGACATTGTATACTTTATATGTACTCTATCGATCAATCTTCTTCTTCTTTTATCGTCACACTGCTACCGGGTTGTCGCCCAGTGTCATGTTTTTCTGATTTTGTCTTGCGCTATTCTGGTGGCTTAGTTGATTGTTATTTTTGTTCTTTGACCGGATTTTGTTATTTTTCCTCTATGCCATCTAAACATCGTTTTCGTGGTCTTCCTCTCGCCTTCTTTCCTGATGTTCTGTTCTAGAAGACTATGTATACTGTGGAGTTTCGATGCATTCTTATTAAGTAACCACTTTATGCTGTGTTCCTCAATGTAATCCAAGCAAGGTTCCATTGCCAACTTTCTTTCTTATGCTGATGTTGATGAGTCTGTCTTTTCTAGTGTTGTTCAATCGATATTTTGATTGATAGTTCCGCAAGGACATGCTACTACTTGTCTTGATATATATATATATCAATCGAATTATGTAAAATGTGTACAAATCTTCTGTTTTGTAAGTTATGTCATTTTCTAACATCTATTAGAACCCTAGTAGTAAGTTTACTTTAGAAATAGACATACATTATGTCTATGTGATTTGTCTTTTACAAACATCATCATCAAGTAGCTTGTGCCTTCCGGAACTTGGCTCCCATGACAGCATTCCTGAAAAACTCTCTGTTATGTGCAAGTTGACCGGCGTCAGCAGCAGTCATTCTCAGATGGGCATCGTGCACCCATCGTCTTCTAGGTCTTTTTCTCGTTATTTTTCCAGGTACCATTCCTTGCAAAATTAATTTCTCTAGGCACTCATGTCTTTTGATGAGTCCGAAATATTTAATTTTCCTTGTTTTTATGCTTTGTAATAGCCAACTCTCTTTAATATCAAACTAATGCAGAACAGAAGCGTTTGTTGTTTTCTCTGTCCATGATATTCTAAATACTCTTCTGTAGCGTTTGCATTCAAATGCATTAATGATCTTCTCTGCTGCTTTGTCAATGTTCCATGTCTCACAACCATATGATGCCAAGGTAAACACACAGGCTCTTAAACACGTGATTTTTGTTCTTATGTCAGTTCCCTTCCAAAGGTTAGTTAGTTCTTTTAGATTTTGCAAAGCAATACTCAACCTTCTTTTAATTTCTTTTATAGCATTTCCATCATTTGTCAGAAATGCCCCAAGGTATTCAAAGTTGTCGACTCTCCCTATTGTTGTGGCTTGACACATATATTAGCCATCAATTCTGTTTGATCAGTTGTCGATATCTTTGTTTTCATTATTTACAAACATAGATTTGACAAATAAGAATAGGAAGCATATGGTAATAAATGCACATATACCCACGAGAGTTGGAAAAATGACTAAATATATAGAAAGCAAGTTGAATGCATTTCCGTCCGAGGGGTTACAGGGGCCCAAATTGGGGTGTAAAGAATAGAACAACTGTTATCTGCCATGCATGTCGTAAGAGGCGACTAAGGAGCTTGGAGTGGGGCTAGCTATCCCATACCGTAAAAACACTAGATGGCTACAGAACGGAGAGCGAACCGAGTAAACGCTGGCTGAAACCAGACACATCGCCGAAGGAGAAGCACCAGAGCTCCAAATGGTGCTGAAGATGTGACGTAAAACACACGAATGCAAAGGCTGCATGAATAAGATTTCCACATGAATAGAGTTTATGGGGAAATCTGGTACATCGATCTGGGCGGTGATCGCGAGAGAGAGAGAATGCATTTCAAAATGGATGTCTGCGAAAGGAATGAACATAAAAGGCATGAATTCAGAAGTCAATAAGAACTTTTCCATCGGTCCCAACAAATGGGTAAAAGTAATTGATGGCCAAGTTATGTGGAAAACAACATTACGCAAAGATGCCGAATCTTTTGAAAAGAGACTTAGGGATGGCAAGAGACAAGCGCAAACCCAGAAGTGCTAATTGGCCGTCTGCAAAGACGAAAAGGTATATATATATATATATATATATATATATATATATATATAATAGACAGACAGACAGACAGACAGACAGACAGATAGACAGATAGATAGATAGATAGATATTATGGTTCCTGAAGAACGAGGCAATGACGACCAGAACGATGGTGACAGTCTTGCTGCCGCTTTCGTCCTGCTCGTCCGTGCCTCGTACTCCAGGAGCTATGCCTTCCATTACCATTCTCTCCAAACCTCTGTGGCGTTTAACGTGGCCAAAATAATTCATCTTCCGGGACATAATGTTATTTATGAGCCAATGTCGCCCGTATGGTGCCAGGGTCCGCAAGGGAAGTAAAGAATAGTACCACAGTGACCAACAAAGCATGTCGTAAGAGGCGATTGATGTAGGGGACTAGGAAGCTACCCTAGTAAATAGAAAGCATCGCAGAAATCGGATATGTTGGCCTACTTGTAGACACATAACTGGCACAACGTATAATCGCTCTTAAGCTCAGATCTCATACAAATTAAACAGATTAGTTAACAAGTGGTCGATATGGAACGTTCGTGGAAGAAGACAACGATGAGCCAATGCTCCTCGATATGCAGATTTTGTATATACTATATATACACACGCGTACAGTATACATATCATACGCACATCTCCACTAAGTATAAACACTGTCATAACATGTGATTGTTTGAACATGCAGTATATTGTTGACATATGCTACAGTTCTCTAGCAGACCATCACTCTGCTAGGTTCTCTCCATTAGCTGCTTCTTTAATGGAGAGAACCGTTGCACTCCGTTTAGGAACATGGACATCGGATCCTGCACGTATATGCCCGGATTACCCCAGGGTTCTCCTCTATCACCCGTGTTGTTTAATATTTACACAGCAAATGTAGCTAAAATTCAGCCAACCGGATTGGGTCGGACATTGACATTTGCAGATGATATCTTAATATATAGGACTGGGTCAGATAGACGAGAGATGGTTGACGACATTCAGAAAACATTGCATACCATCTCGGGTTGGTGTAGAGTCTCGCTCTCAGGTCAATCCTGAAAAAGCGTGTATGTTGTGGTGCTCGTTGAATAATCACATCGTCAAGGCTGACCTACCCTGTTAATCTTTGATGAACATACCATCGAGCGCAGAGACAGGCTTCGCTATCTTGGAATAACCTTTGATCGTAGTCTATCTTTCAAACACCATATTGAACAGACGATACAACGGTGCAAGCGTGGTCTTGCGGCTCTCAAAGTTATGGTGGCCGCACACCTTGAGCAGAGACTACTTGTCCTTTTGTTCGATCGACTGGTAATGTCAGTGGTGGATTACGGACTCGGAATTCTTACGATATCAAGATCACAATGTGAACGACTCGAACGGGTTCAGCGTATAGTTCTGGGCTGCACTAGAGATACCCCCATTGTGAAGATGAGATATATGCTTGGCCTTCTGTCACTACGCTCCTGTCATGCAATCGCCCAAACCAAGGCATATATGCGGGTTACTTCGGATAAGAGACATCCACTTCACAAGAACACTAATGATGTTAAGGGCACGAGAATCAAGCGTGGCATGTCGTGGATGGCCCAGGCTGAGAGAACGATTGGCCAGGTGACTACGGTTGCGACTCTACCAAAAGGGGAAGAATGGATCCCAACAGATGGAAGCATGATGAACTATCTCAACGTTATCATTACTCTTGGAAGAGAATGTAGAGATTGGGGCAACATGAAGGCTGATCTCGCAGTTAAGCAGCTGATAGAAGATAATACAAGGGATGATGATGTTGTTGTATATACCGATGGGTCGGTTCAACGTGGTGAGAAATCCGGCTGGGGTTTCTTGGCTAATGCGCATGGTAGGGTTGTTGCAGAGCGAAGTGGGGCATACAGGACAACTACTTCTAGTATGAGGATGGAGGTTGAGGCCGTTACTGCTGCCCTCCATTGGATTTCTGGGACTTCATTTACTGGGGCAGTTGTTGTATCTGACTCTCAGTCGATGCTTCACAAGATCCAGAAGGGCAGGTTTCGGTATGAGTGGATGTCGTCTATAGAAGTTTCTAACCTCCAGCGGCTTACGTGGATATACTGTCCTGGGCATGCGGGTGTTTACGGTAATGAGAGAGCGGACAGGCTTGCATCAACAGCATCGATTGTTGGGGAGTTGAAGATGGATAAGGGGATATTCTTCGGTCTCTTCGAGACTCTCTGTTGGATGAGGACACTAAAATCGATGTTGAATCGATCAAGCGATTTAAGCAGTTTGGAATTACCCTTTGTTCAAGTCGAACTGGATGCCTGAGAGGCAAAGTGAGAGGTGTGTTTAATCAGCGAGCCACAGGAACCATCAGTATGCATACTCTTCGATATCTTTGGGGGAGACTGATCACCTATGGGTTTGCCCGGAGTGCAATGACGTCAGTTTAGTAACCAATCAAACCAATAACCAAGACCATCACTAACATGGTCATCTTTCAGACGTCCTGTTGTCGTGTTTACGATGCAAGTATCGCTTTCGAAATAACTAACCTTGCAACAACTTTGAACAGAGAGATACTATCGAGACGCAGCGACTCTTTGTTTTGGAGTCATCTGACAAACGGGATTAGATTGTCCAATAATGGACACCATAAATGGTCTTCTACCCAGGGACGATATTTTAAGGGCCATAGGCTATTGCATAAATATAGATGCAATTATCTTGCAGAACTTGCCCGTAATTTCAACAAAAATCTCCTCCAGGCTACAACATCTAGCAATAATGATAGGAAACATGCTTAATAGTGTGTACCAAATACATTATATAAGCTTAGGTTTAGGTAAATAAATGATGTGAAGAAATCAATAAGAGATGAGTTATGTACTTCAGTATTTCATTAATATATGAACATTAGTTGTGGTTTTTTTTACATTTGGCTAAGCAATCATGCACACTGGAAGACATGAGAAATGACATGACAAATACAGCAGTTCGGTTCAGTTCTTTCGATCGAGATTCTCGTAAATAGAGGAAACAACCCATATGTGTTCCGTCCTTTCAATTTGGCAGTCATCATAAAGTTCTCGCGCGCATCTTAAATACGGTGGCATTGGTTGGCATGTCGTCTCACTCTCTCTCTCTCTTTCTCTCTCTCACACACTCTAATATAAAAACATCCACTGTTGTGCTTTGTCGTGGCATAACTTCATTTCAATGAAAGTGTTCACTGTTCATGATTCTGGTTACATCGTAAAGTTATGCTGTAGAACAGAAAACATGTATTATTTATTTTCATCCTTCTTTCACTTGCAGTAGATGATGTTCCAGTTAATTTATTGTATCTAATCATTTTCATTCGCCATTGCACGCCGATACGTGTAGGCAAATATAGTGTCTTGAAGCAGGACTGCTGAATGGTCTTTACACTTTCAGTGTGAATCTGGTCTGTATGAATTCTCGTAAGCATACTTCTCGAGTCTGTCCTTTTCATTGCACTCGTTTGTGTTTAACCAGCCCCGAAATCGCCCCAAGAGACAGAGCAATCTTAATTTTCAAGCCTGAAGTGGTTGCATTGAATAGACATCTATATTTATGTACTGTCTTCTGCTTACATGTGCCGTATACACTCATCTAGATCGCATTCTCCGAATGATCATATCCATCTGTATAAACAATGAAACCACCTAGGCAGGTACACTTATCAATTCTATATATATTTAGACGATGAAGTCACCTGAGCAGGTACAATTATCTATATATATATAAGAATAAGTTGAATTACACTTATCTGTCTGTCCCAATTGTTTGACGATATCTGGACATCCTACGAACTTGAAATTTGGCAAGAGGGTGGCTTTCACAGATACGAAGAGGGAAAAATTATCAAAATGAACTACTTCTTCCTTTCTATAACTATATTCCCAACTTAACGCACATGGTCCTTCTTCGTATAAATCGCCGAAAATGTATATCCATGTTTTTCACGAGTTCCCGGTCACGTGATCATGTTACTTTCAGCGAAACGCGTAATCACACAGTACGGTAGTTTTACAAAATACACAAACAATGACAATACACAGCAACGTTTCGACCAACAAGGCCTTTATCAAGCAAACAATACAACAAAGTGACGAATGTCACAGCACACTACAGACTTTGACAAAGATATTACAACCAAATTATTACTTTCCGCTCAAGTCCTAGTAATATAATGCGATGGTAACGTTACTATTGTTATAACGTATTTTAAACACATTTAGAGACATGCGCTCGATTCACGTTCAGGCCAATTTTTGTTTAACACGTCGATAAGTTAATAATCTGAATAAATTTAATTTACGAATTGTAATTTTTCAACTTCAACGGGAATTGTATCAGGTTTTACTTGCAATCGAAATGAGGAACAGTTTATGTGGGCTAGGAAGATCAGTGTAAAGGGATAACAAATGTAACTTTAAAAGTGGTGAAATATTACAACTAGATTTAAACTAAATTAAACTTTCACGGGAATTCTGTTATATCAGGTTTTACTGGCAATCGAAATGAGGGACATTTTAAATTGTTATTTCTCAACTTTCAGGGGAACGGGAATTCTGTTGTATCAGGTTTTACTTGCCGATGTTTGGAGAGAAAACGTATTGTTTTTAATGGGGAAGAAGTGCTTTTGTTTAGTTTGAGATCGCAAGAAACTAGTTTTCTTCTATCATTTGTTGTCAGTGTCCAGATTTGGCACTGGTAACATAATGTGGGGAGAAAGATTGTGTTGAACATTTCTCTTTTTGTGTTCATGATGACGTGTTTGTATCTCAAAATTGGCGCCATTTGTTCTATCATTTGATTTGCTTTGTTGCATCTGTGTTGAATTTCATTAGTTATTCTTCCGTTTGCTGAAAAATGCTCCCCAGGTACGTGAAGTCGTTTACTTGTTTTAGTGGGCGATTGTCGATGGAGATATTAGTAGTGTTTTCGTCTCTGGCGAATGTCATTACTTCTGTTTTGTCGATGTTTATTTATATGATGTATTCGTTACATGCTAACTGGAGTCTCTTAATGTGTTGTTGTAGCTGTTCTTCTGTTGTTGATATGATTGCCAGATCATCTGCAAAAAGAAATTCGTGTAAGAGTTCTCCGAGGTTGTTTCCTTCGCTGGTGTTAGCTATTTGAATAGATGTGGTCAATATACGTGATGAACAGCAGCGGGGATAGTACGCAACCTTGTCTTACTCCTGACCCATGTGAAACTTTTCTGATAATCCTGTGTTTGTTCTAATCGTACATTGGCTGTCTGTATAAAGGCTCTTGCAAAGGGTTAGGTGGTCATTAACCCCATAGGTTGTTAATATTTTCCTCAACGTGTGCCTATCCACGCGGTCGAACGCTTTTTCCTGATCTACAAATACAACCCTGCTGTTACAATATTTCATTCACTAATATAACAATTTTCCTGTATTAATTGATTGATTTATCGAGAAGACCATCATTACTGCACTTCGGTGAGTAGTCATGTGTGCACCGATCTCTTTCTTACACAAGAAGATCTCAGCTGCAGTGCACAAACTCTGTAGCACCGGTGAGGGTCCCCGATGTAATTTTGAGGATGGGAAAGATATTTTTGTAGGAATTTTAAAAGAATATCTTTTCTAATGAATTTTTACGTACTCAAATTGAACACGGAATTTTTATCGTCCGTCTTCGATAGCTCTAGGAACTCGATCTCATCTACACTGAGATCAGGGATCTCTGGAAATATATCCAGATTGCTCCTCGAGGGGGCGAACCTGGTACCTTTGTCACGAGAGACAAGCACCTAATCTCTACGCCACAGAGACCCCTGTATTTCCTGTCTTGTATTTCCTGTTTTGCCATGGGTCATTCCTGTTCCGGGTTGAAAACCAAAGTAGTAGTTTTTTATAAGTTAGATTAATCATAAATGGAAGCCTCGTCAAAATGCAGATTATAAAAAAACGAAACTTTAATAGCTAATTACCCGTCATTAGTGTTTTAAACCACGGGTCAATATTACTAGTCCAGTGAATTCAGTAAGAGTATAATCACACGTAACAATGTAAAGTTAAGTTAGTGCAATCAAGTATTACGATCAGAACTCATTACTGATGTTTTTATATTGATGAAAGGATTTTCAGAGTATGTGGTGCACACCACATTTTACTTTTACGTTTTTCATGGAAATGGAGAGTGATGCTGATTAACTGCACGGTCGGGGAAATGCACGTCTTTTAAAAACATAATACGTACGTCCAACTGTGATTGCTCGGTTGAACATCAGATATATGATATCTGTACTACTATGATATACAGAACGTGGCATTCAGTGCTTAACACACACTCACACACACACACACACACATACATATATATATAGGCAGTAAAACTTCCCACAAGTGCAAGTACCTTGCCCCCACTGTACAAGAACATTTCAAGCCCGTATCGGTCTCACTAGTCATCTACGCACACACAGACAAATATAACGCAACTACATTCCCTTGGATGAAAATTTGTGTGGTCATCATCACCGTGATGGACAAGCATCATCATCATATATATATATATATATATATATATATATATATATATACATACGTGCACGCACGCACTTGACAAATTATGCATCAGAGTATATTGTTAAGTAAAACTCTAGAAATATTTCTCATTATCTGAGTCATATGGTGAGAACCTAGTGCAATAAAGTCAATCATTTTACTTTCGTCTTTACGTCGTTTTTTTAAGTCTTTGTAACAGTACGAATAGTACAATCAGTAGTTACAAAAAAAGGTAAATACAACTAAGCACTGCTGAATTATACAATATCATTTTACCGTCGACCTTTCTGTTAATCAAGTAATAATGATGATACAGTTTTTCCGAAATGACTAATTTTGTAATTGTTTATTTATTGAGGGAAATTTATCATTTTTTTTTTTTTTTTTTAAATGGGGCCCGTCCCAGATGTGCCATACCAGGTGGACCCGTACAACGGAACGTGAAAACGTTTATAAAACTATCAAGCCCCATCAATCCTTCGATCGATGGCACTCCCAGTTTTGTACAAGGGTAGCCATGTGGCTTAATGAAGGCTTCCGACCTTCGGCTTCGATCAAATGGGCACTAGTTCCGTAACACAGACTGATACCTTTGTAAACTCGTATAATGAGCCACGTGACAGATATCAAGCGATACAGATACTACACTTTGATCTTAGCCAAAAGGCCGAGGAGCGATCGAGGTTTTTTCCTGTGCACAAACGATCAAAAGATTTAATCGTTTGTGCAGAGAAACCAGAGTTTCCAGAGCTTATCAGTTATTATTATCAGTTCTAAACTATGTAATTGATAATTTATCTGAGTATTTGAAATATGTCTATGTAACGTGCTGCTCAAATCAACATTTAAATAACACATTGTGCACTGGCAGGATGTAATTGGTATCTTTGCATACAATGGATCATAAATCTACACGTTTATCCACAAATGAAAATAAGGAAAATAAGCAATAGAAATATTACTGCACAGGGTCACAATTTTCAAGGTTCATCTAAATTCATTTGAATAATAATTTCGAAATAACAATACACTATTTACAAAAGAATAACTTATGATGATTACTTAATTTCCTGAAAATAAAAATACACTATACAAGAATAACTTATGATGATTACTTACTTCTCATCTTGGAAGGAATATCATTGTTTGAACAACATCTAAGTGTCACAAAGAGTGTCAGTATGTGTACTGTATAGTTACTATTTTTGAAATTATATGTTTGTGGTAACTCAATTGTGAAATTAAACTGTGTTGATAATGTGAAGATCTGGCTGGAGGGAGAGCTAAGGGACATCAGTTAAAGTACTAAGATAGTCTTCTAGACGACAGTTTAACCGACGTTAGTAAACAGCTTATAAGTCAAGAATATTTCAGCATAAGTTAAGAGTAGTAGATCAGATATAGTACAGATATAGCTTTAGACGACAGTTTAAGCGACAGTTAGTAGACTCAGCTATATAAGTACCAAGATATAGTCTTCTAGACGACAGTTTAAGCGACAGTTAGTAGACAGCTATATAAGTACCAAGATATAGTCTTCTAGACGACAGTTTAAGCGACAGTTAGTAGACTCAGCTATATAAGTACCAAGATATAGTCTTCTAGACGACAGTTTAACCGACAGTTAGTAGATTCAGCTATACAAGGACCGAACAAAATTAAAGCTTGCTAAATTAATCAGAGAAAATTTAGATATTTTAGACATAAAAAGACATGAATTGCTGGAGAAGACCATGATGGAAGGATGCATACCGGCAAAGAGAAGAAGAGGAAGACCACGGAGAAAATGGATTCATGATGTAACTGATGATTTGAACATGACGGATGCAGAGGCAGAACATCTTGCCTATGAGAGAAATTCCTGATTACTGTTGGGGTGGCAAAGTTCTGCTCAAGACAAGCTATTTGATGTTGATGAAACTAAAATTCAAGTTAAATTCGATAAAATTAGTGAAGACAATAGACATGTCCATATAGAGAATACAGTTACTATTCACTGACATTTTAAAACGCATATATCCAGGCATTATTCTCTAATTCTCTCTTTCTCTCTCTCTCTTTCTCTCGTGATCCCCGCTTAGACTGATGTACCAGATTTTCTCATGAATTCTGTTGTTGTTTTTAGGGACTCCGTCCCTCCGTACAGCTTCATGTTAAACTATATTATCTGACCAGGTTTCGTTTCTCAGGCCTGCTAGCAATTGGCAGTCTTGCAGTAGGTGCTCTGACGTCATGTCCGCCTTCTCACAGTGGCACAAGCTAGTTGTGCCAAACTAGAATTTGTTATACATGTGATTCTCTAATTGGATATATTATACTTGTTTAGCATGTACATATCTTTGTGATATCTTTCCCTTTTTGCATGATCTACATGACCTACCTAGATTCAGGACAAGTATCAATTGCGCACACAGTTGCTGTCAAAGATGACTTATTTTGTTTTCTGCGTTACCCATGCACACAATTTGTAGTATAATCAAATTCTAACAATATAAAAGGAAAACATTTCTCGTAAAGTTTACACTTTTCAATCAATTCATTTCGTGATTACGTTAGACACGTCATTCAATTTTTAAGCAAAGCAAGCTTCAACTGCCCAGTCCATTATAATCCATATTTAATTTAGAATAAAAAGAGTTGAACAAACACTATTCATAGAAGCAGGCATATATAGTTGGGAGTCACATGGAATAATTTTATATTCGCAGTGTCATAGGTCACGGATTTATTTTTCAACGTGATCCAACTGTTTCATCCTTTCTTTTTCTTACTACTTTAACTACTTCTTTTTCCCAACTCTTTATTTCAGCAATTTTCAATACAAGAAATTGATATTCCAAAATCATGATAAAACTTGTTATAAGTAGTAGTGAATATGGTATGATTTACAATGTCATGGAAGTGTACAAGATGGAAGTGTATTTTGTTATATACTTTCATTATCTTTGCTCACTCACTCACTCCCTCACTCCATCCCGCATGCATTCACATCCCTCACTTATTCGCTCACTCAGACTCTTGTTCACACACGTTCTCTCCCACTCTCGCATTCACTCTCACACACGCACACTCGTTCGATTTCGTGCCAAAAGAAGTTCAAGGAATAAAAACCAAATAACATACAACTTAAGCAAAACTTTATTATTACCAATTAGAAGTGGAAAACGTTTGAAGAACTGTCAACAAATGTACACCTGTAAAACAATTTCTTTACAATTTCAGATATCACATTAACTTGGAGAAAACTATCACTGATAAGAAAGAAATCAAAGTTCACGTGATTATATGTGGGACGTTTTTTGATCAATTAATATTTGTAAAAGTTGGGCATTATATTTTATATTTTCAAATGCTGCTTTATTTCTGCATAACCATATGAAATATCGAAATTCTGCTAAAAGTCGAAAACACTTTCTTTTTTTGAAAGTCTTTATCTGTTTTTGGGATCATGGTTATTGGTTACTAAACTAACGTCATTGTACTCTGGGCAGACCCATAGGTGCTCAGTCTCCCCCAACAGAAATCGAAAAGTATGCATACTGACGGTTTCCGTGGCTCGCTGATTAAACAACTCCTCACTCTGCCCCTCAGGCAAGTTCATTTTTTATGCCCGTTGGAATGTCTCTGTCGTAATCTATACGAAGTGTTCTGGGAAATTCGTCACTCCAGTTGTATCTTTTGCTTGATAAAGGTCTTTTGGTCGAAAGATTTCTGTGCACTGTCATTGTTTTTGTATTTTGTAAGACTATAGTACTTTGTTATTACATGTTTCGCCAGTTTACATAGTTTCCTCTATATCGATATTTCTGACACCTTGAACCAAAATTGTATAAATCATGACATGAAAATCAATAACGCTAAAGCCAAAATAATGAATGCAGGAAGAAAACATCATAAACTAAACATCCATGTCAATGTCATAACAATCAATGGAAGTCCAAGAACGCCAATACTTAGGAAGCATATTAATAGAAGATGGAAGAATAGACACAGAGCTAGAGGCTAGAGTGCAAAAAGCAAACATTGTAACCTATCAGCTGGCCTCTTTGTTAAGGCACCCAGACATCTCACAGACAGCTAAACAACAGATGATCAACAGTCTTTACATGCCTACTTTGTGTTACCATAGTCAAACATGGACAATGAACAAAGCACAGTAGCAAAAATAACTTCATGCGATGCCTACGAAAAGTTACCAACAAGAACAACAAAAACAGAATCACCAACATCAGCATAAGTAAGAAAGTTGCTTGAATTTTGCTTGAATTACATTAAGAAACAAAGAATTAAGTGGTTTTGCCACTTAATAAGAATGCAACCAAACTCCACTGTATACAGAGCTCTACAACAGAACATCAGAAAAGAAAACAAGAGGAAGACCACGAAAAAGATGGATAGCAGAATCCTATCAGAAAGAAAGAAAGAAAATCTATCACCCAAGCTACCAGAGCAGCGCAAGACAAAAGCAAAAAACCACAACACTGGCCAACAACACGCTAATATTGTGACGGCAAAAGGAAGAGTGCTTGAAGTTTTCGTTTTATTTCCCGTAAATAAATTCCACCTCTCGTCTTCTCTTGTATAAATATTTACGAGTGAATACCATTTATTGTTTCGGAAAATAAAACGTCCGATGTGATAATATATTTATGTCATTGTTTGTGGAGGTGGACAAAACATGTTTAATGTGTGGTTTAATAAAAGTATTGACCACTAAACTATTACGAAAAAAATGGTGATGGTTTTATAGTCATGTACACCTTTCTCATTTCTCTTAAATTTGCGTTATAATATGTTGGATAGCTTCTTTGTTTCGGTGTAGGATATAAATTGATATATTACACACTATAATTTCACCTTGTTTGCATGTATCAATTAAAAAGTAAAGTCTTCGAAATTACCTCACATAAATCTGGTCTGAAAGTATTATGGGGATAAACTAACTGAAATTAATATGTGAACGGTGTGTGGTATTTAACTTCAATATTTGGTAATTTTTGGCAGTTACTGATTAGTCTACGATACATACTTTTTATGTAGAGAGGTTTGGAAAGAAAGACTAAAAACAAATGTTTAAAGATAAACAAATAAATAAATTGACGTTAAAATCCCCTTATTTAGAGGAAACAACTCCAATATCGATTTTTTCTCCATTTTTCTTAGTTTGTTATTTACCTCCCTTCAAATAAGTTGAGAGAAAAAATCGAGACAAAATGGTATTACTGTAAACATTGAACAACAAATAGTTGTGCACGTGAAGCGAGATTAGCGTATATATTAAATCTCCTTTAACTGTATCCCCTCTAAACCCCCTTTTAAAAAATTTTTTCCCTCTGATTTCCTTTAATTTGCCCCTCATTACCCCCTTTAAATGTTCCCTCAGGTCCCCTTTTAATGTTCCCCTCAAACCAATGGGGGCCCCTCTACCCTCAATTTTCCCCTCATGACCCCCTTTTTAATGTTTCATAAACTCCTTTAACTGTTTCCCTCGTATTCCAACTGTTCCCCCCTATGAACTCCAAAACTGTGTCCCCTCGTACCTTTAATTGTCCCCTCGTACCTCTTTAAAACTGTGTGCCCTTGACTCCTTTTAATGTGTGCCTATGACCCTCCTTAAAATGTATCCCCTTTGGGTATCCTTTTATTCCCCTCATGATTTCCCTTTAATTTTCCTAACCCCCTTTAATTTTTCCCCCCCTTTTTCCTTTTTAACTGTGCCCCTCTGATATCTCCTTTAATTTTGCCCTATGATTCCCCTTTTAACTTTCCCCCTCTGACCCCCCTTTTGTTCCCCCTTGACCCTCCAAATGTTCCTCATGATCCTTTAACTGGGGCCCCTCTGAATCTTTTTAATTGTGCCCTCGATTCTCCTTTAACTGTTCCCCCTCATAATTCTCTTAATGTGTCCCCCTCTGAACTCTTTAATTTTCCCCTCAGACTCTTTAATGTGGCCCTCTGATATCTTTTTAACTTTTCCCTCATGATATCTTTTTAACTGTTCCCCTCATTTTCTTTTTTTAATTTCCTCTGATATCTTTAAAATGTTTCTGATATCTTTTTTAATGAGCCCTATGATATTTCTTTAATTTTCCCCCTCATGTATTTTTAACTGTTCCCTATATATCCTTAACTGTTCCTCAGATATTTTCTTTAACTGTTTCAGTATTTTTTTAAAAAGTACCTCAATTTTCTTTAACTGTTCCCTCATGATATCTTTTTTAACTGTATACCCCCAGATATCTTTTTTAACTTTCCTTTGATATCTTTTTTAATTTTCCCCCCTCATGATATTTTCGCCCTGAATTTCCCTTTTTAAAATTTTTTTTTTTTTAATATCCCCTCATGTATCTTTTTAACTGTGTGCCCTCATGATTTTTTCCTTTAACTGTTCCCCTCATGATATTTTTTCCCTTTAAACCTTTTATTCCCCTATATACTTCAACTTTTTTGGTGTTTCCCTTTTTTACTGTTGCCTCAGATTTCTTAATGTTTCCCCTATGATATCTTTTTAAACTTGCCCAGATTTCTTTAAAATGTTGCCTCTGATATCCCCTTTAATGTTTCCCTCATGATATCTTTTAACTGTGCCCATGATTCTCCTTTAATGTTCCCCTTCAGATATTTTCTTTACTGTATCCCCTAGATATCTCTTTAATGACCCCCTATGATATCTTTTTAACTGAAAACCCCCATGAATCTTCAACTTATACCCCCTCATGATATTTTCAACTGTACCCCTCATGTATCTTTTTAATGGGGCCCCCTCTTGATTCTTTTTTAACTTTCCCCTCAAAATTCTTCTTTAAGTTCCCCTATGATATCTTTTAACTGATCCCTATGATATCTTCTTTAATGGGGCCCCCTATAATATCTCTTTAACTGTTCCCCCTCATGATATTCAATTTTTCCCCTTGATTTTCCAACTTTTCCCCCTCATGTTTCTCTTTAATTTTCCCTTGATATCTCCAAATGTATCCCCTCATGATATTTTTTAACTGTTCCTCTGATATTCTTTAATTGCCCCCTCTGAATCTCTTTAACTTTTCCCTATATATCTTTTTTTAACTTTTCCCCTCATGATATCTTTTTTAACTGTTCCCTCTTAATCTCCTTTAAAATGTGCCCTCTGTTCTCTTAACTGGGGCCCCTCATAATCTTCTTTAACTTTTCCCCCTCATAAACTGCAACTGTGGCCCCCATATATTTTCTTTAACTGTTCCCTATATTCTCTTTAATGTGTGTATAATCCCCCTTTAACTGTTCCCCTATGATATCCTTTCTTTAACTTGGGCCCCCCTTTTTTAAAATTTTACCCCAATGTGGGGCCCTCATACCCCCTCCTTTAACTGTGTCCCCCTTGATATTTTTCTTTAACCCTTGGGTCATGATATTTTCCCTTTAACTTTTTTCCCTCGAGTCCTCCTTTAATGTGTGCTCAGATATCTCCTTTTAATTTAACCCCTTGATTCTCCAAATGTATACCCCTTTTATCTTTAATTTTGTTGCCCCCTCTGATTCTTTTTTAATTTTGTCCCCCTCATGATATCTGCTTTAACTGTGGCCCCTCGATATTTCTTTAACTTTTCCCCCTCATGATATCTTCTTTAACTTTCCCCTATGATCCCCCCTTTAAAATTCCCCTCGAATCTTCTTTAATGAACCCTCATATATCTTTTTAAATTTCCTTTTTCTCCTTTAATTTTCCCCTTATGTCCCCCTTTTAAATTTCCTCATAATCTTCAAATGTGTCCCCTCATGATATTTTCTTTAACGTGTCCCCCTCATAATTTTTCCCCTTTAACTTATCCCCTCATGATTCCCCTTTTCTTATACCCCTCATGATATCTTTTTAATGTGTTTTTCATGTTTTCCCCTTTTTAACTGTATCCCCTCTGATATTTTTTAATGTTGACTTTGATATTCTTTAATGAAACCCCCTCATGATATGTCCTTAATGTGCCCCTCATGATTTTTCTTTAATTATCCCCTATTTATCTTTTTAACTTTTTATGATATTCCCTTTAACTTTTTCATGATATCCCCCTTTAACTGTGTCCCCTCATGATATCCTTTAACGGTTTCCCCTTCGGATATCTTTTTTATCTTTTTGTGATATTCCAAAATGTGCCCCTCTGATATCCCCCTTTAACTGTGACCCTCATGAGTCCTTTTTTAAATGTGTCCCCTCTGATATCTCCTTTAACTGTATCCCCTCTGATATTGTTCTTGAGCCCTATGATATCTTCTTTCTCCCTATGATTTTTTTTCTTATCCCTCTGATATCTTCAATTTTATATCATGATATCCCCTTTAAATGTGTCCCCTCTGATATCCCCTTTCTGTATCCCCCTCATGAGCCCTCCTTTAAATGTCCCCCCTCATGATATTCCTTTTGTATATCATGATATCTTTTTAACTGTGTCCCCCTCAGATATCTGGTTAACTGTGCCTCTGATATCTGTTAACTGTGAGCCCCTCATGATATCTTCTTTAACTGTATCCCCCTCATGATTTTTTTAACTGTATACCCTTTTGATTTCCTTTAAATGTGCCCCTCGATATCTCCTTTAACTGTATACCCCTGTAGTCCTCCTTTTAACTGTATTCATGATATTTTTTTAACTGTTCCCTCATGATTTGCTTTAACTGTGTGCCCCTCATTATATTTCTTTAACTGTCCCCCTATGATATCTTTTTAACTGTGTGCCCCTCATAATCCCCCAATTTAACTGGGGTTTCATGAATTTTTTAACTGTGAGCCCCCATTATATCTTTTTTAACTGTATCCCCCTTTGAGCCCCCCTTTAACTGTGTGCCTCATGATATCTATTTTAACTGTGTGCCCCTTATATCCCCTTTTAAATGTGCCCCCTCATAGTCCCCCTTTTCTTATACCCTCAGATATTTTTTTAACTGTGTGCCCCTGTGGGCCCTCCCAATTCCCCCCATGACCCCTCCTTTAAACTGTGTCCCCCTCGTATATCTTCTTTAACTGTGTGGCCTCAGTATCCCCTTTTAACTGTATATTCATGGTCTCCTTTTGTGTGCCTCATGATATCTCCTTTAATGTATACCCCTATGATATTCCTTTAAATGTATCCCCCTCATGATATTTTTTTAACGGGGCCCCCTATGATATTGCTTTAACTGGTCCCCCTCATGATATCTGCTTTAACTGTACCCCCTCATGATATCTTCTTTAACTTATCCCCTTTTATATCTTCTTTAACTTTTCCCCCTTTTTATCCCCCAAATGTGCCCCCTCATGATATCTTTTTTAACTTCCCCCTCATGATATCTTCTTTAACTGGGGCCCTCATGATATCTGCTTTAATTTTGGGTCCCCCTCATGATATCTGTTTTAAAGGGACCCCTCATGATATCTTCTTTAACTGAAACCCTCATGATATCTTCTTTAACTTACCCCCCCTCATGATATCTTCTTTTACGGGCCCCCCCTCATGATATTTTTTTAACTATACCCCTCATGATATCTTCTTTAACTGTATACCTCATGATATCCCCTTTTAAATGTTGCCCTCTATTCTCCTTTAACTGTATACCCTCAAAGTCCTCCTTTAAATTTTCCTCATGTTTCTTTTTTAACTGCCCTCATGATATCTTTTTTAACGTATCCCCCTCATGATATCTTTTTTAAACTGTGTCCCCCTCATGATTTTTTTTAACTTGTCCCCCTATGATATTCTTTGTTCCCCTCATATATCTTTTAACTGTATCCCCTTGATATCTTTTTTTAACTGTGATCTCATAAATTTTCCCTTTAACGTATACCCCTCATGATATGCCCTTTAACTGTGGCCCCTCGTATTCTTTTTTCGTATCCCCCTCATGTTATCTTCTTTCTGGATTTTCATGATATCTCCTTTTGTGTGCCCCTATATATCCCCTTTAACTGTTCCCCCTCGATATCTCCTTTTAACTTGTTTTTTGGATATCTTCTTTATCTTTGCCCCCGGGATATCCCCTTTTAAATGTGTGCCTAGATTTCCCTTTTAACAGACCCTCATGGTCCTCCTTTAAATGTGTGCCTCAATATCTTTTTAACTGTTCCCTCATGATATTGCTTTTTGTAGCCCCTCATGATATCTTTTTAATTTATACCCCTCATGATATTTTTTTAACTGTATACCCCTTGATATCTTCTTAACTGTATCCCCCTCATGATATTTTTTTTACTGTGGGGCCCTATTATTTCTTTAACTTATACCTCATGATTCTTTTAATGTATATCATGATATCTTTTTAAATGTTCCCCTCGTGATATCTCCTTTAACTGTATATCATGAGTCCCCCTTTTAAATGTTCCCCTGATTTTCCCCTAACTGTATCCCCCTCGATTCTTCTTTAACTGTGTCCCCCTCATGATATCTGCGTTAACTGTGCCCCTCATGATATCTTTTTTAACTGTGAGCCCCTCAGATATCTTCTTTAACTGATATCATGATATCTTTTTAACTGTATACCCTTCGTGATATCCCCTTAAAAAGTTGCCTTTGATATCTCCTTTAACTTTCCCCCTCTGAGTCCCCCTTTTAACTGTATCCCCCTCATGATATCTTCTTTAACTTGTGCCCTTGATATCTGCAACTGTGTCCCCCTATTATATCTTCTTAACTTTTTGCCCTCATGATATCTTTTTTAACTGTGTGCCCCCATAATCCCCCTTTTAACTGTGGCCTAGATATCTGTTTTAATTGGAGCCCCTCATGATATCTTTTTTAACTGTATCCCCCTCAAGCCCTCCCCTTGTGCCCCTCTGATATCCCCTTTTAAATGTGCCCCCCCTCATGAGTCCCCCTTTTAACTGTATCCCCCTCGTGGCCCCCCTTTTAACTGTGTGCCCTCATGGCCCCCCTTTTCTGTGTCCCCCTGTGTATTTTTTCTGTGTGCCCTCATGATACTCCTTTAACTTAAAAACCTCATGATTCCTCCTTTAAATTTCCCCTCATGATATCCCCTTTTAATTTAAACCCCTCATGAATCTCCTTTAAATGTATCCCCCTCAAATTTTTTTAAATGTTTCTATGATATCTCCTTTAACTGTAAAAACCCCTCATGATATCTCCTTTTTGTATACCCTCATGATATCTTTTTTTAATGTTATCTCATGATTTTCCCCTTTAAATTTGTATCCCCCTCATGATATGCCCTTTTAACTGTGTCCCCCTCAAGATATCTTCTTTAACTGTATATCATGTTATTTTTCTTTAACTTTTGACTTCATGATATCCCCTTTAACTGTTTTTTTCCCCTCATGATATCTTTTTAACTGTGTCCCCCCTCATGATTTCCTTTAACTGTGTGCCTTCGTAATCTTCTTTATCTGTGTCCCCTCGGGATATCTCCTTTAAATGTGTCCCTCATGATATCCCCTTTAACTGTCCCCCCTATGGTCCCCCCAAAATGTGCCCTCATAAATTTCCCCTTTTTTGAAACCCTTTGATATTTTTTTTTTAAATTTGTGACCCCCAGATACTTTTAATTTTCCGTCGAACTTTTCTGTTCCCTCATGATTCTTTTTAACTGTATCCCCTCTGATATCTGTTTTCCCCTTCCCTATGATATCTTCTTTACTGTTTTCCCCTCGATATTTTTAAACTGTATACTTGTGATATCCTTTAAATGTTTCCCTATATCTCCTTTAACTGTACCCCCTCGTGAGTCCTCCTTTAACTGTATACCCCTAGATATTTCTTTAACTGTGTCCCCCTCATGATATCTGCTTTAACTGTGCCCCCTCATTATATCTTCTTTAACTGTGTGCCCCTCATGTATTTTTTTAACTGTGTTCAAAAATTCCTTTAACTGGGGGCCTCAAATATCTGTTTTAACTGTAGCCCCTCATGATTGTTTTTAACTTTCCCCTCGAGCCCCCCTTTTAACTGTGTCCCCCTAGATTTCCCCTTTTAAATGTGTCCCCCTCATGAGTCCTTTTTAACTTATCCCCCTCATGATATCTTCTTTAACTTTTTCCCCCTCGTGAGCCCTCCTTTAACTGTGCCCCCTCTGGGCCCCCCTTTAACTGTGTGCCTCTTGATTCTTCTTTTTTTGGGCTCATGATTCCCCTTTTAACGTATACCCCTATGAGTCCTCCCTTAAGTGTCCCCCTCATATATCCCCTAACTGATATCAGTTCTCCTTTAAATGTATCCCCTATGATATCTTTTTAAACTGTGTCCCCCTCATGATATCTGCTTTAACTTGTCCCCTCATGATATCTGCTTTAACGGGGACCCCTCATGATATCTTTTTTTAACTGAACCCCCTCATTTTTCTTCTTTAACTTATCCCCCTCATGATCCCCCTTTTAAATGTGCCCCCCTCATGATATCTTTTTTAACGGGCCCCCCCTCATGATATCTTCTTTAACTGTGTCCCCTATATATTTTCTTTAATGTGTCCCCCTATGATATCTGTTTTAAAATTTTGGCCCCCTCATGATATCTTTTTTAATATACCTCATGATTCTTCTTTAATGCCCTCATGATATCTTTAACTGTGTGCCCTATGATATTTTTTTTTGTGTGCCCTCATATTCCCCTTTAACTGTATATCATGATATCCCCTTTTTAACTGTATACCCCTCATGATATTTCTTTAACTGTTTACCCATGATATCCCCTTTTAACTGTATCCCCCTCATGATATGTTTTTAACTTGTCCCCCTCTGATATCTTCAATTTTAATACCTCATTTATCTTTTTAACTGTGTGACTTCATGTTTTTCCCCTTTAACTGTTTTCCCTTTGATATCTCCTTTAATTGTCCCCCCTCATGATATCCCCTTTTAACTGTGTGCCCTTCGTGATATTTCTTTATTTTCCCCTCGGGATATCTCCTTTAAAATGTGCCCCATGATTTTCCCCCCTTTAACTGTAGCCCCCTCATGCCCCTTTAAATTTCCCCCTCATGATATCTCCTTTAACTGTATCCCCCTCATATATTTGCAATTGAGCCCTCGATTCTTTTTTGTTCCCTCATGATATCTTCTTTAACTTATACCCTCATGATATCTTCAACTGTATCCCTCATGATATTTTTTTAATTTGGCCCTCATGATATCTTTTTTAATTATATCATGATATCTTTTTAACTGTATCCCCCTCATGATATCTCCTTTAAATGGGGCCCTGGGATATCTCCTTTAACTGTATACCCTCTAGTCCCCCTTTAAATGTGTCCCCCTCATGATATCTCCTTTTTTTTCCCCCCATGATATCTTTTAACTGTGTCCCCCTCATGATATCTGGTTAACTGTGTGCCCTCATGATATCTGTTTTAACGGAGCCTCATGTACTTTTTAACTGTATCCCCCTCATGAATCTTTTTTAACTGTATCCCCTTCGTGATATCTCCTTTAAATTTTTGCCCTCGTATTCTCCTTTAACTGTATCCCTCGGGTCCCTTTAACTTTTCCCCCTCATGTATTTTTTTAACTGTGTCCCTCATGATATCTGTTTTAACTTTTCCCCTCATTATATTTTTTTCTGTGCCCCCCTCATGATATCTTCAACTTTTTCCCCTAAAAGTCCTCCATTAACTTTTTGCCCTATGATATCTGTTTTGGCCCTCATTTCTTCTTTAACTGTACCCCCTCGTGGCCCCTTTTCTGTGTCCCCCTCTGATATCTATTTTAACTTGCCCCCTCATGATATCCCTTTAAATGTGCCCCCTCATGATCCCCCTTTTAACTGTATCCCCTCTAATTTCTTTAACTGTGTGCCCCTGTGAGCCCCCCTTTTAACTGTGCCCTAAAGGGGCCTCCAACTGTGTGCCTCGTGATATCTTTTTTAATTTCCCCTCTATATCCCCTTTTAACTGTATACCCCTATGATATCTCCTTTAAATGAACCTCATGATATTTCTTTAACTGTGTCCCCCTCATGATATCTGCCTTTGGTGCCCTCATGATATCTGTTTTAACTGTCCCTCATGATATCTTTTTTAATTTATACCCCTATTTCTTTAACTGACCCCCATGAGTCCCCCTTTTAAATTGCCCCTCAGATATCTTCTTTAACTGAAACCCTCATGTATCTTCTTTAATTTGTGCCCCTCAGATATCTGTTTAACTTTCCCCTTTATATATTGTTTTAAAATGTGGGGCCCCTCATGATATTTTCTTTTCTTTACCCCTCATGATATCTTTTTAACTGTATCCCCTCATGATATCTTTTTTACGGGGCCCCTCATGATATCTTCTTTAACTGTATCCCCCTCATGATATCTTTTTTAACTGTATCCCCCCTATATATCCCCTTTAAATGTGCCCTCGTGATATCTCCTTTAACTGTATACCTCATAAGTCCCCCTTTTAAATGTTCCCCTATATATTTTTTTAACTGAACCCCTCATGATATCTTCTTTAACTGTATACCCTCATGATATCTTTTTAACTGTTCCCCCTCATGATTTTCTTTAATTGGTCCCCCTCATGATATCTTTTTAACTTATCCCCATGATATTCCTTTAACTGTATCCCCTCATTATTTCTTTAACTGTGTGATTCATGATATCCCCCAACTGTACCCCCTCATGATATGCCCTTTTAACTGTGTCCCCCTCATGATATCTTCTTTAACTGTATCCCCCTCATGATATTCTTTAACTGTGAGCCTCAATATCTTCTTTAACTGTATACCTCATGATATCTTCTTTAACTGTATACCCCCTATGATTCTTCTTTAACTGTTTCCCCCTTGATATCTTTTTTTACTGTGACCCCCTCATGATATCTTTTTTAAACTTACCCCTCATGATATCTTCTTTAACTGATACCCCTATGATATCCCCTTTTAAATGTTCCCTCGGATATCCCCTTTAACTTATCCCCCTCATAGTCCTCCTTTAAATGGGGCCCCTCATATATCCCCCTTTTAACTGTATCCCCCTCATGATATCTTCTTTAACTGTGTCCCCCTCATGATATTTTTAACTGTGCCTCATATTTTTAACTGTGGCCCCTCGATATTTTTCTTTAACTGTATACCCTATATTTTTTTAACTTACCCCCTTTTGATATCCCCTTTTAAATGTTTCCCCTTTTATTCCCCTTTTAAACTGTATACCCCTCGTAGTCCCCCTTTAACTATCCCCCTCAGATACTTTTTAATTTTTTCCCCTCAATATCTGCTTTAACTTTTCCCCTCATTATATCTTCTTTAACTGTGCCCCCTCATGATATCTTCTTTAACTTTTTGCCCCTCATAAGTCCCCCTTTAATGTGTGCCCTCATGATATCTGCTTTAACGGGCCCCCTCATGATAGTTCTTTAACTATCCCCCTCGTGAGCCCTCCTTTTAACTGTTTTTCCCCCTCATGATATCCCCTTTAAATTTCCCCCTCATGAGTCCCCCTTAACTGTATACCCCTCAATATCTTTTTTAACTGTGTCCCCCTCGAGCCCCCCTTTTAACTGTGTCCCTCATACCCCCAACTTTGCCTCGTGAATCTTCTTTAACTGTTTTTATGATTCCCCTTTTAACTGTATCCCCCTCTGAGTCCCCCTTTTAAATGTGTGCCCTCATGATATCTCCTTTAATGTATACCCTCAGATATCCCCTTTTAAATGTATACCCCTCATGATATCTTTTTTCCGTTGCCCCCATGATATCTGCTTTAATTTTCCCCCTCATGATATCTGCTTTAACTGTAGCCCCCCCATGATTCTTTTTTAAATGAAACCCTTGATATCTTCTTTAACTGTATTCTGGTCCCCCTTTTTAAATGTTGCCCCTCATGATATCTTCAACTGTATACCCTATGATATCTTCTTTAACTTGTGCCCTCATGATATCTGTTTAACTGTGTGCCCTCATATCGCTTTTTACCCTCATGATATCTTTTTAACTGCCCCTATGATATCTTCTTTAACTGTATCCCCTCATGATATCTTCTTTAAGGTTTCCCCTATGATATTTTTTTTGTGCCCCCTATGATTTTCCCCTTTAACTGTATACCCCTCAGATATCTCCTTTTTATCCCCTCTGATATTTCTTTAACTGTGTGATTATGATATCCCCTTTTAATGTATCCCCCTCTGATATGCCCCTTTAACTGTGTCCCTATGATATTTTTTAACTGTATCCCCTCATTTATCTTCTTTAACTGTGTGTTATTTTTTCCCCTTTAAACTTTTTGCCCCTCATGATATCTCCTTTAACCCCCCTCATGATATCTTTTTAATGTTCCCTTCGTGATATCTTTTTTTTTTCCCCCCAGGATATTCCTTTAAATGTGGCCCCTCATGATATCTCCTTTTTGAGCCCCCTCATGAGTCCTCCTTTAAATGTGTGCCTCATGATATCTTTTTCTTATCCCCCTCATGTTTCTGCTTTAACTTGGCCCCCTCTGATATCTTCTTTAACTGTATCCTCATGATATCTTTTTTAACTGTATACCCCTA
Source organism: Arion vulgaris (assembly GCA_020796225.1). NCBI lineage: Eukaryota > Metazoa > Mollusca > Gastropoda > Stylommatophora > Arionidae > Arion > Arion vulgaris. The sequence goes on from CM036774.1 coordinate 13,169,327, forward strand.
TTATCTTTTTAATTACCCCCCTCTGATATTTTCTTTAACTGTGGCCCCCTCATGATATTTTCAACGATCCCCCTCATGATATTTTTTTAATTTACCCCCCTTATTTCCTTTAAATGTTCCCCTGTGATATCCCCTTTTAACTGTATCCCCCCTCAGAGCCCTCCAAATTTTCTCTGATTCTTTTAACTGTATCCCCCTTATGATATCTTCTTTAATTTGTCCTCATATATCTGGAACTGTTTCCCCCTCATATATCTCTTTAACTGTGACCCCTCTGATTCTTCTTTAATTATCCCCTCATGATATTTTTTTCTTATCCTTCTGATATCCCCTTTTAAAATGTGTGCCTTGATATCTTTTTAACTGTATACCCTCGTGAGTCCTCCTTTCTCCCCCTCATGATTCTTCTTTAACGGGGCCCCTCTGATATCTGTTTTAACTGTGTCCCCCTCATTATATTTTTCAACTGTGTCCCCCTCATGATATCTTCTTTAACTGTTCCCCCTCATAAGTCCTCCATTAACTTTTCCCCCTCATGATATCTTTTAACCCGGGCCCCCTCATTATATCTTCTTTAACTGTATACCCCTCGTGAGCCCTCCTTTAACTGTGTGGCCCTCATGATATCTATTTTAACTGTGTCCCCTCTTTGATATCTCCTTTAAATGTGTGCCCCTCATATCCCCCTTTTAACTTATACCCCCCATGATATCTTCAACTGTGCCCCTCGTAGCCCTCCTTTAACTGTTTCCCCCTCATGGCCCCCCCTTTAACTTTTCCCCTCGGAATCTTCTTTAACTGTGTTTCAGATATTCCTTTAACTTTTTCCCCTCATAGTCCCCCTTTAAATGGTCCCCCTCATGATATCTCCTTTAACTTCCCCCTCATGATATCCCCTTTTAAATGATCCCCCTATGATATTTTTTTAACTTTTCCCTCGATATCTGCTTTAACTGTGTGCCCTCATGATATCTGCTTTAACTGGAGCCCCTCGATATTTTTTTAACTGTATACCCCTAGATATCTTCTTTAACTGTATACCTCATGATCCCCCTTAAATGTGTCCCTCATGATATCTTCTTTCTTACCCCCTCATGATATTTCTTTAACTGTTTCCCCCCTCATTATCGCAACTGTGTGCCCCCATGATATCTGTTTTAAAATGACCCCCTCATGATATCTTCTTTAACTGTATCCCCCCTCATGATATCTTCTTTAACTTTTGCCCCTTTTGATATCTTCTTTTATTGACCCCCTCGATATCTTCTTTAACTGTAACCCCTCATGATATCTTTTTTAAACTGTATATCATGATATTCCTTTAAATGGGGCCTTTGATACCCCTTTTTGTATCCCCTCATAAGTCCTCCTTTAAATGTGTGCCCTCATGATATCTTCTTTAACTGTATACCCCTATGATATCTTTTTTAACTGTATCCCCTCATGATATTTTTTTAACTGTGGCCCCTCAGTTTTTCTTAACTGTTGCCCCCCATGATTCCCCTAACTGTATACCCTCTGATATCTCCTTTAACTTATCCCCCTATGATATCTTTAACTGGGGCATCTCATGATACTTTTAAACTTTCCTCATGATATGCCCTTTTAACTGTGTCCCCCCTCAGATTTTTTTAACTGCCCCTCATGTTATCTTCTTTAACTGTGTGACTCCTAATTTTACCCTTTAAGTTCCCTCATGATATCCCCTTTTTAACGTTCCCCCTCAGTATCTCCTTTAACTGTGTCCCCCTTTGATATTTCTTTATCTGTTCCCTCGGGATATCCCCTTTAAATGTTTGCCCTATGATATCTCCTTTAACTGTAGCCCCCCTCAGAGCCCTCCTTTAAATTTTTGCCCCTCATGATATTTTTTTTAACCCCTCATGATATCTGCTTTTTTTGGGGTCATGATTCTTTTTAACTGTACCCCTATGATATCTTCTTTCTTACCCCCTCATGATTTTTTTTAACTTATCCCCCTCATGATATTTCTTTTACTGTGGCCCCCTCATGATATCTTCTTTAACTGTATCCCCCTATGATATCTTTTTAATGTTCCCCCTCATGATATCTCCTTTAAATGGGGCCCTCGTGATATCTCCAATGTATCCCCCTCTTGATTTCCTTGAAATGTGTGCCCTCAGATATTCCTTTAACTGTACCCCCTCATGATTTTCTTTAACTGGTGCCCTCATGATTCTGCGTTAACTGGGGCCCTCATGATATCTGTTTTAACTGTGACCCCTCATGATATCTTCTTTAACTTTTCCCCTCATGATATCTTTTTTTTATCCTTCTTATATCTCCTTTAAATGTTTTGCCCTCTTGATACCCCCTTAACTGTATCCCCCTCTGAGTCCTCCTTTAACTGTATACCCCTCATGATATCTTCTTTAACTTTTTCCCCCTCATGAACCCTTTTTAATGTGTGCCCTATTATATTTTTTTAACTTTTTCCCCTTGATATCTTTTTAACTGGGGCCCCTCATAAGTCCTCCTTTAATGTGTGCCCCTCATGATATCTGCTTTTTTTTTGACCCCCTCATGATATCTTTTTTAAACTGTATACCCCTCTGAGCCCTCCTTTAACTGTGTCCCCCTCATGATATTCCTTTAAATTTTTCCCCCCTAGAGTCCTCCTTTAACTGTATCCCCCTCGTGAGCCCCCCTTTTAACTGTATCCCCTCATGATATCTTTTTAACTGGGGGCCCCTCTGAGCCCTCCTTTAACTGTGTGGCCTCATGATATCCCCTTTAACTGTAAAAACCCTCAGATTCCTCCTTTAAATGTTCCCCTCTGATATCTCCTTTAACTTATCCCCCTCATGATATCTCCTTTAAATGTATCCCCCTCATGATATCTTTTTAACGTTCCCCTCAGATATCCCCTTTTAACTGAAACCCTCATGATATCTCCTTTAACTGTATCCCCCTCATGATATCTTTTTTAACTTTTTGCATCTCATGATTCTTTTTAACTGTATACCTCATGATATGCCCTTTTAACTGTGTCCCCCTCATGATATCTTTTTTAATGTATCCCCCTCATTTATCTTCCGGGGACTTCATGATACCCTTTAACTGTGTGTCCCTCGATATTCCTTTAACTTTTCCTCTTGATATTGCTTTAACTTTTTGCCCCTCATTAATCTTTTTAACTGTGTGCCTCATGTATTTCTTTAACTATTGCCCCTATAAGTCCTCCTTTAACTGTGTCCCCTATGATATCTGCTTTTTTGAGCCCCTCAATATCTTCTTTAATGTATCCCCTGTAGCCCCCCTTTTAACTGTTCCCCTCATGATATCTCCTTTAAATGTGTCCCTTGATCCCCCTTTTAACTGTATCCCCCTCGTGGCCCCCCTTTTAACTGTCCCCCTCAGACCCCTTTTTAACTGTGTCCCCCTCGTGATATTTTTTTTAATTTGTGGTCATGATTTTCCCCTTTAACTGTAAAAACCCTATGATTCCTCCTTTTTTATTTCCCTATGTTCCCCTTTTTATCCCCTATGATTTTCCCCTTTAAAATTATCCCCTCATGATATCTTTTTAACTGTGTCCCCTATTTTTCCCCTTTAATTATCCCCTCGTATTCCTTTAACTTATCCCCCTCATGATATCTTCTTTAACTGTTGATCTCATGATATCCCCTTTAACAATTTATATTCCTTTAACTGTGTGCCCCTCTGATATTTTTTTAACTGTATACCCTATTTATCTTCTTTAACGGTGACTTCTTTGATATCTCCTTTAACTGTTTTCCCTCATGATATCTCCTTTAATTGTTGCCTCATATATCCCCTTTTAAATTTGGGCCCTTCGGATATCTTCTTTATCTGTGTGCCCCTCAGATTTTCCCCCTTTAAATGGGGCCTCATGATTCTCCAACTGTAGCCCCCTCATGAGTCCCCCTTTTAAAGTTTCATGATATCTCCTTTAACTTTACCCCTCATGATATCTGCTTTAAGGGGGGCCCCCTCATGATATCTTCAACTGTATACCCTCGATATTTTCTTTAACTGTATCCCCTTGATATTTTTTTAACTTTTCCCCCTCATGATATCTTTTAACTGTAGCCTCATGATATCTTCTTTAACTGTATACCCCTCAGATATTTTTTTAACTGTATACCCTTCGTATACTCCTTTAAATTGTCCCCTGGATATCTCCTTTAATGTATCCCCCTTGAGCCCCTCCTTTTTTATACCCCCGTATCTTTTTAATTGTTTCTCAGATATCTGTTTTAAAATTTTGCCTCATTATATTTCTTTAACTGTGTGCCCCTATGAATCTTCTTTAACTGTGTCCCCCTCATAAGTCCCCCTTTAACTGTGTCCCCCTCATGATATCTGCTTTAACTTGGCCTCTATATCTTCTTTAACTGTATCCCCCTCGTGGGCCCCCTTTTAACTGTGCCCCCTCATGATATCTCCTTTAAATGTTCCCCTCTGAGTCCTCCTTTAACTTTCCCCCTATGATATTTTTCTTTAACTGTGTGCCCCGGGGCCCTCCAACTGTGTCCCCCTCATAGCCCTCCTTTAACTTTTTCCCCTGTGAATCTTTTTAACTGTTGCCCTCATGATATCTCCTTTAACTTATAAACCTATGATTCCCCCTTTTAAATTTCCCCCTCATGATATCTCCTTTAACTGTATCCCCCTCATGATATCTCCTTTAAATGATACCCCCCATGATATCTTTTTTAACTGTGCCCCCTCATGATATCTCTTTTTAACTGTATCCCCCTCATGATTTTCCCCCTTAACATCCCCCTCATGAATCTTTTTTAACTGTGTGCATCTCATGATATCCCCTTTAACTTAACCTCTGATTGCCCCCGTGTCTCTTGATATTTTTTAACTGTACCCCTCTTTTTTTCTTTTTGTGGGGACTTCATGATATTCCTTTAACTGTGTGCCCCTCATGATATCTCCTTTAACGGTCCCTCTGATATCCCCCTTTTAAATTGTCCCTTTCATATCTTCTTTTCGGTCCCCTGGATATTCCCTTTAAATTTTCCCCTCATGATATCTCCTTTAACTTAATTTCAAGTCCTCCTTTTAAATTTGGCCCCTCATGATATCTCCTTTAATTATCCCCCTATGATATTCTTTAATGTACCCCTCTGATTTTCTTTAATGAAACCCATGATATTTTTTAACTGTTCCCCCTATTTCTTTTTAACTGTGCTAATATTGCTTTAATTTGAGCCCCTCATGAATTTTTTCTTTTTCCCCTCATGATATCTTTTTAAACTGTATATTGTGATATCCCCTTTTAAATGTTCCCCTCTGATATCTCCTTTTTTTTATCCCCCTCGGGACCCTCCTTTAACTGTATCCCCCCTATGATATCTTCTTTAACTGTTGCCCTCATGATATTCAACTGTGTGCCCCCATTTTTTCTTTTTTTCCCCTATGATATTTTCTTTAACTGTTCCCCCTCAAAAGTCCTCCTTTAACTGTGTTTCATGATATTCTTTAATTGGACCCCTCATGATATCTTTTTAACTGTATCCCCCCTTGAGCCCCCCCTTAACTGTGTCCTCTGATTTTCCCCTTTAAATTTTTTCCCCTCTGGTCCCCCTTTTAACTTATACCCCCTCATGATATCTTTTTAACTGGGGCCCCTCTGAGCCCTCCCAACCCCCTTGAGCCCTCCTTTAACTGTTGCCCCTCGTGATATCTTTTTAATGTTGGCCTCATGATATTCCTTTAATTGTATCCCCCTTTGAGTCCCCCTTTAAATGTTGCCCTCATGATATTCCTTTAACTGTATACCCTCGATACCCCCTTTAAATGAAACCCCCTCATGAATTTCTTTAACTGTGCCCCTCAGATATCTGCTTTAACTGTGTGCCCCTCAATATCTGTTTTAACTGTACCCCCTCATGATATTTTTTTAACTGTATACCTCATGATATCTTCTTTAACTGTATACCCCTCTGATTTTTAAAAATTTTGCCCCTTAAACTTTTTTAACTGCCCCCTCATGATATCTTTTTTAAATTTTTCCCCCCTCAGATATCTGCTTTAACTGTTCCCCCTCATGATATCTTTTAAATTGACCCCCTCATGAATTTTTTTAACTTATCCCCCTATGATATCTTCTTTAACTGTATACCCCTCATGATATCTTCTTTAACTGTGCCCCCCTCAGATTTTTTTTAACTGTTCCCCCTCATGATATCTCCAACTGTATTTCCCTCATTATCTCCTTTAACTGTACCCCTATGATATCTTCTTTAACTGTTGATCTCAGATATCTTTTTAACTGTATCCCCCTCATGATATGTCCTTTAACTTTTTTGGCCCTAATATCTTCTTTTTTATACCCCTTTTATCTTCTTTAACTGTGTGACTCTATTTTATCCCCTTTTTAAACTTTTTCCCTATGATTTTCCCCTTTAATGTGTCCCCCTCATATTTTCCCCCTTTAACTGTGTGCCTTCGTGATATCTTCTTTATCGGTCCCCCTCGGGATTTTCCCCCTTTAAATGGGGCCCTCATGATATCCCCTTTTAACTGTAGCCCCCTCATGAGTCCTTCTTTAAATGTGCCCCCTCAATATCCCCTTTTAAACCCATACCCCTCATGATATCTCTTTAACTGGACCCTCAATTCTTCTTTAACTTATCCCCCTCTATATTTCTTTAACTTATACCCTCATAAATTCTTTTTTAACTGTATGCCCCTATGATATCTTCTTTAACTTGAGCCTCATGAATTTCTTTAACTGTATACCCTCATATATCTTCTTTAACTTATACCCCTCATGATATCCCCCTTTAAATTGTGCCCTGGATATTCCTTTCTTTCCCTCATAGTCCCCCTTTAAATGGGGCCCCTATGATATTCCTTTAACTGTATACCTTATGATTCTTCTTTCTGTGTCCCCCTCATATATCTGCTTAACTGGGGCCCCCTCATGATATCTGTTTTAAGAGCCCCTCATGATATTTTTTTAACTTCCCCTCATGATATCTTTTTTAATGATCCCCTTCGGATATCCCCTTTTAAAATGTTTGCCCTCGGATTTTCCCCTTTAACTGAAACCCCCTCGTGAGTCCTCCTTTCGTTCCCCTCATGATATCTTCTTTAACTGTGTCCCCCTCAGAACTCCCAAACGGTCCCCCTCATTTTTCTTTTTTAACTGTGTCCCCCTCGATATCTTCTTCTTTAATTTTGCCCCCATAAGTCCCCCTTTTAACTTTTCCCCATGATATCTGTTTAACTGTAGCCCTCATGATATCTGTTTTAACTGTATCCCCCTCATGATATCTTCTTTTTGTTCCCTCATGATATCTTCAACTTGTCCCGCTCATGAATCTCCTTTAACTGTATCCCTCATGAGTCCCCCTTTAAATGTGTTCCTGTTTCTTTAACTGTATCCCCTCATAAATTCTTTTAACTGTGTGCCCCTCATGATATCTGTTTTTAACTGTGTGCCCCTATGATATCTGCTTTAACTGTGTCCCCCTCATGATATCTCCTTTAATGTTGCCTCATGATTCTCCTTTAACTGTATACCCTTTATTATCTTTTTTAAACTTTTCCCCTCATGATATCTCCTTTAACTGTGCCCCCTCATGATACTTTTTTAACTGTGCCCCCTCATGATTCTCCCCAACTTTCCCCTTCTTGATATTTTTTTTTCTGTGTGCCCCTCATGATATCTTTAAATGTTTCCCCTCATGATTTTCCTTTTAACTGTATACCCCCTATGATATCTTCTTTCATCCCTCATGAATCTCCTTTAAATGTGTCCCCTGTTTATCCCCTTTTAAATTTTCCCTCATGAGTCCCCCTTTTTAAATGTTCCCCCAGATATCCCCCCAACTGTATCCCCCTCATGATATCTTCTTTAATTTTGTGTGCCCCATGATATATGTGTTAATTTTCCCCTCATGATATCTGTTTTCGGCCCTCGAATCTTCTTTAACTGTAACCCTAGATATTTTTTTAACTGTATCCCCCTCATGATATCTTTTTAACTGTATACCCCATGATATCTTCTTTAACTGTATCCCCCTCATGATATCCCCTTTAAATTTTCCCCTCGTGATATCTCCTTTAACTGTATACCCTCGAGTCCCCCTTTTAAATGTGTCCCCCCTATGATTCCTTTAACTGTACTCTCATGATATCTTCTTTAACTGTGTGCCCTCATGATACTTTTGTTTGCCCTATGATATCTGTTTTAACTGTACCCCCTATATTTTTTTAACTGTATCCCCCTCATGATATCTTCTTTAACTGTATACCCTTATATCTCCTTTAAATGTTTGCCTCGTGATATCTCCTTTCTGTATCCCCCTCATGAGCCCTCTTTAACTGTATCCCCTCATGATATCTTCAACGGGGCCCCTCATGATATCTGTTTTAACTTGTGCCCCTCATGATATCTTCTTTAACTTTGTCCCCCTATGATATTTCTTTAACTGTGTGCCCTCATGTTTCTGCTTTAACTGTTGCCCTCATGATATCTGCTTTTTTTGTGACCCCCTCGATATCTTTTTTAACTGATACCCCTATGATATCTTCTTTAACTGTGTCCCCCTCATGATATCTTTTTTAACTGTTCCCTCAAATCTCCCCAACGTCCCCCCTCATGATATCCCCTTTTAACTGTATCCCCCTCAGTACCCCTTTTAACTGTTTCCCCCTCATGATATTCTTTTTTGTGCCCTCATGATATCTTCAATTTACCCCTCTGATATCTTTTTAACTTTTGGCCCCTCATGATTTCCCCCTTTAACTGTGTGCCTCTGATATCCCCTTTTTAACTTTGCCTCGATTTTCCCCTTTTTTTCCCCCATGATATCTACTTTCTTGTCCCCCAATATCCCCTTTTTAACTTTCCCCCTCATGAATCTCCTAATTTTCCCCTCATGATTCTGTTTTAACTGTATACCCCTCATGATATCTTTTTTAAACTGTGTCCCCCTCATGATATTTTTTAATTTTAAGCCCCTCTGATATTTTTTTAACTGTGTCCCCCTCATGATATCTTCTTTAACTTGTCCCCCTCATGATATCTCCTTTAACTGGGGCCTATGATATCTCCTTTAACTGATACCCCTTATGAATCTTCTTTAACTGTGTGCCTCATGATATCCCCTTTTAATTTTGGGGCCCCTCATGATATCTCCTTTAACTGTGTCCTCATGATATCTCCTTTAACTGTATCCCCTTTGTGATATTTTTTTATCTGTGCCCCCCCTCATGATATCCCTTTAAATGTGTCCCCTCATGATATTTTTTTAACTGTATCCCCCTATGATATTTTTTTTAACTGTATACCCCTCATGATATCCCCTTTTAAATGTGTGCCCTCTGTTATCTCCTTTAATTACCCCCATGAGCCCCTCCTTTAAATGTGCCCCTGATATCTCCTTTAATATCCCCCTCATGATATCTTCTTTAACTGTGTGCCCCTATGATATATGTGAATTTTCCCCTCATGATATCTGCTTTAACTTCCCCCCTATGATATCTTCTTTAACTGTATATCATGATATCTTTTTTTAACTTTACCCCCTATGATATCTTTTTTAACTGTATATCATGATATCTTTTTTAACTATCCCCCTCATGATATCTCCTTAAATGTGTCCCCTCGTGATATCTCCTTTAACTGTATCCCCTCATGAGTCCTCCTTTAAATGTGTCCCCCCTATGATATCTCCTTTAACTGTATACCCCTCATGATATCTTCTTTAACTTGCCCTATTATCGTGTTAACTGGTCCCCCTCATGATATCTGTTTTGGGAGCCTAGATATTTTTTTAACATCCCCCTCATATATCTTCTTTATCTTTCCCCCTCGTGATATCTCCTTTAAAGGGCCCTCTGATTCCCCTTAACTGTATCCCCCCAGAGTCCCCCTTTTAACAAATACCACTCATGATATCTTCTTTAACTTGTGCCCTCATGATATCTGCTTAACTGTAGCCCTCATGATATCTTTTTAACTTTGTGCCCTCATATTCTTCTTTAACTGTGTGCCCTCATGATATCTGCTTTAACTGTTCCCCTCATGATATCTGCTAATAGTAGGCCTCATGAATTTTCTTTAACTGTATACCCCTCATGATATCTTCTTTAACTGGTGCCCTCATGATATCTTCTTGAATAAACTGTGTGCACTCATGATATCTCATCTGCTTTGTGTGCCCATGTATGTTCCTTTAACTGTATACCCATCATGATATCGTGATGTTAATCATGTTTCCCTATTGATATCTGTTTAACTGTGTGCCCTCATGATACTATCTTTTTAACTGTATACCCTCATGATATCTTCTTAACTGTGTGCCCTCAATACTCTCCTTAACTGGTGTACTCATTGATATCTCTAATTAATGTGACCTTTATGATATCTGCTTAACTGTTTGCCTGCAGATATCTACTTGTTACTGTGTTGCCTCTTGATGTCTCCTTTAACTGTTGTGCCCTAATTGATATCTCCTTTAACTGTGTACCCCTCATGATATCTGCTTTAACTGTATACCCCTCATGATATCTTCTTAACTGTTTTCCTCATGAATCGCTTCAATAGTGGCCCTCATGATATTTCTTTAACTGTATACCCCTCATGATATCTCTTTAACTGTATGCCTCATGATATCTCCTTTAAATGTGTGCCCTCATTATCCTCCTTTAACTGTATACCCTCTTGAGTCCTCCTTTAAATGTGTGCCCCTCATGATATCTCCTTTAACTGTATACCCCTTACTGATATCTTCCTTTAACTGTGTGCCCCTCGATGATATGTGTTAACTGTGTGCCCCTCATGATATCTGCTTTACCTGTGAGCCCCTCATGATATCTTCTTAACTGTATACCCCTCATGATATCTTCTTTAACTGTATACCCCTCGTGATATCTCCTTTAAATGTGTGCCCTCGTGATATCTCCTTTAACTGTATACCCCTAATGAGTCCTCCTTTAACTGTATACCTCTGATATCTTCTTTAACTGTGTGCCCCTCATGATATCTGCTTTAACTGTGTGCCCTCATGATATCTTCTTTAACTGTATACCCTCATGATATCTTCTTTAACTGTGTGCCCCTCATGATATCTTCTTTAACTGTTGCCCTCATGATATCTCCTCTAACTGTGTGCCTCATGATATCTCCTTTAACTGTATACCCCTCTGATATCTGCGTTAACTGTGGCCTCATGATATCTCCTTTAACTGTGTGTCCCTCATGATATCTTCTTTAACTGTATACCCCTCATGATATCTTCTTTAACTGTGTGCCCTCATGATATCTCCTTTAACTGTTACCTCATGAATCTCCTTAACTGTGTGCCCTCATGATATCTCCTTTAAATGTGTGCCCTCATGATATCTTCTTTAACTGTGTGCCCCTCATGATATCTCCTTTAACTGTGTGCCCTCATGATATCTCCTTTAACTGTGTGCCCTCATGATATCTCTTTAACTGTATACCCTCATGATATCTTCTTTAACTGATCCCTCATGATATCTGCTTTAACTGTAGTGCCTCATGATATCTTCTTTAACTGTTACCCTCATGATATCTTCTTTAACTGTATACCCCTCATGATTTCTCCTTTAAATGTGTGCCCTCATGATTATCTCCTTTAACTGTACCCTCATGAGTCCTCCTTTAAATGTTGCCCTCATGATATCTCTTTAACTGTATACCCCTCATGATATCTTCTTTAACTGTGTGTCCCTCATGATATCTTCTTTAACTGTGTGCCCCTCATGATATCTGCTTTACCTGTGCCCTCATGATATCTCCTTTAACTGTTTGCCCTCATGATATCTACTTTAACTGTGTGCCCTCATGATATCTCCTTTAACTGTGTACCCTCATGATATCTCCTTTAATGTGTGCCCTCATGATATCTGCTTTAACTGTATACCCCTCATGATATCTTCTTTAACTGTGTACCTCATGATATCTCTTTAACTGTGTGCCCCTCATGATATCTCCTTTAACTGTATGCCCCTCATGATATCTCCTTTAACTGTGTGCCCTCATGATATCTTCTTTAACTGTATACCCTCATGATATCTCTTTAACTGTTGCCCCTCATGATATCTGCTTTAACTGTATACCCTCATGAATCCTCCTTTAAATGTGTGCCCTCATGATATCTCCTTAACTGTGTGCCCCTTATGATATCTTTTAACTGTGTGCCCTCATGATATCTGCTTTAACTGTTACCCCTGATGATATCTGTTTAACTGTGGCCCTCATGATATCTTCTTTAACTGTATACCCCTCATGATATCTTCTTTAACTGTATACCCCTCATGATATCTCCTTTAAATGTATACCCCTCATGATATCTCCTTTAACTGTATACCCCTCATGATATCTTCTTTAACTGTATGCCCCTCATGATATCTTCTTTAACTGTATACCTCATGATATCTCTTTAACTGTATCCCCTCATGATATCTTCTTTAACTGTATACCCTCATGATATCTTCTTTAACTGTATACCCTCAGATATCTCCTTTAAATGTGTGCCCTCATGATTATCTCCTTTAACTGTATACCCCTCATGAGTCCTCCTTTAAATGTGTGCCCTCATGATATCTCCTTTAACTGTATACCCCTCATGATATCTTCTTTAACTGTGTGCCCTCATGATATCTGTTTAACTATCGTGTCCCTCATGATATCTTGCTTTAACTGTTGCCCTCATGATATCTTCTTTAACTGTATGCCCCTCATGATATCTTCTTTAACTGTGAGCCCCTCATGATATCTTCTTTAACTGTATACCCCTCATGATATCTTCTTTAACTGTATACCCTTCATGATATCTCCTTAAATGTGTCCCTCATGATATCTCCTTTAACTGTATACCCCTCATGATATCTTCTTTAACTGTGTCCCCTCATGATATCTCCTTTAACTGTATACCCCTCATGATATCTTCTTTAACTGTGTGCCCCTCATGATATCTGCTTTAACTGTGTGCGCCTCATGATATCTTCTTTAACTGTATACCCCTCATGATATCTTCTTTAACTGTATACCCCTAGTGATATCTTCCTTTAAATGTATGCCTCGTGATATCTCCTTAACTGTATACCCTCATGAGTCCTCCTTTAACTGTATACACCTATGATATCTTCTTTAACTGTGTGCCTCATGATATCTCTTTAACTGTATACCCCTCATGATATCTTCTTTAACTGTGTGCCCTCATGATATCTTGCTTTAATTGTGTGCCCTCATGATATCTGCTTTAACTGTATGCCCCTCATGATATCTTCTTTAACTGTGTGCCCCTCATGATATCTCCTTTAACTGTTTGCCCTCATGATATTCTTTAACTGTATACCCTCATGATATCTTGTTAACTGTGTGCCCCTCATGATATCTCGCTTAACTGTGTGCCCCTACTGATATCTTCTTTAACTGTATACCCTCATGATATCTCCTTTAAATGTATTGCCCTCGTGTTATCTCCTTTAACTGTATACCAATCATGAGTCCTCCTTTAAATGTGTGCCCCTCATGATATCTTCTTTAACTGTATACCCTTCATGATATCTTCTTTAACTGTGTGCTCCTTGATATCTTTTTAACTGTGGCCCTCATGATATCTGCTTTAACTGGTGCCCTCATGACCCTCTCTTTAACTTGAGCCCTCATGAGTCTCCTTTAACTGTGTCCTCATGATATCTCCTTTAAATGTGTGCCCTCATGAGTGCTCTTTATCTGTGTTAACTGTTACCCCTCATGATATCTGCTTAACTGAGCCCCTCATGATATCTCCTTTAACTGTGTGCCCTCATGATATCTCTTTAACTGTATACCCTCATGATATCTTCTTTAACTGCTATACCCTCATGATATCTCCTTTAATGTAGTGCCCTCATGATATCTCCTTTAACTGTATACCCTCATGAGTCTCCTTTAACTGTATACCCCTCATGATATCTTCTTTAACTGTGTGCCCCTCATGATATCTTCTTTAACTGTTGCCCCTCATGATATCTCTTTAACTGTGTCCCCTCATGATATCTCCTTTAACTGTATACCCTCATGATATCTGCGTTAATGTGTGCCCTCATGATATCTGCTTTAACTGTGTGCCCTCATGATATCTCTTTAACTGTTCCCTCATGATATCTCCTTTAACTGTATACCCCTCATGATATCTGCGTTAACTGTGTGCCCTCATGATATCTGCTTTAACTGTGTGCCCCTCATGATATCTGCTTTAACTGTATACCCCTCATGAATCCTCCTTTAAATGTGTGCCCCTCATGATATCTCCTTTAACTGTGTGCCCCTTATGATATCTTATTTAACTGTGTGCCCTCATGATATCTGCTTTAACTGTGAGGCCCCTCATGAGCCTCCTTTAACTATGTGCCCCTCATGAGTCCTCCTTTAACTGTGTCTGCCCATGATATCTCCTTTAAATGTGTGCCTCTATGAGTGCTCCTTTAACTTTGTACCCGTCATGATATCTCCCAAGAGAAAGGCTATATTACTTCATGGAGACCTTTAACATACAAAAATACTAAAAGTATTCACAATCGATAATCAAGCAATGCATGTCGCAAATGTTTGAAGCTGAACGGACAATAGATCAGATGACGACATTGGTTTACAAATGAAGGAAGGGCTCATGTTTGATTTCTTTACCGTTGCGACGCAGTGTCACAACAATATATATTTACATTATGAATCTTGATGTAGTTTATCTCAACACTTTAAGTCCAAACTTACAACGTTTGTAATTTTATGGACTTATGGAATAATTTGTTCGACGTGCAGTGATGGTGATCCGACGACTAAAAAAAAAAAAAAAAAACTTACAACGTTGTGGTCTCTGCAAAGCTTATGGCATTTAAAAAGGATAATAATTTTTTTAAAGTGAGAAGTCAAAATTAAACGCAAGAATAAATGGGCAGAAACTACTGCAATACCACTTTCCCATAGATACCCTTTTTGCAATCTCATTTCCTAAAAACAGCAATATAAAGATTAGCTCAAAGACATGACACGAGATTCATGAGAATCAATACATTCAGGACGAAAATAAATATTCCTGAGGTTATGGAGCCACTAATCACATTAAGATAACTGGTTTCAAGTAAGTAAATATATAAATAAATATTCCTGAGGTTATGGAGCCACTAATCACATTAAGATAACTGGTTTCAAGTAAGTAAATATATAAATAAATATTCCTGAGGTTATGGAGCCACATTAAGATAACTGGTGCAAGTAAGTAAATATATAAATAAATATTCCTGAGGTTATGGAGCCACTAATCACATTAAGATAACTGGTGCAAGTAAGTAAATTAAAAAGGAGAAAGTCTCCAGGAATCGAGTGTCAAATGAATTGATGAAGATTGGTTATTGGTTATTGGCTACTAAACTGGCGTCATTGCACTCCGGGCAGACCATAGGTTCTCGTCTCCCCAACAGATATCGTAGAGTATGCATACTAATGGTTCCCGTAGCTCGCTGATTAAATACACCTCTCATTCTGCCTCTCAGGCATCCAGTTCGACTTGAACAACGGGTAACTCCAAACTGCCTAAATCGCTTGATAGATTCAACATCGATTATAGTGTCCTCATCCAACAGACAGTCGCGAAGAGACCGAAGAATATCCCCTTATCTATCTTCAACTCCCCAACAATCGATGCTGTTGATTAACAATAAATATTGGATCTTAGGAATGTTAGATAAAGTTGAACAATACTGGAGAGAAGAAATCATGATACTGCTCTCTAAGCCAGGTAAAAAATAGTTCCGTGCCTCCAGCTACCGACTGATCAGTCTTACCCATTCCGTTGTCTCTGCAAAACAATGGAACATATCATCAATCTCCCGCTACAGTGGTATCTTGAAAGAAAAACCCGCTTGTGTCACAGCACAAATGTTTCTGGCAGTGCTGCTCTACTGAAGAACAAGTAATTTAGTTTTCCTAAGAGATTGTAGCTTAAGCGGTAGTGAGATCAATCACAACCCAAGCGTACCTGGTTCAAACTCCGCTTTTGGCACTTTTGGAAGCAAATTAGTTCCCTTTGATTTTTACACAACGGTAAAAGTAGACCTCACCGTTCATAAAGCAATGAACGTAATGAATGAAGCAGATAAGTGGTGCCTAGAAACTCGACTACTCGTTTACTGTTGTTGATGACTACGTCCTGTAAAGGATATGCCACGATTTTCATGTTTTTCTCTCAAGAGATTGAGGATACGTTCTAAGATAAAAAAAAACTGGTACTTAAACCGTTAAGATAAGAAACTGGTACTTATACCGATAAGATAAGAAACTGGTGCTTATACCGATAAGATAAGAAATTGGTACTTATACCAATAGTAAGAAAAACTGGTATTAATACCGATACGATATTGGTACTTATACCGATAGGAAATTGGTACTTATACTGATAAGAAATTGGTACTTATACCGATAAGAAATTGGTACTTATACCGATAAAAAATTGGTACTTATACCGATAAAAAATGTGTATTTATACCGATAAGGAATTGGTACTTATACCGACAAGAAATTGATACTTATACCGATAAGATAAGAAACTGGTACTTATAACGATAAAATAAGAAAATGGTACTTAAACCGATAAGAAAGTGGTACTTATACCGATAAGAAAAGAAACTGGTACATATACCAATAAGATAAGAAACTGATACTTATACCGATAAGATAAGAAACTGGTACTTATACCGATAAGAAACTGGTACTTATACCGATAGGAAACTGGTACTTATACCGATAAAAAAACTGGTACGTATACCGATACGAAACTGTTACTTATACCGATAAGATAAGAAACTGATACTTATACCGATAAGAGAAGAAACTGGTACTTATACCGATAAGAAACTGGTACTTATACCGATAGGAAAATAGTACTTATACCGATAAGATCAGAAACTGGTACTTATACCGATAAGATAAGAAATTGGTACTTATGCCGATTAGAAGCTAGTACTTTCAGCCGATAAGAAAATGGTACTTATACTGATAAGAAACTGGTACTTATACCGTTAATAAACTGATACTTATACCGTTAATAAACTGATACTTATACCGTTAATAAACTGATACTTATACCGTTAATAAACTGATACTTATACCGTTAATAAACTGGTATTTATACCGTTAATAAACTGATACGTATACCGTTAATAAACTGATACTTATACCGTTAATAAACTGGTACTTATACCGTTAATAAACTGATATTTATATCGTTAATAAACTGGTACTTATACCGTTAATAAACTGGTACATATACCGTTAATAAACTGATACTTATACCGTTAACAAACTGATACTTATACCGTTAATAAACTGATACTTATACCGATAAGATAAGTAACTGATACTTATACCGTTAATAAACTGATACTTATACCGTTAATAAACTGGTACTTATACCGTTAATAAACTGGTACTTATACCGTTAATAAACTGATACTTATACCGTTAATAAACTGATACTTATACCGTTAATAAACTGATACTTATACCGTTAATAAACTGATACGTATACCGATAAGATAAGAAAATGGTACTTATACCGATAAGAAACTGGTACTAATACCGATAATATAAGAAACTGGTACTAATACCGATAATATAAGAAACTGGTACTTATACCGATAAGAAAAGAAGATGGAGCTAGCGACATTTATAGAAAGTATTTGACAAGGTTTGGAAAGAAACGCTACTGGAGAAATTGATAAATTTTAGAATGAATGGTAGAATGTACATATGGATAAAAACATACTTATATAACAGAAGATCCCACCAACCTGCTGCAAAGAGCTATAGATGCCTTAACTTCATGGGCAAACATATGGTGTCAGCATCAACACAGATAAGTGCAACACCACGCTGTTTGATCGATCTCTCTCTCTCTCTCTCTCTCTCAAACAAAGAAACCTGGTTTCAGTAGACTAAATGAAAAACTGCTAGGTAAGGATCAATATCATATCTATTTTGGAGTAACACTCGAAGCAGTACGTCAACAAAACAGCATCAAAGGTCAGAGGGAAGTTAGCCTTCCTGAAAACAGCGGGGCCACATGGGGAGTCAGCAAGAAAATAGTAATGTTTACCAGTAGATAATACGACCACGCCTGGAATATGGGTCAGATGCATAGTGCCCAGTATGAATTACCACATTAGAAGAATCGAATAATTTGCAAAACCAAGTGTTTCCTATCATCACAGTAACAAAGAAATCAACACGTACAGTTGAGATGCCAAAATAGGAGAGAGGAAATATAAACGTTAAATGAGCGCAGATACAAATGTACTGGCACATGCAGAAATGTTCCTATTGGTTAATGAACTGACGTCACAACACTCAGATTAGACCCACAAGCGCTCCGTCTCCCATAACAGATTTTAAGGGTATTCATACTGATGGTTTCTGTGGCTCTCTGGTTAAACATAGTCCTCTCTCTGCAACTCAAGCACCCTCAGTCGATGCTTCGGAAGATCCAGAATAGCATATTGCAGTATGAGTGGATGTAGTCTTCCACCTCCAGAGACTCGCCGCGTGAATCTACTACCCTTGCCATGCGGGTGTTCGCGGCAACCAGAGAGCGTGCAGGCTTGCATTGAAAGCAATGATTGTTGGGTAGCTTATGCTGGATAAGTGGGATGTTTTTCGGTCTCATTTCGACCTACTGTTGGATGAGGACACTAAAATTGAAGTTGAATCAATCCAGCGATTTAAGGGGTTTGGAACTATACTTTGTACAAGTAGAAATGTTCCTGTTTATGCCAAGTCATCCAATGGAAGACAGATTCCAAGATCTAACAAAATTACGACTGAATAGAAGCAGTAGTATTCCTCTCAATAGACAAATTTCAGACCTACCAAAGCTGACACCCACCTAAAGTCTTGCTTCGGCAAACCCCTTGGAGAGGAAAGACTGTGCTAGAAGTATATATTTAGACAAGCAGGAGTGGACACATTATTCAACAAAGATGAATAGAACATCATACAACATATGGTAGTCACTCTCGGGTTCCGAATAATAGTCACAAAATCTTTGGGTCCGGGTATACATGGACGAGTCAGCAGACAATGTAGTAAACACTGAAAGATCATGAGTGTACATAGGAGACTCAAACAACATTAGAGATGCTATCAAAGGGGATACCGTCTCGCTGTGGAATACCAGGGAAGAAAACAGCAGACATACTGGCAAAGAAGGTGTTGTATGAGAGCAAACAGATGTACCAGCTACCTATCTCCAACTAAGGATGATCAAATCAAACAAACCTCTATCAGTTCTACTAACACAAGACAACTACCAAAATGTGAACAGATTAATTGTCATTCTGCGCCTCAGAACAGGAGGCAGGCCCACCTGTCCAGCGTGTTGGTAGCGCGTTGGTCGACGGGTGACAAACCCCCTATGAGTGAGATTCAATTCTGCGGGCTGACAGAAAAGTCACAAGTTCTACAGATTTACGGTTTTCGTGGCACCGAAACAAAGGGCTGAAAGCTCAATGCTTCTGCACCGAAAAAAAACCAAAACAGAAGGCAGAGAACATACTTTAGGACTGCTCCGAGTCTGATAAGCTGAGACAGACTCGCTGGGCTAGTGAAGCAGCATTGGAGGGAAGGCTACACAGATCACTGTGAGAGCTGCAAAGGAAAGTAGAATTGATGCAAGAGACAACATTTAATATATAGACAATATTTTAAACGAACTTACTATAGAAGAAAGTAAGACTGACGGGTATGTAGATGAATGGTGACAACGGAACTGTCTTTCCCTGGTTTTGAGAGTTACTTCTGGCTACTTCATCGTTATTTAATTGAATGTTACCTGTTCCACTTCTGTTATTGGTGCCTCCCTACTTTCATGTATGATTTCATCTCGTCCTGCATATTGTTTTTTTCTTTCACAAATCTCTTCTTTCTGTGTCTGTGGACTAACTTCAAGGTTGCTGTCTTGAGCAAACGAGCCTACAAAGTGATGCAACCTGAATGAAACTGTATGTACCAATTAGAGATACAATTAGAGATACTGATGACATGTAATCTTCATAATACAGATTCCTGATGATGTCTTGAATACCAACATTGTTTACTCCTGTCTCGTTCTTGTGAGTGACGCATGAATCTGTTTAAGAGCGTGACCAGTGTCAAGTGTGAATCAAAGGAACTATAGAAGTCTTGACTAGTCCGTATAACAACAAGAGGTAGGGAAATGGCCAGTCACAAACCTCTAAAAGATGCCGCTATCAGAAACATATATTCTCTATTCGTCTTCTCTAGATTATAATTGCTTGCACTGTCACAAACAGAAACGGATAGATAGAATCACATTGCGTGAAATTATATTTTTAATAAAAATGTATGGTCATAACATTATCATAAAAGTTTCATAAAAGTTGTGAGGAAACATACACAATTCGTGCACACAAAAGAATATGAGCAATAAAATAAAAGTTTTAAAAGATTTTATTGCATCTGGTAGAAATTAGACGAAAATGTTCATTTTTCTGAAAAATGTTCTTCCAATATTTTTCCTAAAATGTTTTTTATAGGAAAATACATGAAGATATATTACATCAAGCAAAACATCTCTTATATCTTGGTCAGATGATAACAGATGATGGCAGATGTACAACAGAAATTAAAAAGAGAATAGGAATGACCAAGGGTACTTTCAACAGTATAAGGAAGTTACTGACATCTAAACAAATTACAAACAGGTTAAAAATGAGAACGATCAAATGCTATATATACCGTATATTAATGTATGGCTCGAAACATGGACAATGAACAAGCAGTTAGAAGACAGAATTGATGCATTTGAGATGTAGATATATAGAAGAATAGGCAGGGTTTCATGGACAGAAAAAAAGACAAATAAACAACTTTTAGGAAAACTGGGCATGAAGAAACAATTATTAAGAGAAATAACATTTAGACAAGTAAAGTATTTTAGGCACATAAAAAGGCATGACACCATGATAAAATCTTTACTAGAGGAGAAAATTGAAGGGGAAGAGCAAGAGGAAGACCGAGAGATAAGTGGGAGGGATATTTAAAGAAATGGACAGGTTACAGTCTGACAGAGTGCAACACGAAGGCGAAAGACAGAGTATGCTGGAGATTCATTGCAGCCAACCTTCAATGCGGAGACGGCACCTAATGATGATGATGAATGTTTTTTTATTTTTCGATCATTATATTGCAAAGTCCACTGAAAAAATATTTGTCCAACTTTAAAAATTATATCTACACCATGAAGTTATAATCTTTATACTCATTGTCAATTGTTATCCTTCATCTCACGTCACTTTTTTTAGTCTGGTTTACTGATCATCTACAATCTATCCCCAACTTTTGTGTATGTACTATGTTCTCTAGTTGTTCTAGCTTCTTGTTCCTTTAAAATGTCATAATTTGTGTCGCACTAAACCGTTAATTACCACGTATTATAGACGTGCAGTAAGATTATGTAAAACGAAACACTGAACTCAGTCGATATTGCACCCAACGAACTTGTCCTAGAGTTCTCTAAGTAAAGTTAATGGTGGTTACCTGGTGCTGTGCTAAATCATGTGCTGACAGTCAATTATGACTAAGCTAAAACTGTATATGTATATATATCTAGAGAGAGAGAGATCTTATTCTGTGTGGGTCTATCCCCGTCTTTAATGTCTGACTCAAACTTCTATTTTTAGGAAATCGCTCTACACATAAATGCATGTATGCAATAATAAATAGATAATAAAAGCTGAGTAATTGATGGTTGATAGAAGAACTGTCTTGTAGCTTATGTCATGTTACTGCTGGTGTCTTGTTGTCTTGAACTTTGTCAACATTTTGAATGATGTCTGACACTAGACAAATACAACATATACTTCTAATCGGGGTTAATTTTATATTTCTTATGATGGAATTTGTGTTGTTCTAGTCTGAATAGGATATTAGACACTTTACCATCGTTAAAAAACGGAGGCAGTCGGGCTGTCAGTGGTTCTGGCTATGGACAATCGCCACTTCGATGTCTATGTAACTGTAAAGTTACAGTGACGCAACATGGCGACCGGAACAAATGCGCATTGTAAGTAAATACTACTCACAACTAGATGTGTAGAACGTAACGCAACTTACAACTAGATGTGTAGAACGTAATGCAACTTACAACTAGATGTGTAGAATGTAACGCAACTTACAACTAGATGTGTAGAACGTAATGCAACTTACAACTAGATGTGTAGAACGTAACGCAACTTACAACTAGATGTGCAGAACGTAACGCAACTTACAAACCTCAAGTTCAAGGTGTATCCTCCGTGCCAAAGAGCTGCATGGCTGTGGAGAGGCACAGTCGTTAACGGAGGCAGTCAGGCTGTCAATGTGGCTACATCTGGCTGATGGACACCATGCCCCTGACCCCTTTCCCAGTGCGAGGGCACCACTGGGGTGACCGTATATTACTCCTCATCATCTTATTAAATTTTCATGAGTAACCAAACAAAACTAATCGATCCTGGCCGGAGCTATTGAGTACGTACATCTGTGCTGAAAACCGATGCAGCAGAACCACCAAAGAAAAAAAAGAAAAGAGGACAACATGGAAGACGAAAGAGGAAGAGACGTTCTGGTGTCAGGAAAAGTATGCCAAAAACAGAGAGGCTTGGGTTAAAACACATCCATACTGGAACTACAGGAGTGTTCGTCAACGAGGTAATGTCTTGGAGAAACTTATTTATGAAGCAGACATAATCGCGCTCCAAAAGACTCGTCTACACCAGGCGGATAAATTGACATTTGCGGGTTTCAACGCTTTCCGCAATGACACTCACTTGGGTCAAGCAGTCATGGTTAGGAAATAACTCCAGGCTTCGGAGATGGACACTTCTGCTTGGAACTCGGACGACTTGCAGGTCCAGGAAGTAACAACTACCGCACCAAAAAAGTTCACACTTGTTAATATCTATGCCTGCAATCACAAAATGGACAAAGACATGGGGAAGATATTACATGCAATCTGTCTTCAGGTTCCATCGAGTATCATTATGTGCGGTGATTTCAACGCCAGGGGAAAGTTGTGGGGCAATAGTATTGTTAATGAGCATTGTGAGGCACTGAAGGAGGTATTAACTGAGACGGACTTGCCTGAATGATGGCAGGCCTACACATCTACCTGACAGACATGATGACACTGATAGTGTACTTGATCTCGCTCTGGTTTCTCCAGATTTGAATGCATCGTGTTGATGCTGGGGTCTCTGTGGCTGAGTGGTTAAGCCCTTTGCCTTGCGAGTCGAAGGTCGTGGGTTCGAATCCGGACCGCGGCCTTCTGTTCACGAGTTTTTCCAGAGACCCCTAGGATTGTTGCCGGAGCTACCGAGTTCGTGCTTTGTGCAATACTCTCTGCAGGTGGCGTGCCATTTCTGCGGAGAGGGACCGAGCCATATGGGGTAACCCTGTGCAATGAAGTCAATCCTTCGGCTTTTAAACCCTTTTTGATGGGATGTTCTCGAACACCATGGCAGTGTTCATCTACCTTGTGCAATACTGGTATAAAAAATCAGCTAAGATGAGATCACAGAATCGTACCTCAGCTTTCCACTATGACAGACACCAACCTAATGTAATCAGTCAGCTGCGAGACTAAAGGCACATTGCTCATCAATTAAAATAAGAACTTTTCCAGCAGCCACCGTGGTGGACATCTGAGATTGCGGAGGCATGGGCGGAAAAAAGGATGGCAACCAGAGCGTGAGAAAAAGCCAGAAAATCACAAAATCTCTCATAGGAACGTAGAAGGGCCCTGACAGAACGAAAGAACAGTCTGGTTATACATTTCAGGCAAATTGCAAGAGAAGTCAAGAACATTATATGGGAGAAATTATGCGTTGAAATTGGAAACGAATAATCACTCGCAAAATTCTGGAGATTGCACCGCAGCATGAGTGGCGGTGGGAGACCTTTTTCAATGCCTAATCTGACTATGGGCAGTGGGGTAATTTTGAGGACAGATGAGGAGAGGGGTGAGCGTTCTTGCATAAATGTATTCTCCAGAGAGAAAATAAAGACAGAGATGAACGTAAAAGGATGCAACAGATCGTACACCATTCGCATGAGATGCAGACTGTCATAGACGACGATTTTTGTTTTCCGATCCAGAAACACTTGAGCTTTCAGCTCTTCGGCTCGGTGCCATGGTCTTCTAACCCTTCGGTTCAGTGCCACGAACACCGTAAATCTGGGGAACCTGTGGCTTTTTTGCCAGCCCGTGGAATTGAACAAACACTCACAGAGGGTTATGACGACGATAAAGAATACATTTCAGTCGATAATATCAAATCAAAACTAAAGACATGCTTTGATACAGCACCAGGTCCTGATGGTGTTCGATACAGTCACATAAAATGTATGGAGGACACAGGTATTGCAGAATTATGCAATCTTTTCAATAAGAGTATCCATACTGGCACTATTCCTGATGATTCGCTTCACATCTATCTGAGACCCTTGCCTACACCTGAAAAAGACCTCACAAGCACAAGTGGATTTAGAATTATTACCTTGCAAAACACTGTCGGTAAACTGCTTGAAAAATTCATAGCCCGTAGAGTTTCAAATATTATGGAGACAAATGCTCTGTTCCCCTCCACTCTCGGCGGCTATCGTCCAGGAAAGGACGCCTGGTGCAATGCAGCGGTTTTTGCATATGATGCGTATGCGGGGTTTCAGATGGGGATGGGGGTCAAAGGCTCATGGTCACGACCGTAACATGAGCCAGGGTTAGCGAAGGGGCTCGCTAACCAAGACCCTGCTTCCCAACCTCCACGCGGTGACCCTGGAAACAGACTTTGGTTCCGGTCTGGCTAATGGGGGTAGGGATCAGGGAGAACTACTGGTTGTGGTAGCAGTGCAAGTACAAAAAAGAAATGCAGATCCATAGATCAAAATGCACAAATCTCCTGGCCGATGTTCAACAAAATATTGCCCAAGTTCCCGAACAAAATGAAACAGCAGCGAAACGTCTCTGACATAAGCCCCACTCCCCCGGAGTAAGGACCGAACGTAAAACGTAATCTCCGGAGCAGGAGACTCCATACACGAGCTCGACATGTACGTTAAAAGTCCTGCCACAAATTACCTGTTTCTCTGCCGATGGAGAGACTGGTAAACATGAAAGGATGATAGGTGCATCCAGTGACGAAACGTGTGACCACGTAGGGCGAAACTCGAAGCCCTGAGGAGGGGGAAAACATTGCCAGCTCGTGGGCAAGAACAAAGTCAGATCAGTAACGAATAAAAGTCTACCCTCGTGTCGGTACAAGGGAAGATTGCAGCTGACTCCGCATCGGTGGTCTGGTGCAGATACATGTACTGGGCTTGGTTTGCCAAGCGCAAAACAACAAGTTACGTTTTGGTGCATAACGAAACTACCCTCCTGGGAAAACCGTGCAAGGTACTGTTGCGATAACAATTAATATCCCCGGAAGAACTGAGGTGGGTGATGCCTAACGGAACTGCCAGCCTTGGGGCGACCGGGCAAGGTGCTATGGAAGTCACAACTAACATCCCCGAAAGAACTTGGGTGGGTGATGGTGGCGAGCGCAAAATCCTCAGTTGCGTTGCTAGCGCCGATTGAAACGACCCTCTACATTGTTTGTGCTTGGCGTCAGGTCGGTGCCTTCGGAGGTTAACTGCAAATTGCCACGTACCAACGCGCGTCTAGAAAAGGCTGAGAATGTTCCTACTCTGGATCAAACTCAAAAATTAACGGTAAAGTAAGGTCGACAATGTAAAGATTTGACAGGTTGTCCGGGTCCGAACATTGGTGAAGGCCGATACTTTACACGGCATTTTATACGAGTAAGACGCCGTCCGAGGACAAGCTTATAAGCCCTGAGAAATGTTTCTAATCCGGAACGACCTCATAGTCATAAAGGACATAACA
This sequence comes from Arion vulgaris, assembly GCA_020796225.1. Lineage (NCBI taxonomy): Eukaryota > Metazoa > Mollusca > Gastropoda > Stylommatophora > Arionidae > Arion > Arion vulgaris. The sequence continues at coordinate 13,195,285 of CM036774.1, forward strand.
GTGTAACTCACTGTCTTGGCGTAGATCACAAAGCCCAAATATACGGCAAATCTGATCGAAAAGGCGAGATCCGGGCCGACATAGTTGGCAGAAAGGATCGTACCCTAGGGAAAGTTCACCCTAGTAAATCAAAAGCTGGCTGAAACCGGACGGGCGGGCCTAGTCACCATGGGCGCACAATCGACCCGACGTAGATCACCCCGTCCTTGTCAGTGGACCAATTATACATAACAATAAGAATGATAAAATTGGCAGTGAAGAACGATCGAAAGAGAGAGAGAGAGAAATGAGTATGGAAACGGCAGCAGCTATCATTGATTTGAAAGACGCATATAAAAATGTCTCTTATAACTTACTTATGCAGTTATTAATGGATATGAAGGTGGAGTCAGGTTTGGTCAGATAGATTGCTGCTGCAATTTTTGAGTGCACGTTATCATTGCTTTGTGGTTCATGGGCATCACATGGGCATCCAAATGAGTCTTCCTCAGGGATCACCACTCTCGCCAGTCCTGTTCAGTGTATACACAGTCGGGGTAACCAGCACACAGAGGGTTGGACTTGGCAGAACAATGTCGTACGCCGATGATATTCTGGTGTTTCGCATGGGCAAGAACAGAAATGAGATCGCATCTGCATTACAGTGTGAACTTAATAGGATTGGTGACTGGTGCAATGAATTCGAAGCGAATGTGAACCCAGCAAAGGCTTCTCTGACATGGTTCTCTCTTAACACTCACATAGTAAAGACACCTACTCCAGTTGTCAACATGTGTAACAAAGACATTGGCAGAAGCGAAACACTAAAATATCTTGGAATAACAGCTGACAGAAGCCTGTCATTTAAGAGTCATGTTGAGAACGTAATCGTAAAGGCAAGAAAAGGGCTAACCATCCTCAAAGTTATGGCGAAGGCGGATATTGAACAACGTCTGCTGCTTCTTCTTTATCAGGGACTAGTGTTGAGCGTGGTGGACTACGGTCTTGGTCTTCTGACAGTAAGTAGAACATTGCTGGATAAGTTAGACAGGGTCCAAAATGAAGCGATGAGGCTTATACTTGGTTGCACACGGGACAGTTCATATGCGGCAATGCGCTATGTCCCTGGATTGCCATTAGATACAAAGTCGCACAGGTAAAAGCTTATCTGAGAGTTTCTGCTGACACAAATCATCCTCTTCACAAATCCATAAATGAAAACAAGGCAGACGATTTAAGATAGGCCGATCCTGTATGGCCGAGACAGGGGATGTTATTAAACAGGTCTGTACTCTAGATGAACTGAGGCATGGTGAAGAATGGATGCCTATATCAGAGAGACTGCTTACACCAGGGTTGTCAGTACACTTGGACGCTGCTGTAGAGAATGGGTCCCATGCGTCGTCAATGCGGAGATTCTTGCACTCGTGGATCAGCACTCCTATCCAGGTGATATCATTATCTACACCGATGGCTCTGTCAGACGCAGAACCAGATCATCGTGGGCTTATTCAGCACAGCGAAACGGTCGCACACTTCATGAGGACTGCGGCGCTTTCGAGACAACGACATCGAGCACGACTATGGATATCACTGCTGCCTCCAGGGCTCTGTCATGGGTGGCTGCGCAACAGGTAACCCATACGATTATCATATCAGACTCGATGAATATGCTTCAACTGATTGAATCTGGAAGTATGCGTGTGGAATAGGTGGATATCATTCGATCACATCTCAAGAAAATGACCTGACTGTACACACCTGGACATGCTGGAGTGCAGGGTAACGAGCGTGCTAGCTTTCTTGCAAACAATGCCCGACTCAAGCGGGCAGAAGTATGGACAGAGCCGATATCATCAATGCGGTACGCTCTCAATTATGTGACATGGGCAAGTCTCAACTAACGAGTTCGAGAGTTGGATGTTAAGTTTGGACATGCCAGACAGTGTCGTCTTCGTGGTAGAGAGAGAGATATAGTAATCAACTTCTCATGCGTACGGTATGCAGATGGACTTTGGGATGGCTGCTGCAGCGGAGGACAGAGCACGAATGGGAATGCCCAATGTGTCATGACGTTGATCGCATAACATAACATAACATAACAACCTATGCATTTTGCAACATTCTTTGAATTATTTCCCTCCTATCCTCGTAGAGCATAGGTCTTCAACAGTTGTTCGCCACTCTTCTCGGTCTCTTGCTGTTCTCTTTATGGTTTCCTATGACTGTTGAGCACTTTTCAGCTCCTCAAGAAGACTTCGTCTACATGTCTGTTTAGGGCGTCCTATTTTTCGTTTTCCTTCCGGTTTCCACTCATGTTCTTGTCTGGTGACACTCGACTGTGTCTTCTGTAGGATATGCCCGACCCATCGCTATTTTCTCCTCTTGACTTGGGTCACCATGGGCACCTGTCCGGTTCTTATCCACATGTCTATGTTTGCAACTCTATCATACCATCTCAGTCTGAGAATCCGTCGAAGATATCCATTGACAAAGGTCTGATTCTTATTTGTATTTAACTTGGTGACTCCCCACGTTTCTAAGCCATACAGCAACACAGATTTCACATTTGAGCTGAATATCTTGAGCTCTGTTTTCGTGTAGATGTCAGTGGACTTCCACACTGTGTGATAGCAAAGGCTTGTCGGGCTTTGATAATCCTGTCATTAATGCCCTTATCTGTACCTCCTGATTTGCTGATCTTGCTTCCAAGGTAGACAAATTCACCCAACATCTTCTATGCATTATTCTATGCCCCTTCCCTCAATCAATATTGGGTCTTGCTGTATGTTGTTGCTTCGCAGTATTGTGTCTTCTCTTGACTGAGTTTAAGACCGACCCGTTGTGCCGTTTGCGCCAGAGCATCCTCTTTTTCCTGTATGTCTTGTAGTCTGTGCGAGAGCAAGGCAAGATCATCCGCAAAGTCCAGGTCTTCTAATTTTGACATACGTGTTCACTTAATGCTTTTTCCGGACCTGGCATATACTGTGCATGTAACCCAATCAAGTAGAACCAAGAAGATGAGGGGGACTTATCTAACACCAGTAGTGACCTGGAACTTCCCTGACGGTCTTCCATCGTGGATAACCTGGCAGGCGAACCCCTCATACAGTTACCGGGTGATGTCAACAGTCTTCTCTGACACCCCATAGTTTCTTAGGATATTCCACATTGATTTCCAATCTATGCTGCCAAATGCCTTCTCAAAATTGTAACATTCTTTAAACGATAAAATTAATTTTTAAAAAGAATTACCTAAGCGCTGATAGTGTGTGTATATATATCTATAGACTGAGAATTTTATTTTTGCATAGACAAAGGCAGTCAGAATAACAGAACAGACTGGCATACCACACACAAGGCAATAAATTATTGTCACATTAGCTGGTAGTCTGCATGTTCTAGAAACACAATAAACATATTTATTTATCTTAAGCTGCTGTGTGACTGCAGCAAGAACGATAACCGAACATGGATGACTGTCAAATAATGTACGAATATTCATTTTGTTGAAATCAATTTTTTTCCGATCCAGAAGCACTTGAGCTTTCAGCTCTTTGGCTCGGTGCCATGGATTTCGTAACCCTTCGGTTCGGTGCCACGAACACCGTAAATCTGGGGAACCTGTGGCTTTTCTGCCAGCCTGCGGAATTGAACCCGCACTCACAGAGGGCTAGTCACTAGCTACGAACACGCTGGACAGACGGGAGTTGAAATCAATAAGAATATTTTATTAGTTTAAAGTGCTCTTTGAAATTAAGAATTTACAACACATTCAATGGATGTTAAATAGCGCTAACCCTCTTTCGTTCCCTCTTTCTCTTACTCTCCCTCTCTTTCTTATTCTCGCTTATGTCTTTTAAACCCTGAATGGAAGCATAAGCACTTCACCAACTCATGTAAAGTCTTCCTATATTTAGCTATCTCCTGCAGCTCATACCATTCTTTTGTATATCGCTAATCTCTTTCAAATCTCTTTTCGACGTATTTCAAGGTGCCCTCTTTTCGCTTTCCTGTAGTTTCCAGGAAAAAGACCTTTTTATATTCTCCTCTGATTTTCTCTAGGTGTGTATTATTCAGTACCAGCACCTTTTCTTCATCACTTGGTTCTCTGTGATCTGTTTTGTTCACTTCATAAGCTTCTCATTTAAGTGATAACAATTTGACCATGAGTCATTAAATTAAACATTGTCTTTGGTTACCAGTACATCCCGTTAATGAAATTCTATGAAATAGTTAGCTCATCAAAACTTGCAATGTTTGTTAAGTTGAGCACATGTATATCGTAAGGTAGGAGCGAAGTATGTTAACATTATGGACGAAGTAAAAGGGTGATATAGTAACATTGTTTTCGAAGACTTATTCAGGTCTTGGAAAACTAATGGACAGTAACTGGGTTGCATCACTCTGGCTAACATTATCGTCTTATTTCTCTACATATACTTCATCCTTCTCAACCTCATATTTTCATTCTATATGTGTATCAGCTGTCTTGTCTGTCCAACACTCTTCAATCTTCATGTGATTTAGTATTATCTGTTGAGTCATCTTCTCTATATATTCTCATTTCACTATGTTCAATTTGTTTCTCTCGATATGGGCCTTAAACCATTCTGTATTCTCCCGGTGTGTGCCTTAACACTATGTACAACCCTCTTCTCTCCGTGTGCTCTTTAACAATATAATAGTCTTCTTCCCTCTATTAGCCTTCTTATCTCTATGTGTGCCGCTACACACTGTTGAATATTTCTCTTTCTATATTCTGTAGTTGTACATCAACTCACTGCTCAACATGTATGTGTGTGTCTCTGCCCACTTTATCCAATCTTCTTCTCGCTAGATATAACTCTTTCTATTCTTCAATATATCTACCTATCGACTTTCCTACCGACTTTCCTACCGACTTACCTACCGACTTTCCTACCGACGTACTTACCGACTAGCTACCGACTTAGCTACCGACTTACCTACCGACTTACCTACCTAGGTGCTTGTGGCTAACTTTCGGGTTTTGTCCATCTTTTTATTGATCACAACATGGTATAATTTAATTTTATAACCAGGAACCGATAATCTATTTCTACGGTCATATTCTAGGAGTCTGACTTGTCATATCAAACACAACAGCTGGTATGTTTTGACTACCAGAAAGTACACAACTTGTCGTGAATGCTAGGTCTAGTCACGCCTTGTCCATTTATCATAAACAGCGCCTGTATTCTAAGCACTCAGAACCAGTCGATACTCGCTATTTTAATAATCGGCTTGTTTCCTGTCTGTAATTATCACCAGTTTTTGCAAATCCTGTCGTTAGTATAGATTTAAAAACGTTGTCTTTGATATATTTTTCTCTTTTATCTAAAATATGAGAGTTATGTCATTCTAATATTACCTCAATCAATTTCTGAATGGTTGAATGATTCGACCATCATCATTGTACTTTGAAGAACAATCATGGGCTCAAATCTCTAGGTTTTTTTTTACATAGGAAGATCTCAGCGGCAGTGCACGAACTCGTAACATCGGTGATGGTCTCAATTCTGAATGAGATTGCGTGTTTTACACATCTCCCAAGCAACCACATCATTTTTTGTTACCGATATTTATATATATTTATATATATATATATATATATATATATATATATATATGGCCTTTTTCGTCTTTACAGGTGGTCAATTGACAAGTGTTTTACTGTGATAACTTCTGAGTTTTCTCTTTTCTCTCTTGTCGTTCAGCTCATACATAAGTATATTCTCAAAAGACTCTGCGTCCTTGTGCAATATCGCTTTACACACAACTCTGTCATCAGCTAGTTTTTCCCATGTGCTGGGACTTATGAAAAAAATTTTCATTGAAGCTTTGCAGACATCTATATATCTGTGCAGTGGTCTGCCCTGGTGCCTCTTCCCCTCCGAAAGTTCACAGAACAACATTTATTTTAGTATGCCTCAAGTTTCCATTCTTCTCACATGCCCCAACCATCTTAGTCGTCTACTGCTGACCATGCCCATGATGGAAGGCAGATTTGCACGTTGCAGTACTTCAGAGTTTGTTATCTTATCGTACTACCTGATGTTCATAATCTTGCGGATACATCGAAGGTGAAAGATGTTAAGTCTCCTCTCGTGTCTTGAGTAGACTGTCCATGTTTCTGAGCCATATAGTAAAGAACTAATTACACAGGCTCGATATATTTGAATCTTCGTCTGCAATGTTAGTTTTGTGTTGTCCCACGCTCGCTTTGATAGTTTGCCGAATGTAGTAGCCGCACTCCCTACACGAGCGTTGATTTCTTCATCAAGAGAAAGGCTGGCAGTGACCATGGACCCAAGATAGCAGAATTATTGAACTGGTATTAGATGGTTGCCATTTAAAGTGGTATTTGTTATGTTACCTCCCTGATATAAAACAACCGTGTTGGAGACACTTTATTTTGATATTTTAGTGTTGTGGTTAAAACACGTAATAACAAAGTACTGTAGTTTTACAAAATCCAAAAACAATGACAATACACAGCAACGTTTCGACCAAAACGACCTTTATGAAGCAAACGAAACAACAAGAGGGACGAACTTCACAGTACACTACATATAGACCACGACAGATACATCCCAATGGAAATAAAATGAAAATATGTGACTAAAAACGAATAACGAAATAAATGAAAAAAGAACTAGAAGTGGGAAAAGAAGAGAGAATTAAAAATCATATATAAATATATAACTTATAAATATATAACTTATATACATTGATCATATACACATATAGAATATGGAGCATGAGAAGAGAAAGTACTAAGGAACATAGGAATGTAGAGCGTCGAGTCCATGAGGTCATCATCATCATCAGGTGCAGTCTCCACATCGCAGTTTGGCTACAATGAATCTCCAACATCCTCTGTCTTTCGCCTTGGTGTGCACACTGCCAGACTGTAACCTGTCCATTTCTTAAAGTTTCCCTCCTACTTATCTCTCGGTCTGCCTCTTGCTCTTCCCCCTCAACTTTCCCTCTAGTAAATGTTTTATCATGGTGTCATGTCTTTTTATGTGCCCAAACTACTTTACTTGTCTGAATTTTATTTATCTTAATAATTGTTTCTTCATGCCTAGTTTTCCTAAAACTTGTTTATTTGTCTTTCTTTCTGTCCATGAAACTCTGCCTATTCTTCTATATATCCACATCTCAAATGCATCAATTCAGTCTTCTAACTGCTAGTTCATTGTCCATGTTTCCGTGCCATACATTAATATATTATGTATATAGCATTTGATCATTCTCATTTTTAGCCTGTTTGTGATTTGTTTGGATGTCAGTAACTTTCTCATACTATTGAAATTATCCTAGGCCATTCTTATTCTCTTTTTAATTTCTGTTGTACATCTGCCATCATCTGTTATCATCTGACCAAGATATAAGAAACTTTTACTTGATGTAGTAATTCTCCATGTATTTTTATATTCATTTTAGGTTTCTCAATTTCCCTGTTGATCACCATAGTTTTTGTTTTCTGTATGTTAATGTCTAGTCCATATTCCTTGCTAGTTCTGTCCAATTGGTCCACTAGTTCTTGTAATTCGTGTTCACTTTCTGCTACCAATACTGTGTCATCTGCATATCTTAAGTTGTTTATTATTGTCTCATTGATCTTGAGTCTTGGCATTTCCTCTAGTTGTTTGAAAATTTTCTCTATGTAGATGTTAAATAGGCTTGGTGTCAGAATGCAACCTTGTCTCACTCCTCTCTTTATGTCTATGTATGGAGAATAGCTGTCTGTTCCCAGTATATGTTGCTTATTAGTCTGATATCATCCCCATCTAGGCCTATTTTTGTAGACATATGATTAACTTTTCATGTTAGACCCTGTCAAAAGCTTTGCTATAATCAATGAAACACAAGTAGATACTTTTTTGCACTTCTATACACTTGTCAGCGAGTAGTCTTATACAAAGTATTGCCTCTCTTGTTCCTCTGTTATTTCTAAAGCCAAACTGTTCTTCTCCTACTTCTATGTCTATCTTGTTTTTAATTATTTCATGTATGATCTTGAGTAGTATTTTGTTATGTGGCTCATCAGGCTAATTGTCCTATAGTCTGTGCACTCCTGTGCTTTGGGCTTTTTTTGGTAGTGGTATGAATACTGATGTCTTCAAGTCTCTTGGTAAAAATCATGTGTTATATATGTCATTGCACAAATCTGTAATGGTTGAAATACCAAAATAATCTATTTGAAAGATACGAACCATGCTTTGTCTGTCTTTTCTTCCATTAAGTTGCCAAGAGAACCTACCGTCTCTTCCTCCTTGATGTGTGCTCACTGTACACTTCTATACCTCATCCTGACGGCCTTAAAGCTCTCCAGTTCTTTCTCAATAGGAGAAATAATCCACTTGTGTCAACTTCTGCTCTCCTTCGTCTTGCGGAACTAGTTCTCACTCTTAACTCCTTCCAGTTTAATGACTAATTCTTTGAGAAGATCAGTGGGGTTGCCTTGAGTACTAAAATGGGACCTAGTTATGCTTGTCTATTCATGGGTTATCTTGAACACCTAGTATGGACTACATATGATGGCTCCCTTCCGTCTGTCTATCACAGATACATTGATGACTGTATTGGCATTACTGATATGCCTGAAGCCGATTTGTCACGCTTCATTAATTTCATTAATGTTTCAACCCTTCTATTCGTTTTACTTCTCACATCTCCACTACTTGTGTAAACTTTCTTGATATTACTATCACCATACGCCTATCACTATACATCAGTATATTTTCTTGAGAGAGCTCGCGAGATGCTTGCTTTCTTTCGCAGGCGCCTATACCCAGAGAGGGTGCTTGTCTCTGCTATGCATCGAGTTCAGAAAACACTCGGCAGCAGGCCCTTACCAGCCATCATAGGACTACTAACACTGACAGAGTAAAACTTATCTTAACTTTCCACCCCCATAGTTCACTGGTGAAAAACGTTTTATTCCGTCATCTGTCTATCCTTAAGTCAGATATTGAGACCCGTTCTGTCTTCCACAACTATCCTTTGGTGGCTTACAGACGAGACAGAAGTCTTAAGGATATGTTGGTACACAGTCGCCTTAAGTCCAATATCCATACTCATTTTGGCACTGTTCAGTGTGGCCGTCAGCGTTGCAACACGTGTGCTTATGTGATACAGACGCGTACTGTATCTTTCCTTTAGCCACGTTTCTTATTGACGATGGTTTCACATGCGAATCCCGTAATCTTATCTATGCCATTATCTGTAAGCGGTGTAACAAGGCTTATATCGGCGAGACAGGCAAGAGGCTCAGTGACCGATTCGTCCAACACTTGCGCGACATACGCCAATGCTCTGTGACCCCTGTAGCCACCCATTTCAATGATACTGGCCATTTAGGAGCTCACGATGTCCAGGCCACAACCATCCGATCATGTTCCTCGGATGATCGCAGTCGATTTGCTCTGGAGAATCGGTTGATTTCTTTGTATTGTACCTTGCGACCACGTGGGCTCAACGTATTGCATTCCTATGCTTCTTAGTACTTTCTCTTCCCATGCCTTGTAATCTATATGGGTATATGTTGCATGTATTCAAGTTATATATTTACTAGATTTTTCATTGTTTCTCTTCCGTTCTATTTCTAGTTTTTATGTTTTTTTTTGTGTTTCATTTATTTCGTTATTCGTTTTCATTCCCAGATTTTCATTAGAAACGTTTGTATTTGGTCGTCCATTTGTTTTTTAAATTTGTCACTCCTGTTGTTCGTTTGCTTGATAAAGGCCTTGTTGGTCGAAACGTTGCTGTATTTTGTCATTGTTTTTGTAATTTGTAAAACTACAGTACTTTGTGATTACGTATTTTACCAATCAAATAGTTTTACTGCAGTCTCATATATATATTCAAAATAATCTAAGGAGGTTAACATTTCCACAGTTATATTGTCCAATCTTGTAGCCTTTCCTCGCTTCATTGTTTCGATTGCTCTTACAACTTCAGATTTTAATATTCTTAGTCAGTCATTGCACTGTATACTGAGTTTACTGCTTCTTTGATCATCAAATAGAGCCGTTACGTATTCTGTCCATCTTGTCAATATTTCTGTTTTATCAAAGTTGGTTGTTGTTGTTTTTAATACATCCTACACCTTTTATTGTATTTTTCTTACTTGTCATTTGTCTTATTTCTCTGTGCATATCTCTGGTCCTGTGTTTTTCTGCCATATCTTCTATTTCCTTGCATTTTGTTTCTAACCAGTTTACTTTTGTGGTTCTGTACATGTTGCGTATTTTGTTGTTAAAATTGTATACTTTGGGGTGTTCTTTCGTTCTGCCATTTTTTCTAAGATTTCATCAGTCATCCACATTTGATTTTTTGTGGTTTATTTTACAGGCAGGTTTTTGTTTGCAGTTTGTATATTCTGTTTTAAGTAATCCCATTTATTGGTTACTTTCCTTCAGGATTTCTCTTCTATATTGTTCTAAGCACTGTCATTAGGCATTCATATTTGTTCTTTACTTCCACACAATATTTCTGTTTTATCTCTGGTTGTTTAAGTGCTGATATATCTATATGGGGCCCTTTCTTGTTTGCTACTCTATCCTTTTTAGTGTTATATTTAGTGTGATCACCACTGGATTATGATCAGAATTTATATCTGCTCCTGGATATGTTTTGGTGTTCTTTAAATTATTTTTAAATCTGTTCCTAATCATGATGAAATCTATCTGGTTCCTTTTTCTATCTCTTGGGCTTTTCCATGTGTATAATCTCCTAGATTCTTGTTGGTAAAATGTGTTGCATATAACCATGTTATTTTCTTCACAGAACTGGATAAGCCTATCTCCTCGTTCATTCCTCGTTCCTAGTCCGTATTGTCCCACAATATTCTTGTATTTGCCTTTGCCAATTTTTGAGTTCATATTGCCCATTATAATTAGTATGTCAGTTGTCTTTACTTGTTTGAGAATTTGCTGTAAATCTTCATAATATTTTTCGATTTCTTCATCTGCATGGTCTGAGGTTGGAGTGTATGTTTGGATAATTGCTATGATGGGTTTGCTCTGATCTTTAAAAGCATAATTCTGTCGTTATACGTCCAATAACCACTGATATATTGACCATGAGGTCGCAAGGTACCATATAACGAAATAAAACGATTGTCAAGAGCAGATCGACTACGATCATCCGAGGAACATGATCGGATGGCTGTGACCTGGACGTCGCGAGCTGCCAAATGGTCAGTTCCATTGAAATGTTGTTGTGGTGGCAAATCGAATTGTTTATAAATATAATAAAACTATGCAGTGGTGCTACTATTTCTATAGCAAACGTTGCACATTATTTCCTTTTCTATTTGCTTGATCAATACATGTGTATTTGCTGTTTTGTTTTAGAACAATGCGTTAGTTCTTATGATTCTGCCCCATGTTTATAATATTCATCCTGCCTCCTAGTATTGATAAGGTTTCGATGTTAATAATATAATAGTATTATTAAGGTTTCGATATGCATACATGTCTTTCTTCTTTACCTTGTAACTCCCAACGGAACACAGGTCTTCAACAAACTTTTTCCAGCTCTTCCTCTCTCCAGCCATCACTTCCTATTATTTCCATGTTTTACCTATCCTTTTCATATCAGTCTCTAGCTCTCTTATCAGGGTATGTCTAGGCCTTCCCCTACTCCTCTTTCCCTGCGGGTTCCAAAACATTGCCTGTCACAAGGGGAAGGGAAACATCAAGAGATGGACAAATTGCAGCCTGACAGAGTGCAACAGACATGGAACAATGGAGGTTCATTGCAACCAGTAGTGCGGAGACCGTCCCGATGATGATTATTTGATGAGTAGATATGATTCTGTTGTAAAATTGTATTGATTGATCAGTGTCGTACCGGTATATAGAAATATATCATTAATGAGATCGCCATAAGCAAACACATAACATAACTATAGTTTGGTTTTCTTTGTAGTAATATGTGTTTGTGTATATGTTTGTATGTATTTTAGGTTTGTGTGTACATCCTAAATGCTTTTATATATATATATATATATATATATATATACTTATATATATATATGTTTGTGATTCCTTCTTCTTTTCAAACGCTCCATATCGACCACTTGTTAACCACTCTGTGTGATTTGTATGTGATCTGAGCCCAAGTGCGATTGTACGTTGTTCCAGTTATGCGCCTACAGGTAGGACAGCACATCTGATTTCTGCAAAGCTTTTTATTTACTAGGATAGCTTTCCTAGGCCCTTACCTCAGAGACGCCTCTTACGACATGCCGTGTAGGTCACAGTGTTACTATTCTTTGCTCCCCTTGTGCGTCCCGGCGATACACAAACGATATTTGTGATTCTATTGTGAATGTTTTTCATTCGAGATTATGCAAACGTATGAAAGTGTGTTAATGTGTGTATGTATGTGTGTATGTATGTGCGTGCGTGTGTGTGTGTGTGTGTGTGTTATTTCACTCAAGTGTTTGTTGTGTGTCTAGTGTGTGTTGGAACAACTTATTTGTTGCTTCTCTTCTGCGCTGTTCCAACAATAGTGCTGTATTCTCTCCCGTGACATGTATTAGTTATGTTATAGATATCACTGACAACCTAGGGTGTCTGTAAATGTTCTAGCCATACCGGACAGTACCGGAATTTAACTTTCATAGCACTAGTGGTCGAGAGGCTTCTTTGTTCTGCTGAATGATACCAACAGCCAAGGTAGGGTTCACTGTGCGCATTTACCGCTACAATAGTACCTGTTCGTCATGCCTAGTTCTACTAATATCTGCTATCAGTTATTTGAGGACTATCATTTGACAACTATACTATTTGTTTATATTGAGATTGTTGTCTTGTTCTTGTTTTTCCATCTTCTCTTTCTTATAACAGTTGCCACAAGACATTTCTCTTCACGTGTGTCCAACATATCTCCATCTTCTCTTTCTTATAACAGTTGCCACAAGACATTTCTCTTCAAGGTGTGTCCAACATATCTCCATCTTCTCTTTCTTATAACAGTTGCCACAAGACATTTCTCTTCACGGTGTGTCCAACATATCTCCATCTTCTCTTTCTTATAACAGTTGCCACAAGACATTTCTCTTCAAGGTGTGTCCAACATATCTACATCTTCTCTTTCTTATAACAGTTGCCACAAGACATCTCTTCAAGGTGTGTCCAACATATCTCCATCTTCTCTTTCTTATAACAGTTGCCACAAGACATTTCTCTTCAAGGTGTGTTCAACATATCTCCATCTTCTTCTTTCTTAAACAGTTGCCACAAGACATTTCTCTTCAAGGTGTGTCAACATATCTCCATCTTCTCTTTCTTATAACAGTTGTCACTAGTAGTTGACAAGACATTTCTCTGATTTCATCACTTCTCCTGAATTCGTTCCATTTTATATTCATTATTTTTCGCAGACATCTATTTTCAAATGCATTCAACTTGCTTTCTATATATTTAGTCATTTTCCAACTCCGCTGGCATATGTTAGGATTGATACAACATTTGGTTGAAAATTCGTAATTTAGTTTTAATACTATATAACTTGCAGTTCCATATTTTATTTAGACTTTTGAAAGCTGATGTTGCTTTGACAATTCGTATCATAATTTCTTTTTTAACATTTCTGTGCAATCAAAATTGCTACCTAAATAGGTGAACTGCTCTGTTATTTTTATCATTTTAGATTCCAGTGTGATATCTGCATTGCTTGCCATTGGTGTCTTCATTATATATTTTTTTTCATAGCTTATCTGCAGTTCAACTTTTGATGCTATAGATGACAAGTTGTCTGTTTTCTTTGCATATCTTGGTTGTTTCTACTTAACAAGGCAATATCATCTGCAAAATCCAAATCTTCTAGTTGACTAATTTAGACAGGATGTAGCCATCAACAAAAATAAACGAGACGTCGATTTTATCAGTACTAAATATGAAATACGTGTACACTCGAAGTAGAGTAGTAGTACAACGCAAGATTTTGACCAAAAAGCCTTTGCCAAGCAACATATACAAGAACAAGCCGAATACAAGTTGACAAAAAAAGCTAGCGCATTTCTCCATGTTTGGTCGGGTATTTTCCAGTTTCGTTTGCCGAGCTACTGCTTGAGCAAAGCTGTGAGCTATGAATGTCATATGGATTGCTTTTTGCTATGTCAACCGTGCGTTTGTTATGATTGTGGATATTCAGAAAATGGCGGACAACGGCTATGACGAACCAACTCAATCTGCCGTATGCAGTGTTTTGCGTGTGAAAAAAGCTGGATTTTGTCGTGATTGATGTTCCCTTCGCATGAATTGCAATTCAAGTGATGAACAGTTTTGTGTTGACACTTTTGCGACGACCATATGCATTAATGCGGTGCTGGTAGCTCTTTGTGGCGGTACGGCTGTTTCATTCTGGAATTAGTTCACAACACAGGGGAGAGTTGTTAGCATTTCGTGTGAGTTTCGTTGGCACAGGAACGGAGCAATTATGGGGTCACCCGTTGCTGTGAAGTTGGAACCGTACATATGAACTATGAACTATGAAGAGTTATTTAAGGACAATCATCGTAGCACACTGGACACGTGCATAGGTGCTCCGTTCTCCACCTACACAAATCCAGCGGCCCGACACGCCAGTTCGATGTTGATTATTCAATCTCTTTGGGTATTTGACATGTCGTTATTTTCGGGCTGCATCAATATTGACACCCATCTCTCTCAATATAGTCAGCGAGTTCTACTATACTCTAATTATGTGTCCATATGTTGGATTAACATGTTCTGAGTCACACCACCTTGCGCTATGTGTCAATTATCAGTAAGCTACACATAGTAGTTCTCATTAGTCTGCTCTATTCAGTATCATTGTTGCTTCATTCTAATCACAGTGAGTGTATATGCAGTAATATGCACGTTTAAATGTCTGAAGGCAAAGCATTGACTTCATTGTACTGGGTTTACCCTATATAACTCAGTCCCTCTCCACATGTCGAGAGTATTGCACAAAGCACGAACTCCATAGCTCCTGCAACAATTCTAGGTGTATCTGGTGAAAATGCACTTAGGAGCAAAACATCGCGGTTTGGATTCGAACCCACGCCCATCGGAACATAAGGTGAAGACTTAACCACTTAGCCACAGAGACCCCTAATATACAAATTTGCACAAATGGAGTACTAGAGTTCGTTCCAAAATTCGTGAACATCTTTACCGACCCATATAAAATCATCCCTTGACATTAATTCTTGATTTTTACATTTTTATATAGGTAACAGTGACGACATTCCAAATGATTTTTTGCCCACCCAAACCTTTAGTTCTGTAAGATTTTTATTATATGATATTACTAAAATTACAGCGATGTTGATTAGGTATACTTGTCGAAATTTTACAGTACGATTTGTCAAGTTTGTCAATAACTAAACATTTCCGTGTTCCACCTGCAATTCAGTGCTAGTCAAAATCGGGAATTCCGTGGAATTAATCAGTTCACAATGTATCCTAACGACTGTCATTGGCGTATGTACACAACATATATTTTCATTTATAGAAGTGGAAGGTATCATTTGTTCACAATGTCACTGTTCTTTTTATAATATGTAATAGGATACGCCTTTGCAAACATTTGCCACCATTTTGTGTATTAATGTAAATTCTAAACTTTGGTTATCATGTTGTTGTGCGCATGCAAAGTTATATAAAAAAAAACGTTTTTGCATCAACCAATTAGTTAAACCTGAATTCGTAAGGTCGTGAGGTATATATGACTGCTTGCAAAAAATTACTGTTATCCATCCGGTAGATTTCGTACAAATTAAACCTTGGTGTGTTCACAAATTAAACCTTGGTGTGTTCACAAATTTTGGAACGAACTATAGTAAGATTTTGCAAGCATAAATTTCTGCTTTATAGTACCTCATCTATTGAGTGTTTTTGTATGATGGTACCAGAACTGATGGTCATTGATGAGACCAACTGAACTGATGTTAAGAGAGGAGACCAACAAAACTGATGGTCATAGAGGAGACCAACAGAACTGATGATCATAGAGGAGACCAACAAAACTGATGGTCATAGAGGAGACCAACAGAACTGATGGTCATAGAGGAG
Organism: Arion vulgaris; assembly: GCA_020796225.1. Classification (NCBI taxonomy): domain Eukaryota; kingdom Metazoa; phylum Mollusca; class Gastropoda; order Stylommatophora; family Arionidae; genus Arion; species Arion vulgaris. The sequence continues at coordinate 13,211,367 of CM036774.1, forward strand.
ACCAACAGAACTGATGGTCGTAGAGGAGACCAACAAAACTGATGGTCATAGAGGAGACCAACAGAACTGATGGTCGTAGAGGAGACCAACAAAACTGATGATCATAGAGGAGACCAACATAACTGATGGTCATAGAGGAGACCAACAAAACTGATGGTCATAGAGGAGACCAACAGAACTGATGGTCATAGAGGAGACCAACAGAACTGATGGTCATAGAGGAGACCAACAGAACTGATGGTCGTAGAGGAGACCAACAAAACTGATGGTCATAGAGGAGACCAACAAAACTGATGGTCATAGAGGAGACCAACAAAACTGATGGTCATAGAGGAGACCAACAGAACTGATGGTCATAGAGGAGACCAACAGAACTGATGGTCATAGAGGAGACCAACAAAACTGATGGTCATAGAGGAGACCAACAGAACTGATGGTCGTAGAGGAGACCAACAAAACTGATGATCATAGAGGAGACCAACAGAACTGATGGTCATAGAGGAGACCAACAAAACTGATGGTCATAGAGGAGACCAACAGAACTGATGGTCATAGAGGAGACCAACAGAACTGATGGTCATAGAGGAGACCAACAGAACTGATGGTCGTAGAGGAGACCAACAAAACTGATGGTCATAGAGGAGACCAACAGAACTGATGGTCGTAGAGGAGACCAACAAAACTGATGATCATAGAGGAGACCAACAGAACTGATGGTCATAGAGGAGACCAACAGAACTGATGGTCATAGAGGAGACCAACAAAACTGATGGTCATAGAGGAGACCAACAGAACTGATGGTCATAGAGGAGACCAACAAAACTGATGGTCGTAAAGGAGACCAAGAGAACTGATTCATACATGTTCTATATAACTCAGTCAAGTCAAGTAGTAGCGTGTCCCTGGCGAAACATTACATTCATCACAGCCCTCCTGAAAAGCTCTCTGTCTTTTGCAAGTTCTTCTGCCTCTTCCAGCGTCATGTACAAGGTTTCTTTGATCTCCTGCTGCCATCTTCGTCTTGGTCGTCCCCTGCTTCGTTTTCCAGGAACCATATCTTCCATTACCTTTCTGTCCAGACCACTGCGGCGTTTAATGTGGCCAAAATATTTTATCTTCCGGGACATGATGTTATTTGTGAGCCAATACTCTTTGATATTCAGGTCTTGTAGGATTTCTTTGTTTCTTCTCTTCTCTGTCTAGGATGTTCTAAGAACTTTTCTATAGCACCTTGTTTTAAAAGCTTCAATTTTGTTTTTAATGTTTGTGTATAACTCAGTAGCAATATGTATAGAAAGAAAATTTAGGAGATGTTTGCGCATACTCGAGAAGAGACGATCACTTGTGTATAACTCAGTAGCAACAGAAATAATGTATAGATTTTCGTCTTGTTAGATAATTTCTTACATATTTCTCATACGTAGCTTGACCTCTCCCATAGTTCGGTTCTACTTTCCCTTCTTTCCTCCCACACGTCTGTTTAACAAAAGCGATCTCATATATGCACCCGAGAACATCCAGACATGATAAATAATGTTAGTAAAGCTGATGATGACTAAAAGTATAATATGTTGTCATAGAATCCCATGTGCCAGCGTGAAAGTAAATTTAAAATAGGAATATGCTAGGAATAAATGAATAATGAATGTCTGAAAACAAAACATAATTATCCATGAAATTAGAGATATTGACAATATTTAAATTCCTGAGCATACAAGTAACAAACATTGGCAGTTTAACATACACAAGGAAAGAATGTTCACTAGAACGCAGAAGAAGAAGATAGTAATTCCTCTTGTAAGCATTAATTAAGAATACCAAAGCAGACATTGAAGTGGGATGCAAAGTGTTCAAGAAAGAGAAACCGCCATTGGGTGACCTTGAAACGAACTTTACTGAGAGAGGCAAGAAATATCAGTCTTCAGTTCCATGGAGGAGATTGAACGAGTTTCACAGGATAGACCGGTATGGATAAATTGCTTTCAGTCCCTATGTAACGTATAACAGTACGAGAGGAATTATTATTATTATTATAAAGTATTAATTATATTCAACTGATATCGATATATGCTGCATTGGGTCTGCGAGTAATTTCTTCATACAACTCTATCCTTGCCAGTTCGTTTAGTCTTGTCTAGTGAACTGACTCCTATAGTTCTCGCCTCTCTAAGTAAAGTTCGTTTAAAGTTCTCTGTGGCGCCCTTTCTTTCTTGAACCTGTTGCCTCCATATTCATTGCGTACTTTGTGATTCTTTGATCGTTTCTTCTCGAGTAAGCGCAAACATCTCCCAAATTTTCTTTCTAAGATATATAGAAATCTGAAAGTCTCTTTTATGACACTTGTACCACACAAATGTATAATGAGAAGCTGCATTATTATAGGCCACTTTGTATTAGAGGAGCAGAAATGTTTTACATCACGTAATTTTCATCTTTCATCATTTTCCAACTCTCGCTGGCATATGTTAGGATTGATACAACATTGGAGATCGAAATTCATAATTTAGTTTTAAAACGATATATAACGTGCAGCTCCATATTTTATTTAGACTTTTAAAAGCTGATGTTGCTTTGCCAATTCGTATCATAATTTCTTTTTAACATTTCCTGTGCAATCAAAATTGCTATCTGAAAAGTTAAACTGCTCTGTTATTTTTATCATTTTAGATTCCAGGGTGTTATTTGCATTACTTGTCATAGGTGTCTTCATTATACTTGTTTTTTTCATAGCTTATCTGCAGTTCAACGTTTGATGCTATAGACAAGTTGTCTGTTTTACTTTGCGTATATTGGTTGATTTTACTTAACAATGCAATATTATCTGCACAATCCAAATCTTCCTGGTTGACTATTTTGTACCCAAACGATGTCACTTTCGTCTATGCAACGTTTTTTCATCACCCAGTCGTTGGCCACTCCGAAAATATTAGATATTAAATATTAGACACTAATTAGATTATGATAGTATCTAATCACCAGAAGAAATGATCAGACACTAATTAAATTATGATAGTAAGACTGAAACTGTAGAAAACAAACATAACAGCAAGCAAATAGCTCGTTTAGTATAAGATTATGGACGCTATCACAAACTATTTACTTGATGTTCAAATTTAAACTCAGAAAATGATTTTTGTGAGATGATTACGCCACGCCTTTGGTGATGCTGATGGAGATGTTTTCATCCGCACAAGATCTGATGGCTCACTTTTCAACTTGGCTTGCTTAAGAGTCAAAACAAAAACAACAGAAATTCTTCTCAAGGAACTCCTTTTCGCTGACGATGCTGCCTTAGTTGCACACAGTGAGGCTACATTGCAATCCCTAATAAATAATTTGGCTAGGGCATGCGACCTGTTTTCTCTGACTATAAGTGTCTCCAAAACTGTGGTTTTATGCCAGGAAATAACACATCAACAAATATCACTTTAAATGGTAACCATCTAGACCCAGTTCCAAAATTCTGCTATCTTGGGTCCATAGTCACTGCCAGCCTTTCTCTTTCTCGAATAGTCAGCGCGGCTACTACATTCGGCAAACTATCAAAGAGAGCGTGGGACAACACAAAATTAACATTGCAGACGAAGATTCAAATATATCGAGCCTGTGTAATTAGCTCTTTACTATATGGCTCATAAACATGGACATCCTACTCAAGACACGAGAGGAGACTTAACATCTTTCACCTTCGATGTCTCCGCAAGATTATGAACATCAGGCGGTACGACAAGATAACCAACTTTGAAGTACTGCAACGTGCAAACTTGCCTTCTATCATGCGCATGCTCAGCAGTAGAAGACTTAGATGGCTAGGGCATATGCAAAGCATGTACAATGGCCGTATTCCAAAATAAATGTTGTTCTGTGAACTTTCGGAGAGGAAGAGGCACCAAGGCAAACCACTGCTCAGATATAAAGACGTCTGCAAGGCCTCAATGAATAACTTTTCTATCGGTCCCAGCAAATGGGAAAAACTGGCTGATGATCGAGATATATGGAAAACAACATTGCACAAAGGTGCAAAATCTTTTGAAGAGAGACTTAGGGATGAGCTGAAAGACAAGAGAGACAAGCGAAAACTCAGAAGCTTTCACGGTGAAACACTTGCCAATTGACCGTCTGTAAAGACGAAAAAGGCCATATACTAATCTGACATAAAACCAATGAAATATCAATATAATATGAGGTATAAGGGATGAATCGGTTCGGAATATTGATAACAGTCCGAGAAGAGTAGACACTATATCAAGTCGTAAAAAACATACTAAAGATATATCATTATTGTCAAAGCTATTGTGCAATAAATAAAGATCAGATAATACATCTGGATTGAGAATGAAACACACAGAAACCACGAGTTAGAACACCAAGGAAAATGTAGAAGAAATATCACATGATGACTACATTATAACTTTACAAATATTTTTTAAAGTAAAAGGATAGTACAAAAGAAGAGAAACAATACACATTTCCTGCAAAAACATAACACATCAATCAATGAAAACAAAAAAAATGGATTTATACCAAATGCATATTCAATTAAATACAAAGATTAACCAGAAACGTAAAACTTAAGATAAATACTATAAAAGAACAGGATGAAAAGAATCTAGACAAAGCATGAAGACATGCTCAACATGTGGAAAGAGTACTGCCTTGAAATGTCTTTGAAGAAAAATGGAAATGATACAAATGTAAACACTTAAATGCCAGACAAGAAAGAGCCGGAACTAACACTATGGGTTATTGGGAAAAAAATCTAAGAAAAGGGAAATTACCAGGATATGATAAGATTACATCTGAGTAATATGTACATATATGTCATATATTATGTGAAAAGAAGTTGGACACAGAAATATGTTAAAGAAATGGAAAGTACTAATATATATTCAAACACCCGTTTAGAAAAAGGCCACACAAATGTATCTACTAACTATATAACAGTGTACTGTGATCAGTTATCAGAAGACTATCCACCTCAACAAATCCAGCAGCATACAGCAGCCCAACACGCCAGCTCGATGTTGATTAATTAATTTCAATGCATATTTGGTATGTTGTTCTCTTTCGGGTTGCACCAATATGGACACCCATCTCCCTTTATATGGTCAGCGAGTGGGATTCACAACCTCTAAACTCGTCTGTTTGGAAAGACTCTCAATGCGTTAGGAATGTCATTTAGGTCCATTGCAGTTCCCTTTCATATTGTAGCCAAGCCAGCCAATCTATCAACTCGTTCATTAACACTGACGCCTGCGTGTCCAGGGTCAAAAATGTCGGATATACACTCCATTCATTCTGGATCGGTATGTTCAATAGCTAGGCAAGACTAATTAGAGTTCATTTATTTCTTCTCTTTTTTATGAAAGTAGCATTTATTTTATACTGGGACTCCTTCTTCTTCTTCGCGTTCGTTCTTTACGACCAATTTTAATCACTCTTTGTGATATGTTTGATCTTTGTCAAGAACGTGTATTTAAGTTGCACATTGGTTTGGTCGGCCCCTAAACGCGTAGACTTGTACACATTTAGGACACATGCATCCGATTTCAGCCAATCTCTGATATAGTCTTTTTAAAACAATTACAGCTCCACTAAACTGTTCCTCTTTAAAGTCACGGCTGGGGACAGGGCCGTGCCGTGCTATGATACAGAGAGGCGACCGCAGCAGACGGAACTGTAAGAGCGTAATCAGCGAAATCAAAATCATAATTGAAGATTATTTTTTTTAAAAAACATTTAAGGGGCGGCATTTAGAAGACGCATCATACTGAGAAAATATACCGCACGGTCCTGGTTGGGGATAACATTATTTTCCTGAGATATGTCTACAGTTGACAGTTTTGAAATACATACTCTACCATGATATCTGCCAATTCACAGTGACAGTGACTAATGATATATCTTGAATTTGGTGTACAAGTGGTATTATATGTTGCTGCGTCTTGTTTTACTGCTAAGTGTGACTACTTTGTCTTCTCTGAAACGTTGATAATATCCTTTATCTGCTTTTTGTTTGCAGCCTTGAAAAATAAATAAATTGTCATCATCATCAGGTGCCGTGCCGGTTGGCGTAGGCGATCATGGATCTCCACAAATCTCTGTCGTTGATGTTTGCTATCAACTCAGATGTTGACGCTCTACAGTGCCATGAAGTCAGGCTATCCAAAACGTTCTTTTCTCTGTCTTCCTCTGTCTCGTCTACCCTCGATTTTACTGGTTGTCACAATGTGTTCTAAACCTCCCTCCTCATCACATGCCCGAAAAATGATGACTACCTCTTTCTTATATTGATGATAAGCCTTCTCTGTGTCTTGATCTCATTCAATACCTCAACATTAGTCATATATAAAATGTATCCAATTAATAAATTTCCTAAAAAACTCATGATCAGACCACAATGTAGAAATAGACAGCATTCCTGTTGATTAAAAACGGAAAGTGAATTTTAATTTCGCTGATTTAAGTTTAGCACGAATGTTAAATGAAACAAGGCTTCGGCAGTTTGCAATAGTTGGGTTATTTTAATAGATAATCTTGGCGCAACCTACGGCAGCTAGTACGGAATGAGTTAAAATATGTTACTTGTATGCATGCAAGGTCTATATTTTTATTGGCTCCTCTCACCGTTAAGCCTTCTTTTTGTGGAACAGTACTATTGCATCCCATGTCACTGTGTGTTGTCGGGACGTCCAGTATGCATATTAGCCAATTAGGTCTTGTATCACTTTAGGTGAGTCTACTAACCGTATATGGGAGTTACACGAGTGGGATCTAATGTCATTTTTCAACATATGTATACTTATCTATTATAACAGTTTTCCACCGCACTTATCTACTGAAAATACCAATGTGGGGTATAGTTACAGTGTGATACTTCTGGCTGACTGGTCACTTACTTTATGACATTGGATTCTGTACTTGTCTGTGCTCACGAGACGTTTAGAATTCCTGGTAGTCAAGCTAATCAGAATCATGTCTTCCTCAGGTTATGTTGATCTAGCACCCTCCCCATACGTCAGTATTCGTTATAGCAGATATAAGCTTATGTATCTTCCCTTCTCACGCAACAACCCTCCCCTCCCATCTCCTCCCTGGTCACGTTTCACACATTCTTACATAACACCTTGCGCAACATCACAGAAAATGTGTGTGGGTTGTCTATTGGTACGCCTAAGGTTACCAACCTCATCATCCTTTGTCAGCCTTTAATGACCCCTCTCCCTTGCCCCGTTACTTTCTTTCTTCCGCCAGCATAGCTGCAGTGTTTACAAATGCGCAAGTATCTAGGAATCAGGTCATATCTCGTGTTCTATTATAATCGTTCTTTTAATTTAGTTTAATGTTTAGTTTTCATTTTAAATATTTCAATATTTATTTCCCGTTGCTTTTGTAAAACTGCAATATACCTGTGCTCTTTCATATTGCTAATATAGAGCCCATTTCCCCACGCTTCGTGATTAGGATGAGGAGCCGTGCACTGCTATGCGCCTCATGGCGAATGCATTCGATTTCCGCCTGTTAATTTCAGAGACGCTTTCCTAAATCTTTTGTTCAACCTTTCTACAGGGGTGGGTTTTTTTTCTGTTGGGATTGTCTTGTCCTTTCCCTTAGATGAAATTCCCACCCACATTTATGATATTCTTCTGTCAGGGTTTTGTATGGACATTTTTCCTCTTTTAAGATGCCTGTCTTTTGTGACTCTTGGGTACCACCTGCCCAATTTTTATAACTGGAGATGAGCATAACATTGTGGGAATTTGCAGTCGCATCAGAATCACTCTGTTTGGTTCCCTTTCGTGCAATGTTACTAGTCTGCACTCCACAGTGGTGAGTTTGTTTTTGCAAAAGCGAGATGTTTGTTCACCAGCAGGTTACAAAATGGCTGAAGACTGGATGGGAATGACTGCTGTATCATCTCGAGCACTAAGCTGTTATCTCTGAAAAGCTTTCTAACTGACTAGCGGATGAAAACCGCAGTTGTATAGAGCAGACAACTCTCGTATCCACAATCAACTCTATTTCTTGGAATCTGTGACAGCTGTCTATTAACATTACTGCAATTATCAGCAGATAACAATCTGTTAGCTCTAACATCTAGACATGTGATCCTGGGCAGCATTAAACAACATCAGACGGTATAAGTGTAAACCATTATTATGTATATTTACCCCCTACCGAGATCTTCATATACCTGCATAGTTGTTATTTTGTTTGAATATATATCACCATGCTCTACTGGCATCAATGCTTTAAATTGTAGTGAATCAAGGTGATTAATTGTGTTTCCTTTCAAATATATATATATATATATATATGTGTGTGTGTGTGTGTGTGTGTTTGTTGTGTGTATTCAGAAAATGGCGGACAGCGGTTATAACGAACCGACTCAATCTGCCGTATGCAGTGATATTGCGTGAGCAGAAAGCTGGATTTTGTGGTGATTAATGTTCACTTCGACATGAATTGCAATTCAAGTGAACAGCAGTTTTGTGTTGACACTTTAGCGACGGCCATATGCATTTATGCGGTGCTGGTTGCTTTTTGTGGCGGTACAGCTGTTTCATTCTGGAAGTTGTTCACAGTTGTTAGCATTTCGTGTGATTTTCATTGGCACAGGAACGGAGCAATTATGTGGTGACCCGTTACAGTAAAGTTGAAACCGTTCATACGGAACTATATATATATATATATATATATATATATATATATATATATATATGTGTGTGTGTATGTGTGTGTAAGTAAGTGTACATGTGTGTGTGCGTGCGTGAGTGTGTTCATTGCTAAATGACATTGCAGTCGAGTAGATGCTGTGTACTCACTCTACGAAGAGGAGAAAAAAAAGGATAGATGTACATCAGGATACAAGTTAAAGTTATGGGGACATACAGAGACATATACCGACGAAGACATAAGTTTTATTGCAGCTGGTATGAAAGTACTTGATGGTATGAAAGCTGATATAAAACTGTACAGATTCGCGATCACATTCATCAGCGGGGAATATAGCAACATTGCAACAATTTCACTATTGAGGTCCATAGTTTCTGATTATCCTCGACGAGTCTCTCCCCAATATGCAATGTATAATTATTGTATGTATTAGTGAAAGTGTTTATGTGTGTGCGCGTGTGTATCTATAACACCTAGCACATTGTAAACCGACATAACCTGGAAAATGTTCAGAAATGACTACGCATAGTGTGTTAGAAATCTTTCGTACTGTTTTATCGAACAAAAGGTCATAAACGAAACTAATTGAAACAGTATGGTCTGTCTAGATTTGGAAATCGGAACATCAGGTTTGAATGTAATACGTGGGAACATTCGATTCAGAATTGGCTTACATTGACTGAAACGAAATTCGTACGAACTGTAATGAATGCAATAAATGTAGAAATCTTTGTTGTATGTATAGTTAGATGCTATAACAGAATAGTTTAGTTTACTTTAGCAAGAATACATGGACATTTTTCAGTATCATGAAAACGATAGTGACATGAAATTATAATGACTGGATGTCGTCTACAGAAGTTTCTAACCTCCAGAGGCTTACGTGGATCTACTGTCCTGGGCATGCATGCGTTTGCGGTAATGAGAGAGCGTACAGGCTTGCATCAACAGCATCGATTGTTGGGAAGTTGAAGATGGATAAGGGGATGTTCTTCGGTCTCTTCGCGACTGTCTGTTGGATGAGGACACTAAAATAGATGTTTATTCAATTGAACGATGTAAGAAGTTTGGAGTTACTTGTTGTACAAGTAGAACTGAATGCCTGAGGGACAGAGTGAGGAGTGTGTTTAATCAGCGAGACACGGGAACCATCAGCATGCATACTCCTCATCTGTTGGGGGAGACTGAGCACCTATGGGTCTGCCGGAGTACCTATGGGTCTGCCGGAGTGCAATGACATCAGTTTAGTAACCAATAACGATAGCGATAAATATTTTTTTTAAATTATGCATTCTGAGAAAAATATATATATTTATAGCTCTTCTATTTGCCTACACCGCCAGAATACGCATACTGCATACTACATACACACTGCACAATTATCAATATGCCAAACTATTAGATGTCTGAGCGGATAAAATGTGCATCACATACAACGATATCATTATCCATTCGTTTTACGCAAACAGAAATGTGTCCAATTCATTTCTCCAGTATCAAATTCATTGAGTACATTACCATTGAAACTAGAGCAACGGAAGTGAGTGACACGTGTCTAGCGTCACCGTAAACGTTTGACCTCAAATTGTCCCCGAGTTTAAAGCAAATAAATAATCTTCTTCTTTGCGTTAGTTCTTTACGATCAATTTTAATCACTTTTTGTGATACGTTTGATCTTTGCCAAGAACGTGTATACGTTGCACATTGGTTTAGTAGGCCCCTAAACGCATAGATACGTTTAGGACATGTGCATCCGATTTCAGCCAAAGTAAATAATCAAAACCCATAAGAAGGGAGAACAGGTAATACAAAGCTACAAAGTACTGTAGTTTTACAAAAACAATAACAAGGCACAGCAACGTTTCAATAAAAACGGCCTTTATCAAGCAAACGATACAACAGGAGATAACGAATTTCACAGCGCACTACATATAGACTACGACAAAGATATTCCAACGGTAATAAAATGAAAATCTGTGACTAAAAACGAATAACGAAAATTGAAGAAAAAAACTAGAAGTGGAAAAGAAGAGAAACAATTTAAAAAATCAAGTAAATATATAACATATACATTTAACATATACACAGATAGAATATGGAGCATGAGAAGAGAAAGTACAAAGAAGCATAGGAACGTCGAGCGTTGAGTCCTTGAGGTCGCAAGGTACTATATTACGAAATAAAACGATACTCCAGAGCAAATCAAATACGATCATCAGAGAAACATGATTGGATGGCCGTGACCTGAACGTCGCGAGTTCCCAAACGGTCGCTGTGTATCGTGTATTGTCATTGTTTTTGTATTTTGTACAACTACAGTACTTTGTTAATACGTGTTTCGCCATTCTACATAGTTTTACTGCAGTCGTCCCCTTTAAGGAGAGGGATCTAGCTTGAAAATAGTTTTGTCGTATTTGACAATTTTGGGTCATTCGTTTTTAGTTACAGATTTTCATTTTATGCCCGTTGGAATATATGTCGTAGTCTATATGTCGTGTGCTGTGAAATTCGTCACTCTTGTTTGCTTGATAAATGCATTTTGGTCAAAACGTTGCTGTGTATTGCCATTGTTTTTGTATTTGGTAAAACTACAGTACTTTATTATTACGTATTTTACGTGTGACACCTAAACTCACCCTAGAATACGACTTAGCAAACCATTTGATCAAAAAAGTTATTTTTAATGTTATATTTCTGCACTTTCTGAAGCAGGTGTAGTATTTCTCACAATATTTACAAGCTCATTAGATATGCATAAACTATAAAAGATTGTTACTCAGATACTATTTGTCGCAGAATCTTTATTCCGGTTGCAAATTGTTCCAATTTGTTAAACCTATAATTAAATTTAGGCTACCTTCACATCTTAAAATAATAATTTTAATTGGTCAATTGCAAGACGAACAGTCTTTAACAAATCGGCGTGCTTCTCTTGTACAAACGCCGGTCGCTAGCCGCCATCTTTGTTGTTTACATGATTTATCATGTCCTTGCCACGTTTTTAATAATTATGGGTAAACGAAGGGAATAGAAGGTTTATATATAAATCATAAATCAAACGTAAATATTATGGCATCAAATATATAAAGAAGCAAGAACAATCACCTGAAAGCGATGTAAATTGTGACATTCATCCTGCTAGCGAACACTGTACTGTGGAAGTTAACAAACCGACAGCTTCTAGCACGACACTCGGGCCTAGAATTTCTAGTAGAAACTCAGTCTGAGCTTGATAACGATGAGAAGCTATGAGGTTTTCAATTTTTTATATTAAACTTCCCGTTGACTTTGTAAATACTTTGCTCTGCAATCAGTGTGGATGGCCTCTCGGCGAGAGCAGGTCCTATGCACGACCTTCTCTATAATGGCCGCAGCGCAGACGGCAATATTGCCATGTACGTCACAGGATGAGGCGGTGTATTCGCACAGACTAACTATTTTCTGTTACTATTGGGAAACACCGATCTAGACAATACATCTTACAGATGTTAGAAACGTGTTGTTGGATGCATGTGTGTATTACAGAAGACGTTTTATGATGAGTAGCTATAGTTGTTGCTCTCACATACTATTTTAGTTTAATTTTATACAGAATACTTCAGAGTGAAGAGTAATTTTATACAGAATGAGGAGTAATTTATATATGATTACTAGTGTACTTACATCAGCTTATGGTAGTCTCTCATCAGTTATCCATGAATAAGTAAGCCACATGTTTGTACAACACCACAGCTTCTGGTTTGTTGAGGCCAAGAACTTTTTGTACATTATGTCGAAGGAGATCAATAGTCTACATACCAACTTTTGTTACATTATGTCGAAGGAGATCAATAGTCTATGGGACAACTTTTATTACATTATGTCGAATGAGATCAATAATCTACATGCCAACTTTTAATATATTATGTCGAAGGAGATCAATAGTCTACATACCAACTTTTATTACATTATGTCGAATGAGATCAATGTCTACATGACAACTTTTGATATATTATGTCGAAGGAGATCAATAGTCTATGTGACAACTTTTGTTACATTATATCAAAGGAGATCAATAGTCTATGTGACAACTTTTGTTACATTATATCGAAGGAGATCAGTAGTCTTCTTCTCCTCCTTCTTTGCATTCGTTCTTCACGACCAATTTTAATCACTCTTTGTGATATGTTTGATCTTTGCCAAGAACGTGTATACGTTGCACATTGGTTTGTAGGCCCCTAAACGCATAGACTTCTACACGTTTAGGACAATGCATCCGATTTCAGCCAAACATCCTTAGTCGCCTCTTACGACATGCGTGGCAGGTAACAGTGGTTCTATTCTTTACACCCCAAATTTGGGCCCCGGTAACCACTCGGGTGGTCAATAGTCTACATACCAACTTTTATTACATTATGTCGAATGAGATCAATAGTCTACATGACAACTTTTGATACATTATGTCGAATGAGATCAATAGTCTACATGACAACTTTGGTACATTATATCGAAGGAGGTCAATAGTCTACATGACAACTTTTGATACATTATATCGAAGGAGGTCATTAGTCTGCATGACAACTTTTGTTACATTATGTCGAAGGAGATCAATAATCTACATGCTAACTTTTGCTACATTATGTCGAAGGAGATCAAGTCTATGTGACAACTTTTGATACATTATGTCGAAGGAGATCAATAATCTACATGACAACTTTTGATACATTATGTCGAAGGAGATCAAGTCTATGTGACAACTTTTAATACATTATGTCGAAGGAGATCAAGTCTATGTGACAACTTTTGATACATTATGTCGAAGGAGATCAAGTCTATGTGACAACTTTTGATACATTATGTCGAAGGAGATCAAGTCTATGTGACAACTTTTGATACATTATGTCCGAAGAGATCACTAGTGATACAGGATAACAATGGAAAACAAAATGCTGTGCCAATCAATTTTCACCACACTACAACTTGATTAGCACATAAACTAAACAGTATTACACAAATATATTTATCTACTACTGAATTTTGCTCCTTTCCTTTTTTGTGAAGAAGCAGCTTGCTGAACATTGCATTGAACATTCCTGATTTTTATATCATTGTTGAGGAAAATGTTGGAACCACAGACAATAAAATATTTCTTTTTGAGCTCCGCAGACATATACAGTACTGTCTAATGAGAATTTCATGTAACTGGTAGTTACAATTTTGTTTGACAATCTCCTTATGATTTTACGTGGTTAAGAACTTATCTTCATATCCAGATGATATGAAGACAGATCAAGTTCAATTTAATATGTCATAAATGCAAAACACTGCGTTATTGCTATATCAATTTCTTTTATTTGGAGTTTTGACCAGATGCAACTGTTCAGGAAGGAATTGGAGTTTTTTTTCTCTGGCACAAAACTAGTGCTTATTGTGGTGGATGATAAACTAATTGCTTTAACCAGATTATCATGTGCCATTGTCATGTAATAGTCAACAGTTGGTGCTCTTCTAAATCTTTGCATGATTTACTTGTTAAATTAACTTAAATGCTACATATATAATTATAATCGTAATTTGATCTACATTTTGGTACACATCACTTACTAGCTAGGCATCGTTATTTTGTTGTTATATTTACAACACTGACAACAGTTACATTTACTGAAGAAGACACTTGTTAAATTAACTTAAATTATACATATATAATTATAATCGTAATTTGATCTACATTTTGGTACACATCACTTACTAAGCATCGTTATTTTGTTGTTATGTTTACTAAAGAAGTCCGTTTGAGTCCATATGTTTACTAAACACGTTTGAATAATCCGCCTCACCCTCCATCTTGAAAAATATTGCGCGTAGGCCAGTATTTACGATGGCCGCGTCCTATGTGACTGAAGATAGGTGCTCTCTTGAGTCAAAGTTCACTTTCCACTGCCAATGCCAGAATCTGTTATCATTCATGTCTTCTGTAAAATGTGGGAAGACTTACGAAGTTAACAGACTCTATCCAGATGCGCTATGTGCCATAGGAAGAAATCATATTCCAGTTGCGCTATGTGCCGTAGGAAGAAATCATTTTCATGACAAGACATTTCTTGATAATAGGAAAATGCAAACAAATATGTACAAAGTTTGTTGATCTATTCATAAGGAACATATTCTTCGTGCCAGAGGCAATTGCGCAGTCATTTATGCAGAAAGCTGCGTATGAGATTAGAGAAAAGATAGGATCAGACATAATAGGCTCTTGTGATGGCAGAGAAGTGGATTTCAGAACAAAACAGCGTGGTCACAGCTCTCGCAGTAGATGGACATAACTCTAAAGTTCTAGAACCTCGGGTTTGAGCAACTATTGCAGTGCTTGTGCAAAAATCAAGAAAATAAAACTGAGACCCGAGTTCCAGGCTTGGAAGTGTGCACATGTTCACAACTGTGATACAAATCACAATAGATCAACAAGCAGTATGGGGGCAGCTGAAGCACTAGAAATTTTCAGGCGAAGTTAACACAGTAGCGTGGTCTAAAGCTTACTTATTGGTAGCACGTTCAGAACCACCTTTGTATAATGATGCAAGCATTTCCAAGCTTGAGTGTTGTGGACATGTAGAGCAGAGATATGGGACGGTACCTAACCAATAAGATAAATTAGTTTGGAAAAGGAGACCTTCAAACATAATCAGTGCCGGATTAGGTCAGCGCGGGGCCTGTAGCAAATTTTAGCGCGGGGCCCTAGGTTTTGCATGATAATAAGTAATAAAACACAACTTTTACAAACAAACTTATTTCGATTTAAAGTGAGAAAATTTAGAGATAATACTAGACAAATCAATTTCTCTAAGTAAATTACATTCAATGTTCATTAAGGTGAGGTTATTTAGACGATCTAGTCCCATCATGTTCCTTAACTCACTTTTTATACGCTTTAATGTTGAAAAAGAACGTTCTCCGCTGTAGTTGGTAATCATTAAAGACAAGTAAATTCGTAAGACTATTTCTACATTTGGGAAACACGACTCTAATGAATTTTCCATTATAAGTTTATAAAATTGCACTTGAACGAACTGCACAAGTTCGTCGCCTAAACTTTCTTCAAATCCTCTTGATAAGAGCTGACAATATTTGGAGTTCATCTGCCTTCATCTACTAGACAGTGATATGCGACTTCTTTATTTACTGTTTCAGTTCTTTGGATTCAGCACCATCACACACGACACTAAAAAATTCAGACAGCTTGCGTGTTTTTGATATAGCATCGTGGTTATTTTTTCCTTTTCATCTCTTTCACATAGGCGCGGGGCCCCAGAAGCGCGGGGCCCGTAGCATTTGCTACTTCTGCTACTAGGCTAATCCGGCGCTGAACATAATAAGAATGTTCGAGGAATTGATGGGAGAGGTGGTCTCACACAAAAGAAAATTATCAATATTTAAGGACATTATGGTGCTGCTATAAGAAGAAACATTAACAATGTACCCCAGGTGCAAAAATAAATCTGAGCTATTTGGGAACATCAGAACCGGTATCACACCAACTATGGAAACTGGTGTCCTTCCAAGAAGCGGCCACCTGGAGATTCTGACAGAAATGCTTTGCCTATGTATGTGTGTGAGGCAATTAGACCTGTTTTTAAAACTCTCACTAGTGACACCTTATTATCAAAGTGTGCTCATGGAGGGACACGAAATACAAATGAGAGTTTTCATAACTTAATTTGGCATAGGTGCAGAAAGACTGATTTTGTTGGAAGGCCTCGACTTGCTTTTGCAGTTTCTGATGCTGTAATAATTGTCAATAATGGAGAGAATGGTAGACTACCTATTTTGAGAAGTTAGGGATGCACCCTGGAGTTTACACCAGTCTCTGTTTGAATGAGCTTAATGGGATAAAAATAAAGGCAACAGCTACACCACTTGGGCCAAATGAACAACGAAGACGAAAAATAGCAGCTTCAGGAGACAGGGAGGAGATGATGATTTTTATGTTGCTGGTGCTCATGTATAGTCCAGGCTAGTTTCCTCTACAAATTTGTTTTCATGTAAGATCATAACAATTACATGTTAACAGCCCATGTGCCAGAAAAGCTGGCCTGACTCTCATTTTACATGAGTTCAAACATTCAAACTCGTTTTTCTCAATATCGCATTTCACATACTTTAATAAGTGTTCCTAAGATAATTTCTAAACTGCTGAGTCAAATTAAATCAAATTTAGAGTAGATACTCGTCAATTGCTGCCTCTTCAAATAGACTACTATCAAAGGTCTAACTTTTGTGGTTAACATTTGACCTAGGTTAAGATTTTATAAAATATTTATTTTGGACATCAGTATCAGAAGATCTAACTCAGATATTGCGTTGAAAGTAGACTATTTTATAGGTACACTAGATCTGAGTAACTTAGCAAAGGTTTAGCATCATACATGAAATAGATTTTTATCAGGAGTTGGAACCCTACTGCAATTATCGAAAAAGGGAAAAGACTGCAGTAAAACTTGGTAAATAGCAAAACACGTACAAACCCTACTGCAACTAATTTACACACCATCAAAAATGGTACTTCCCTTTCTTGTAAATACTAAACAAATAAAAAAATATATCTTTAATTTTATATTATCTACAGGTTGTGTGATCACTTTGTATACTATATACAAAATGTTAGGAAGTTATGACTATATCTAGTCATACATATGTCTATATATCAACAAATACTTCAGAATTAATGATTTTAGAACATGTTCCCTCCAGGTCAACTCGACAACAGTGTAGTGTAGGTCCTGTTTATATTCTGGGAATTTCAGAATAATTGCGCGTAAATAGACGAAGGATGAAAAAATGACGACGTTTGTCCTTAAATTTCCTGTGCAGAATTAATTAGTGTATTACCCCCAATATTTGTAGTCAAATTGGGAATAATGATCTACCTCTGTTGATGGCGTGTTCTAGCCACGAACAACAGTCATTAGATCAATATACTCAAAACAATGCTGCATCACATACTGCTGCTTAATAAATTCGATTCATATGTTCAATAAAATCCTTTCACTTTTGTTGCGTTAACATATCTTAAACGAACATTTGCCTGTCTGCCCAGCGTGTTCGTAGCGCGTTGGACGACGTGTGACAAGCCCCCTGTGAGTGCGGTTCAATTCCTCGGGCTGGCAGAAAAGCCACAGGTTCTCCAGATTTGCGGTGTTCGTGGCATCGAACCGAAGGGTTACGATGTCCATGGTACCGAGCCGAAGAGCTAAAAGCTTAAGTGCATCTGGATCGGAAAAAATCCCCAAAAAAAAAAAAAAACCAACATTTAAATTCTTAAAGTTTGATAAAGTAGAAATTAAATGATGCCCATCTTACCTTGACTCCCACATGTTTCACTCATGTAGTATTTTGTTGCTGTCATGTTCAATCAACTTTATTTTCTCAAGTTAGTTCAACACTACAAAACTTTATAATAATAATTCCTCTCTTCCATACCCTTACATAGGGCCTGCCAATTCCTCCATGGAACTGGCTCTTCCTCCTCGCAAGCTTTGTCAGTCTCCTAGGAACTGAGACCGTATTTCTTGACCTTTCATCCATCAATGCTGTTTAGGGTCATTGTTCTCTCTTCTAACTTGTACATCTCCATCTTCTCCTTTTCTACTAACATGTTTCTAAGGTGGTTTCACCCCATAACATGTTACTATGGTTGACAACATTCCCATTCTCACTTTCTGAATTCGTTCCATTTTACTACGAAACTTACCTAGTAGAATTACAAATACCACTAAATTAAATAGAGCAGCTCGGCAACCGATAAGTGTTGACTTTCACTGGTTCAGATTCTGTGTAATAATAAATAATAATTCCTCTCGTACCGTTATACGTTACATAGGGCCTGCAAGTAATTTCTCCATATCGCTCTATCCTGGGCAACTCGCTCAATCTCCTCCATGGAACTGAGACCGATATTTCTTGCCTCTCTCAGCAAAGTTCGTTTCAGGGTCTCTTTAGGTCGATTCTCTTTCTTGAACCCTTTGCATCCCACTTCAATGCCTGCTTTGATATTCGTTGATCATTTCTCCTCAAGGTGTGCACAACATATTTCCATCTTCTCTTTCTTATAACAGGTGTCACTAGTAGTTGACCAGACATGTCTCTGATTTCATCACTTCTTCTGAATTCGTTCCATTTTATATTCATTATTTTTCGCAGACATCTATTTTCAAATGCATTCAACTTGCTTTCAATATCTTTAGTCATTTTCCAACTCTCGCTGGCATATGTTAAGATTGATACAACATTTGAATTGAAAATTCGTAATTGAATTGAATTGAAGATTCTGTGTATCGTAGGATAATTATATCTTCTGTTCTTTACAGCGAAATCCTTTTATATATATAGATATATTCAATGTTGTCTCTTGTATAAACTGCATTATTGTTTGTACCTCTCCAAGAGGTTTGTGAAGTTGTAGTTTCTCATTTGTCAAATCTATTTAGGGGGTCATATGCGCTTGGGGACAACGATGCGCCAGGATTAGTGAGCTGGCACTAATCAAGACCCTGCCCACCTCCTCGTGGTGACCCTGGAAACAGACATTGGTTCCGGTCTGGCTAAGAGTGCAGGGATCGAGGGATAGTTACAGATAGTGGCAGTAGTGCAAGCACGGAAAAGAAATGCAGGTCCAAAATTACGAACAAAATGCACCATCTCTGACCGATGTCCAATAAAAATTTGCCCAAGTTGCTGAAAACTATATCAACAGCAGCGTACGAGTCGTCTGTGAACGAATCTCTACTCCCCCGGAGCAAAGGGCCGCAAACAAATTGCCACTTGGTGGGCAATAGTCCATACACAATCTTGAAGCGTAGTCAACGGTTGCACCACATTACCAGTTTCCTGCCAATGAGAAGTGCAGTACAAATGAACACCAACGGATGAGAGGTGAATCCATAGAAGGGACGTGGGCCCACATGGAACGAAACTCGGAGCCCTGAGGAGGGGGCAAACAAATTGCTAGCTGTGGGGCAAGAATCAATAAGAAAGAAGCGTACCGAATCAAAAGTCTCGGCAAGTGCCTCTGAAACCGCTCATCATGTCGTCACACGGGAAGATTGCTGTAAACTCCGTATCAAAGGCCTAGCGTAGATACATTTACTGGGTAAGGTTGGCAAAGCGCAAATTCTAAATTTGATTTTTAGTGTCTAACGAAACTGCCCTCTCTGGGACAACCGGGCAAGGTACTGTTGCATTAACAACTAACATCCCCGGAAGAACTGAGGTGGGTGATGGTGGCGAGCGCAAAATCTCAGTTGCGTTGCTAGCGCCGATTGAAACGACCCTCTACATTATCTGTGCCTAACACCAGTCCGGTATTTCCCGGGACCAGGGAAAATGCAGAGTAGAAATTGCACATTGTCACGTGCCGACACGCGCCTCCAAAAGTTTGAGAATGTTCCTACTCCGGAATAAACTCAAAGCGGTCAGTAAAGGCCGATAATGCAAAGGCTTGACTGGTACAAACCCAAACATTGGTTAAGGTCAATACTTTTCGGACGCCGATCATCCTACACAGAGTAAGATAACGCCCAAACACCATGGCTCAGATCGTATACAGGCTAAGCATACCGCCATCATTTGATCGTTTGAATGACAAAACACATGCGTCTCTAATGACTGAGAATGATCCTAATCCGGAATGACTGCATATAGTCAGAAAGAGCGCAAATAATATAGACATGCTCTTTGGCGAAGATCATAATGTCCAAATTTACGGCGAAAAATGATCGTAAAGTGCAATGATTACAAGAAAGGTGATATTTCCTGTGACTAGCCCTAGAAGGGTCGAGATCGCTCGGGTCTTTACCGAAGCGACTTCACCCAGTCAGCGCAGAGTAGCTAATGCTCTTTGGCGTAGATCTAAGCCCAAATGTACAGCACAAAAAGATCGTTAAAGAGTGTTTATCTTACGATGCGTATGGAACGACCTCATTAAGGCAGGAAATCCGATAGAGAAGTCATCCGTTATGCCTTCACTAACTCTCTCCGAGAAAGAGTTACAAGGACAACAGGTCTCCTGTAACGATCACATTTGAAGGATCTCAACTTTAAGTACCTCTGAAGTCGGCGAGGCCGTCCATATTGTTGAGGGATGTCTGTAAAAGGATAATATAGGCTCACGCAAAAATCAGTCAGAAGCGCAATACCGGCGTCATGACTTTCCACCTGAATTAACAGCGGGCGTACGAGAGAAGAAGAAGAAGAAGAAATCTTTTTATTACAGTGTATCTGAGAAAGTTCACCATGTGTGAAATTAAATGCTTAAGGAAGGTAGTGGTGGTCACCAGGAAAGATAGACTTCGAAATGAGGACATCAGAAGCAGAGTGAGCATAACTTCATGCGCCGAATACATAGAAAGACAACAAATGCAGTTGTGTGTACATTTAATGAGAAGGGAATACAACCAACCACCAATAACAGCATACAATACAAGAGATCAGGTACTAGAGCTAAGGAAGACCAAGAAAAAGATGGATAGACAATGTCAAGACCACACTGATATAACACAACAAGGGCGACTCATCTGGCCCTGCAATGTAAATTAAAACTTCCACCCCTACGTTTAACGGCAAGAGTAGACAGAAAATTCCATCATTCACCTGGGGAAAGACAGTAGCAACTGCAACTTTGTAACAAAAGAAATGAATGACGCACATACACATTATATTACACAGAACAACCACCAACACATGAACAGATTAAAACAAACAAGCTGTAATTCGGTTTCGTAATTCATAACAGCAAAGGTGCCTTTAATCATTAGAACGTTCTCACAATTTCACTATAGACAGACATGCCAAGGTCGAGCGTGAAAGAATATGATTTCATAACGTCCAAGATTATAATTTTACAAGTTTTGAGATAAAATTTTGTTATTTGATGTTTACGTTTGTCCCGTGATTCACTTACTAAACACTGTAATCTACTTGTAATTGGTTTCGTTTGCCGAGCTACTGAGTTAGTGCTTGAGCAACGCTGTGAGCGGTGACTGTTACATGGAATGCTTTTTGCTGTGTCAACCGAGCGTTTATTGTGTGTATTCAGAAAATGGCGGACAGCGGTTATGACGAACAAGCTCAATCTGCCGTATGCAGTTATATTGCGAGTGCAGAAAGCTGGATTTTGCCGTGATTGATGTCCCCTTCGACAAGAATTGCAATTCAAGTGATGAACAGTTTTGTGTTGCTACATTCGCGACGGCCATATGCATTTATGCGGTGCAGGTTGCTTTTTTGTTGCGGTACGCGGCTGTTTCATTCTGGAATTAGTTCACACAGGAAACTTTTCACAGTTGTTAGCATTTGTGTGATATTCATTGGCACAGGAACGGAGCAATTATGGGGTGACCCGTTGCAGTGAAGTTGGAACCGTACTTATGAACTATGAACTATCTGCTTGTGCCAGAAAGCATCATTACGTTGTTAGTTATCAGTTTTATAAGGACTATCATCGTAGCACTTCGGACATGTCCATAGGTGCTCCGATCTCCGTCTCAGCAAATCCAGCAGGGTCCAGCGGCCCAACACTTATCTCACTTTCTATCCAACACTTTCCTTCAGGAAGAACTGAACCGCATCATGGCCTGGTGCGATGTTTCTAGTGCAACGATAAACCATACCAAAGCTGTGCTATCATGGTTCTCCCTAAATAATCACATTGTAAATTCTATAACACCACATGTGACTATAGGTGGACATACACTCACTCGAACAGCACCTATAAGTTATTTGGGTGTAAAATTTCATCGCAGTCTATGCTTTAGCGACAATATCGACCACGCTATTGCCAAGGCTCGCAACGTACTATCCGCACTGATAATCATGGCGGCTGCTAACATTGAGCAACGCCTTCTTGTGCTCCTGTACCAAGGTATTGTTCTGTCATGTATAGAATATGCATGCGCTCTCCTAACAATCTCCTACGCAAACAGTGAGACTGGAGATAATTCAGAATGAAGCTGTGCGCATCATTCTGGGATGCACCAAAGATACACCAGGAGTATCAAATGAGATTCCTTCTCGACCTCCCCACTATTGCTAACAGAATTGAAACTGGAGGGTTCGATCATATCTAAAAATCAACGCAAACAAGGAACATCCTCTCAATGAAGAACTCATTAATGAGAAAGGGTGTAGACTCAAGAGAGGCAGATCATGGCTGACTCAGTCGGAAGATACTCTTAGAAAAATATATGATCCTTCCGGAATTGAAACAGGAGAGTAATGGATTGCTGTGCCACCTCAATTTCAGACTGCTTTCACAGTTATTACATCTATTAAGAAAAACTGCGAACAAAATAATCCATCACTGATTAACGTGGAGGTTGAGGCCCTCTTGAATGACATCATCAATGATACAGATGTGGTTATTTACACCGATGGCTCAGTCATTCGCCAACAACGCTGTGCGTGGGCTTTTCAGCACGTTCAGGAGGAAAAATAATAAGAGGCCAGTGGGGCCTACGCAGCAACCACAAGTAGTTTGACAACGAAGGT
Source organism: Arion vulgaris (assembly GCA_020796225.1). Lineage (NCBI taxonomy): Eukaryota > Metazoa > Mollusca > Gastropoda > Stylommatophora > Arionidae > Arion > Arion vulgaris. Next base: position 13,234,563 of record CM036774.1, read on the forward strand.
TAGGACGGTTACGGAGGTGGTGAAATGGTTGGCATCTCACAACTACTCTCGTGTTTTCATACTCAGTGACTCCATGAGCATGATTTGTAAAGTCGAATCAGGAATGGTGAGACGCAACTGGGTGGAGGTACTGGTACAGACAATGATCAGCGAAATCACCTTCATTTTTGTCCCTGGGCATTCAGGAGTTAGGGGTAATGAACGAGCTGATAGATTGGCTGGCTTGGCTACAATATCAGAGGGAGCTGCCATGGATCGAAATGACATTCTTCACGCATTGAGAGAGTCTTTCCGAACAGAGGAGTTTCAGGGTTGTAAATCCCACTCGCTGATCAGATTGAGAGAGTCGGGTGACAATATTGGTGCAGCCCTAAAATAACGACATACTGAATATGCAAAGAGATTGATTAATCAACCGAACTGGCGTTGTATCTCGTTTACAGACTCGTAGTTCATTTAGGCACATATCCAAATGTTGGAAGCGCGATGTATTCGGGTGCTCGTCCTTAGCCCTGGACAGTCCCCACACTGACTACTGACAGTGACTTGAATTCGCTCTAAACCTAACTAGATATCAACTACTCGTTTTAGATTATATATTAGCCAAGCCAAAGAGCGTCAGGTCGCTGTGCATTATTAGTACTCGATAAGAAATTGTTCAACTGGTTTTTCTTGCTCATAACGTTCTCGTCACCCTAAGAAATTATAAGATTTCGCCCAGTATCATTTGTCTTAACCCTTTGTAGTATTAGAACTGGAAGCCTGATGGACAGAGTGAGGAATATGTTTAATCAGCGAGCCACGGGAACCATCAGTATGTGTACTTTTCGATATCTGTTGGGGGAGATTGAGCACCGATGAGTCTGCCCCGAGTGCATTGATGACAGTTTAGTAACCAATAACCAATCATTTGTCTGTGAACATAGTGAGAGCGGTGGACGCATAACATATGTTTATAACAGAAGTACCGGCTGGACCACTAAATGATGTATAGTACATATGTAATATCTATACGAGATTGATGAGTTGTATTGCTTGTACGAGCCTCTCTAGGACTCAATGAGCTCTTGCTTTGTATTCATTTCCATGTTGTAGTAAGGAAACAGAAGTCATAGACATAATTTTGTTCAGAATTACCACGTGACACTGGTAATACTTTTCAAGACATCAGTACCGCACGTGCCACTGGTAATACTTTTCAAGACATCAGTACCGCACGTGCCACTGGTAATACTTTTCAAGACATCAGTACCGCATATGATTCTCATCATCAAGGTGCGTATCCTTTATTGGACGTTGCTCTCTTTGCAGCACATCTTAAATTCACTCTGTCTCTAGACAGTTAAACCACTTTGTCGTTGGTCATATTCATAGTTTCTTTAACATCTTGTAACCATCTTCGTCTTGGTCTGCCTCTGCGTCCTGGGACCCTACCCTCTAATATTGTACTCTCCACGCCATCGTGACGCTTAATGTGACCAAAGTATCTAATTTTTCTGTATAGTATGTTGTTTATCAGCCAGTTCTTTCAGGAGATCAGTGTTCTTTCTTTTTTCTGTCCTTGGTATTCGTAAGATCTTTCTGTAGCATTTAGTTACGAAAAACTGAATTTTCGTTCTTGTTTTTGTGTGTAATGGTCCATGATTCACAACCATAAGTAGCCACTGGAAAAATGCATGTTCTCAATATGTTTAATTTTAATATTTTTCTGATGATTTACCACACGTTCTTCATTATGCAAATGATTCTAAACCCCTTAAAATGATGTTTATATTCTATATCAGTTTCTTAGTCCTTATCAAACAGACGGTCGCTGAGCAACCAAAGGGCGTCGCTCTATCCATCTTCAATTTCTCGAGATAGGTAGGCCCCTACTGTTGATGTTGATTCAATCCTGCATGCTCTTTCATTATTAGGAATACTCACATGTTCATGATAGTATATCGACATATGGCATGTACTCAACATTAAAATCAATGTGTCTACTTTCCTGTGTTAAACATTTCGTTGTGTTTCGACTTTTATCTAAACCTCTTGGTTGATATTTTATAATGTCTTTATGGTTCTTAGTAGTCATCTCTACACTCATAAATGTAAAACCTGTAACGATTTTTGTTATTCTAATGTTTGTTCAATGGATAAAAAGATAGTTGTAAAGTGGATGAATCGATAGATAGAGACCGTAATCATTATGTGTATGTGATGATTACCGCATGGCTGTTTCTGCCCTGCCTGAAGTTCGATTATTGCACAGTGCTTCTGCAAACACGTGATCGATCTAGTGGCCGGTTTAGTTTCCTGATGTTTGTACAGTCAAGCACTCTAACTGTTGTGTTCAACGTAAACTAACCATTAGACAAAGTACGACATGACAGTGCAATTTTTCCTGTATGATGTCACATTTCTATGGTTTTTGGTTGTTCGGTATAGTCTATGAGACTAGAAATAGTTTGATTTCAAATATGTGCCTTTATTTTTATTTATCCTTGCATCACCAATATCGAATAGCAGGTTGACAATAACGTTGTGTCGTTGTCTGTAAATTGCTTAAATTATATGCTTATATTGTCAAGATGGTCATCATCATCATCAGGTGCTTTGCCGGCTGGCCTTGGCAAGCATGGATCTCCACTAATCTCTGTTTTCTGGTGTTTGCTGTCATCTTAGATGTTGACGCTCTTCTGTGCCATGAAGTCAGGCTATCCAAAATTGTCTCTGTCTTCCTCTGTCTCGTCTCCCCTCGATATTACCTGTTGCTACAGTGTGTTCTAAACGTCCCCTCCTCATCCCATGTCCGAAAAATGATGACTGTCTCTTTCGTATATTGATGATAAGCTTACTCTATGTCTTGAACTGCCCGTCTGCCCAGCGTGTTCGTAGCGCGTTGGACTACGGGTGACTATCCCTCTGTGTATGCGGGCTCAATTCCGCGGGATGGCAGAAAAAGCCACAGATTCCCAGATTTACGGTGTTCGTGGCACCGAACCGAAAGGTTACGATGTCAATGGCACCGAGCCAAAGAGCTGAAAACTCAAGTGCTTCTGGATCGGGGATGTCTTGAACTCGTTTAACACCTCCACGTTAATCATATAGCAGTCCATGAGATTCTCATCATTCTTCTGTAAAATCACATCCCTGTGGCGCTCAGAGATTTTTCGATCTGTTCATTGTCTATGACTCGCTTCCATATGTTAGTATTGGTTCTATGCAGTGGCGGCTCGTAATCGTTTTTGTTGGTGAAAACCATGGCTTTGGGTTAGGTTATATTTTATCATATTAAATAATAAATACAAGTTGCATATTATTTTTGGTGGGGCCAGGCCCCTCTGGCCCTTAATGACAAGCCACCACTGGTTCTATGTATCACTGTATAACTCTCATTCTGATCTCAACTAGCAATGACTTGTTGCACATAATGTTTCTCATTTTCTGAAATGTCAAGATGATACATTCTCAGTAATCACAATGGATTCAAGTGCATTCCTCCCATATATTAAATAGATGTCATCATCTTGGCAGAATATCATCTAACATTTGTGAATCACTAATGAGATTACACTCAGTAGTTGTCATCTTTATAGAATCATCGTCAAGTAGCTTTCACCTTCTGGAACTTGGCTCCCATGACAGCAGTCATGAAACAACTCTCTGTTATGTGCAAGTTGACCGGAGTCAGCAGCAGTCGTTCTCAGATCGTCAATGACATCTTGCACCCATCGTCTGCTATGTCTTCCTCTCGTTCTTCTTCCAGGCACCATTCCCTCTAAAACTATCTTCTCTAGGCACTCATGTCGTATGATGTGTCCGACATATTTAATGTTCCTTGGTGTTATGCTCTTTAATAGCCATCTCTCTCTAATATCAAGCTGCTGGAGAATAGAATCATTTGTTCTTTATAGAATATCATATATCAGATATCATGACTTACATTTATTATGTGGATGACATTATTTGTACAGAGCATCATCAAGCAGTTGCATGGTTTATATATAATTTAAGTAGGTTGCATCGTTTTAGTAGAATATATTGTTGCAATTGCGTGGTATGTTCTCAATATTAGTTGCATATCATCATATTGAATATAGTCTAGTAACTGAATGGCTACCATCTAGTCATCATCAAAAAGCTTGTCCTGAGCAGAACTTTGCCAACCCAACAGTCCTCCGGAATTTCTCTCTCATAGGCCTGGTGTCCCGCCTCTGCAGCCGTCATGCTCAAACCATCAGTTACAATCTAGTAAGGGGATGTAATCGTGTTGCTAGAATATCATCTAGAAAGTTGTAATTATTCCTATAGTCAGAACTAAAACCCTGTATATGCCTAATTATGTTGCTAGTTTTGATATATCATGTTATTACTCTACTCCTTCATGTCTTTTCCTATATTTTCTATCCCCAGGTGGAAGATGTAGTTGGCTGTCCACTCTTGCCGTTAAACGTAGGGATGGGAGCTTTAATTTGCGTTCTTGGGCCAGATGAGTCGCCCTTGTTGTGTTATATCCGTGTTGATATAGTGTGGTCTTGATATTCTCTATCCATCTTTTTCTTGGTCTTCCCTTAGCTCTAGTACCCGATCTCTTTTATTGTATGCTGTTATTGGTGGTTGGTTGTATTTCATTCTCATTAAATGTCCAAACCATTGCATTTGTTGTCTTTCGATGTATTCGGTGCATGATGTTATACCCACTCTGCTTCTAATGTCATCATTTCGTAGTCTGTCTTTCCTGGTGACTCCCACTGCCTTCCTCAAGCATTTCATTTCACTAGTGGTGATCTTTCTGTGGTGTGTTGCTGTAAGAGACCAAGTTTGGTACTGGTAACAAAGTATTGGTAGGAACATACTTTTATCATCTGTCTTTTCACTTCCATCTTGATCTTTGGGTGTTGTAGTAATGGTACCAGCTGGTATGGCACTGCATTTGCTTTTTGACACCTTGTCTCTACTTCTCTATCGAGTTTTCCGTCATCTGACTAAATATTTGAATTCAGAAACTTGCATTACTCTGGTGTTGTCTATTTGTATGTTTGCTTGGCTTGGTGTTCTGCTGATTTTCATGGTCTCGGTCTTTTGTTTGTTGATTTTCATGTTGTACTTTCTACATGCATTTTCTACATGCATAGAAAGTTGTACTTTCTACTTTCATAGCAATGAATTCATATGATGTTGTAGCTGATCTTCATCTTCATAGATTAAACTTTGGTCTTCCACAAAAAGTAATTTGTTAATTTGGTTGTTTAATTTGTTTTTTTTCAATATTTAATATATATTTAATACTTTTCCAGTATTTACATTTCCATTTTTTCAATTACAATTTGAGTTTCTACACAACTCTCTCCACTAATCTATGCATACGACGAATCTAAGGGCGTCAACCTATCTTTCAATTCAATCACCATCTATTGTGCAATCATTGTGAATTTGCAAACTAGGGGGATATGCATTATCACATAACAACAGATTAATACACATTTCTCGAATTAAGCTTATTACATTTGTTTACAGTTCAACATTCCTATTTTCTTGCAGAATATGTCTATTATTTTGGCAACACAAAGGCTTATTATCATAATGAAATACGTGCACACACATTTGAACTGAATTACAATAACAGCAGCTGGCAGTTATAATTGTTTCTCTTGTTGTTCTATTGACTGCTACCTCGTTCAAACAGAATACAAATACATATTAAATATCTTCGGATGGAATCATTTGCATAGTTACTTTTCTTTTTTTGTGTAGATTTCATTGGTGAAACATATATAAACAAACTACTGTAGTTTGACAAATTGGTCATGAACTTATTGTTTGATTCTACATATGTGTGAGAAGTGAAATTCTTCACTTCTCTTGTATCCTTTGTTTTATAACGGCATTTTTGGTCGAAACGTTGCTGTGTATTGTTATTGTTTTGTATTTTCTAAAACTACACTACTCTGTTTTTATGTGTTTCGCCGTTGCTACATAGTTCATAGTTCATAAGTACGGTTCCAACTTCACTGCAACGGGTCACCCCATAATTGCTCCGTTCCTGTGCCAATGAATATCACACGAAATGCTAACAACTGTGAAACGTTTCGTGTGTGAACTAATTCCAGAAGGAAATAGCCGCGTAACGCCACAAAAAGAAACCTGCACCGCATAAAATGCATATGGCAGTCGCTAATGTAGCAACACAAAACTGTTCATCACTTGAATTGCAATTCTTGTAGAAGGGAACATCAATCACGACAAAATCCATCTTTCTGCACTCGCAATATAACTGCATAAGGCAGTTTGAGCTTGTTCGTCATAACCGCTGTCCGCTATTTTCTGAATACACACAACAAACGCACGGTTGACACAGCAAAAAGCAATCCATGTAACAGTCATAGCTCACAGCGTTGCTCAAGTACTAACTCAGTAGCTCGGCACACGAAATTGGAAAATACCCGACCAAACATGGCGGAAATGCGCTAGCAAAGTCGTGTTCAGAATCAAACAGATCTGACTCTGAATGTCCCTCCCGCATTCCGCCATTGCTGGCTGATTTTTGCTACATAGTTTTACTGCAGTCCTCCCTTATGTAGATTTCATTACACCGTTAGATAAGTTATAGGTATAGCTGCTAACCTACGTGTCTGCCGATGATGTGTACAAACATCATGCTCTCATTATCAATCACTTTTAATGCACCAAATTGATTAGAAATATTGAAAACGTGAAATATTTAAATATGTTGAAGATAAAATCACTGTAACGTTTTCACAAGAGTTCAGAGAAAACGAAAATATATATACAAATATATATATATATAAATATATATGTTTGTTTGTATATATATGTGTGTGTGTGTGCGTGTGTATGCATGTATATCATCAAAGGAGTAGAAAACCTTGTGTATCGCCATTTGTGAAATGATCATGTTGACGTTACATAATACTTGGTTGCATGGATCAGTTGCTTCGCGTTGTCATGCAGATTGAATGTCCATTTGTGGTAAAGTTATCGTTATTGTTGTCTATTTCCGACAGCGTTAATTGTTTCTAATGGCGTGCGAGTTGATATCATAGAATGCAGTATCAAAACGAGAGCACGATACCAACATTTGATCAGATCGGCTCCCATTGCAAACAGACGACGTTATGGTCAAATTGAACGCAACAGTTGTCGTATGAATGTTGAATCAAGCATAGTACCGGATACATTTAGAGTACTGTTGAATTTCAATTCAATTTCTGCTCCAACGGTAACAGGCAATGATCTGACAACCACTATGTACAGACAGAACTGGCAACACATCTATGTTGAAAAGTTTGCGGAAAAGAAGATAGGCTTACTGGTTTTTGAAAATATGATTATTCTTGATTAATTTGATTGATAGATTGGTCCATCATCGTTGCACTTCAGTGACTAACCATGTGTGCTACGATCTCTTCCTTACAGAAAAAGATCTCAGCAACAGTGCACGCACTCCGTAGCACCAGCGATGGTCCCCGTCGTAATTTTTAAGATGGTGAAGGTTTATTAGGAATTTAGCAAAAATATTTTTAATGAATTTTCAATATTTATTTGAATATTAAATTGAAGATTATTCTTGACATTGAAAGAACAATCATTGCACAGTTGCACGAAGATAATCGGCAATTCAGAACATACTGAAATTAAGATAATGAAATGCGTACACCAGTAGTGTGGTGGATGTAGTTCTTGTCTGGAGAAAACTGACTTAGTTCTGTCCATTGCTTTCCTTCCACGATGTATCTTCTGTTTGGCAATCATATGACCCTAATTGTTTTTGTATTTACACGTTTCAATACTCCGTCTTTCTTGTAATACATTTCTAATTTTATTTGTTATTTTATAACTGTTTTCTTCAGTCTACTGTCATCTGATATTTGGCTAACTGCTACTTATGTAGCAGTATATATATATTGGTAGTGTCGAAAAAATGTTTTATTTTTCATCCCCTTTTGTTTAAACCTGCCAGTGACGTAAATTTATTTCCAACATTTCCTCTCACCAGCACACACCTGCAAAACTACTCTGCATTAGAGAACACCGCATGTTACAATGTTTAGACCATGGGTTCCCAAAGTGGGTGGTACCACCCCCCCCAATGGGCGCTGAAGCCTTCCAGGGGGGGACGATAGTGGGTTCAGAAGCAGTTGTGGGGCGGTTTTTTTTCGTAATTTTGCGATTGAATAATCATTAAAAATTTGAATTATGCATCTTATGCCCATCTTACAAGATCCATTTTTTCATCAATTTTCTATTTCATGTATATTATCATTTGAAAATTGACCACGTATGACATAAATATATATATCAATTTTCTATGTCAAAGTGAAAATAGAGCATGCATATATATGTGGGGGTGTTGTCAAACTGTTATAATGGGGAGGTGGCGTTACACATTTTATGTCGTGCAAAGAGGGCGGTATGCCGAAAAAAGTTTGGGAACCTATGGTTTAGACACTAAATATGCGTTGCAATATATGAGTTGTTATCTGCAAACCATACACATTTTCTGTCTGATTTAAAACTCTTCACAGTCCCAAATTCTACATGGTCTGAATGAATGAAAATCTCGTTTAACCTTTACAGTACGTATGGTATGAAGTACCTGTCACTTAATATCATTTATAGTACTAAGTATGAGGGAGAAAGAAATTCTAATTAATTTCCTCATTTGTGAAATGAGTGAGAGAAATGAGCAAAGAACCTTTTTGTGTTCGAATTAATGCGACGCTTCAGTGCATAGTGACTATGTAAAGTGAGACAAAATAATCTCAACTATGTGGTCTCTAAAAAGAGGTATTAAAGCCGAAGGATTGATTTCATTTCACCGAGTTTTACCCCATATGGCTCGGTCCCTCTCCACAGAAATCGTTCGCCACCTGCCGAGAGTATTGCACAAAGCATGAACTCCGTAGCTTCGGCAACAATCCTATGGATCTCTAGAAAAAATGCCTCGTGAACAGAACGGTAAGGTGTGGATTCGAACCCACGAACATCGACTCGCAAAGTAGGGCGTAACCACTTGTCTCTATGGAAGGGAAGGAGGGGAAAGAATTCTCTTGGCGTTGAGGTACCGTGCTCGTCTGTCGATCCAAAGATACTCGGTTCGTTCCCCGCTTAGAGTGATCGGAATATTTTTCCAGGAATCACTGATCTCAATGTAGGTGAGATCGAGTTCCTAGTCATGTCAGAGACGAACTATAAAATAGGCCTCGTGCGAAAGTTGAGCACTTAAAATAACCTCTGGTAGTTAGAATCGATAAGAACAGACTGCAAGTTGAAAATCAAGTAAAAAGTGTTGCAAAGTTTCTGCCCAGACAAAATTAATTTTAAAAAAGGCTACAAATAAAATTCATGCAAACATTTTCACCATATGCTAAATTACATCTCATAAACTCACCAGTGCAACGAAGCTCGTGCACTGTCACTGAAAGCTTACTGTGTAAGAAACGATCGGGGCATAAGTGGTTATTCACTGGTGCAATGATGATGATCCTGTCAATAAATCAAACTAAATTGATGATAACAGATTTACTTTTTCAATGCAAAGTACAATATATTTTCATTTTTATGCGGTACCAACACATCACAAACAATTACGTTCAACGTAACACGCAACTTCAGTATAAGAAATGTTGCAGCGCAGCCAGCAGTCTTACTGACAGTTAAAAATATTATCTGGTCGCAATAGATAGCTACTTATCAATGGCGGACTAAATAGAGAGAGAGAGAGAGAGAGAGGGGTGTTCTGGATATTAGTATAGCTAGGATTACTATGGAGAAATATTATTATCAATAATTTGTTTTATCCGGGTCAGCCCTTGGTAATACTCGCAATCAGGGTGGCTCGTCATTAAGGGCCAGTGGGGCCCGGCCCCACCAAAAAATATTGAGTAACGTGTACTTATTATTTTAGACATTATTTCTTCATAATTATTACTTTCAACGGGAAACTGATTAGCTACAGTGCGGAAAAGACCTTATTGACATAGACAATGATCACTACGACCAATTAAATAATCAAATCAACGAATTACTTTTTGCAGACGACCAAAGTATAATCTGTGAAGACGAAGATCAACTACAACAACATATGAATTCATTGCTAATGTCATGTAGGAAGTAAAACATGAAAATCAACAAACAAAAGACCGAGACCATGAAAATCAGCAGAACACCAAGCCAAGCAAACATACAAATAGATAACACCAGAGTAAAGCAAGTTTCTGAATTCAAATATTTAAGCAGCATTTTCACACAGGACGGTAAACACGAAAGAGAAATAGAGACAAGATGTCAATAAGAAAATGCAGGGACCTACCAGCTGGCACCATTACTACAACACCCAAAGATCAAGATGGAAGTGAAAAGACAGATGATAAAAGTATTTTCCTACCAACACTTTATTACCAGTGCCAAACTTGGTCTCTTACAGCAACACACCACAGAAAGCTCATCACGTGTGAAATTAAATGCTTGAGGAAGGCAGTAGGAAAGACAGACTACGAAATGAGGACACCAGAAACAGAGTTGACATAACTTCATGCACCGAATACATCGAAAGACAACAAATACAGTGGTTTGGACATTTAATGAGAATGAAATACAACCAACCGCCAATAACAACCTACAATAAAAAGAGATTGGGTACTAGAGCTAAGGGAAGACCAAGAAAAAGATGGATAGAGAATATCAAGACCACACTACATAAACACGGATATAAAACAACAAGGGCGACTCATCTGGCCCTAGAACGCAAATTAAAGCTCCCATCCCTACGCTTAATGGCAAGAGTAGACAGCCAGCTACATCTTCCACCTGGGAATAGACTGATTAGCTTTGAAAGTTGATATATAACGCTAAAATATCACACACACAATCTGAAATCTTACATTCAGCATCTTTCCTCCCTAATTAGTATAAACACGTAATCACAAAGTACTGTAGTTTTACAAATTACAAAAACAATGACAAAATACAGCAACGTTTCGACCAACAAGGCCTTTATCAAGCAAACGAACAAACAGGAGTGACAAATTAAAATGAAACACAAATGGACGACCAAATACAAACGTATCTAAGGAAAATCTGGAATAAAAACGAATAACGAAATAAATGTAACACAAAAACACACATAAAAACTAGAAATAGAAAGGAAAAGAAACAATGAAACATCTAGTAAATATATAACTTGAATACATGCAACATATACCGATATAGATTACAAAGCAGGGGAAGAGAAAGTACTAAGAAGCATAAGAATGGAATATAACATGAATACATGCAGCATATACCCATATAGATTACAAAGCATGGGAAGAGAAAGTACTAAGAAGCATAAGAATGTAATACGTTGAGCCCGCGTGGTCGCAAGGTACCATACAAAGAAATCAACCGATTCTCCAGAGCAAATCGACTGCGATCATCCGAGGAACATGATCGGATGGCTGTGACCTGGACATCGTGAGCACCTAAATGGCCAGTGTCATTGAAATGGGTGGCTACAGGGGTCACAGAGCATTGGCGTATGTCGCGTAAGTGTTGGGCGAATCGGTCACTGAGCCTCTTGCCTGTCTCGCCGATATAAGCCTTGTTACACCGCTTACAGATAATAGCATAGATAAGATTACGGGACTCGCATGTGAACCCATCGTCAATAAGAAACGTGCCTAAAGGAAAAGATACAGTACGCGTCTGTATCACATAAGCACACGTGTTGCAACGCCGACGACCACACCGGACAGTGCCAAAATGAGTCAGGATATTGGACTTAAGGCGACTGTGTACCAACATATCCTTAAGACTTCTGTCCCGTCTGTAAGACACCAAAGGATAGTTGGGGAAGACAGAACGGGTCTCAGGATCTGATCTAAGGAGAGACAGATGACGGAATAAAACATTTTTCACCAGGGAACTATGGGGTGGTAAGTTAAGATAAGTTTTACTCTGTCAGAGTTAGTAGTCCTATGCTGACTGGTAAGGGCCTGCTGGCGAGTGATTTTCTGAACTCGATGCATAGCCGAGACAAGCACCCTCTCCGGGTATAGGCGCCTACGAAAGAAATCAAGCATCTCGCGAGCTCTCTCAAGAAAATCATCGTCCTCACTACAAAGGCGACGAAGGCGTAAGAGCTGCGAGAATGGCAAAGAGTCACGACAAGCCCGGGGATGGGAAGAAGTATAGAGGAGAAAACTATGTGCATCAGTAGGCTTGTAATATACTGATGTATAGATAGTGGATAGGCGTAAGGTGATAGTAATGTCAAGAAAGTTGACACAAGTAGTGGAGATGTGAGAAGTAAAACGAATAGAAGGGTTGAAAACATTAATGAAATTAATGAAGCGTGACAAATCGGCTTCAGGCATATCAGTGATGCCAATACAGTCATCAATGTATCTGTGATAGACAGACGGAAGGGGCCATCATATGTAGTCCATACTAGGTGTTCAAGATAGCCCATGAAAAGACAAGCATAACTAGGTCCCATTTTAGTACCCATGGCAACCCACATGATCTGCTCAAAGAATTGGTCATTAAACTGAAAGGAGTTAAGAGTGAGAACTAGTTCCGCAAGACGAAGGAGAGCAGAAGTTGACACAAGTGGATTAGTTCTCCTATTGAGAAAGAACTGGAGAGCTATAAGGCCGTCAGGATGAGGTATAGAAGTGTACAATGAGCACACATCAAGGAGGAAAAGACGGTAGGTTCTCTCGGGTAGCAACTCAATGGTAGAAAAGACAGACAAAGCGTGGTTTGTATCCTTCAAAAATGACGGGAGTGTGGTGACTATGGGATTAAAGATGCTATCAAGGAATTCGGAGATGTGTTCCGTAGGGCAGGAGCAAGCAGAAACGATAGGCCTGTTATAGGAGGTCCCGCTGGTGGAAGCATACGGGGAGGATTGTATGAGGAGGTCTCCGGTTGGTCGTAGTATCTTTCGGATAACTATTGTTCTTGTGGTTTGGTTTGGTTTCTACATGTTCCCGTTTCTAATGGTGAATGTTATTACTGTGACAGTTTGGTTTCCCATCCATGAGCATGTTGTCATTTCTTATATATTATTTCCAACGATAACAAACGATGATACAGAGTATAATAATAAGACAAACTCCGTCGTGAGTTCATGTTTCTGTATTAAATGATGTTAGATTAATGTGGCAAGGCAAATACGTCTGTCCGTGCCAATGGTTCATGTTGTCTCTCTCTGTTTACTAATTCGTTACTAACACGTCACTATTTTACTACACAAAAGCGTCATGTCTCGTAGTTATGTGTTGCACTTCTACATAGAGAGTACAACACATAGTCTCAACTATTAAATAATCTAATTATACTACACTAACTATCTGGCTAACTGTCCATTCCTCCGCTGCCATCTGGGGGACTATGACAGGCCTACCGGGATTGTGGAGTTTATGAATTTTGGGGAGCATATAAAGGCGGGTTTACCCAAACAGCTATCGATCACACAGAGTGATGATGCACTGGATGGAAGGTCGTTCGTGGCAATTAAGTTCTTAATGACTTCACGAACCTTATTATTATTAGACTGAGTGACATCAGTAGGGCTGGTTTTATAAAACTGAGTGTCACGCAGTTGGGTATGACCTTCCTGAAGGTAAAGATCTTTGCTCCAGACGACTATAGCTCCGCCTTTGTCGGCGGGTTTGATAACAATGTCATCACGTCGACGGATGTGTGATAGAGCACGAAACTCCGACGGTGACATGTTAGACTGCCAAAGGCGTTTTGGGTGGAGCAGTCCAATATCATGTATAGTATTCTTGATGTAGAGACAGGCAAGAGGCTCAGTGACCGATTCGCCCAACACTTACGCGACATACGCCAATGCTCTGTGACCCTGTAGCCACCCATTTCAATGACACTGGCCATTTAGGTGCTCACGATGTCCAGGTCACAGCCATCCGATCATGTTCCTCGGATGATCGCAGTCGATTTGCTCTGGAGAATCGGTTGATTTCTTTGTATGGTACCTTGCGACCACGCGGGCTCAACGTATTACATTCTTATGCTTCTTAGTACTTTCTCTTCCCATGCTTTGTAATCTATATGGGTATATGCTGCATGTATTCATGTTATATTCCATTCTTATGCTTCTTAGTACTTTCTCTTCCCTGCTTTGTAATCTATATGGGTATATGTTGCATGTATTCAAGTTATATATTTACTAGATGTTTCATTGTTTCTTTTCCTTTCTATTTCTAGTTTTTATGTGTGTTTTTGTGTTACATTTATTTCGTTATTCGTTTTATTCCAGATTTTCCTTAGATACGTTTGTATTTGGTCGTCCATTTGTGTTTCATTTTAATTTGTCACTCCTGTTTGTTCGTTTGCTTGATAAAGGCCTTGTTGGTCGAAACGTTGCTGTATTTTGTCATTGTTTTTGTAATTTGTAAACTACAGTACTTTGTGATTACGTGTTTTGCCAATCAAATAGTTTTACTGCAGTTCCATATATATATATACTGACTAATTAGTATACGCACCTGGTCATTAGGGGCCAGTAAGAACAGGCCTACCAAACCAAAACTAATTCATCATTAATCCTCTCCGCTCCTCGTGGAGCATAGGGCCTCAACAGTTGTTCGCCACTCTTCTCGGTCTCTGGCTGTTCTTTTATGGTCTCCCAGGTCAATTGAGCACTCTTCAGCTCCTCAATAAGACCTCGTCTCCAAGTCTGCTTAGGGCGTCCTCTTTTCGTTTTCCTGCGGGTTCCACTCGAGCACCTGTCTAGTGACACTCGACTGTGTCTTCCGCAAGGTATGGCCTATCCATCGCCATCTTCTCCTCTTGACCTGTGTCATCATAGGTTCCTGCCCTGTTCTTATCCACAGATCCGTGTTTGTAACTCTAGCATACCATCTCAATCTGAGAATCCGCCGCAAACATCCGTTGACAAAGGTCTGGATCTTATTTGTATTTGCCCTAGTGACTCGCCAAGTTTCCGAGCCATACAGCAACACCGACTTCACATTTGAGCTGAAAATCCTGAGCTTGTTTTCGTGGAGATGGCAGCGGACTTTCACACCATGTGCAGGATCGCAAAGACCTGTCGGGCCTTCCTAATCCTAGCATTAATGTCCTCGTCTGTACCTCCTGATCTGCTGATCTTACTTCAAAGGTAGACAAATTCATCCACATCTTCTATGTCCCTTACCTCAATCAGTATTGGATCTTGCTGTATGTTGTTGCTACGCATTACTTTAGTCTTCTCTTGACTGATTTTAAGACCGACTCGTTGTGCCGTTTGTGTCAGAGCATCCATTTTTTCCTGCATGTCTTGTAGTCTATGCGAAAGCAAGGCAAGATCGTCCGCAAAGTCCAGGTCTTCTAGCTTTGACATAAGTGTCCACTGTATGCCTTTTCCAGACCTGGCGTAGGCTGTGCGTGTGACACAATCAAGTAGCACCAAGAAGAGGAAGGGGGACAGCAGGCATCCCTGTCTAACACCAGTAGTGACCTGGAACTCCTCTGACAGTCTTCCATCATGAATAACCTGGCAGGCAAACCCCTCATACAGCTGCCTGATGATGTCGACAGTCTTCTCCGGCACCCCATAGTTTCTTAGGATCCCCACATTGATTTCCTATATATGCTGTCAAATGCCTTCTCAAAATCAACAAAGCACACGTAGAGTGGAGCCTGCCATTCCATTGTTTGTTCCACTGTGATTCTTAAGGTGGCTATCTGGTCATTGCAAGATCTATCCTTCCGGAATCCAGCCTGTTCGTCCCTAAGCCTCTGGTCTATAGCGTATTTCATCCTGTCCAGAATAACCCTAGTGAGGACTTTGCTGGGAATGGAGAGCAGCAGGATCCCTCTCTACTTGTCACAATTTGACAAATTGCGATTCTTTGGCAGTTTCACGAGGAGGCCTTTCTTCCAATCTGCTGGTATCTCCTCCCTGTCCCACGCCAAGTTGAACAATATGTGGAGTTGGTTTACCATCTCTTCTCCTCCCTCCCTCAGAGCTTCCGCAGGGATATTATCAACTCCTGCCGCCTTGCTAATTAACACTAATTAACCTGTACTTATTATTTTAGAAATTATTTTTCGTAATTATTACTTTTAACTTGACACTGATTAGCTTTGAAAGTTGAATATATAACACTAAAATATAAATAGTATATCAGAATAATATAACAACCATATTAATATATAACATATTCTTATTTAAAAATATTATAAAGACAAACTCATCATTTTCCATCTAATGCTTCGAGCATTGTGCCGCACTATTTCTGGGAGAGTTTAAAATTTCCTAAGATGTAACATTGCGACCTCTGACCTTTGATCGCTATTGCAATGATAATTGCCAAAATAATTATATCATTTTCATTCAGCCGGACGATATATTCATTCTTACGCGGCCAAACTACTTCCCAGATAAATAAGGACTCTAGATCAAATAGTCCGTTTAATTATCGATTGAATCCCCAATTTGACATAAAAACAGTATAAATTATGGGAAATAATAGTAATAAATAACAAACCATACTATAATAAGATTAGTTTTAGGGAATTATCCCTTGCATCTTGTCTACAGAGTGAGCTCATGTGGCGTGTGTAAAACTATAATACACAAAAACTACGACATACGTGACCTCTGAACTTGGTTCCCTGTACGTTCGCATATTATGAACTCTGTGACAGGTCGACTGACGTCACTTGATCTAGGTCAGCTAAAGACAGAGACGATGGCAATAAGTAGACAACCAGAAAACCTTACAATAAAACTCCAGAATGTAGAAATAAAACAAACAATTGAGGTAAAATACTTAGGTGCAATTTTCACAGCATATGGAAGTATCCATAGCGAAATCAGCAATCGTTGCACAAAAGCTAACATGATACTGGGGCAGTTAACACCACTATTGTCACATAAAGAGATACCTCTAAAAACTAAAGCAAATCTCATAAGAATGCTTTTCTGGTCAACACTATGTTACCAGTGTCAAACCAAAGCCATCTATAAACTAATCTTAAGTTATCTAGAGTTGGCTGTGGTCAAACATGGCCAATAACAGCAGCTAATGAGCGGAAAATCATAACGACAGAGATGAGGCGTCTTAGAAGAGCTGCAGGTGTGACAATAAGAGACACCATTAGAAATTAATAAATCAGAAGAAGACTGGATGTGAAACCAGTCATGCAATTCATAAAAAACAACAGATTAAATGGTTTGGACACCTGACAAGAATGTCCTGGTATCGCCTACCACAGAGAGCCACACAGGAAAAGTATTATGAGTAAAAAGCAAGAGGAAGACCACGCAAAAGATTGAACGACGGCATCAAGAATAGCCTTACGAACATGAATATCAGCTTACAAAGTGTCTTAAAACAAGCACACATAAGATCACCACGTCCCCCAACCCTTCTATAAAGAAGTAAATGGTGGAAGAGAAGAAGAAAGAAAAAGAAGAAGATTGTACAAAAGTACTCAATTTTCTTTCGTACAGTTGATGTTGTCATCTGAGTTGAGTTGAGCGAAACACTGAAAAACATTTTTAACAATAACAAAGTTACAAAGCACTAGAGATTTACAAAATACAAAAATAATGACAATACACAGAAACGTTTCGACCAAATTGCCTTCATCACGCAAAGAATACAACAGAGGTGAAGAATTTCACTTCTTTCACAATGCACTACATGTAGAGTAAAAATCGGGGCATATCCTTTACAGGACGTAGCCATCAACCAAAGCAAAAGAGTCGTTTTCTACGTTTACCGCATAGATTATATATTACAGATTATATATTGTTGCTGAACAGAAGCATTTGTTCTTTTCCTGAAAGGGTAATAACTTCCCGGAATAGATAAATAATAGTTAATACTCCAAAATCTTGATTTTGCCTAAATTTTGCCGGGCCCCACCAAGAAAAATGACCACGAGCCGCCACTGCTAGCAATACACCGCAGTCCCTGGTATCTATTTTTAAATACTTGCAATACACCTGCAGTTCTCTGGTGTCTATTGTTAAATACTCACAAATTATCAATCTCGCAGTCCCTGGTGTCTATTGTTAAATACTCGCAATACACCGCAGTCCCTGAGTGTCTATTGTTAAAGTCTGATCACCACGTTTGTCTATTGTTAAATACTCGCATACACCCAGTCCTGTGTCTATTGTTAAGACAATACAACATTTCTTGTTTCTATTTAAATTTCAATTACTGTAACAAGCACATGGTTAGCCCAAACTACAAAAGATTGATAAGAATAAGAAATCCATCAGTGAATAAGATGTATACGTCAGAGTCGGCTGTCTCCTATCGGTATGTGGGAAAAAGGGTAAAATCCAAAGTACATTTTATAATGGTAGCACTAAAGAGACCCTCACTAAGAGACGAAGATGGAGGGGGATTGAACATGTATTTCATATGCTATGGCAGCTCTGCGATTGACAGCGGATGGGAAAAGAAAGTATAGGCCTCTGAAAGAAGCAAGGAGAAAGAACGGTGGAAAGAGAGTTGAAAGATTGTGGCATGCCGTTGGAAACAAGAAGGCGATAGACCGGCAACAATGGAGATACTTGAGCAAGCCTTTTGTGTCAAAAGATGCACTAGAATGACATATACAGAATTAGTAAACTATACATGATGTAAAATAGTTAAGTGCTAAATCTAAAGCAACATGAATGCTGAATACTAAATTAAGCGGCTGATAGCAGATATGGCAAATGATGATGATGTTTATACCGATGAGTCTGTGCATCTTGGTGAGAAGTAGGGTGGAGCTTCCCGGCTATCAAGCATGGTAGAATCATTGCAAAGAGGAGCAAACAAGGCAACTACCTCCAGTATGAGGATGAAGTTTGGGACCGTTACTGCTGTACTCTTGGGGCTCTCTCGGACTCCGTTTACTGAGGCGTTTACTGAGGCCGTTATTGTATCTGAATCTCAGTCGATGTTTCGGAAGATCGAGAATGACAGTTTCAGTATGAGTAGAAGTCTACAACCTTCAGATGCTCACGTGAATCTACTGTCCTGGACATGTGTGTGTTCAGGGCAATGTACAGCTGACAGTTTTACATTGACTGCCAGAAAGTGAAGGGTGGATATGGGGACTGTTCTTCGGTCACCTGGCAACTTCCTGTTGGATGAGGATACTAAAATTCATCACCTGACTGAACAGCGACATCGAGCATGACTATGGAGATCACCGCTGCCTAAATGGCTCTGCCATGGGTGACTGAGCAACAGGTAACCCATACGATTATCATATCAGACTATATGAATATGCTTCAAAGGATTGAATCTGGAAGTCTGCGAGTGGAATGGGTGAACATCATTCGGAGATCATTTCTCAAGAAAATGACTTTGGTGTACACACCTGGAGATGCTGGAGTTCAGGGTAACGAGCGTGCTGACTTTCTTGCAAACAATGTCCCAACTCAAGCGGGCAGAAGCATGGACAGAGTCGATATCATCAATGTGGTACGTTCTCATTTATGTGACACGAGCGAGTCTCATACACTGGAACGAGATCGAGAATTAGGCTTTAAGTTTGGACATGCCAGACGGTGTCGTCTTCGTGATAGAAAGAGAAGATATACTAATCAGCTTCGCAGATACGGTGAACAAATGGACTTTGGAATGGCTGCTACAGCGGAGGACAGAGCACGAATTGGAATGCCTATTGTGCCACGACGTCGATCGCATAACATAACATAAAATTGATGTTGAATCTATTCAGACATTTATAGAGTTTAGAATTACACGTTGAACAAGCAGAACTGGATACCCGAGAGGCAGAGTGAGAAGTGTGTTTAACTAACCATCCACAAGAACCATCAGTTTGCATACCCTTTGACATCTGTTGGGAGAGATTGTGTATATACGAGTCTATCCAGAATTATATGACGTCAATTTAGTAACCAAAACCAATTCATAACCTGAATTAGATCATTCAACCGAGCTTTTGATTGTCATTTGTTTTTGAAGTGTACGTTTTGCAATGAGCTGATGTTTGAAGGCGAGACACAAGGATTGTGCTGTTTAGAAGAAAATATTTCATTGTCAGAGCTTCCTGAATTACAAGAGTCGCTGAAGAGCCTTAAGAAACGTCATTATCCATTGCCAAAAAATATTTTAAAACCTGAAATAATTTCTTATTGAACATCTGACTTATGCTACGATCAATTGAATTCATGCAGGCGTTTACAACTCAAAGACAACTTTACAATACGTATGGTCCTCCCCTACTGCTGCCCAACAAAGCGTCACATTTCTTACAAATGTATTTTCTTGTTCACAGGGAAATTGAAGCAAAACGCCGTTCTGTTGGGATTTCTGGCACAAACAAAGATGTGTTAGATTCTATACAAATGATGCTGAAAGAAAGAAAAAACATATGCTCAGCAATTCAAAACTGCACTTAACGATAATCTAAGCGAATACCTGAAGATAATTATTAAAACATACAAGAAACTATCACCAGATATTTCCCATTTCTGTAATGTAACTCTAGTCAGCGAAGTCGACAGACCATAATCATAGCATGAACTGAGTTTGAAAAGCGCGATATTAATATGTGCAAGTGTAAGAATGAGATCAATAGTATGTATATCTGAGATGCATATTTCTTATGACTTCTTGCCTTATACACTGATGTTTTCACGTGGAGAGAACAGATGAGCCATCAACATCAATCAAATTCATCCATGATTGAGATTGAAAGATTGCCATTCATCTGATTAAACCAAAAGAATCGTCTTGACGATGTTTACATTTACTTGAAAAATGCAATTATGAACGTTGGTAATTCATAAAATAAATTATTAATCCTGCCAAAAACATAGCCCTGATGGTCACGAAACATTCATAAATATTCTCAAGAGGCCATCACCTACGTTTGTCATGGAGTTAAGCCTATGTTATTTATCACATACACATGATAACCACGAAACATACAACTGAGGACCATGAAACATACAACTGAGGGCCATGAAACATACAACTGAGGGCCACGAAACATATAACTGAGGACCATACAACTGAGGGCCACGAAACATATAACTGAGGGCCATGAAACATACAACTGAGGGCCACGAAACATATAACTGAGGGCCATGAAACATATAACTGAGGGCCATGAAACATACAACTGAGGGCCATGAAACATATAACTGAGGACCACGAAACATATAACTGAGGACCATACAACTGAGGGCCACGAAACATATAACTGAGGGCCATGAAACATACAACTGAGGGCCACGAAACATATAACTGAGGACCATACAACTGAGGGCCATGAAACATATAACTGAGGACCATGAAACATACAACTGAGGGTCATGAAACATATAACTGAGGGCCATGAAACATATAACTGAGGGCCATGAAACATACAACTGAGGGCCATGAAACATACAACTGAGGGCCATGAAACATATAACTGAGGGCCATGAAACATATAACTGAGGGCCATGAAACATACAACTGAGGGCCACGAAACATACAACTGAGGGCCATGAAACATACAACTGAGGGCCATGAAACATACAACTGAGGGCCATGAAACATACAACTGAGGACCATGAAACATACAACTGAGGACCATGAAACATACAACTGAGGACCATGAAACATACAACTGAGGGCCACGAAACATACAACTGAGGGCCAAGAAACATATAACTGAGGACCATGAAACATACAACTGAGGACCATGAAACATACAACTGAGGGCCATGAAACATACAACTGAGAACCATGAAACATATAACTGAGGGCCATGAAACATATAACTGAGGACCATGAAACATATAACTGAGGGCCATGAAACATACAACTGAGGGCCATGAAACATACAACTGAGGACCATGAAACATATAACTGAGGGCCATGAAACATACAACTGAGGGCCATGAAACATACAACTGAGGGCCATGAAACATACAACTGAGAACCATGAAACATACAACTGAGGACCATGAAACATACAACTGAGAACCATGAAACATACAACTGAGGACCATGAAACATACAACTGAGAACCATGAAACATATAACTGAGGGCCATGAAACATATAACTGAGGACCATGAAACATATAACTGAGGACCATGAAACATACAACTGAGGACCATGAAACATACAACTGAGGACCATGAAACATACAACTGAGGGCCACGAAACATACAACTGAGGGCCATGAAACATACAACTGAGGGCCATGAAACATATAACTGAGGACCATGAAACATACAACTGAGGACCATGAAACATACAACTGAGGGCCATGAAACATATAACTGAGGGCCAAGAAACATACAACTGAGGGCCATGAAACATACAACTGAGGGCCATGAAACATACAACTGAGGACCATGAAACATACAACTGAGGGCCACGAAACATACAACTGAGGGCCATGAAACATACAACTGAGGGCCATGAAACATACAACTGAGGACCATGAAACATACAACTGAGGGCCATGAAACATACAACTGAGGGCCATGAAACATACAACTGAGGGCCATGAAACATACAACTGAGGGCCATGAAACATACAACTGAGGGCCATGAAACATATAACTGAGGACCATGAAACATACACCTGAGGGCCATGAAACATACAACTGAGGACCATGAAACATACAACTGAGGGCCATGAAACATACAACTGAGGCCAGAAACATATAACTGAGGGCCATGAAACATACAACTGAGGACCATGAAACATACAACTGAGGGCCACGAAACATATAACTGAGGGCCATGAAACATACAACTGAGGACCATGAAACATACAACTGAGGGCCATGAAACATATAACTGAGGGCCATGAAACATACAACTGAGGGCCATGAAACATACAACTGAGGACCATGAAACATACAACTGAGGACCATGAAACATACAACTGAGGACCATGAAACATACAACTGAGGACCATGAAACATACAACTGAGGACCATGAAACATACAACTGAGGGCCAAGAAACATATAACTGAGGGCCACGAAACATATAACTGAGGGCCATGAAACATATAACTGAGGACCATGAAACATACAACTGAGGACCATGAAACATACAACTGAATGCCATGAAACATACAACTGAGGGCCATGAAACATATAACTGAGGACCATGAAACATACAACTGAGGGCCATGAAACATATAACTGAGGACCATGAAACATACAACTGAGGCCATGAAACATACAACTGAGGGCCATGAAACATACAACTGAGGGCCATGAAACATATAACTGAGGGCCATGAAACATACAACTCATGGACAAGAAACATATAACTGAGGACCATGAAACATACAACTGAGGCCATGAAACATACAACTGAGGGCCATGAAACATACAACTGAGGGCCACGAAACATACAACTGAGGGCCATGAAACATATAACTGAGGACCATGAAACATACAACTGAGGACCATGAAACATACAACTGAGGACCATGAAACATACAACTGAGGGCCATGAAACATACAACTGAGGGCCATGAAACATATAACTGAGGGCCATGAAACATACAACTGAGGACCATGAAACATATAACTGAGGGCCATGAAACATACAACTGAGGCCCAAGAAACATACAACTGAGGGCCATGAAACATATAACTGAGGACCATGAAACATACAACTGAGAACCATGAAACATACAACTGAGGGCCATGAAACATACAACTGAGAACCATGAAACATACAACTGAGGGCCATGAAACATACAACTGAGAACCATGAAACATACAACTGAGGGCCATGAAACATATAACTGAGAACCATGAAACATACACCTGAGGGCCATGAAACATACAACTGAGAACCATGAAACATACAACTGAGGGCCATGAAACATAGAACTGAGGGCCATGAAACATACAACTGAGGGCCATGAAACATACAACTGAGGGCCATGAAACATATAACTGAGGACCATGAAACATATAACTGAGGGCCATGAAACATACAACTGAGGGCCATGAAACATACAACTGAGGGCCATGAAACATACAACTGAGGGCCAAGAAACATATAACTGAGGACCATGAAACATACAACTGAGGGCCATGAAACATACAACTGAGGGCCATGAAACATACAACTGAGGGCCATGAAACATATAACTGAGGGCCACGAAACATATAACTGAGGGCCATGAAACATACAACTGAGGGCCATGAAACATATAACTGAGGACCATGAAACATACAACTGAGGGCCATGAAACATATAACTGAGGACCATGAAACATACAACTGAGGGCCATGAAACATATAACTGAGGACCATGAAACATACAACTGAGGGCCATGACACATATAACTGAGGGCCATGAAACATATAACTGAGGACCATGAAACATATAACTGAGGGCCATGAAACATACACCTGAGGACCATGAAACATATAACTGAGGGCCATGAAACATACAACTGAGGGCCATGAAACATACAACTGAGGACCATGAAACATACAACTGAGGGCCATGAAACATACAACTGAGGGCCATGAAACATACAACTGAGGGCCATGAAACATACAACTGAGGACCATGAAACATACAACTGAGGGCCATGAAACATACAACTGAGGGCCATGAAACATACAACTGAGGGCCATGAAACATATAACTGAGGACCATGAAACATACAACTGAGGCCATGAAACATACAACTGAGGGCCATGAAACATACAACTGAGGGTCACGAAACATACAACTGAGGGCCATGAAACATACAACTGAGGGCCATGAAACATACAACTGAGGGCCATGAAACATACAACTGAGGGCCATGAAACATATAACTGAGGGCCATGAAACATACAACTGAGAACCATGAAACATACAACTCATGGACACGAAACATACAACTGAGGGCCACGAAACATACAACTGAGGGCCATGAAACATACAACTGAGGGCCATGAAACATACAACTGAGGGCCATGAAACATATAACTGAGGGCCATGAAACATACAACTGAGGACCATGAAACATACAACTCATGGACACGAAACATACAACTGAGGGCCATGAAACATATAACTGAGGGCCATGAAACATACAACTGAGGACCATGAAACATATAACTGAGGGCCATGAAACATACAACTGAGGACCATGAAACATACAACTCATGGACACGAAACATACAACTGAGGGCCACGAAACATACAACTGAGGGCCATGAAACATATAACTGAGGGCCATGAAACATACAACTGAGGGCCATGAAACATACAACTGAGGACCATGAAACATACAACTGAGGGCCATGAAACATACAACTGAGGACCATGAAACATATAACTGAGGGCCATGAAACATACAACTGAGGGCAATGAAACATACAACTGAGGGCCATGAAACATACAACTGAGGGCCATGAAACATATAACTGAGGGCCATGAAACATATAACTCATGGACACGAAACATACAACTGAGGGCCACGAAACATATAACTGAGGGCCATGAAACATACAACTGAGAACCATGAAACATATAACTGAGGGCCATGAAACATACAACTGAGGGCCATGAAACATACAACTGAGGGCCATTAAACATATAACTGAGGGCCATGAAACATATAACTGAGGGCCATGAAACATATAACTGAGGGCCATGAAACATATAACTGAGGACCATGAAACATACAACTGAGAACCATGAAACATACAACTGAGGGCCATGAAACATACAACTGAGAACCATGAAACATACAACTGAGGGCCATGAAACATACAACTGAGAACCATGAAACATACAACTGAGGGCCATGAAACATATAACTGAGAACCATGAAACATACACCTGAGGGCCATGAAACATACAACTGAGAACCATGAAACATACAACTGAGGGCCATGAAACATAGAACTGAGGGCCATGAAACATACATTTGAGGGCCATGAAACATACAACTGAGGGCCATGAAACATATAACTGAGGACCATGAAACATATAACTGAGGGCCATGAAACATACAACTGAGGGCCATGAAACATACAACTGAGGGCCATGAAACATACAACTGAGGGCCACGAAACATATAACTGAGGACCATGAAACATACAACTGAGGGCCATGAAACATACAACTGAGGGCCATGAAACATACAACTGAGGGCCATGAAACATATAACTGAGGGCCACGAAACATATAACTGAGGGCCATGAAACATACAACTGAGGGCCATGAAACATATAACTGAGGACCATGAAACATACAACTGAGGGCCATGAAACATATAACTGAGGACCATGAAACATACAACTGAGGGCCATGAAACATATAACTGAGGACCATGAAACATACAACTGAGGGCCATGAAACATATAACTGAGGGCCATGAAACATATAACTGAGGACCATGAAACATATAACTGAGGGCCATGAAACATACACCTGAGGACCATGAAACATATAACTGAGGGCCATGAAACATACAACTGAGGGCCATGAAACATACAACTGAGGACCAAGAAACATACAACTGAGGGCCATGAAACATACAACTGAGGGCCATGAAACATACAACTGAGGGCCATGAAACATACAACTGAGGACCATGAAACATACAACTGAGGGCCATGAAACATACAACTGAGGACCATGAAACATACAACTGAGGACCATGAAACATACAACTGAGGGCCATGAAACATACAACTGAGGGCCATGAAACATACAACTGAGGGTCACGAAACATACAACTGAGGGCCATGAAACATACAACTGAGGGCCATGAAACATACAACTGAGGGCCATGAAACATACAACTGAGGGCCATGAAACATATAACTGAGGGCCATGAAACATACAACTGAGAACCATGAAACATACAACTCATGGACACGAAACATACAACTGAGGGCCAAGAAACATACAACTGAGGGCCATGAAACATACAACTGAGGACCATGAAACATACAACTGAGGGCCATGAAACATATAACTGAGGGCCATGAAACATACAACTGAGGACCATGAAACATACAACTCATGGACACGAAACATACAACTGAGGGCCATGAAACATATAACTGAGGGCCATGAAACATACAACTGAGGACCATGAAACATATAACTGAGGGCCATGAAACATACAACTGAGGACCATGAAACATACAACTCATGGACACGAAACATACAACTGAGGGCCACGAAACATACAACTGAGGGCCATGAAACATATAACTGAGGGCCATGAAACATACAACTGAGGGCCATGAAACATACAACTGAGGACCATGAAACATACAACTGAGGGCCATGAAACATACAACTGAGGACCATGAAACATATAACTGAGGGCCATGAAACATACAACTGAGGGCCATGAAACATACAGCTGAGGGCCATGAAACATACAACTGAGGGCCATGAAACATATAACTGAGGGCCATGAAACATATAACTCATGGACAAGAAACATACAACTGAGGGCCACGAAACATATAACTGAGGGCCATGAAACATACAACTGAGAACCATGAAACATATAACTGAGGGCCATGAAACATACAACTGAGGGCCATGAAACATACAACTGAGGGCCATAAACATATAACTGATGGCCATGAAACATATAACTGAGGGCCATGAAACATATAACTGAGGGCCATGAAACATATAACTGAGGACCATGAAACATACAACTGAGGGCCATGAAACATACAACTGACGACGATGAAAAATACAACTGAGGGCCATGAAACATACAACTGAGGGCCATGAAACATACAACTGAGGCCATGAAACATACAACTGAGGACCATGAAACATACAACTGAGGGCCATGAAACATACAACTGACGACCATGAAAAATACAACTGAGGGCCATGAAACATACAACTGAGGGCCATGAAACATACAACTGAGGACCATGAAACATACACCTGAGGGCCATGAAACATACAACTGAGGACCATGAAACATACAACTGAGGGCCATGAAACATACAACTGAGGGCCATGAAACATACAACTGAGGGCCATGAAACATACAACTGAGGGCCATGAAACATATAACTGAGGGCCATGAAACATACAACTGAGGGCCATGAAACATACAACTGAGGGCCATGAAACATACAACTGAGGGCCATTAAACATACAACTGAGGACCATGAAACATACAACTGAGGGCCATGAAACATACAACTGAGGCCATGAAACATACAACTGAGGACCATGAAACATACAACTGAGGACCATGAAACATACAACTGAGGGCCATGAAACATATAACTGAGGGCCATGAAACATACAACTCATGGACACAGAAACATATAACTGAGGGCCATAAACATACAACTGAGGGCCATGAAACATACAACTGAGGGCCATGAAACATACAACTCATGGACACGAAATATATAACTGAGGACCATGAAACATACAACTGAGGACCATGAAACATACAACTGAGGGCCATGAAACAT
The DNA here is from genome assembly GCA_020796225.1 of Arion vulgaris. Taxonomy (NCBI): domain Eukaryota; kingdom Metazoa; phylum Mollusca; class Gastropoda; order Stylommatophora; family Arionidae; genus Arion; species Arion vulgaris. Next base: position 13,263,014 of record CM036774.1, read on the forward strand.
ATAACTGAGGGCCATGAAACATACAACTCATGGACACGAAACATATAACTGAGGACCATGAAACATACAACTGAGGGCCATGAAACATACAACTGAGGGCCATGAAACATACAACTCATGGACACGAAACATATAACTGAGGGCCATGAAACATACAACTGAGGGCCATGAAACATACAACTGAGGGCCATGAAACATACAACTGAGGGCCATGAAACATACAACTGAGGGCCATGAAACATACAACTGAGGGCCATGAAACATACAACTGAGGGCCATGAAACATATAACTGAGGACCATGAAACATACAACTGAGGGCCATGAAACATACAACTGAGGGCCATGAAACATACAACTGAGGGCCACGAAACATACAACTCATGGACACGAAACATATAACTGAGGGCCATGAAACATACAACTGAGGGCCATGAAACATACAACTGAGGGCCATGAAACATACAACTGAGGGCCATGAAACATACAACTGAGGGCCATGAAACATACAACTGAGGGCCATGAAACATACAACTGAGGGCCATGAAACATATAACTGAGGGCCATGAAACATACAACTGAGGGCCATGAAACATATAACTGAGGACCATGAAACATACAACTGAGGACCATGAAACATACAACTGAGGACCATGAAACATACAACTGAGGGCCATGAAACATACAACTGAGGGCCATGAAACATACAACTGAGGGCCATGAAACATACAACTGAGGGCCATGAAACATACAACTGAGGACCATGAAACATACAACTGAGGGCCATGAAACATACAACTCATGGACACGAAACATATAACTGAGGGCCATGAAACATACAACTGAGGGCCATGAAACATACAACTGAGGACCATGAAACATACAACTGAGGACCATGAAACATACAACTGAGGGCCATGAAACATACAACTGAGGGCCATGAAACATACAACTGAGGGCCATGAAACATACAACTGAGGACCATGAAACATACAACTGAGGGCCATGAAACATACAACTGAGGGCCATGAAACATACAACTGAGGACCATGAAACATACAACTGAGGGCCATGAAACATACAACTGAGGGCCATGAAACATATAACTGAGGACCATGAAACATACAACTGATGGCCATGAAACATACAACTGAGAACCATGAAACATACAACTGAGGGCCATGAAACATATAACTGAGGGCCATGAAACATACAACTGAGGGCCATGAAACATACAACTGAGGGCCATGAAACATACAACTGAGGACCATGAAACATATAACTGAGGGCCATGAAACATACAACTGAGAACCATGAAACATACAACTGAGGACCATGAAACATACAACTGAGGGCCATGAAACATACAACTGAGGGCCATGAAACATACAACTGAGGGCCATGAAACATACAACTGAGGGCCATGAAACATACAACTGAGGGCCACGAAACATACAACTGAGGGCCATGAAACATACAACTGGGGCCATGAAACATACAACTGAGGGCCATGAAACATACAACTGAGGGCCATGAAACATACAACTGAGGGCCATGAAACATACAACTGAGGACCATGAAACATACAACTGAGGACCATGAAACATACAACTGAGGGCCATGAAACATACAACTGAGGGCCATGAAACATACAACTGAGGGCCATGAAACATACAACTGAGGACCATGAAACATACAACTGAGGACCATGAAACATACAACTGAGGGCCATGAAACATATAACTGAGGACCATGAAACATACAACTGAGGGCCATGAAACATACAACTGAGGGCGACGAAACATACAACTGAGGGCCATGAAACATACAACTGAGGACCATGAAACATACAACTGAGGGCCATGAAACATACAACTGAGAACCATGAAACATACAACTGAGGACCATGAAACATATAACTGAGGACCATGAAACATACAACTGAGGACCATGAAACATACAACTGAGGACCATGAAACATACAACTGAGGGCCATGAAACATACAACTGAGGGCGACGAAACATACAACTGAGGACCATGAAACATATAACTGAGGACCATGAAACATACAACTGAGGACCATGAAACATACAACTGAGGGCCATGAAACATACAACTGAGGACCATGAAACATACAACTGAGGGCCATGAAACATACAACTGAGAACCATGAAACATACAACTGAGGGCCATGAAACATACAACTGAGGGCGACGAAACATATAACTGAGGGCCATGAAACATACAACTGAGGGCCATGAAACATACAACTGAGGACCATGAAACATACAACTGAGAACCATGAAACATATAACTGAGGACCATGAAACATACAACTGAGGCCATGAAACATATAACTGAGGGCCATGAAACATACAACTGAGGGCGACGAAACATACAACTGAGGACCATGAAACATACAACTGAGGGCCATGAAACATACAACTGAGGGTCATGAAACATACAACTGAGGCCATGAAACATACAACTGAGGCCATGAAACATACAACTGAGGACCATGAAACATACAACTGAGGGCCATGAAACATATAACTGAGGACCATGAAACATACAACTGAGGACCATGAAACATACAACTGAGGGCCACGAAACATACAACTGAGGACCATGAAACATATAACTGAGGACCATGAAACATACAACTGAGGGCCATGAAACATACAACTGAGGGCCATGAAACATACAACTGAGGACCATGAAACATACAACTGAGGGCCATGAAACATATAACTGAGGGCCATGAAACATACAACTGAGGACCATGAAAGATATAACTGAGGACCATGAAACATACAACTGAGGGCCACGAAACATATAACTGAGGACCATGAAACATACAACTGAGGGCCATGAAACATACAACTGAGGGCCATGAAACATACAACTGAGGGCCATGAAACATATAACTGAGGGCCATGAAACATACAACTCATGGACACGAAACATACAACTGAGGACCATGAAACATACAACTGAGGGCGACGAAACATACAACTGATGGACACGAAACATTCATGAATATGAATATTCACAAAAGGCCATCACCTACGTTCGTCATCATGGAGTTAAGCCTTCGTTATTCATCACATACACGTTTAATTCGATCTGTGAGGAGATGGAAGATAATTTAATTTACGACCAATCAAAACTGACCGACATCACATACACGTTTAATTCGAACTGTAAGGAGATGGAAGATAATTTGATTTACTACCAATCAAGGACTGACCGACATCACATACACGTTTAATTCGAACTGTAAGGAGATGGAAGATAATTTGATTTACGACCAATCAAGGACTGACCGACACAAATTGTTGGTAAGAACTTTCGTGTATAAACTCATTAAATTCATTAATTTTCGCACCAATGGCAACGTTTTTAGTTTGGTTAAATATTGGCTCTATTCTATCGAGTAGCAAATGAGACGTATATGTTTTTAATTGCTTAACCAATGAACAAACAAAAACATCGACGACCTCATCTGTGTTGACATCGATAAGAAGCTTCACGACGTCGTCATCAAAAATATGGTCCTTTCGGCACTTTGAATAAACAGTCTCTGCAAATGAAGGTAATTTATGCAGTAAGATGATTACGTATCAATTCATCAATTATTAACAGAACACTGGCCGTTATATTGTCGCCCAAATCGTGAAGACGAAGGGTAAAACGGCAATCATCAAAATATATCTATTAGCATGTGAAATTGATGCAGTACTTTGCCTCTGACAATGTATGATACTCACTTGAACGTTGAATGTTTTAACTCTTAGTATATGCACACCAAAACCTCGATAGTATAGTAATTAATGCACTTGCTTTGTAAACTAGAGGTCTGTGGTTCCAATACACAATTGAACAAGGTTTATCTGGTCAACCAAATCCCAATTTATATCACAGAAACACTGGGAAGTAAAGTTGGCAAGTGTTTATCGTTTTTGTTCGTGTTATGTTTTGTTTGAAAATTGGTGCTGGCAGAAAGGTTTGTCATGTGTCTTGTCGTATTGTAGAGTTAATTCAGTGGAATCCATAGTGTGATCATCAAATGTGTACAAACAAAGGATTCAATCAAGGAGTTTTTACAACGATCCGTGACAATGACGACAATGATAAAGTCTCGTAGTATCAAGCAAGCAGGCCAGTAATGAATCGGCATTTCGCATTTTAGAACTTAAGAGCCATGAACTATACCCAACAATCGTGCAGCTAGTTTTTGAACTAGAAAACGATCAGCGCATCTATTTTAAGCCAAAGCATATTATAAGAACGTATGAAAAGTAAACCAAACACAACATTGACAGTGTTCTTCTATTCATGCAAAACATACGATTTTTCGAAACGCACTGCCATATTGCGCTGTTCCGAATTGTTACACTTGGAACAAGCCAAAGAAAATGTTCAGTCGACGCAAATAAGGTGTAATTGTAGAGGGACATGTCGGTATTCAATCTAGTGGTTCTTTTGGCCATGTTTACCCAGTCCAATTTAGAAACTTGTACTACTACTTGAAATTGTTGCTGCACAAATTCAAATTTCCAATTTGCTTCTAAAATGTCCAAAACGTCAATGCTGTTGACACGACACATACAGTGCAGCTTGTCTGGCATATGGACTATTAGCGAACGGCGAAACACAGTACTATAGTTTTACAAAATACAAAAACAATAATAATACACGACAATGTTTCGACCAAAATGCCTTTATCAAACCTTTATTTTTACATGTTTCGCCATTTCTGCGTAGATTTACTGCAGCATTCTCTTATATCGACGATACTACTAGAGAACGGCAATGAATGGGGACTACTGTTCGTCTAAAAACATTTTTACTATACGTTGACAAAGACAGAAATCTCAAATTAATTTTATCATTCTTGAAGGCATCTTTAATGAGGCGTTTATAACAACTAAAGATCATGTTTTGGAGATGACAGGATAGAGAAATGCTTAGTGATGCGTCATGTGACTGACAAAATATTACATTACTTTGCTCATAACGAGTCACTATTAATGAAGAGTAACAATCAGGTTGTCAAGAAGTTCTACCGCAACGTTGTAACAACAAAGTCATCGACTCGCCTGTAGGAACTGAAAACACTTTTTAAAAATCAATTTGTTGCTGGATCGCATGAGAGGAAAAAAAATATTACTCGCTGTTGCATATTCTGGCATCGCTGCAACGTTGATGAATGATGGACCAACAGCGCATTCAACACTTCAAATTCGAATGACTTGCTCCATAATAAAGAATATGTTTGCAACATCAAGAAAGGAAATTGAGCGGCCAAATATCTGCTGGAAACTAAGGCCTTGATCTGGGATGAAAGTAATTCGACGGTGCATAAACACGAAGACAGTAAGCAGAACTCTACAAGACACTCTTGGTAAACAAAAATCGTATGGGTAGTTTGATCGTTGTCCTTGCTGGGAAATTTTGCTCAAACGTTACCAGTTATTGCAAGAGGAACGATGGTCGATGAGGCCAAAGCTGTCCTCAAATCGTCACAGATTTGGAGAGACATCACCACATGAGAAGCTAAGAAAAAACATGAGAGTTCAACGGCTTGATAACTATGACTTCAAGCAGTTTTCAGGATGTTTGCTCAACACTAGAATGAAATAACAATTATTAAGAGAAATAAAATTCAGACAAGTAAGGTATTTTGGGCACATAAAAAGACATGACACCATGATAAAACATTTACTAGAGGGGAAAGTTGAGGGGAAGAGCAAGAGGAAGACCGAGAGATAAGTGGGAGGAAACTTTAAGAAATGGACAGGTTACAGACTGGCAGTGTGCAACGCCAAGGCGAAAGACAGAGGATGCTGGAGATTCATTGCAGCCAACCTTCGATGTGGAGACGGCACCTGATGATGATGAGGATGAAGCAATAAATAAAAAATGACTAAATCAAGCTTTCTGAAAAAAAATGCAAAATGTGTCCTTCGTTTGAAGAGTCTAGTTAATTGCGCGTGTCAAAACTTCCATGCATATCTACTGATCTGCACATGACTTAAGGAAAGAGCAATTCTGAGACCACTAAACGTAAAAAGTTGAGAAAATCAACCATTACATTCATGACACAATTCAAGTTTTTTCACTGATATTTTGCGTCCATTGACAGCTGTAAACGAACCCTACCTGTTATAATTTTTGAATTCTTTGAATTTTAACATAGTTCCGTCGTACAAATTAGAGTTGTAAATTGATTCTCCCAAAACAAATTTTAAAAAAAACTTGGACACGCCAAAATTGTGTAATGGATCACGACTAATTGTAAAGGCATAAAATACCTATATAATCAAGACAACGATTTTAACTGGACCATATAAAGGTGAGCACGTCTTCAATTCAAGGGTTCCATTGATTCCAACTGATTTGTCACTTTCATTCAAACGATTGCAATTCCCTGCAGTTCGACCTGCATTTGTAATCACCACGTTTGTAAAGCACATGGGCAAAGTTAAGTGCTTGGATTTGAGAGTTGAAATTATTCTCACGGGGACAGTTGTATGTTGGAATATCAAGAACAAGTAACAAAACATACTTAAAAGTTATCGCCGATGACGAAGAAACTAAAAGTGTTATGTATGGTGAGTGCTGACAAAAAGTACACTAAGAGTAAGCAATTTGTGATTAGTGAACTCTTGTTTCTGATTTTTCTTTCACACAAGCATACATTTCTTTTATAGTTATGTCTGTATAATTTAATTAAATTCGCTTCTCATGTAGTAATGCGAGAGAGGACAGGCTTGCATCAACGGCATCGATTGTTGGGGAGTTGAAGAAAGACAGGCTTGCATCAACGGCATCGATTGTTGGGGAGTTGAAGAAGGACAGGCTTGCATCAACTGCATCGATTGTTGGGGAGTTGAAGAAAGACAGGCTTGCATCAACGGATCGATTGTTGGGAGTTGAAGAAAGACAGGCGATTGTTGGGGCATCAACGGAGTTGAAGAAAGACAGGCTTGCATCAACGGCATCGATTGTTGGGGAGTTGAAGAAAGACAGGCTTGCATCAACTGCATCGATTGTTGGGGAGTTGAAGAAAGACAGGCTTGCATCAACGGCATCGATTGTTGGGGAGTTGAAGATGGATAAAGGGGATGTTCATCGTTCTCTTCGCGACTGTCTACTGGATGAGGACACTAAAATAGATGAATCTTCAATCGATTTAGACAGTTTGGAGTTACCAGTTGTACAAGTAAAACTGGATACCTGAAGGGCAGAGTGAGAGGTGTGTTTAATCAGCGTGTCACGGGAACCATCAGTATGCATACTCTTCGATATCTGTTGGAGAAGACTGAGCACCTATGGGTCTGCCGGAGTGCAATGACGTCAGTTTAGTAACTAATAACCAATAACCAGTAATGGAATATAATCTATATATATATATATATATATATATACATCAGTGTATGATAAGATATCTAACTCCGAAGTACTGCAGCTTACAAACTTATCATCTATCATGGGAATGCTCAGCTGTAGAAAACTACGATGGCAAGGACATGTGAGAAAAATGGGAAATAGCCACACACCTCCGCAGGTGTTATTCTGTGAACTTTTGGAAGGGATGTGGCTCCAAGGTAGACCACTGCTCAGATATGAGATCTACAAGGCCTATATTAAGAACTTTTCTATCGGTCCCAACAACGGGGAAAAAACTGGCTGCTGACCGAGTTGTAAGGAAAACAACAGTACAGAAATATGTAGAATCTTTCGAAAAATCACTTAGAAATGGGCTTAAATGCAAGCGAGACAAACACAAAATTAGAAGTCGTCACACTTAAGTGATGCAAGTACTTGCAAATTGACCAACTGTAAATTAGAAAAAATTCATATAATAATATATATAACGTTTGTAGTTCAAGCTGTAGTAAGCTCGATCACGAACCCAAGCGTACCTGGTTCAAATCCCACGGTGGACAAATTTGGAAGCAAATTTGTTTCCGTGGGATTTTTACAAAAGATAAAATAGACCTCACCGTTCAGAAAGCAATGGCAAACTACTGAACGTATAAGTGGTGCCTAGAAAATCAAAGACTCGTTTACTGTGGTTGATGGCTACGTCCTTTAAGATATGCCACGATTTTCATTTTTCAATAATATATAAACTGGGTTCGAATCCGGACCGCGCCGTTCTGTTCACGTGTGCAGTTTTTCCAGAGACCCTAGGATTGTTGCTGGAGCTACAGAGTTCGTGCTTTGTGGAATACTCTAGGCAGGTGGTGTGCCATTTCTACGGAGAGGTACCTAGTTACCATATGAGGTAAAACCCGGTGCAATGAAGTAAATCCTCTGCTTAAAACCCTTTAAAACCCTATATAAACTGATAATGACAGATCACGTCAAACGGTGAAGAATTAGCAAAGATGTACAACTTCCGTACGACTAACTTCAAATATACTAGATATTTTCTCATAATTATACAGTTATCATTTATTATCTGACAAATATATGAGCAGTGAAATATAACACGTGACTCTAATAAACATAACTTAATGGTACATTTTACACTTTAATAACATCACGTGTCAATACATAACTTTATACAAGTTTTCCCTTTACATGTTTCTTGTCCCGATACTCTACCAAGATTACTTTATATAATCAAGTTATATAATAAGATATTTTAGTGAGCAACAAGCAAAACATTTACTAATTACAATAATATTCGATGTAATCGCCGTCTTCCCTTGTATAGAATACCAGTCTTCCCTTGTAAGGAATCATTATCTTTCTTGTATGGAATCACATTCTTCTTTGTATGGAATACCAGTCTTCCTTGTAAGGAATCATATATCTCTTGTATGGAATCACATTCTTCTCTTGTATGAAATCACAGTCTTCCCTTGTATGGAATCACACAAAACGTATGTGATTTCTTTAATTGATCTGGATACAATAATTTATATCGATCACATGCATTGCAATATCGACACCTGGGGATTAGATATCGACCACTTTAGGCACATCTGTCACAGACAATTTAATATATGTAAACATCGTGGGTTGATCAACTGGGATATAGTTTATTATAGAGAATACGGTAAGTTATAGATAAGAAACTATCCTGCGGTAGAGGTGGTATACAAAGCTGGTAATTCCATTCTTCACTATTAATCATATGACAGTTTGTAAAGAAAATCAAATCTACTGTTTAGAAACACATGCGTAACACAACCGTAAAGTATTATACGTAGAAAACAAATATCAGGTGTAGTAAATGAATATGAAGATAATTGGCAGACTTGACAAGAGTTCGCTCTCCGTTAGCCTTTGACTGTCATCATCCGACCTGCAAGACAGCAGGCTGCTATATTCTTTTAGGGTAGCTACCCTTAGATGAACTGTCCTCCCGGGTTGTTGAGCGTCATTTGCCCAGGTAACCCTTCTTTTTATACTCTACTTGGTTTGCCTACCGTCCAGTTTTCTGTACGGTCTACTCCGCTAGACTTTGATTGTCCCCAATCTAAGCACAAGGTAGTAGTAGTTTTTTGCGAGCGGAAACGCGCAGTGGAATCAAGCCTCTGCTGGGCTTTCCAGTTGGTTTTTTTTATGCACATTTGGGTGGGCCGCTCACCCCTTCGCCTGCCACGCCCCCTCGACGCTCCATCATCAGCACCGTACATGTCTGCCCCACCGGTGTGTTCACCGTGCATCGTCCACCGTGCATGCGTGCTCGCTCTGCTCTGGTTCCCGCCCCACTATTTCCATCTGTTCTCACCGTGCTCACATTTACCATGCCTCTAGACTGTCCGGACACTGATCCCAACTGCTCCGAGTTTCACCCTATGTGGGCCCACGTGCAACTCATCTCGGACCCAAGTTTTCCTCCACTCGGACCCACGTCCCCTCGCTGAATACACCCCTCATCCCATTATGGTTATCCGTTCAGCTTTTCCCATCGGCCAGGAGAGATGTGCATTAATAGTCAATCTAGGATTCCGCTCATCTCTGTTGCGAACGGATCTCATCCAACGTGACTACGTCTGCACTACTACCACTACCTGTAGCTCTCCCTCGATCCCTACACGCTTAACCAGACAGAAACCTGTGTCCGTTAACAGGGTCACCACGTGGAGGTGGGGTAGGATCTTGATTAGTTCCAGCTCACTAATCCTGGCGCGGCGTTGTCCCTATGCGTCTTTGACCCTAAATGTTCATATGAAAGATTCTAAACAGATAGAAAAGAAAGAATTTTTTTTTTAAATAAAAACATAAATGGCTGTTTGATTCCATAGATGTTTAACGGAAACTGTCAACAGCACACGCCCATCTCTTACCACCAAGAACAAAGCCTGCAGTAATTGATTTCTAACAATCAAACACGTAACATATGTTGGCAATCTAACGTGTAGAAATCTAAACGTGTAGGCAATGCACAACTCGTAACCACTGTAATGAAACTTTGCCGCAGAGAATGTTAACATTATTTGTTTGAAGAAAAGCAACATAGGGACGAAAAGCTAATGGAATTTGTGAAGCGCATTGAATGTGATGTTGAGAACATTTGCAGAGCTATAAAATAGGTTGACATTAGATATATGGTAAAGAGAGTTGGCACACATTATCTACTGTATATCAGAAACTGGTCACACATGAATATTGATATATAAGACATACTGAGATATAAGTGGTATAATGGGTAGGTCAAAGTCACTAGAAAAAAAAAGAATGAAGAAGGAAATACAGCATAAAGACGAGTTTATGGATACACAAGGAAAATAAATTATCCTTCTGTAAAGGTGAAACTGCCAACATTGGATACATACACATAGTTGCTATAGAAACAGGTTGACGTTTACAAACTCCGTCAAGTATGTGGGTGGACATGATTAAAATGATTGTTAAAGTCGGTGCAACATTGGTTGTTGTTAACCTATGATTATTTTTAATGTTGAGTTTGCATGAGTCGTGGCTGGTATGGGAGAAAGATTATTTTTATTGTGGAGTTTGCTTGATCTATAGCTGGTATGGGAAGAAGATTAATTTTATCGTGGAGTTTGCTTGATCTATGGTTGGTATGGGAAGAAGATTAATTTTATTGTGGAGTTGGTTGATCTATGAGTTGGTATGGGAGAAAGATTATTTTTATTGTGGAGTTTGCTTGATCTATGGTTGGTATGGGAAGAAGATTATTTTTATCGTGGAGTTTGCTTGATCTATGGTTGGTATGGGAGAAAGATTATTTTTATCGTGGAGTTTGCTTGATCTATGGTTGGTATGGGAAGAAGATTAATTTTATCGTGGAGTTTGCTTGATCTATGGTTGGTATGGGAAGAAGATTAATTTTATCGTGGAGTTTGCTTGATCTATGGTTGGTATGGGAAGAAGATTAATTTTATTGTGGAGTTTGCTTGATCTATGGTTGGTATGGGAGAAAGATTATTTTTATTGTGGAGTTTGCTTGATCTATGGTTGGTATGGGAGAAAGATTATTTTTATCGTGGAGTTTGCTTGATCTATGGTTGGTATGGGAGAAAGATTATTTTTATTGTGGAGTTTGCTTGATCTATGGTTGGTATGGGAAGAAGATTCATTTTATTGTGGAGTTTGCTTGATCTATGGTTGGTATGGGAAGAAGATTAATTTTATCGTGGAGTTTGCTTGATCTATGGTTGGTATGGGAAGAAGATTATTTTTATCGTGGAGTTTGCTTGATCTATGGTTGGTATGGGAGAAAGATTATTTTTATTGTGGAGTTTGCTTGATCTATAGCTGGTATGGGGGAAGATTATTTTTGTTGTGGAGTTTGCTTGATTCGTGGTTCGTATGGGAAGAAGGTTATTTTGATTCTTGATTTTCTTGATGTCACTTCTATTTCAAGAATTATCAGAGCTTAAATTACTTCCCCTGTCATTTGAGTGGGAGTATTATCTCTCTTTATATGGGTGATAATATTCTCATTTTCGACTGCAAATATTGGTAGCCCTTTGCATTTGTCCTGCATACTTAATTCAGATTATTCATAATAAGGGACCCTTACATATTCAGTCCATATTTATATTATGTTCTCTTTCTCTTTACAGTCGATTTGATTTTAAATATTGCTTCTGTTGTGCTGGCCTCTCTAACCAGCATAGAACTTCCAATTCTGACAGGGTGAAACTTGTCTTAACTTTCCACCCTCATAGTTCCCTTGTGAAGAAAGTCTTTTTCCGTCATCTCTCCATTCTTCAGTCTGATCCTGAGACACGTTCAATCTTCCAACACTATCCTTTGGTGGCGTACAGACGGGACAGAAGCCTTAAGGATATGTTGGTTCACAGTCGCCTCAAGCCTAATATCCAGAGTCATTTTGGCACCATCCAGGGTGGCCGTCGGCGCTGCAACACTTGTGCTTATGTCATACAGACCCGCACGGTGTCTTTTCCAAAAGCCACGTTCGTTGTTGAAGACAGTTTCACGTGCGAGTCCCGTAATATTATCTATGCCATTATCTGCAAGCGGTGCAACAAGGCCTATATTGGGGAAACCGGCAGAAGACTCAGTGACCGATTCGCCCAACACTTGCGCGACATACGCCAATGCTCTGTGACCCCTGTAGCTACCCATTTCAATGATACTGGCCATTCAGGAGCTTGCGATGTCCAGGTCACAGCCATCCGATCATGTTCCTCTGATGATCGTAGTCGATTTGCTCTGGAGAATCGGTTGATTTCTTTGTATGGTACCTTGCGACCACGCGGGCTCAACGTATTACATTCTTATGCTTCTTAGTACTTTCTCTTCCCATGCTTTGTAATCTATATGGGTATATGTTGCATGTATTCAAGTTTTATATTTACTAGATGTTTCATTGTTTCTTTTCCGTTCTATTTCTAGTTTTTATGTGTGTTTTTGTGTTACATTTATTTCGTTATTCGTTTTTATTCCATATTTTCCTTAGATACGTTTGTATTCGGTCGTCCATTTGTGTTTCATTTTAATTTGTCACTCCTATTTGTTTGTTTGCTTGATAAAGGCCTTGTTGGTCGAAACGTTGCTGTTTATCGTCACTGTTTCTGTATTTTGTAAAACTATAGTACTTTGTTTGTACGTGTTTCACTATTTACCAAGTTTTACTGCAGTCTTCCCCTATTTTGAGAAATAAAGGAACAATGTATGTATAAAAATAAACTGGCTTCAAGTTGTTATCATGTTTAGTTATTTTTCTACAGCCATTTGTGGCTTACATATTGACTTCCCCTCGTATAATATGCTCTTGCCCAACGTATCACTAGGTCATCTCTGCCGCTTCTATTGCTCAGGCTATATCCACCAGTAACAACATTCATTTACCTACTAAAATCATAGCACTAAAGTCTCATTGGATCAATGTAAATCATGTCTTTGCATTGTTCCATGGCCATCTCGAGCACATAGTATTATTTATCAATGCCGTCCTCTGAGCTATCGGATGTTGGTTCATGCATCGGGGTAGCATTAATATACAGTTCTTCCATTCATTTTTAACTAGTATAACTCTATCTGCACATGTCTAGAATCTCTTCAACGCTTCTGATCTTTCTGAATTCGTAGTTATTTATCTGCTTCTTCTTCTTTTGTCGTCACATTGCTACCGGGTTGTTGCCCAGTGTCGTGGTTTTCTGTTTTGTTTTGCTCTGTTCTGTGCCTTGGGTGATTGTTATTCTTGCTCTTTTACAGCATTGTGCTATGCCATCTAACCATCTTTTTCGTGGTGTTCCTCCCGCCTTCTTTTCTGATGTTCTGTTGTAGAAGACTCTGTATACTGTGTAGTTTGGGTGCATTCTTATTAAGTGGCCAAACCATTTCATTCTTTGTCTCTCAATGTAATTCAAGCAAAGTTCTGTGCCAACTTTCTTTCTCGTGCTGATGTTGGTGACTCTGTCTTTTCTGGTTTCGCAGGCAGCGCATTTCACATGTAGTTATTTTTTGTATAGTTATTGATGACCCTCTGTTATATGGGTTTTATCCAGAGTAAATGATTTTAGAATTATATGACTACAACTCTCCAGCATCTAGCCATCTCATCTCATCCAACATATTACTAAAATATTTACATTCATTTGTTCCATTTTGTTTCTTGATGTCTTCCAATTTTCCTGCTTGAGACAGTGTTCTAACATTTCATATCCCTATGTTTATATTATTTTATAATCTTGATGATGTATATCCTGTTTGATACTATATTGTACTCATGCTGCTTCTGTTATTGTTTTCCTAATACTATCATTGTCTTATAAATATTTATTCCGATCGGTGACAGTAATGTATACGAGTCGACATCATTCAATGATCTTATAATATGGGAGATAAGCAACAGATGCAGTAATAGTGTCATTTAGTTACCGATTACTCATTATGCGATAGTGCATGGCAACCTGATTGCTATAGTGCGCCTCTTGGCTGGTTGCATCCGACTTTAGCAGTTTTATAATTCGAGAAGACTGTGGTCTAATTTGAAGGATAGAAAAGTTGTAATAACAGTAGGAGATAAGACAAGAAAAGATGCCCCCCTCATGAGAGATGAAGGATGACATTTAACCTATAGCTGGGGAGTGAGTTGGTTGCAGCTAAAGCGACTACCACTCGCAGGTGGGTTCTGCGCTAACCCCTTATGGGGCCTCAGTGTGAGCTACAAACGACAGTGACGTTTATACAAGAAATAGGGTTGAATATATAGACAATATTTCAACAACCTCATGGTGCTCATGGTTCTCTTTAAACAACCGCATCGTCAACACTCGAACACCACCTGTGGTTTTGTGTTCAAAGGTGGTGGAGCGATCTCAGTCTATGAAATACCTGGGGTTGCGGTTTGATCGCAGTCTAGCTTTTACGGAACACATAGCTCATGTGATAATGAAGGCGAGGAAGGGTTTGACTGCGATGAGGGTAATGGCTGCGGCGAATTGTGAACAGCGCTATCTTTGTCTTTTATACCAGGGTCTGGTCCTTTCTGTGCTTGAGTATGCTCTGGTGATACTGACTCTCAGTCATAGTCAGATGGAACGACTGGAAAGAATACAAAACGAGGTGATGCTCATCATACTTGGATGCACTAAAGAAACGTCATGCAATGCGATGCGCTATCTTCTTGACTATCCTACTATGGAATATAGAACACTGATGAGCAGTGCACGGGCATACCTTCGCGTCAGTGCTGATACACAACATCCTCTGCACATGGAAATAAAGCCTGATAACCACCAACATGTAGACACATACACATACAAAATTTAAATAATAATTCCTCTCGTACCGTTATACGTTACACAGGGCCTGCAAGTAATTTCTCCATACCGCTCTATCCTGGGTAACTCTCTCAATCTCCTCCATGGAACTGAGACCGATATTTCTTGCCTCTCTCAGCAAAGTTCGTTTCTGGGTCTCGTTAGGTCGTCCTCTCTTTCTTGAACCCTTTGCATCCCACTTCAATGCCTGCTTTGATATTCGTTGATCATTTCTCCTCAAGGTGTGTCAAACATATCTCCATCTTCTCTTTCTTATAACAGTTGTCACTAGTGGTTGACCAGACATGTCTCTGATTTCATCGCTTCTCCTGAATTTGTTCCATTTTATATTCATTATTTTTCGCAGACATCTATTTTCAAATGCATTCAACTTGCTTTCTATATCTTTAGTCATTTTCCAACTCTCACTGGCAATATGTTAGGATTGATACAACATTTGAATTGAAAATTCGTAATTTAGTTTTAATACTATATAACTTGCAGTTCCATATTTTATTTAGACTTTTAAAAGCTGATGTTGCTTTGCCAATTCGTATCATAATTTCTTTTCATTTCTGTGCAATGAAAATTGCTACCTAAATAGGTGAACTGCTCTGTTATTTTTATCATTTTAGATTCCAGGGTGATATCTGCATTACTTGCCATAGGTGTCTTCATTATATTTTGTTTTTTCATAGCTATCTGCAGTCCAACTTTTGATGCTATAGATGACAAGTTGTCTGTTTTTCTTGCATATCTTGGTTGTTTCTACTTAACAAGGCAATATCATCTGCAAAATCCAAATCTTCTAGTTGACTATTTACTACCCCATCGATGCCAGTTTCGCCCTTGCAACATTTTTCTTCTCTCAGGTCTAAAACTGCTTGCTCTTCTCTCAGGGTTGTGTCCACCGCTCCTTCGATTCTATTAAGAATGATTTTGCAGAAAGTCTTTATCATTACTGATAATTGGGTGATCCCTCTCCAGTTGTTGCAATCTTTTTGAGATCACCTTTATTATTGAGTCACCTTTTGGGGATCTTAACAATTATTCCCTTTTACCATAGATCTGGGACAGTCTTTTCTTCCCATACTTTATTAAATAGTTCTTCGCACCTGGCTAATAGTTGTATCATCAGCCGCTTTGAGCATTTCTGCAGTAATGTTGTCATCACCGCTGCCTTATTGTTTATCAAGGAATTGATTGCCTCCTTGACCTCAGCTACACTTATCATTTCTTCTTTAATTGGTAGGGAGCTGTTTCTTGCCTCTTCATCAAACTTGAGTAGTACTGGTGGATCAGGTCAATTTAATATTTCTTCAAAATGTTCTGCCCATCTTTTCTTCTGCTCGGTATCTGATGTTAGAACTTTACCATCTTTACTCTTGATTGGTACCCTTTGAAACAAAAGTTCCAGTAAGTTGTTTTAGTGTATTGTATAGCATTTTACTGTTTCCAGTCTTAGCTGCCTTTTCCCCTTCCTCAGTCAGTCGATTGACATATGCTCTTTTATCTCTTCTAGCCGCTCTTTTCACTCCCTTGTCTTTTAGTCTATATTCCTCTTTAGCTTGGATTTCATCAGTTGCATTCTTAGTATTAAATATCGCTAGTTTCATCTTTCACATACATACATACACAAATACACACACACACACAATATATATATAAGAGAGATGAATATATATGTTTATACTTATAAATATTATGCTGCAACGTTATTGCCAATAGCCTACAACCAGTATTCATTTTAGTATAATTAGGTAGGAACAAAGATCTATTTTCAAGAGATTTTTTCACTGTAATTTTTGCACGCATATTTTAACGCTGAAGATCGCAGGTATATTAAGATTGACTAAAAGTTCATGAACTACATAGTGTAACTATAAAGTTAGATAATTTATGTAATTTTAAAATAAAAGTGTAAATATAACATTATTGTTATTTATGTGTGTTGAGAAATGGGTGGTGAAATAAAACAGAAAAAAAAATCTAGTGCATTCTATGTAGAAAACTACAATGTTCAGATCAACTTAAACACACAGCACATTATGTGGACCGAATGTCGTTTCCAGGGATACAGATTGTTCAGAAACTAGTGATCTATACAGCTGCACTGCGTACGCATGCGTGCAAAACTTCACAGTTGATCGATCGTGGTGGCTACTTTGATCAAGAAGAAAATTGTAATCGCAAAGAAATTTGTCGTCTTTTGAAGTTTCAAGGAAACTCCTAGTTTGAAGAACTAGTAAAGAAAGACAATTGCCTACAGAGAACACTTATCTATGACTTTGTAAATTGACAAGTGAATATTTTGAATGCACAGACAAAGTTGTTACATTGAATGCAGACGACTACGTTTCTACAATGTTATATTTCAATTGTTACTGTCTTCTGTTTAATAATTATTCTCCCAAATTCATGAAACCATATACTATTTTCACATATTGCAACAATGAAATGAAACATAGTACAGGTACAACATACATTTCTAACATATGCAATAAATGACAATATTATGTTTTGTACTAGGCAGTTGGAGCCACAGGGACATAGGGACAACGTCGTGCCAGGGTCAGTAAGCTGGCACTGATCAGACCCTACCCCACCTCGTGGTGGCTGCGGGTGGTGACCGAGGGAAAGCTACTCTGGTATAAGTAGTATTCCATGCGCAATTACGTTTTATATGAGATCTAGTCGCAACATAGATAAGCAGAATCCCAGAGTGAATGCACGTCTCTCCTGGCCGATGGGAAAAGTTGCATAAATAGAAAACAATTGCAAGAAGTAACATGGTACCAGTCGTCTGTGAGCGTAAACTCACGAGCCACAGAGACAATGGTCGCATCATGATTGCCAGATCTCGACAAGACTCGTTGAAAACGACGTAACGTTTTGTAGCGACACAAGGGAAGATTCCTGTATACCATGTACCGGACCAGACACAGGTGAATTGGTTGGGTAAGGTTGGCAAAGCGTAAAACTAAATTTGCGCCAAACGAAACTGTCTTCCCTGTAACAACTGGGTTCGGTAATGTTGGACAAGCGCAAAATTTTAAGTTGCGTTCTAGTGCCTGGAAAAAAACTGCTCTCCCTGGAAGAACTGGGGTGGGTGATTTGGCGAGCACAAATCCTAAAATTACGTTTCTAGAGCCCAATGGCATGACCCCTCCAGTTTATATGCGATTAGCCCCAGCCCAGTGTTTCCTGTCGTCAAGGAATATACAGGGGCAAATTATTAAGTACCATACGCGTCTCAAAACAGCTGAAAATGTTCATAATCCGGAACAACCTCACTGTTGCTAGAAAAACAAGGACAATAAGGAAAAGGTTTGTCGTTTCGTACAAGCCCAAACATTGGAGAAGGTCGACACCTTTCGGACACTATTGTCCCACACGTGTAGGATGACGTCCTTGTCTCAGATCATGTAAAGGTCAATTAAACAGTCGAAAATTGATCAAACATGTGACAAGCCCATGTGTCATAAATGGCTGAGAATATTCCTAATCCGGAACGACCTCACGAAGTCAGAAAGTACGCAAAGTGTAGACATACACTTAGGCGAAGACCATTAACCCCACATATACGGCGAAAAATTATCACTAATTAAAGAGCAATGACTACACGAATGAAAGTGTGGGGGAATGATTGTACCATACACGTGTAGGGGCCTGCGCACCGAGGTATAACGTATAGTCTTTCTTGGCTCAGGCCAAACACGTCACAAAGAGTGATTAAATTGGACTCAAAAACGTTCGCAAACAAACAAACAAAAGTACTAGACAGTTTACAAAAACATTACAAACAGAACCTGTCCTAGCTATAAAAATGTGAAGAGAAAGTGCTGACAAAAACAGCACTATCGTCGATGTAAATGATATCTTTTACAATTTATAAATGCTAGTTAACCTGTACTTACCAAACTACTCTTCTATAGTCTGTCCATTAATTCGTGAGCACGTTTGAAATTGATTTTCTCGAAAACTACCTGTTGGATCTCAGTGATTTTTGCATGCAGCCTTAGAATATCCATGACGCTAAAATAAAGCTAACCAGTAGTCCATAGATGCTACTGATTTTGCACATCGGCGAATTCCTTTGATCTTTTATGACAATTGCAAATACGGGGCTCAAATTTTAGATTTTCAGTAATCCCTAGAATTTGTCCATGTCAATTCTATTCATAGGTGTATCTCCATATTAACTTGATAGGTCAAGTAATTAAGTGTGCTGCCCTTTATGTGCAATCGTGAACTTGGATACAATATGCAACAGTTAGTCCTCCCCTTCGGTCACCATTAGACACCAGGGTGTCTTAACTTCACCACAAATTGAATGATGGTAGACGCATTTGGATATGGAAATGTATACGTTGCTATTTCTCAGTTTGTAATCAAAATATGATTTGTATCATCCCGAATCTGACGATTCCATGAGGTTGATAATTGTTACTGGCTGGACAAATTGTAATCCATCTCGGTGCCAGTACTCGTCTTCCTCTCGGAGCACATGTTCAACACACTTCTTCCAGAACTGCATGTCTATCATTGAGAGGGACTCACGTGTCAGAACTTCAACATTACACATTTTAAACGTTCTGTTCTGTTCGGCAACTTGCCCTTTACTTTAGCCCAGACAAGCTCTATCGGATTGAGGTGAGCATGATATGGAGGTAGTCGCAAAGACGTGTGGCCGTATTCCGCAATGATTTTGTCAATATGAAACACCTTTGTCTTATTTGTCATCCTCACCAGGTGCAACAACTCGGGTTTCAAATATGTATCATCGAAGCTGACATTTTCCTTAGCAAGCCAAGTCCTAATTTGATCTTTTGTATTTGATGCAGATGGTACTTTGTCTTCCGCTGATACTGCGTTGTGATAGGATGCATTATCCATTACCAAGCATGATGGTCTGTTTAGAATTGGAAGTAGATCTTTCTCCATCCAGTGCCTGAAAATATGTCCATTCATTTATGTGTGGTAGTCCCTACCGTCGGTACTTTTGATTGGAAAATAAGTCCAGCGTCATGGACAAGACCTTCTTCACTGCTTCCTGCATGTGTTAGTATAATACGCTGGCCTTTGCTGCTTGGTATTTTTCTTTTCTGTTCACCGTCTACTGATTGCCATTCTTTAGCATTGGTGTGGTAAGCATTGACCCAGGATTCGTCCAAATATACAATATCATAGCCTTGCCTCCGCCGCTCACGGATCTGCCTCAGGTATTTACTTCGAGCAGCAATTAAATGTGGCTTTTCACAAATAATATTCCTGCCGCCTATAGTTTTTCTGAAGGTGAAGCTGGCGGCTCTTACAATTTTCCATAGAGTACTTTTAGAAATGTCTATGCTGCAATCTGATTGCAGTTTTAATTTCAGTTTCCTGAGAGTAACAAGTTGATTTGTCGCAAACATTTTCAAGAGCTCCCGTCTTATGACATCTATGTCAAAGTTGTCAATTGTTCTTTTCCTCCTTGCTTGACATTAGTGCACTTTGTGTCCTGTTTAATCCATCGGGAAAAGGATTCTCTATTCAGACCAAGCGCCAGTTGCGTTCGTTTCTCAGGGTTATGAATATCGCAAATATAGATGACCTCTCTTAGATTCCCTACGGAAGTGTTGGTATAGTAAAACTGTAACCTTCTGCATTGTTATAAATGTGCACTTCAGACTCATTATGAATGTGATATCAATGTCAGTTTTGATAAGCCAACAAATATGATACAATAGCTTCATACAAATAGCGAGATACATCTATAACTATACAACGGTATCCCAATTATAACGTCATATGCTTTCCGCTTTCAAAGTCGACTGGGTTAGGTGCACGGAAATTCCCTTGAAATTGTTGTTTACTCACGATATTTCAATGTTACCATAATGTATTTTTAGAACAACGCGTCTGTGTACCGTAGATCTGTTACTATTGTGTACAATCCGGTGAGGTTGATTTTAATATAACCTGAAGAAGAAATATTTCAAACTACATCAAATTTTCTTGGAAAAAATATTTCTCTAGCGTCATGGATATTCTAAGGCTGCTTGCAAAAAATCACTGAGATCCAACAGGTAGTTTTCGAGAAAATCAATTTCAAACGTGCTCACGAATTAATGGACAGACTATACAAAGTCTACTTCTCAATCTTTATCACATTCTCATTTCTTGTAGTTTTCTCATCGATTATTGCAATATTCTTCCTATTAGTAATTGTTTCGTATACTATATTGTTCTTTATTCTTCCTGCTTTCGTCATTTAGATAACATTATTTCACAAAGTTATGTTATCGGTAAAGTTACCTGACATGAAATATGTTGTTTGTGTTGCTTGCTATAACATTTCTTGTTCTCTCAACTCCCCCCTTCCTTCTAGACCTCTTAAAACAGCATCATCAAATTACAATATGAACAAGTAATTCAAGATGTATGTTTTCATTGTCAAGATAACTGGGCGTGTCTTAGGAAAAAAAGATGCAGATACAATTTGCATTAGATAAAGCCAGCTTGCCTTATAAGAACCTTTGACATATAGCTAAAAGAAAATCGTGTTCGCTCTTTATGATGTATTCTACGACTGACCTGCACATCCTTTTATTTCGTATGTATGTGCTTTCTTTTGTGAGACACTTTCTGTATGGTATACTTTACCAGAGCACGTATTTATGTAGCAAAATGTGTGCATTTCTGTATATCACGCTACTAGAACTCTAGTGAATACTTGGTTAAGTTCTATCATAACAAGTGTGTGTATTCATTAACTTGTACCATCGTTCTAGATTTACGAATAATAAGAAATTTGTTTTTAATCAATACATTGCAAATACAAATATTGAGAATGCGTTATTATGTCTATTTGGAAAGTGGTAATACTCGTTAGTTACATATAGAAATATGTGAATTGGTTTTTAGATTTCTGAGAGTGAGTAACTCGGAAGACAAGCACACTCGAGCCGTTGATATCGAACGTGAACCGCACTTATAGCAGATAGTTAGTGGTTAGGACCTTTTCGTTTGATCAGCTTTTGAATTCCCAATACAGAAATACTGAGAAGTTGTGTTTAAATAATGCTCTATTTGGACATGTTGTGAATTCGTTGGTACAAGTTGGATACAATTGTTAACTGTGATATTGTTAGATTTAATATAGTGTTGTCATTCAGACGAACAGTTTATACGTTTATGATACCTATTGAGTGCCGTAAGAACGCGGTTACTTGTTGTGTCTAACCAACCATACGACGACATACTTTTTCTTGTTGTGTCTAACCAACCATCCGACGACATACGTTTTCATGTGCATATTACAACAACTGGATATATACCGCAGTTAATGAGTATGTGTTAAAGACTAGTTTTCTTCTTTTTTTTTAAACATATTAGTTTTTTTTATCAAAGCTGTAAATATTTGAAATGTATAATTAATTCGACTGAAATCTACAACAAATTGTGGCATTCCCTGTGGGAAGTATTAGTCAACCGGTTGAGATAGATATGATTATAAAAGTGAACTGTCATGTGGACATTCAAACAAGTAAAAGAAAAACGCGACATGAGAGTTCAAATATTAATATTGTATTTGAACCGACCGTGATTCAATGTAACTCGATAAATGTTTCATCTCCGTTTTACATTTCCAATGTCGACACAACGAATTTGTAAAAGCACATACTACATTATGATAGCAATGTCACTACAATTAGCATTTTACATTGGTTAGATAAAACCTATTAAACAAAGTATGCATTTATTATTGTGAAATATTGACATAAAACAAGATAGCTAATAATATGACAGATTGTGCTTGTATTGAGTGTTAGCTAGTAATTGTGCCAATTATTCAAATAATGTGCTATTCTAGAATTGTCCATGGACTTCTTTCTTTCTCACTTTTGTCGTCACACTGTTACCGGGTTGCTGCCCAGTGTCGTGGTATTCTGTTTTTCTCTTGGCAAAACACGTAATCACAAAGTACTGTAGTTTTACAAATTACAAAAACAATGACAAAATACAGCAACGTTTCGACCAACAAGGCCTTTATCAAGCAAACGAACAACAGGAGTGACAAATTTAAAAAAACAAATAGACGACCAAAAACAAACGTTTCTAATGAAAATCTGAGAATAAAAACGAAAATCTGGGAATAAAAACGAATAACGAAATAAATGTAACACAAAAAACACACATAAAAACTAGAAATAGAACGAAGAGAAACAATGAAAAATCGAGTAAATATATAACTTGTAGCATTCCCTAATATATAACATTAGATAGTAATATATCGAAATTGTCCATATAATGAACATTGATTAGAAAATAATATCTTAGAATTGTCCATATAACGGACATTGATTAGAAAGTAGTTTTCTAGAGTTGTCCATATAATGGACATTAACTAGTGAACTGATGAAATGTTCACATGTGTTACCCAGAAAGTGCAAATTCTCGTATCGGTCGTAGTGATATTACATATGTATGTTAATATAACTGGTTAGCTTATATGGTTATAACCAAGCATAACACTATCAGATATTAGAAATGCTATAAATATGGCTCCACCTAACAAA
This sequence comes from Arion vulgaris, assembly GCA_020796225.1. Lineage (NCBI taxonomy): Eukaryota > Metazoa > Mollusca > Gastropoda > Stylommatophora > Arionidae > Arion > Arion vulgaris. Next base: position 13,286,801 of record CM036774.1, read on the forward strand.
ACACCAGACCCAGACAATATCCCGGCCGACCTAATCAAAGCATCAAAAGAGGTAGGAATCAGCTGGCTCCATAGACTATTCAGCCAAGTCTGGAGCACACAAGAAATACCAGAAGATTGGAGGAATGCAACAATTGTTCCCATCTGGAAGAAGAAAGGTAGCAAGAGGGACTATACAAAGTACAGAGGAATAGCGCTACTGTGCCACACTGTGAAAATATTCTGCAAAATACTTGAAAAAAGGCTCCGCCACATCATCGAGGAGCAACAGCTTAATGACTCCCAAATGGGATTCAGGAAGAACAAAAGATGTACAGACGCAATATTCGCCCTCAGACAGTTAATAGAAAGGACTGTCGAATTCTACAAACACCTACACATTGCATTTGTAGATCAGGAAAAAGTGTTCGACCGTGTGGATAAACACAAGTTGTGGAAAATACTAACAACCTATGGGGTTAATGACCACCTAACCAACCTTTGCAAGAGTCAATGTCTTATTCAAACAGTCAATGTACAATTAGAACAAACACAGGATTATCAGAAAAGTTTCACGTAGGGTCAGAAGTAAGACAAGGTTGCGTACTATATCTCTGCTGTTCATTACGTATATTACCACATCTGTAAAATAGCTAACACCAGCGAACGAAACAACCTCGGAGAACTCTTAAACGAATTTCTTTTTGCAGATGATCAGGCAATCATATCAACAACAGAAGAACAGCTACAACAACAGATTAACAGACTCCAGTTAGCATATAACGAATACAACATGAGAATAAACATCGACAAAACAGAAGTAATGACATTGCCAGAGAGAAAAGCTCTACAATATCTCCATCGACAATCGTCCACTAAAACAAGTAAAAGACTTCACATACCTGTGGACCATTTTTTCAGTAAACCGAAGAATAACTAATGAAATTCAACACAGATGCAACAAAGCAAATCAAATGATAGGACAAATGGCGCTAATTTTAAGATGCAAACACGTCACCATGAACATAAAAAGAGCAATGTTCAACACAATCTTTCTCCCCACATTATGTTACCAGTGCCAAACCTGGACACTGAAACAAATGATAGAAGAAAATTTGTCACGACAGAGATGAAGTGTCTACGCAGAATACTGGGTGTAACAAGAAGAGACCGGTAGAGAAATGAAGACATCAGGAGTGGGTACAACATCAGTACTAGACTTCATCAAGAAACAACAAATTAAATGGTTCGGCCACGTAAGCAGATTACCAACAGACAGTGCACCTCAAAGAGCAATGCTGCTCCGATACAATGGATACAAAGCAAAAGGCCGGCCACACGAAAGATGGACATCAGAGATAACAGAGGCGATGAAAGAGACTATCTACGAAGCGCATACAAGGACCCGTTTTAGAAATATATTCTTGACCTGACGCTGTGATGCAAACAGGATTCGAGAATAGAAAGAAAGAAAGGTTAGCTCAGACATTGAATTCATTGACAACATCATATATGGTCAATAATGTTGTGTCAGTATTAGTTCACTAACTATGCGATCAGCGTCTACAAATAGTATGTCCACATTTGATCAACAAATGTTTGTAGGAGACATTTGCCAGGCTTGTCCTGATCAGAACTTTGTCACCCCAACAGTCCTCCGGAATTTCTTTCTCTCATAGGCCAGATATCTCACCTCTGCAGCCGTCATGTTCAAACCATCAGTTACAACCTGAATCTATCTTCTCCGTGTTTCCTCTTCTTCTCTTTGCCTGTATGCCTCCTTCCGTGATGGCCTTCAACGAGCCCTTCATGCCATTTTATATGTAAAAATACCTCAATTTTCTCTTTCTTATTTGTAGCATCAGCCAGTTTTCTTTTATTTTGAGTTCTTTCTTGGCATATCTTCTTCTTCTTCTTCTTTGCGTTCGTTCTTTACGACCAATTTTAATCACTCTTTGTGATATGTTTGATCTTTGCCAAGAACGTGTATACGTTGCACATTGGTTTGGTAGGCCCCTAAACATATAGACTTCTACATGTTTAGGACACGTGCATCCGATTTCAGCCAACTTGGCATATCTATTTGTTCTCATCACTGTCCATGCTATACGAAGGACTATTCTGTAACACTTATATTCTAAAGCACATATATGTTTTCTACTATACTACACTTTAGTAATCATTCTGTAGTATATTGTCACTTGCTGCATTCTTCTGAATGTTTCAGTACAGCCCTACCATTTCTTCCTATCAAACAATAGTATGTATTTCTAGCACATGGTTTGGGTTCTCTCAACAACTCCTGCCAACAAACTATCAGCTCATCTTGATTGATTGTTTTGTTCATAAGTCTGATTTCTGCAGCTTACAGACGTTTAGTTTTATGAAATGCGTTCTGTACAATGTTACATTTATGATGTTTACATTATTTTAAATATGCGTTTCTTGATGTGGGAAGTGGAGAATAAGACCCGATTAAAACATGTATTAGTGGATTCTTCTTCTCTCCTTCTTCTTTCGTACGCCCGCTGTTAATTCAGGCGGAAAGTCATGACGCCTGGTATTGCGCTTCTAACTGATTTTTGCGTGGGCCTATATTACCCTGTTACAGGCATCCCTCAATCAATATGGACAGCCTCGCCGACTTCCGAGGCACTTGAAGCTTAGATCCTTCAAGAGTGATCGTTGCAGGAGACCTATTGTGATTGTAACTATTTCTCGGACAGAGTTAGTTTTAGTGAAGGCATAACGGGCGACTTCTTTAACGGCTTTCCTGCCTTTGGCGAGGTTGTTCCATACGCAGCGTAAGATAATCACTCTTTAATGATCTTTTTAGTGACGTAAATTTGGGTTTAGATCTACGCCAAAGAGCATTGGCTTACATGCGCTGACTGGGTGAGGTCGCTAAGGTAAAGACCCGAATGATCTCGACCCACCTAGGGCTAGTCACAGGAAGTATCACTTTTTTGTTTTGCTTTGTCAAACAAACGGTTATATGTTGGCGGTAGGCTTAGCCTTTAATGTGATCTGAGCTATGGCGTTTGAACGGCATCTGTGTAGGATGATCGGCGTCCGAAAAGTATTGCCCTTAGCCAATGCTTGGATTTGTACCAGTCAAGTCTTTGCATTATCGGCCATACTTTTTTTGTATCCACGGTGAGATTATTCTTTAGTAGGAGTATTCTCAGCCGCTTTGGGGCGCGTGTCGTAACTTCTCAATTTGCAAAGATTTTACCCTGTATTTTCCATGTCTCCGGGAAACACTAGACTGGGGCTGTGCACATATATTCTAGAGGGTCGTTTCAATCGGCGCTAGCAACGCAACTGAAATTTTCCGTTCGCCGCCCTCATCCACCTCAGTTCTTCCGGGGATGTTAGTTGTTTTGGCAACCGCACCTTGTCCGGTTGTCCCAGGGAGGGCAGTTTCGTTAGGCACTGAACACGACTTTATAATTTGCGCTCGGCCAACTTTACCCAATAGGTTTCTCTACGCTTGGGCTCATGTACGGGGTGTGCCGCAAACCTTCCCATGTAGCGTCACGATGCTGCGCTGCCGTGTTTTCCGAGATACTTGCCGAAACTTTTTGATTCTTTTCGCACCTTTCTTATTGATTCTATCCCCACAGCTGGCAATTTGCTTGCGACCCTTTACTTCGGGGGAGTTGGCCCACTTTTCTAATTTGGATGCACTTCTCAGCCCTTTGTGTGCAGTCTTTCCCATCGGTTGGGAAGCTGCTACTTATGGTAAGACCATTGTGTTCACCTCTGCTGTCACATTTACCGTACTTCAGGACTGCTCTGACACGGAGCTTGACTTCTCTGGCTCTGGCACAGGGCTCCGAGTTTTCGCTCCACGTCTCCGCTTTGGAATGCATCTCTCATCATCATTCGATCATTTACTCCGGGGGAGTAAGCATTTTGTTCGCGGACGCTCGTACGCTGCTGTTTCGTACTTTTGAGAACGTGGGCAAATTTTAGCAGACATCGACCAGGAGAAGCGTGCGTTATTCAGAGATTTTCGGACCTGCATTGTTTTGCCGTGCTTACACTACTACCGCTACATGTAGTTCTCCCCGATCCCTCCTCCCCTCGCCCCCTTGGCCAGACCGGAACCGAAGTCCAAGATCACCACGTCATTTTCCAGGATCACCACGTGGAGGTAGGGGCAGGGTCTTGATTAGCTCCTCTTCACTAACCCTGGCACATGTTGCCGCCATGCGACTTTGACCCAGTGGATTCATTTCAGTTAAAGGACACAAGAGATATTATTTGAATTTAAAACTGACACGCAGAGATCTGAAGAGTCAGATAGAAAGAACTATAATATTTTATAGCATATAATATAGAACACTTTCCATACATAGGGAGCATTTTTCAGCAAATGGAAGAATAATTAAAGAAATTCAACATAGATGCAATAAAGCAATTCTTTTGACAAATAGCACCAATTTTGAAATGCAAACATATCACCGTGAACACTAAAAGAGCATTGTTCAGCACAATCTTTCTTCCAACATTATGCTACCAGTGCCAATACCAGTACCTGGACGCTGACATTAAATGATAGAATAAAACTAGTCACAACAGAGAGGAAGTGTCTATGCAGAATGCTGGGAGTATCAAGAAGAGACCGGTTTAGAAATGAAAACAGGGAAAAAAGCGGGTACATCATCAGTACTGAACTTCATAAAGAAACAACAAATTAAATGGTTCGGCCACATAAGCAGATTACCAACAGACAGTGCACATTGAAGAGCAATGTTACTCCGATACAGTGAATACAACGCAAAATGCCGTCCACGCAAAATGTGGACTTCAGAACAAATAGAGGCAGTGAAAAACATTATTTGCGAAGCAAATTCCCAAACGGGCAAAGCAAAAGCCCGTTCCAAAAATCACTTCTTATTCTGATGCTGTATAGCAAAACATGATTAGAGAAAAGAAGAAATGTGTAGAACACTAGTTGGGAGAGAAATATATGAGTAATGTGTAGAACACGAGTTGGGAGAGAAATATATGAGTAATGTGTAGAACACGAGTTGGGAGAGAAATATATGAGTAATGTGTAGAACACTAGTTGGGAGAGAAATATGAGTAATGTGTAGAACACGAGTTGGGAGAGAAATATATGAGTAATGTGTAGAACACGAGTTGGGAGAGAAATATATGAGTAATGTGTAGAACACGAGTTGGGAGAGAAATATATGAGTAATGTGTAGAACACTAGTTGGGAGAGAAATATATGAGTAATGTTATATGCGTGAAATATATGAGTAATGTGTAGAACACGAGTTGGGAGAGAAATATATGAGTAATGTGTAGAACACGAGTTGGGAGAGAAATATATGAGTAATGTGTAGAACACTAGTTGGGAGAGAAATATATGAGTAATGTTATATGCGTGAAATATATGAGTAATGTGTAGAACACGAGTTGGGAGAGAAATATATGAGTAATGTGTAGAACACTAGTTGGGAGAGAAATATATGAGTAATGTGTAGAACACGAGTTGGGAGAGAAATATATGAGTAATGTGTAGAACACTAGTTGGGAGAGAAATATATGAGTAATGTTATATGCGTGAAATATATGTGAGGTTATGTTTATATACTCAATGTACTCAACCAATATCGCTCACCGAACATTGTAAAAGTGTAAAAGTCTCAAAAACATTTCTTTAATCAAATGATTTGTAATTCAAAATAATGCTTCAGAGAGTGCATGTTAAACTTAATCTATAGCTCACAAATGGCTTGACAAATTACTTCTGTCGACTATACAAGTTGCATGCTAAAGTAATTATAAAATTCCATTTTGAATTTTATTGCACAACGTTTGCAGAGTCGTGGAAATAGACAACGTTATCATTCATTGCACAACATTGTTTGACTATTTGCATAGCTATCGTTGTGCAGCGAACTTACTTTTTATCAATTACTATTCGCTAGTTTTGAGGGACACACAATTCTGCGATTCATTTAGGTTTTCAAATACTCAATTTTAGTTTGTATGCAATGGTCGTAGGTTGAAATCGAAGTATACTTGTCATACGTATATTGTGAGAAGTTTCATGAGTGGAAAGAACATATGTCTTTAAATTGGTTTTGTTTTATAGTGATATTTTAAAAAATAAGTCCTTCAGATGTTCTGAAAATTGTTATGTATTAACATCCATTGTTTATTACTTATATGATTAGACATAATAACTTGAATTCTCCGAAATGAGTTAATACATATTTTTCATTTTTGTTCTGATATAACACGTTCTACACGTTCTGATATAACTAAAACAAGGTTCGTCCCTAGATTGAAAAGGACGTGCCACGGCATAAAGAGGCTATAATCCCCTATAAAACAAACACCACTTATATATGATGTCTATGGTGAACATGTTCAAGATTTAATAGGTCAAACTGATCGGTTATTAATTTTGTTGTATTTGTTACCTAACTCTAGTCTTACACTGTGGAACATAAGATATTCACTAAGATTCTCCGTGCACACCTGTTTTTAGTTGCATTCCGTTAACTATTGTCTATTCCAAGGTGGAAGATGTAGTTGGCTGTCCACTCTTGCCGTTAGGCGTAGGGATGGGAGCTTTAATTTGCGTTCTAGGGTCAGATGAGTCGCCCTTGTGTTGTATCCGTGTTTATGTAGTGCGGTCTTGATATTATCTATCCATCTTTTTCTTGGTCTTCCCTTAGCTCTAGTATCCGATCTCTTTTCTCGATTTGCTGCTATTGGTGGTTGGTTGTATTTCATTCTCATTAAATGTCCAAACCATTGCATTTGTTGTCTTTCGATGTATTCGGTGCACTGAGTTATGCCCACTTTGCTTCTGATGTCCTCATTTCGTAGTCTGTCTTTTCTGGTGACCACCACTGCCTTCCTCAAGCATTTCATTTCACTAGTGGTGATCTTTCTGTGGTGTGTTGCTGTAAGAGACCAAGTTTGGCACTGGTAACAAAGTGTTGGTAGGAAAATACTTTTATCATCTGTCTTTTCACTTTCATCTTGATCTTTGGGTGTTGTAGTAATGGTGCCAGCTGGTAGGTCACTGTATTTGCTTTTGACACCTTGTCTCTATTTCTCTATCAGGTTTTCCGTCCTGTGTGAAAATGCTGCCTAAATATTTGAATTCAGAAACTTGCTTTACTCTGGTGTTATCTATTTGTATGTTTGCTTGGCTTGGTGTTCTGCTGATTCTCGGTCTTTTGTTTGTTGATTTTCATGTTGTACTTTCTACATGCTATTAGCAATGAATTCATGTGATGCTGTAGTTGATCTTCATCTTCATAGATTAAACTTTGGTCGTCAGCAAAAAGCAATTCGTTGATTTGGTTGTTTAATTGGTCGTCGTGATCTTTGTATATGTCAATAAATTATGTTTCGCACTGTGCCTCTTTCACTATTCTGTCTATATATATATGTTGAAGAGAAGAGCTGAGAGCACACAACCCTGTCTTACTCCTGATTTTATTTCGAATGAGTCTGTCATTCCGTCTGTTGTTCTTATCACACTGTGGCTATTTGTGTATATTGCTCTGATATTGTCTAGCAGTTGTTCCTTGATCCCATAGTTTTCTAGTGTTTCCCAAAGAATACTTCTATCCAGGGCGGCTCGTCATTAAGGGCCAGTGGGGCCAGGCCCCACCAAAAGTAATATATAACGTGTATTTATTATTTTTTAAATTAAAATATAGCAATCAAAAACCATGATTTGTCCTGAAAAAAATGTCTGGCACCACCAGCAAAAATGACCACGAGTCGCCACTGCTTCTATCTATTCTGTCGAATGCCTTTTCTTGATCGATGAATAATAAGTGTAACTCTTTATTATTACTCTATATTCTATTGCTTTTTCACTCAGTTCTCAGAGTGAATAGAGCATTGAATAGAGTTGTCTGTGCATCCCTCTCCTCTTCGAAATCCAAACTGTGATGGGCTTATTTGTGGGTCAGCGATGTGTCTTATGCGTTGTTCTAATATTTTTGCTCTATATTTTACCAGTGTGGCTTAATAGTGAAATGCCTCTGTATGTTTCGTATTCTCTTTTATTGTCTTTATTTTTCCATAATGGGACTATTACTGATTTTTGCCAGTCAACTGAAACTTTTCTTTCTGTCCATGCGGCTGTGAATATTCTATTTAACCATTTTACACCTTTTTCTTTGCATGCTTTAATTGCTTCGTTGGGTATGCCATCTGCACCTGGTAATTTGTTGTTTGGGCTGTTCTTTATTGCTTTTTCAATTTCTTGGATCAATATATATGGTTCTGTTTCTTCGCGTTCCTTTGTTGTTTATATATATTCAGTTAATTTAGTAGGGTTGTAAAGTTCTTGAAAATATTCCTTCCATCTGGTCATTCTATCTTGTCTGTTGAGTAATGGTGTTCTTTCCTTAATGTTTATGATAGTAGTAGGGTTGTAGCTATCGTCTCTCACTCTTATTGCCTTGACACTTTTAAAACATTCTCTCGGTTTTGTCCTACATAAGTCTGTTAGATGTTCTCCATATTTGCACCAAGAGTTTTCTTTCTCTTTCTTGACTATTCTTTTCACCTCTCTCCTGGCTAGACGGTATTGTGCATAGTCGTTATGGTTTTTACATTTCAACCATGTTTGGAAACATTGTTTCTTTCTGTGTATGGCTGTTTGTATCTCTTCACTCCACCATCTTGTTTTTTGATGAGCTTTGGCTGGTCCTCTTGTGCCAGATACTTTTAGTAAATTGTTTGATATGGAGGTTTTAAATACTTCCCATTCCTTCTCGATGTTATCAATTCTCTTGGGTAAGGTGTTGTAGATCTGGTTCAGTTCTTGATATAACTCGTCTCTGGTTGTTTCTTCCTCCAACTTTTTAAAGTTTATAACAGGTTCTTTCCAATGTTTTGTTTCAGTTTTGTCTTTTGGTCTCAGCGATTGCTTTTTTTCAGTTACTACGACAGGTCGATGGTCAGTATCTATGTTAATATTTGGTATAACTCTGGCGTCTGTGATATATCCCTTCTGCCTGTATCTTTACAAGTATGTAATCAATCTGTGACGCTTGAAGCAAATTGTCCCATCTGTACCAAGTTTTTATGTGGCTCTGTCTATGTTGATAAAATGGGTTTGTTATTATTAGACCGTGTTCTAAACATAGATTTATTAGCTCATCCTCATTGTTGTTTCGTTCTGTTGATGAGTCTCCAAAATGTTCTAAACAGTGTTCATGGTCATTTGTTTTCTTCCATACTCTTCCGTTCAAATCTTCCATTACATAGATCTCTTCTTTGCTTTTGATGTTATTTAAAATGATAGAGAGACTTTCAAAGAAATCTTTTCGTTCTTCTTCTTTGTTATTGTCGCTACATGGGACATATACTTGAATATATGTTGTTATTGTCGTTACATGGGGCATATACTTGAATGTATATTGTTGTTTTTTCTTTCTCCATTATCTGTATTCTTATTATTCTTTCTGATATATAGTCGACATTAGTTATGAGTTTGGCTTTGTGTTGTTTTATTAGAAATCCTACGCCATGTTTTGCTCTTGCATTTGTGTCTACCCCGCTCCATAGTAGAACGTATTTATTAAACACTTCTTTCATGTTGTTTACCTTTTTTCTAGTGTCTGCAATACCTAAAATATGTATGTTTTTTTTTCTGTGAAATTTATTAGATCAGATGTGGGGTCAAAGGCTCATGGTCACGGCGGTAAAATGAGCCAGGGTTAGCGAAGGGGGGCGCTAACCCTGCTCCCAACCTCCACGCGGTGACCCTGGAAACAGACTTTGGTACCGGTCTGGCTAATGGGGGTAGGGATCGGGGAGAACTACTGGTAGTGATAGCAGTGCAAATACGAATAAAAAAGAAATACAGATCCATAGATCAAAATGCACAAATCTCCTGATGTTCAACAAAATATTGCCCAAGTTCCCGAACAAAAAGAAAAAGCAGTGAAACGTCTCTGACATAAGCCCCACTCCCCCGGAGTAAGGACCGAACGCAAAACGTAATCTCCGGAGCAAGAGAATCCATACACGAACTCGACATATAAGTCAAAAGTCCCGCCACAAATTTCCTGTTTCTCTGCCGATGGGGAGACTGGTAAACATGAAAGGATGAGAGGTGCATGCAGTGGCGAAACGTGTGCCCACTTAGGGCGAAACTCAAAGCCCTGAGGAAGGGGCAAACATTGCCAGCCCGTGGGCAAGAACACAGTCAGATCCGTAACGAATAAAGTTACCCTCGTGTCGGTACGAGGGTAGATTGCAGCTAACTCATCGGTGGCCTGGTGCAGATACATGTACTGGGCTTGGTTTGCCGAGCACAAAACAACAAGTTGCGTTTTAGTGCATAACGAAACTACCCTCCCTGGGAAAATAGTGCACGGTACTATTGCGATATTAATTAACATCCCCTGAAGAACTGAGGTGGGTGATGACTAACGGAACTGCCAGCCTTGGGGCAACCGGGCAATGTACTATTGAAGTCACAACTAACATCCCCGGAAGAACTGGGGCGGGTGATGGTGGCGAGCGCAAAATCCTCAGTTGCGTTGCTAGCGCCGATTGAAACGACTTCTATCCCAGGCCGGTGCCTTCGGAGGCTAACTGCAAATTGCCACGTACCAAAGCGCGTCTAGAAAAGGCTGAGAATGTTCCTACTCTGGATCAAACTCAAAAATTAACGATAAATTAAGGTCGACAATGTAAAAATCTGACAGGTTGTCCGGGTCCGAACATTGGCGAAGGCCGATACTTTACACGGCATTTTATAGGAGTAAGACGCCGTCCGATGACAAGCTTATAAGCCCTGAGAAATGTTTCTAATCCGGAACGACCTCATAGTCAGAAAGGGCATAACAGCGTAACTCACTGTCTTGGCGTAGATCACAAAGCCCAAATATACGGCAAAGTTGATCGAAAAGGCGAAGATCCGGGCCGACATAGTCGGGAGAAAGGATCGAACCCTAGGGAAAGTTCACCCTAGTAAATCAAATGCTGGCTGAAACCGGACGGGCGGGCCTAGTCACCATGGGCGCACAATCGACCCGACGTAGATCACCCGTTCTTGTCAGTGGACCAATTATACATCACAATAAGAATGATAAAATTGGCCGTGAAGAACGATAAAAAGAGAGAGAGATCGGATGTTTTGTCGACCAGGCCCAGTATAGTAGAGTAGTTAGTGGATTAACTTTCATATATTCAGGGAGAGAGGATGGCAAGCATTTTGAAGGAGTGGGTATAATGATGACACCTAGAGTAGCAAAGAGCATGTTAGAATGGGATCCCATCTCGAGTCGGATAATCAGAGCCCGCTTCAGTACCAGGCATGTCAATATGACAATACTTCAGTGTTATGCACCAACCAGCGAGGCCGACAATGATAAGAAAGACACATTTTATGAGCAACTACAAGATCAAATTAACAAAACCCAAAAACATGGTCTGTTAGTAGTAATGGGAGACTTTAATGCCAAGGTAGGAAGTAATAATATAGGGATAGAGAGAGCTATGGGAAAACAAGGAATAAACACAATGAATGAGAATTGAGAAAGACTGGCGGAGTTATGTATGCTGTCATACTTAGTAATTGGAGGTACCATCTTTGTACATAAGAAATTCATAAACTTACTTGGCACTCACCAGATGGAGTGACCAGGAATCAGATTGACCATATGTGCATAAATACACAATTTAGAACATCATTGCTTGATGTCCGTGAAACTGAAATTGAAAATTCATCATTCTAAACAAGAGCAACAGCGAATAGACAGTCAAAGGCGGCTACAAAATAAAGAAGTAAAAGAGGAATATCAGCTAGAACTTAAGAATAGGTTCGAGTTACTCAATGGTGACAATGAACAGAACATTGAAGACAAATGGACTACGATACCGCTCTAAAACTAACTTACGAATCTTCAACTCAAATATGGGGTCATATGGGACAACGCTGCGACGGGATTAGGGAGCTGGCACTAATCAAGATCCTGCCCCATCTACTCGTGTTGACCCTGATAACAGACAATGATTCCGGTCTGGCTAAGAGGGCAGGGATCGAGGGACAGCTACTCTGGAGTGGGTAGAGATGCAGAGGTAGTCACTCTGGATGGGATCTGCTCGCAACACAGATGAGCGGAATCCCAGAGTGACTATTAATGCTCGTCTCTCCCGGCCGATGGGAAAAGCTGGACGGATAAGCATTATAGGATGAGAGGTGCATCCGGAAAAGAGTCGTCGGCCCACATGGGGCGAAACTCCGATTCCGAAGGTAGGGCCCCGAGTTGAGCTGCACGCAGCAAAACTCCGAGCCCTGATGGGGGAATCGAACAAATAAACATACAGGATGAGAGATGCATCCACCGAAGAGAAGTGAACCCACGAGGGGCGAAACTCGGAGCCCATATAGCTCTCTCTCCGTCCCCTAGAGCCCGTATATGCCGGGCCCCGGGTTGAGTTGCACGTGGGCCCACATATGGCGAAACTCGTGCCCCCATCTTAGGTGTGGTGGGAGCCCGAGTTAAGCCCCAGGCTCGGACAGGAAGAGCAAATGTGAGCACGGTGAGAACGGACATAGATGGTGAGGCAGGCACCGGAGAAGAGCGTCCACGCATACGGACGATTCACGGGTGGACCCACCGGTTGGCAGATGCGCAGCATGCGTGGCACGACAGGCGTGAGGGTGAGCAGACCACCCAGAAGTGAAGAAGACTGGAGGACCCGGCAGTGATTGAGGCCAGTGCACGTTTCCGCTAGCATGGAACTACTGCTGCCTTGTAGTTTGATTTGGGACAATCAAAGGCTAGCAGAACAAACTGTACACAAAACTTATAAGTAGTCCATATAAAGACGTTAGTTGCGCAGATGACCCGCGCAGATGCGCTCATCAACCCGGGAGGGCAGGTCGTCTAAAGGTCGTTACCCTAATAGAAAATAGCAACATGCTGCCTTGTAGGTTTTGCTGGGGATAGCAAAGGGCTAGCGGAGAGCGAACGCAGTAAATGCTGGTTGAAACCGAACACACCACCGAAGGATAGGCACCAGAGCTCCAAATAGTACCGAAGAAGGTTGTGAATGTACACCCGTTCATCGGTGTTCGGCTGTTTATATATCACATTAGACTGATAAAAACTGCCGATAAGAACGACCGAGAGAACAAAGAAAAAGAATTGAAATGTTGTATCAATCCTAACATATGCTAGCGAGAGTTGGAAAATGACTAAAGATATAGAAAACAAGATGAATGCATTTGAAAATAGATGTCTGCGAAACATAATGAATATAAAATGGAACAAATTCAGGAGAAGTGATGAAATCAGAGACATGTCTGGTCAACCACTAGTGACAACTGTTATAAGAAAAAGAAGGTGGGGATATGTTGGACACACCTTGAGGAGAAATGATCAACGAATATCAAAGCAGACATTGAAGCAGGATGCAAAGGGTTCAAGAAAGAGAGGACAACATAACGAGACCCTGAAACGAACTTTGCTGAGAGAGGCAAGAAATATCGATTTCAGTTCAACGGAGGAGATTGAGTGAGTTGCCCAGGATAGAACGGTATGGAAAAATTGCTTGCAAGGCCCGTGTAACTTATAACGGTACGAGAGGAATTATTATTGTTATATGTTTTGCAAATTTAATTAATGTGTGTCCTCAACAATTTCCTAGTGATGTCTTCCTAAAACCTATCATTTAAGTTTTTTCAATGAACAATTCAATTTTTGAAAATTAAAAATGTTATATATGTATGTAACGGGGTCATAAGAATTTTAGGAAAGCTTAGGTGGGGCATGGAACAAAAAAGGTTGGGAAACACTGATTTAAACAATTTATTTAGCTAGTTATGCGTAATCATTTTTGTTTTATAACCGAAAACTATTAGCCACTACTTTCTGCAGTTTTTATTTTTCGTCTTCGTCTTCAGTTTCAATTGGTCATTGGTTATTGGTTACTAAGCTGACGTCATTGCACTCCGGGCAGACCCATATGTGCTCAGTCTCCCCAACAGATATCGAAGAGTGTGCATACTGATGGTTCCCGTGGCTCGCTGATTAAACACACCTCTCACTCTGCCTCTCAGGCATCCAGTTCGACTTGTACAACGGGTAACTCCAAAATGCCTAATTCGCTTAATCGATTCAACATCGATTTTAGTTCCCTCCTCCACCCGAGTGGTTACCGGGGCCCAAATTTGGGGTGTAAAGAATAGAACCACTGTTACCTGCTATGCATGTCGTAAGAGGCGATTAAGGAGGTTTGGCTGAAATCGTATGCACATGTCCTAAACCTGTATAAATCTATGCGTTTAGGGGCCTACCAAACCAATGTGCAACGTATACACGTTCTTGGCAAAGATCAAACATATCACAAAGAGTGATTAAAATTGGTCGCAAAGAACGAACGCAAAGAAGACGAAGAAGGAGAGTTCCCTCCTCCAACAGACAGTCGCAAAGAGACCGAAGAATATCCCCTTATCCATCTTCAACTCCCCAACAATCGACGCTGTTGGTGCAAGCATGTACGCTCTCTCATTACCGTAAACACATGCATGCCCAGGACAGTATATCCACGTAAGCCTCTGGAGGTTAGAAACTTCTATAGACGACATCCACTCATACCGAAACCTGCCCTTATGGATCTTGTGAATCAGTGACTGAGAGTCAGATACAACAACGCCCCAGTAAATGAAGTCCCAGAGATCCAATGGAGGGCAGCAGTAACGACCTCAACCTCCATCCTCATTCTAGAAGTAGTTGTCCTGTATGCCCCACTTCGCTCTGCAACAACCCTACCATGCGCATTAGCCAAGAAACCCCAGCCGGATTTCTCACCACGTTGAACCGACCCATCGGTATATACAACAACATCATCATCCTTGCATTATCTTCTATCAGCTGCTTAACTGCGAGATCAGCCTTCATGTTGCCCCAATCTCTACATTCTCTTCCAAGAATAATGATAACGTTGAGGGTTGATCATGCTACCATCTGTTGGGAACCATTCTTCACCTTTTGGTAGGGTCGCAACCGTAGTCACCTGACCAATTGTTTTCTCAGCCTGGGCCATCCACGACATGCCACGCTTGATTCTCGTGCCCTATACATCATTAGTGTTCTTGTGCAGTGGATGTCTCTTATCCCCAGTAACCCGCATATATGCCTTGGTTTGGGCGATTGCATGACGGAAGCGTAGTGACAGAAGACCAAGCATATATCTCATCTTCACAATGGGGTATCTCTAGTACAGCCCAGAACTATACGCATACTTCATTCTGAACCCGTTCGAGTCGTTCATATTGTGATCTTGATATCGTAAGAATGCCGAGTCCGTAATCTAACACTG
Organism: Arion vulgaris; assembly: GCA_020796225.1. Taxonomy (NCBI): domain Eukaryota; kingdom Metazoa; phylum Mollusca; class Gastropoda; order Stylommatophora; family Arionidae; genus Arion; species Arion vulgaris. Next base: position 13,302,118 of record CM036774.1, read on the forward strand.
ACATAACCAGTCGATCGAACAAAAGGATAAGTAGTCTCTGCTCAAGGTGTGCAGCCACCATAACTTTGAGACCCGCAAGACCACGCTTGCACCGTTGTATCGTCTGTTCAATATGGTGTTTGAAAGATAGACTACGATCAAAGTTTATTCCAAGATAGCGCAGCCTGTCTCTGCGCTCAATGGTATGTTCATCAAAGATTACACGGGGTATGCCATCCTTGACTTTGTGATTATTCAACGAGCACCACAACATACACACTTTTGTAGGATTGACCTGAGAGCGAGACTCTCTTCACCAGCCCGAGATGGTATACAATGTTTTCTGAATGTCGTCAACCATCTCTTGTCTATCTAACCCAGTCCTATATATTAAGATATCATCTGCAAATATCAATGTCCGACCCAATCCGATTGGCTGAATTTCAGTTACATTTTCTGTGTAAATATTAAACAACACGGGTGATAGAGGAGAACCCTGGGGTAATCCCGGGCATATACATGCAGGATCCGATGTTCATGTTCCTAAACGTAATGCAACGGTTCTCTCCATTAAAGAAGCAGCTATCCAGCTCCCCAGCCAAGGACTAACTTCAAATTTAATGCTTTGATTGGAAGCCTTCATAAACATCATATGCAAATGTGCCAGCATTATCCCATGTCCCTTTCATTGGCCGGTAGCTACCCAAAGTGTCAGGGAGGATGTGGTCAGTCTCAAAGTGACACATTACCTTTTTGGTCACTATCTTTTCTAGTAATTTGCCATATACATTTTGCAAGGTGAGTATGTGGTAGCTGCTGAGCAGTTTAGGATCCTTTCCATGTTTGTGGAGCGGTCGTAAATAGCTATGAAGCCAATCCTCGGGTACAACAGCATTCTGTACACTTTTGTTAAAATCCATCACAACTGCATTAATAACAGTCTCGTCAAGCAGCTGTTTGATGTGATGATTTTGGACACCATCAGGCCCTGGAGCGGTGCTGTGGCTTGCCTTGAGTGCATTAACAACATCCTCCTTTGTTATTAAGTCAATGTAAGGTTCTCCAGAGCTAGTAATATCATGAAGAACACTCATGATATTATGGCGGTCAGTTTTAGCACCTTTTTCTGTCTGTTCCACGAAACGATGAAGGAACCCCTGCCCTTTTCTGCATCTGTTGTCAAGACGGCTCCTGACGAATCGCGTAAAGTAGGAAAAGACTGATTGGTATTCCTCCTGTTCATTTTGCGATGAAACTGCCAGAATTGATGTAGCAACTTGTCACCACAGACTTGTGTTATGAAAGTCTCCCATAATCCACTCTTTGCTTCATTAGCCAATACTTTGAAATCCCCAGTGGCTTTGTGGCGAATAGCAGACTTTTCAGCCACATCACACATATTTCGAGGTCGCTTCTTTCGGACTCTCTGCCATGACTTTGTAGCAGCCTCTTTTGCCAGCCATGCTTTTTCAACATTTTCATTCCACCAAGGTGGTTGCAGGAAAGGTGTTCTAGCAGTCTTCTTTCTGACAGTCTACCGCAGTATACGTAATGGGTTTTCGTGATCAGAGTGGCATGGCGTGTACTGAAAGACAGATGTGGGCCTTCTGTGTCGCAAATTATTGGCCTTGTTAATAAGATCAACGCAGGGCAGATGATCACTTTCTTGAGCCCCGAGAACATTCCATAGAGCAAAGGTAGCATCACTTATGGAGATCAGTGCCAGATCAATGACACCATCAGTGTTTTCAGGTCGAGAAGCTAATCGAGTTGGGCGGCCGTCATTCAATATCGTCAAGTCAGAGTTTAGTATAGCAGAACTCAAAGCGATGCACTGTCTATTCTCGGTAGCTTTGCACCACTCCTTTGATCGTGCATTGAAATTCCCTGCTATAAGAAACTTTGTGCGTGGTACATCTGAGAGCTTCTCAAGAAAATCTCAGTTATCTGCCACATGGGCATACACATTATTGATTCGCCATACCTAATCATGAATTGTTAATTGAATTCCTTGTAATTCCACACCCTCAGGTAAGAAGTCATGTGTGTCAAGGCAGTTGTGGGGAAGGCCATGTTTCACATAGATAGCCTGACCTCGTTCCCCACCGGGTTCACTGGGAGTGAAATAACATTTGAAGCCTGGACACTCAGGGCTTTATCCTGCTGCAAGTTGGTTTCCTGAATCATGAAGATGTCGAAGTCATAGACTAGCTTCTGTAGAATGTGTCCTCTCTGTTTTGCACTTCGACAATTCCAGTAGCCAATGCGTAGATATTTCAGAGCAAGTCGGTCTGTCTTTTTCTAAACCGTCTGTGTCAGCTCGTCTCTTACGTCCATTTCTCTTCTCTCCTCTACCTCTTCTTTTGTATGCATATTTTCTTGTCTGATCTGCTGGAGGGCAGTCAACGGTGCACGAATCCCGTAGAACCGGCTGGAGCTCATAACATATAATACAAATTAGACAGCAATGTAAACCTGGAAACAAAGAGCATGTAACATTATAATTGGTGAAATGTATAAATCACAAAATAATAGAACGACGTATTTTGTTCAGCTTCTTGCCGACGATATAGGATAACAAACTAATGGCAAGCCTACTTTGTTGTCACTATGAAACGACTATAGAAGGTTAAACACAGTTAAAAAATAACCAACTGTAAAAATTACGAACATTTATAAATAAAAGTAACTATAAAGAACACGAAATGATAAATTAAAATATAACTCAAACAGAATATTGAAATTTGAATCTTTTTTTAACTCAGCTGTCGTTGTGCATCAGAAGGTCATTGCAGTGTATTCAACGTCATGGAATCATGCAGTTTTCAGCGACATGATATATGCCATGCATTGTTGAACTTGTGTGCAGTCAAAATGATACGATATGCTAGGTAACGACAACTTAAGATATTAAAGATATGTAAAATTTCCTAGTAAATAAAGTGTAAATGTTTTGTTGTTAAGGTAAAATTACAATCTCCGATATGTTGGTTTGCTGACGTAGTACGAATTTTTTCAGGTTCAATTATGCACGCGTATCGATGAAAATTTCACCTTGTTATAAGCATCCTCCAAGTCGATGGCCACAGCAACAGTCTCTTGCTTGGATTGGAAGCCTTCATAAACATCATATGCAAACGTGCCAGCATTGTCCCATGTCCCTTTCATTGGCCGGTAGCTACTCAAAGTGTCAGGAGGATGTGGTCATTCTCCAAGTGACACATTACCTTTCTGGCCACTATCTTCTCTAGTAATTTGCCATATACATTTTGCAAGGTGAGTATGCGGTAGCTGCTGAGCAGTTTAGGATCCTTCCCATTTATAATATAATGGTGCGCTCTTTGATTAAATGTAAAGTTAATCCTTGGCTGGTGAACTGGATAGCTGCTTCTTTAATGGAGAGAACCGTTGCACTACGTTTTGGAACATGGACATCGGATCCTGCACGTACATGTCCGGGATTAACCAGGGTTCTCCTCTATCACCCGTGTTGTTTAATATTTACACAGCAAACGTAGCTAAAATTCAGCCAACCGGATTGGGTCGGACATTGACATTTGCAGATGATATCTTAATATATAGGACTGGGTCAGATAGACGAGAGATGGTTGACGACATTCAGAAAACATTGCATACCATCTCGGGTTGGTGTAGAGAGTCTCGCTCTCAGGTCAATCCTGAAAAAGCGTGTATGTTGTGGTGCTCGTTGAATAATTACATCGTCAAGGCTGACCTACCCTGTGTAATCTTTGATGAACATACCATCGAGCGCAGAGACAGGCTGCGCTATCTTGGAATAACCTTTGATCGTAGTCTATCTTTCAAACACCATATTGAACAGACGATACAACGGTGCAAGCGTGGTCTTGCGGGTCTCAAAGTTATGGTGGCCGCACACCTTGAGCAGAGACTACTTGCCCTTTTGTTCGATCGACTGGTACTGTTAGTGGAAGATTACGGACTCGGAATTCTTACGATATCAAGATCACAATGTGAACGACTCGAACGGGTTCAGAATGAAGGTATGCGTATAGTTCTGGGCTGCACTAGAGATACCCCATTGTTAAGTGAGATATATGCTTGGCCTTCTGTCACTACGCTCCCGTCATGCAATCGACCAAACCAAGGCATATATGCGGGTTACTTCGGATAAGAGACATCCACTTCACAAGAACACTAATGATGTTAAGGGCACGAGAATAAAGCGTGGCATGTCGTGGATGGCCCAGGCTGAGATAACAATTGGCCAGGTGACTACGGTTGCGACTCTACCAAAAGGGGAAGAATGGATCCCAACAGATGGTAGCATGATGAACTATCTCAACGTTATCATTATTCTTGGAAGAGAATGTAGAGATTGGGGCAACATGAAGGCTGATCTCGCAGTTAAACAGCTTATAGAAGATAATGCAAGGGATGATGATGTTGTTGTATATACCGATGGGTCGGTTCAACGTAGTGAGAAATCCGGCTGGGGTTTCTTGGCTAATGCGCATGGTAGGGTTGTTGCAGAGCGAAGTGGGGCATACAGGACAACTACTTCTAGTATGAGGATGGAGGTTGAGGCCGTTACTGCTGCCCTCCATTGGATTTCTGGGACTTCATTTACTGGGGCAGTTGTTGTATCTGACTCTCAGTCGATGCTTCACAAGATCCATAAGGGCAGGTTTCGGTATGAGTGGATGTCATCTATAGAAGTTTCTAACCTCCAGCGGCCTACGTGGATATACTGTCCTGGTCATGCGGGTGTTTACGGTAATGAGAGAGCGGACAGGCTTGCATCAACAGCATCGATTGTTGGGGAGTTGAAGATGGATAAGGGGATATTCTTCGGTCTCTTCGAGACTCTCTGTTGGATGAGGACACTAATATCGATGTTGAATCGATTAAGCGATTTAAGCAGTTTGGAGTTACCCGCTGTTCAAGTCGAACTGGATGCCTGAGAGGCAGAGTGAGAGGTGTGTTTAATCAGCGAGCCACAGGAACCATCAGTTTTGCATACTCTTCGATATCTGTTGGGGAGACTGAGCACCTATGGGTCTGCCCGAGTGCAATGACGTCAGTTTAGTAACCAATAACCAATAACCAATCGATGAAAATTTACGATGGTTTTTTTTGTTTCCTATGTAACTTTGCTGTCATGGTTATTTCATTTATCAGTTTCCTTTATTGTAGATGAAAGCTATTTTCTTGATCAAAATAGGTCAGATGATTGTTGGCTGTCATATCATTTAGAACGCATGAGAGTTTTCCTTGAACCAATTGTGACTTGCTCGTAACATGTCCATCTGGACTTTATGCTTCCCAATAAATGTAATTTGTAATTCTGCAAAACCTTTATTACATGGGTAGTCTTGGTTGATTCAAACTCTGCCCCACGTTCCATGTCCTTATCTTTATTTTTACTTTGACCTTTAGAAGACTTGAATCGTGTACTTAGCTTCTGAAAATGCTAATTAACATTTGTTATCATAATTCCAATAAGAGCAGAAAAAACAAGGGAAAAAAGGTATTGTATATCTGAATTATTTGCTCTTCTTAATTGAAAAGAAAACAGTAGATAAATAGGAATAACAAAATGAACACACACACTTAACAGTGAATTTTGGTGGTAACATATATACAACTTGCGAACTCATTTTTCTGATGTCAAAAACGTTTGCAAGATTAATTTCATGAATATATAGGTCTGTCATCTTACTTCATTCTGAGAAATCAATTTTGCAATTACCCGTATAAAATCGATATATTTTATCGCAGAACGTTCGATTTATCAATCTCAATCAGTCCGTGCTTCGGCATCGCCATGGACCCATGAACAGTGAATAGTGAATTGTTATCGTCAGTGCTTAACACGAGGTGTAGGTGGTGTGTTGAGACGAAAGGATATAGAGTTAAAAGCATTGTTAACTTGTCTACTTCCTAGCGTTAGATCACGGGCATAGCTTGTGAAATTGTGTTAAACGAGACCAATTTCATTTGTGGCTCTTGAGTGTTTGAGATTTGTTAAGTTATCTACAGTTTGATGAAGGAACTTTATGTTTGTACTTTACCAGAAATGGATGAACACATAAGAAAGAATATATCATTTTAGAGAGGAAACTTGCATATTTTCCTAATATTAAACAAACAATTGATATTTTCAAGCATTTTTGCAGAGAAATATCTACCCTAACCTCCCACAAATCTATTATCTCTTTACCCCAAATGTATTCAGTGTGTATTTTTTCATTAAAATATACTCGTATGTTCTTTATATTTAACAATACGAAAAGTAACTCGGTTCAAAGTGACTTCCCTAGACTTAGCCTTCTCTGCGATATGCCGGTTATATTGACGTACAGTGGAAATCCTCCAACTGAAGAGCAATGTTTACTAACTGGCTAATAACCTCTGTATGTGTCAAGTGATTTATTTATAAGTGTTATTGCGTGTTAAATACAGAAGTTACTATCATATCAAAAAAGCAGACTCCGACAAAATGCACCATCACAGTAAATGGGACGGAGCTAAGACTAGTACAACAATTTCAATATCTCCGAGTCCTGATAACAGCAGATGGCAGACGCAGATCAGAAATAAAGAGCAGAATAGGGCAGCAAAAGCAGCGCTCAAGACAATGAGAAGCATTATTTGCAACAAGTCCTGTCAATTGAGATCAAAATGAGAGTTTTACAGTGCTACATAGAGCCAATACTGACATACGGACGCGAGTCATGGACAATAACAAGCATCGACAATTGTATGAGAGCCACAGAGATATGATTTTACAGAAGAATTATGAGAATCCCACGGACTGCTAAAATGACTAATGCGGAGGTGTTAAATGAGGTCAAGGCACAGAGCCTATCATCAATATAGGAAAGAGGCAGTCATCATTTTTCGGACATTCGATGAGAAATGGAGGTTTAGAACACATTGTAACAACAGGCAAAATCGAGGATAGACGAGACCGAGGCAGACAGAGAGAGATATATGTTGGCTTAATTACGTTCGCGCATGCTTAACGGTATATTGTAATGACTGACTGAACATGATATGCAATTTATACTCTTTTAAAACAACTATATTAACCCATAACTCAGCGGGGAAAGAACACCTAGTGTTTAAAACAGTCGCTTTGATCTACAAATTCCTGCACGAACAAGCTGTTAAAATTTCATGTTTCCAGAGTTGGGCAATCTGAAGTGTTCCTGTGACACACAAGCGGACAACCTAATTTATATTATAGATTATGACATTAATGTAAGCATCAGAAACTTCTATTTGAAGTCATACATTATTTTCTCTCATTTATTCTGTTAATCAGAGCACCGAATTTTGGACTTTTTTTTGTTGTCCTTAAAATCATTATTAATTTAACTTAAGCATATTTCATCATACTCTGAATAAATGTAGATGGTTTTTATTGTGCACATATTTCGGTATTTTTTATTATTAGGTCATATTCAAGCATTTGTAGGCCATAATTTTGACTTTCTAGGTCAACTTATGATCAGTTTAAGTCACATAACATTTTACTGCGTTTTATTTCATTAAAAAATTTATTTTGAAAATGATATGCTAATTCTATGATAACTTAATCATTTCTGACGAAATTAGAAACATATATTGTATTTTCTGCTGCCATTACTTTTCACACACAGAATTATGAGATTCACTTGCGATATTTATAGCACGTAGATCATCTCCAATGAAGTACTGAAGACAAAGGATGTGATTAGGGAGAAGATTGCATTGAATCCATGCAGTGTCACACTGTCAGCTAAAGATGCATAAAGCTAGGCCTTTACAAAAATACATTTAGAGAATTTGTACGGAAGTTGGGAGAGCAACATTTCAGAACTGATTATAAAGTATTATTTCGCAAAGTGTTCTTCTGCTTCTGCGAACGCTCCCTTTCGATCACTTATTGCGATCTGAGCCAAAGAGCGAATTGTGCGTTGTGCAAGGAATGCGCCTATGGTGACTAGGCCTGCACATCCGACGTATTGTCAGCATTTTATTTACTAGGGTAGTTTGCCCTAGAGTGCTCTTTCTGACTATATGAGATCGTTCCGGATTAGAAACATTCTCAGTCATTGGAGACACATGTGCTTGTCACACAAACGATCATTTATTGACTTTTTTTAAATTGGCCTTTATATGATCTGAGCCATGGTGTTTGGACGTCATCTTACTCTGTGTAGGATGATTGGAGTTCAAAAAGTATCGCCCTTAGCTAATGCTTGGGTTTGTACAAGTCAAGCCTTTGCATTATCGGCCTTACTTTTCTATCCACGGTGAGTTTATTCCTGAGTAGGAGTATTCTCATCCGCGGGTCAGCACTTGACAATTTGCAGTGTTTTATTCTGCATTTTCCCTGTCCCCGGAAACACTGGACTGGGGCTGCGCACATATATTTTAGAGGGTTGTTCCAATCGGCGCTAGCAAAGCAACTGAAATTTTGCGCTCGCCAACATCACCCACCTCAGTTCTTCCAGGTATGTTAGTTGTTAAGGCAACAGTACCTTGCCCGGTTGTCCCAGTGAGAGCGGTTTCGTTAGGCACTAAATCGCAACTTTAGGATTTGCGCTTGGCCAACCTGACCCAGCAAATGTATCTGCGCTAGGCCTTTGATCCGCAATCTTCTCATGTGTTGCCACGATACGTTACAATGTTTTCAGAGACACTTTCCGGGACTGTTTATTCGTTTCGCATCTTTCTCATTGATTCTTGCCCCACAGCTGGCAATGCAGCCGTTTACACCAGGGGAATTGGCATTCGTTCACAGACGACTCGTACAATACTATTTCTTACGTTTCAGCAACTATTTGGTCAACCTTTCATTGGACGTTCGGCCAAGAGATTTTTCCGTGCTTGCACTACTACCACTACCTGTAGCTCTCATTTGATCCCTACCGGCTTAGCCAGACAGGATCCACTGGCTGTTTCCAGGATCCCCACGTGGAGGTGGGGTAGGATCTTGAATAGTGCCAGCTGACTACACCTGGCGCGACACTGTCCCTAGAACTGCGACTTTGACCCCGCAAAGTGTTCGAAATTTAGGTTGTTGCTCAGAAGCAATATTTACACTGCAGCAGCCCATAACATAAAAGCACTATAACGAGAACTGAATCAGAGAGTCGGCAACAACTACGGTTCTCGAAAGCAGCATGGTCATATCAGGTAAAACATCAGAGTTTTCCAAGAATGTGTGAGATGATGATTTCCCTTTACACAACCTCAGCAACCAGCATTTAAGAATATTTTAGAGAAATATACCAATCAACTCATCTCCAGCGAAACAACGAAACGGAAAGATTACCAAGACGTCTTAAATAGAATTAAATCTTGTAAATCAGATATTTTTCCAACGATCGGGCAATCATATCAACAACAGTAGAACAGCTACAGCAACCCATTAACAGACTCGTTAACATGCAATGAACACAATATAACAATAAACATCGACAAAACCGAAGTAATGACATTCGCAAAAGATAAAAACACTGCCAATATCTCCATCGACAATCGTCCATTAAAACGAGTCAAAGACTTTACATTCCTATGGAGAATTTTTTCAGCAAACGGAAGAATAACTAATGAAATCCAACACAGATGCAACAAAGCAAATCAAATGATAGGACAAATTGTGCTAATTTTGAAAAGCAAACATGTTACTATGAACACAAAAAGAGCAATCTTCTACACAATCTTTCTCCCCACATTATGCTATCAATGCCAAACTGGACGCTGACATCAAATGATAGATAAAAACTAGTCACAACAGAAACGAAGTGTCTACGCAGAATGCTGGAGGTAACAAGAAGAAACCGGTTGAGAAATGAAGAGATCAGAAAAAAGTGGTACAACTTCAGTACTGAACTTCATCAAGAAACAACAAATTAAATGGTTCGGCCACTTGTGCAGATTACCAACAGACAGTGCACCTCAAAGAGCAATTTTGCTCCAATACAATGGATGCAAAGAAAAGGCCGGCCACGCTAAAGGTGGACCTCAGAGATAACAGAGGTGACGAAAGACACTATTTATGAAGCGCGCACAAGTACCCATTCTATAAATCTCTTCTTATCCTGACGCTGTGAGGAAAAACAGGATTGGAGAAAAGAAACGAAGAAAGAATATCAGATAACATGATAAATGTCTCTATTGACGAAACCACAGATGTTCAACAGAAGTACGTAGCTAATGTTTTTGTTTGGATTTTAAGAGAAGACCGACCAGGATAAACATTTCTCCTTTCTTGTGAAATATTAGAAATGACTAGCCACTCCATCATGGATATGCTGTTTGACACTGCTATGAACCTCCTGTGGCCGAATGGTGTAAAATGATGAAATGTTCTGTTTTTAATAACAGATATTATATGGTGAAAGTAGACAAAGGTTTCAAAATGCTATAACAAAAAATGATGCATATAACTTGTATTGAACATCTATTGCACTGGGTTGCTGAAGAAACTTGTATTGAACATCCATTGCACTGGGTTGCTGAAGAAACTTGCACTGGGTTGCTGAAGAAATTTGTATTGAACATCCATTGCACTGGGTTGCTGAAGAAACTTGTATTGAACATCCATTGCACTGGGTTGCTGAAGAAACGTGTATTGAACATCCATTGCACTGGGTTGCTGAAGAAATTCATGTAAACAATACCAACGTGAACAGTCTAATATCTAATGTGAAAAACCACTGACGAATATAAATGAGACTGAGAAGAGTGTCGGACTGACTTGGACGGTTCCATATTCTGAGTAAAGTACATTTACGACATTCGTCTTAGATAACCTCTGTGACGATCTTGGCCTGCTTAACCTTTAGAATCGTATGATATAGATATAATTTCCCTTATGTGTTTAACAAGATCATTTTAGCTGATGAAAACTAGTTATCATTTCAATTTCTTGATAATGTGAGTTTAGCAATATTCAAAGATCATCCCTTCACATAATATCAAGCGATTGCAAGCTTTTAATAACATGCCAGAATCACGACTAAACGACACATTCAACCAGTCTTTTAAAAAAGGTAAAAATGCATAAAATAATACAACTCATTTATATATTTATAAATAAAATGTATAATAATGTTGTTATGTTGCTAGTTGTTATTATAGATCATCTGACATTTCATTAGTACGCCATGATGTTGCTGTATTGCTTGAATGATGTCATGAATGACTTTACCTGCAATCTGAATTAGAATAATTGAAAAAAAATAACAGACATTGCATGCAGAATCAATGATTCACTGTTAATGTGTAGCTTGCCAGCTTCAACAATTTACTGGAAAATATCATATGATGCAAGTAAACCTTTGTCAACTTTAATTAATTTTACGCGAAACATTTCTTTAAATATTTTCTTTGTCTTGACGATATCAATATGGTGTTAAACAAAACTTTTAATAAACCAAATTAATTTTCGACATATAACCTTTCTATTTATATGCATGGTTTGCAAGTAATTGCACGGCTTACATAGTCGTATGCTTTCATTTGACAAACCTATCCATATATATTTTTTCGATCCAGAAGCACTTGAGCTTTCAGCTCTTCGGCTCGGTGCCATGGATATCGTAACCCTTCTGTTCGGTTCCACGAACACCGTAAATCTGTAGAACCTGTGCTTTTCTGTCAGTCCGCGGAATTGAACCCGCACTCACAGAGGACTTGTCACCCGCCGTCCAACGCGCTACGAACTCGCTGGGTAGGCGGGCATCTATTCATATTAGAGACGCATATGATCTATGAATTTGTTGGTCATGAGATGATGGAATAAAATCGCTGACATGATAACAATCAAATATTTGCCCATATGGTTTTTTTTTAGTAACAGTAAAAATGAACAATCTTACAATCTTCGTCGTCTTCTGCGAACGCTCTATGTCGACCACTTATTAAACCACTCTTTGTGGTTTGTATGTGATTTGAGCCTAAGAGCGATTGTGCGTTGTACCAGTTATGCTCCCATGGGTGCCTAGGCCAGCACATCCGATTTCTTGCCACGCTTTTAATTTACTAGGTTAGCTTTCCCTAGAACTGTGGGACGGAGGGATTTGCCACTTGGACATCATCTTACTCGTGTAGGATGATCGGTGTCCGAAAAGTATTGCCCTTCGCCAATGTTTGAATTTGTACCAGTCAACCATCTACATTATCGACATTATTTTTCTATCCACGGTGAGTTTATTCCTAAATAGGAGTGGTCGCCCGAGTGGTAACCGAGGCCCAAATTTGGGGTGTAAAAAATAGTACCACTGTTACCTGCCACGCATGACGTAAGAGGCGTCTAAGGAGGTTTGGCTGAAATCGGATGCACATGTCCAAAATGTGTAGAAGTCAACCTGCTGCCTTGCAGGTCGGCTGAGGACAGCCAAAGGCTAACGGAGAGCGAACCCAGTAAACGCTGGCTGAATCCGAACACATCGCCGAAGGATAAACACCAGAGCTCCAAATGTGATGAAACCCACCCATGCTAAGGCTGCATGAATCAGATTTCCACATGAATGAATTTACGGATAGATCTGGTATTTACGGAGACATCGGTCTTTTAGGTAATCGCGAGAGAGAGAGAGAATAGGAGTATTCTCTGCCGTTTCGGGTCACGTGTCGGCACTTGACAATTTGCAATATCTACTCTGCATTTTCCCTGTCCCCGGGAAACACTGGACTGGGGCTGCGCACAGATATTTTAGAGCATAGCTTCCCAACGGGGGGTGGCTTCCGCCCACCTGGAGGCGATGGGCCGTCAGAAGGGGGCGTTTTGTTTCCAAGTCACACTTGGGGGACGTTGAGGACCATTCGCCGCCCCCTTCAGCTGAAAATTCAAGGTAATGCAAGTCCCGCTCGCAGGCAAATATTGATAGTGCAGTAGAAATAATCTATGAATGTTGTGACAGGTTCGCTGAACCTTATTGTAAATATGTAGAAATAATCTATGAATGTTGTGACAAGTTCGCTGAACCTTATTGTAAATATGTAGAAATAATCTATGAATGTTGTGACAGGTTCACTGAACCTTATTGTAAATATGTAGAAATAATCTATGAATGTTGTGACAGGTTCACTGAACCTTATTGTAAATATGTAGAAATAATCTATGAATGTTGTGACAAGTTCACTGAACCTTATTGTAAATATGTAGAAATAATCTATGAATGTTGTGACAAGTTCACTGAATCTTATTGTAAATATGTAGAAATAATCTATGAATGTTGTGACAAGTTCACTGAACCTTATTGTAAATATGTAGAAATAATCTATGAATGTTGTGACAAGTTCACTGAACCTTATTGTAAATATGTAGAAATAATCTATGAATGTTGTGACAGGTTCACTGAACCTTATTGTAAATATGTAGAAATAATCTATGAATGTTGTGACAAGTTCACTGAACCTTATTGTAAATATGTAGAAATAATCTATGAATGTTGTGACAGGTTCACTGAACCTTATTGTAAATATGTAGAAATAATCTATGAATGTTGTGACAGGTTCACTGAACCTTATTGTAAATATGTAGAAATAATCTATGAATGTTGTGACAAGTTCACTGAACCTTATTGTAAATATGTAGAAATAATCTATGAATGTTGTGACAGGTTCACTGAACCTTATTGTAAATATGTAGAAATAATCTATGAATGTTGTGACAGGTTCACTGAACCTTATTGTAAATATGTAGAAATAATCTATGAATGTTGTGACAGGTTCACTGAACCTTATTGTAAATATGTAGAAATAATCTATGAATGTTGTGACAAGTTCACTGAACCTTATTGTAAATATGTAGAAATAATCTATGAATGTTGTGACAGGTTCACTGAACCTTTTTGTAAATATAAGAGAAGTTGTGTATCAATACTTACCAAATTATTTCGGAATTTTATCAGTAATAATTATTACCACATATGTAAGAACGTATGTATTGTTATTATTGTTTTGAATTCAAGTTAACAGATTACTCTTATAGGTTATCTCCACCCCTCCCCATAGCCCTGAGTGTTTATCCCAGGGACTTGAGAAAAATAGTCCTGAAATTTTCTAAGTTGGGATCAAAACCATGAATTTTATAATAACAGGCAAAGCGCATCTAAGCAAACACGTACTGGAAGTGTGAGCTAATCCTGGCATTAGACTCCTCATCTTTACCTGCTGATTGACTGATCTTGCTTCCAAGGTATACAAATTTCCCAACATCTTCTATAACCATTCCTTCAATCTATATCGGGTCTTGCGGTATGTTCTTGCTTTGCAGTACATTTGTATTCTCTTGGCTGATTTTAAGACCTACGTGATGTGCCGTTTCTCAGGGCATTCATTTTTCCTGCATGCGTGTAGTCTGTATGAAATCCTCCGCGAAGTCCAGGTCCTCTATTTTGACATTAAAAAAGGAAATAAAATGGACCCTTTTACACCACGTGGTATATAGGGTAATACTGTGTTGGGCCTGTATTTTTCATTGACCGTTTGAACACGATGGGTGATGTGGTCAACAGCACGCCTGACGCCTTTACTTTCCAGTGTTTTCCTGGTGACCAATTGAGGCTAGGTCGATCTGAGAACAGTTACGGTCGGAAAAAAATGGCACGCCCACTGGAATTAAAACCTCTAATTTAGACATAAGTGTCTCCACTGAATGCCTTTTTCCTACCCTGCATATGTCGCGCGTGGAATCTAATCAAGTAGCACAAAGAAGAGGAGGGGTGAGGAATCATCTTTGTCTAACACCAGTAGTTATCTGGAACTTTTCGGACAGTCTTCCATCGTGGAAAACCTGGTCGTCATACCACTCAAGCAGTTGCCAGATGAGATCAACAGTCTTCTATGACACCCTATAGTTTCTCATGATATTCTATATTGATTTTCTATCTATGCTGTCAAATGCCATCTCGAAATCAACAACACCCACGTAGAGCGGAGTCTGCCACTCCACTAGTTTGTTCTACAATGATTCTCAAGGTGGCTAACTGGTCATTACAATATCTATCTTTCCGGAATCCAGCATGTTCATCTCTAATTCTGTGTTCAATAACCTCTTTTATCATGTCCAGGATAAGTAATGTGAGGACTTTGCTGGGAATGGAAAGCAGCATGATTTCTCTCCACTTGTCACATTATGATAAATCTTCATTCTTTTGCAGTTTTAAGAGGAGGCTTTCTGGTTATCTCAAACGGGGTCTTGATGTCACCGTGACTGCGTGCTACTTTATTTAGGAAGGATCTTTTGTCCACTCTTAGTTTCCGCCATGTTTCCTCTGTGATCCATTGATTCATGTTTGATGATGGTCTTCCAAGTATCTCCTCACACACTCCGACAGTAGCTTGCATTAAGATGTTCCACGTACTCTCCACTGTATCATCTTCTCCTGTTGTCTGTGGTGTCTCAAAACGGGTTCTTTAAAGCGATCTGGAAGTCTTCCCTTGCGTAATGTGATTAAAGTTTTCATACATCAGACTTGGTTTGTGGACTCGGTGGTGTTTTCTTTGATGAAAGTTTTCATATTCAATTTTGCAGCAACCAGATGGTGGTCAGATCATATGTCTGTTCCTCTCTTTCCTCTCACATCGTGTAGTGATAACCTCCATCGTTGGCGAATTGTCACATGGATTTCAGTCCGATGATCTGGCGAGATTCGTATTGTCTTATGACACCTTCGATGGAGGAAGAGTGTACCCCCAATAACAATCTCGTTGGAGGCACAGAAATCAACAAATAGCTCACCTTTGTCATTCCTGTTTCCATTTCTCTCTCCTGCTAAATTATCGCTGCGCACCTTGGCATTCAGGTCTCCCATAAGAATTAGCATGTCATGCTTCGGTGCTTTGTCAACAGTTGTCTGCAGGTTGTGAATAGAATCGGTCCTTTCTCCACCACTTTTGCGCTTTTGCACTTTCCATATCCCTAAAAGGATGGGTTTCTTCTGCGAAATGAACTTATGAACCTCTAATTTTGTTGTTTGTGGTTAAAAAATGGGCCGTCAGAGCACCAGTTTAATTTCGGGTTTGGCTACTGCACAACATCTGTCTCCAGTATGGGGCCCTAGTCCATCCGAAACTTGAAATATTAGTTTTGAACAATATGTTTTTGGTTTATGTAACTACGTTTTATTTTAAATAGACGGATAGTTTATTTAAAGCCCATCACACAACCCCCAACCTGGAAGACCATGAGGCCACGTTTAGTCTGACCTCCTCCTGATTGGTTACCGGAGCCCAAATTTGGGGTGTATAGAGTAGAACCACTGTTACCTGCGACGCATGTCGTAAGAGGCGTCTAAGGAGGTTTGGCTGAAATCGGATGCACGTGTCCTAAACGTGTAGAAGTCTATGCGTTTAGGGGCCTACCAAACTAATGTGCAACGTATACACGTTCTTGACAAAGATCAAACATATCAAAAAGAGTAATTAAAATTGATCGTAAAGAACAGACGCAAAGAAGAAGAAGAGTCTGACCTCTCTCTTTTGACCTGCCCAGCTTGGTAACCAGGACAAAGTTTGGGTTGGAGACAATTTTATCAGTTTTCAAATTTTTCTCATTGGAAACAACATTCTGGTTTATAGCCAGAATTTGGAAGCACCGAAAGATTATTTTACAAATAGATTTAAGGATTTACTGAATATGACCGTTCCAGATTAGATCACAGAACCTTCCTCAAACTTAAAATAAAATCAGAATTACCACCGTACCATAGAGTTGATAGAAATGAAGAGTTGAAATTTAAATTAAAAAATAGATATCAAAAATGTTAATAAAATGGCAATATTATCTCCAACCTTCAGCAGAAAAGAAGATTTTACATTGTATTCCAATCATCATATTTAGCCGGAAGAGAATTTAGCCTGGTCCACAGTCTTGATTGATTGGACCATCATCATTGCACTTCGGTGAGTGGTCATTGTGCTCCGATCTCTTTCTTACGAAGGAAGATCTCAGCTGCAGTGTACGAACTCCGTAGCACCGGCGAGGTCCCTGTATAATTTTGAAGATGGTAAAGATATTTTTGCAGATATTTTAGTTTGAAATTTTTTTCTAATGAATTTTTTCCGGGCAGTGGCTTTACAGTCTGCTGTTCTTGATTTTGAACTGCCAAGGGTTATTTTACGTGCTCAAATTGAACACAGGACCTACGTTTTATCGTTCGTCTCCGATAGGACTAGAGACTAGATCTCACCTACACTGAGATCAGGGATCTCTGGGAAAATATCTAGACGGCTCCACGAAGGAGCGAGTCTAGTACATTTGGCACAAGAGACGAGCACCTAACATCTATGTCACAGAGATCCCCAGTCACCAGTCTATTTTAACAACGAACAGAAACAGATTATCAATACAGGAACCCGGCGATTTCAGATTAGTGATGACAAAAATGACACCAAACATTGAAAACATTAGTTTCATCACATCAATCTGTGTCACTTAATGTGTCTCTTAGAGAATGATCCCATCCTCCCTGACACTTTGGTTAGCTGCCGGTCAATGAAAGGGACATGGGACAATGCTGGCACGTTTGCATATAATGTTTATGAAGGTTTCCAATCCAAGCAAGAGACTGTTGCTGTGGCCATCGACTTGGAGGATGCTTATAACAAGGTGAATTTTTCAATAATGGTGCGCTCTTTGATTAAATGTGAAGTTAATCCTTGGCTGGTGAACTGGATAGCTGCTTCTTTAATGGAGAGAACCGTTGCACTCCGTTTAGGAACATGGACATCGGATCCTGCACGTATATGCCGGGATTACCCCAGGGTTCTCCTCTATCACCCGTGTTGTTTAATATTTACACAGCAAATGTAGCTAAATTTCAGCCAACCGGATTGGGTTAGACATTGACATTTGCAGATGATATCTTAATATACAGGACTGGGTCAGATAGACGAGAGATGGTTGACAACATTCAGAAAATATTGCATACCATCTCGGGTTGGTGCAGAAGTCTCGTTCTCAGGTCAATCCTGAAAAAGCGTGTATGTTGTGGTGCTCGTTGAATAATCACATAGTCAAGGCTGACCTTCCCTGTGTAATCTTTGATGAACATACCATCGAGCGCAGAGACAGGCTGCGCTATCTTGGAATAACTTTTGATCGTAGTCTATCTTTCAAACACCATATTGAACAGACGATACAACGGTGCAATTGTGGTCTTGCGGCTCTCAAAGTTTTGGTGGCCGCACACCTTGAGCAGAGACTACTTGTCCTTTTGTTCGATCGACTGGTTATGTCAGTGGTAGATTACGAATTCGGAATTCTTACGATATCAAGATCACAATGTGAACGACTCGAACGGGTTCAGAATGAAGGTATGCGTATAGTCCTGGGCTGCACTAAAGATACTGGGAAGATAAAGACATTGTGAAGATGAGATATATGCTGGGCCTTCTGTCACTACGCTCCCGTCATGCAATCGACCAAACCAAGGCATATATGTGGGTTATTGCAGATAAGAGACATCCACTACACAAGAACACTAATGATGTTAAGAGCACGAGAATCAAGCGTGGCATGTCGTGGATGGCCCAGGCTGAGAGAACAATTGGCCAGGTGACTACGGTTGCGACCCTACCAAAAGGGAAGAATGGATCCCAACAGATGGTAGCATGATCAACTATCTCAACGTTATCATTACTCTTGGAAGAGAATGTAGAGATTGGGGTAACATGAAGGCTGATCTCGCAGTTAAGCAGCTGATAGAAGATAATGCAGGGGATGATGATGTTGTATATACCGATGGGTCGGTTCAACGTGGTGAGAAGTCCCGGCTGTGGTTTCTTGGCTAATGCGCATGGTAGGGTTGTTGCAGAGCGAAGTGGGGCATACAGGACAACTACTTCTAGTATGAGGATGGAGGTTGAGGCCGTTATTACTGCCCTCCATTGGATCTCTGGGACTTCATTTACTGGGGCAGTTGTTGTATCTGACTTTCAGTCGATGCTTCACAAGATCCATAAGGGCAGGTTTCGGTATGAGTGGATGTCGTCTATAGAAGTTTCTAACCTCGAGCAGCTTACGTGGATATACTGTCCTGGGCATGCGGGTGTTTACGGTAATGAGAGAGCGGACAGGCTTGCATCAACAGCATCGATTGTTGGAGAGTTGAAGATGGATAAGGGGATATTCTTCGGTCTCTTCGCGACTGTCTGTTGGATGACACTAAAATCGATGTTGAATCGATCAAGCGATTTAGGCAGTTTGGAGTTACTGTTGTTTAAGTCGAACCGGATGCATGAGAGGCAGAGTGAGAGCTGTGTTTAATCAGCGAGCCACAGGAACCATCAGTATGAATACTCTTCGATATCTGTTGGCGGAGACTGAGCACCTATTGGTCTGCCCGGAGTGCAATGACGTCAGTTTAGTAACCAATAACCAATAACGATGAAAATAATTACATCTTACTAATAATATTAGATTCATTTGTTAATAATATTTTTTCAATCATACTGTGAGCAATACATCAATATTTATATTTTCTTCTATTAAAAAAACAACTAAGAAAATGTGTTTTCAATATACAATATGTATTATATTTTTACCGAAGGGGCGCTATCGAATTACTCACTGTGAATTACTTACAAAGTAGGCGCTCACTCAAAAAATGTTGGGAACCATGTTTTAGAGCAGTGTTTCCCAACCTTTTTGTGCCATGCCCCACCAAAGCCTTTTAAAAATTCGTATGCCTCCCTCCCCTATGTAACATATACACACAATTTTAATTTCCAAAATTGAATTGTTCACTGAAGAAACTTAAATGATAGGTTTATTAAGAAATAACTAGGAAATTGTTGAGGAAACACAGAAGTAAATTTTCAAAACATATAATGAAGAACTAAATGCACGTACGAAATGATTTTAAAGCGCTTGATACAGGCTGCAAAGAGATTCTATGTTAGTATTCAGTTTAGTTAGCTTTAGTCTCGAGTCTCCTCGTTGTGGTACATTCAGCCGATTTCATTTGTTAGTAGCAAATCAGTTATGGCACTAAATCCACATTCAGCTAAATATGAAGATGGAAACGGTAATAACAGTTTTCTTGCACATTTGGTGGAATTTGTATATTTCTTCTTCTCTCGAACGCCCTCTATTAATTCAGGCGAAAGCCAGGACGCCTGGTATTGCGCTTCTGGCTGATTTTTGCGTGAGGCCTAAACTATCCTTTTACAAGTGTCCCCCAACCATATGGACAGCTTCGCCGACTTCAGAGGTACTTGAAGCTTAGATCTTCCAAGTGTGATCGTTGCAGGAAACCTGTTGTCCGTGTTACTTTTGCATTGAGTCATCGTACCATTGGTACTTTTACGGCCAGAGTTAATTAGTGAAGTGTGACTTCTCTAACGGATTTCCTGCCTTTCGTGAGGTCGTTCCGTACGCATCGTATGATAAACACTCTTTAATGATCTTTAGTGCCTTATATTTGGGCTTGGATCTACGCCAAAGAGTATTTGCTACTTTGTGCTGACTGGGTGAGGTCACTCCAGTTTAGGAGCATTCTCAACCCTTCTTGGGCTAGTCACTGGAACTGTCACCTTTCTTGTATTCATTGCTCTTTTACGATAATTTTTCTACGGTATATTTGGGCTTTATGATCTTCGCCAAAGAGTATGTCTACAATATGCGCTCTTTCTGACTACATGAGGTCATTCCATTTAGGAACATTCTCAGTCATTGGAGACGCATGTGCTTGTCGTGCAAACGATCATATTTTAGCGGCATGCTTAGCCTCTATATTATCTGAGTCATGGTGTTTGGACGTCATCTTACTCTGTGTAGGATAATCGGTGTCCGAAAAGTATCGCCCTTAGCCAATGTTTTGGTTTGTACCAGTCAAGCCTTTGCATTATCGGCCTTACTTTTCTATCCATGGTGAGTTTGTTCCTGAGTAGGAGTATTCTCAGCCGTTTCGGAGCATGTGTCGACACTTGACTATTAGCAAGGGTTTTACTCTGCATTTTCCTTGTCCCCGGGAAACATTGGATTGGGGCTGTGCACATGTATTTTTGAGGGTTGTTTCAAACGACGCTAGCAACGAAAATTAAATTTTGTGCCCGTCAACATCACCCACATCAGTTCGTCCGAGGATGTTAGTTGTTAATGTAACAGTACCCTGCCCGATTGTCCCAGGGAGGGCAGTTTCGTTAGGCACTAAAACGCAACTTTAAGATTTGCGCTTGACCAACCTTACCCGGTAAATATATCTACGTTAGGCATTTGATACGGAGTTTGCCGCAATCTTCCCATGTGTCGACACGGTACTTTACCTTGTTTTTAAAGACACTTGCCGAGACTGTTTATTCGTTACGGATCGTTCTCATTGGTTCTGACCTCACAGCTAGCAATTTTTGGTGCGGCCATTTGCTTCAAGGGAGTTGGCATTCGTTCACATATGACTCGTACACTGCTGTTTTTTTACGATTCATTAAATATTTGGGCAACTTTTCATCGGATATCGACCAGGAGATGCGTGCATTTTGTTCATGGATTTTAAACCTGTATTGCTTTCACATGCTTGCACTACTACCCCTACCTGTAGCTGTCCCTCGATCCCTACCCACATAGCCAGACAGGAACCAATGTCTGCTACTAGGGTCATCACGTGAAAATGGGGTGGGATCTTGATTAGTGCCGGCTCACTAATCCTGGCGCGGGTTGTCCCTACGCACCTTTGACCCCAATTTATATATTTAATTTCTGTTTCCTCACAAAACCATGCCATCACTCCGTTTATATTAAATAACGTTTTAATTGACTCATCATTTTGTATTTCTGCGAGTTCTTGATACTGGATATTTGAAATATCAGACAAATCCACTAGCATTAGCTGCAAATTCCAAATTGGAAAATCAATTTGTTTCAAATCAGAAAATCTTTCTTTTAAATCACCCGATAGAATTTTCAGATGATCGACAATTACAAGTATAGCGGTATCAGTCACTTCACATTTCTGGAGCCAATGAAACGTTTCAAAATTTGCGTATTTCTGACATAATTCAATAAAGATAATGAAACCAAATATCTTTGCTTTTGCATCAACAAGAGTTTTACTTGTTCCTTGAAGTTGGTTATTTAATATATTTAGTTTTTCAAAGATATCGGATAGATAACTCACAAATGCTTTACCATCAACCGTTAACGAGTTTAACACAATAACACATGCTTTCCCAATTTCAAAGCATTGTTAAAATTATGTAGAAATGTACCTAGATACAAGTACTTTCCGTTTATTGAAGAATTTTTAAAACTTCAGTAAAGTGATTGTGAAGCAACATTCGTTTTGTCAACAGACATCCAAAAGCCAATATATCGGTTTTGAAACATCATGAACATTAGTTAAACTCCGAACGAGTCCATTGCCCCCCTGAACGATGAAATTGCCCCCCTGTGGGGCATGGGCCCCACGTTGGGAAACAGGGTTTTAGAGGGTCATTTCATTCGGCCCTAGCAGCGCATCTGAACATTTGCGCTCGCCAACATCGCCCACCCCAGTTCTTCCGGGGATGTTAGTGCAACAGTATCTTGCCCGATTGTCCCAGGGAGGGCAGTTTCGCTAGGCACTAAAATGCAGCTTTAGGACTTTCGCTCGGCCAACCTGACCCAATAAATGTATATGCGCTTGGCCTCTGGTACGGAGTTTTCTTCAGTCTTCCCTGGTGTCGATACGACACGTTGCAACTTTTCCGACGATTCTTGACGAGAGCTATCAAAGTGGGTGCGACCATTGTTTCGAGCCCTCCCTCGATCCCTACACACTTAGCCAGACAGGATCCTCTGTCTGTTTCCAGGGTCACCACGTGGAGGTTGGGTACGACCTTGATTAGTGCCAGCACATTAAATCTGGTTCGAAGTTCTTCCTATGACTGCGTCTTTCACCCCAATCTTATAATGAAACTATTTATAATATTTATTTCGTGCCGTTATACGTTTCAAAGGAATTGCAAGCAGTTTATCCATACCGCTCTATCTTGTGCAACTCGTTCAATCTCCTCTTTATCAAAATAGAGCCTGATATTTCTCTACTCTCTCAGTAAAGTTTGTTTCAGGGTTTCCGTAGCGTAGGGTGTCCTTTCTTACTAGAAGCCTTTGGCTCCCACTTCAATATCTGCTTTATGATTCTTTGATCATTTCTACTCATATGCCCAACATACCTCCATCTTCTCTTTCTTATAGCAGTTGTTACTAGTTTTTGACCAAACATTTTTCTGATTTCATTTCTTCTGAATTCGTTCTATTTTATATTCTTTTTTTTCGCAGACATCTACTTTCAAATGCATTCATCGTACTTTCTATATATTTAGTTATTTTCCAACTATCGCTAGCATATATTAGAAATGATAGAACATTGGTATTGAATATTTGTAACTATTTTCTAAATTATATAACTTGGACTTCCATATTTTTTTTAAGATTTTTAAAGGCTGATGCAGCTTTGACAATTTGTAGCACACTTTCTTTTTTTCATATTTCCAGTACAATCACCATTTCTAACCCACTAGGTAAACTGCTCTGATATTTCTTTCATTTTTTCAATTGTAATTTGATATCTGTATTTTTAGTCACATGTGTCACCATTATATTTGTATTTTCATGGGTTATCTTCTGTTAAACATTTAATGCTTTTGTTTTATAAATTACAAAAACAATGACAAAATACAGCAACGTTTCGACCAAAAGGCCTTTATCAAGCAAACGAACAACAGGAGTGACAAATTTTAAAAAACAAATGGACGACCAAAACAAACGTTTCTAATGAAAATCTGGAAATAAAAACGAAAATCTGGGAATAAAAACGAATAACGAAATAAATGTAACACAAAAACACACATAAAAACTAGATAAAAAACACACATAAAAACTAGATAAAAAACACACATACGAAACTGTCCTTCTATTCGTTTTACTTCTCACATCTCCACTACTTGTGTCAACTTTCTTGACATTACTATCTCCATACGCCTATCCACTATCACTACATCAGTATATTACAAGCCTACTGATGCACATAGTTTTCTCCTTTATACTTCTTCCCATCCCCGGGCTTGTCGTGACTCTTTGCCATTCTCGCAGCTCTTGCGCCTAGGTCGCCTTTGTAGCGAGGACGATGATTTTCTTGAGAGAGCTCGCAAGATGCTTGATTTCTTTCGCAGGCGCCTATACCCGGAGAGGATGCTATGCATCGAGTTAAGAAAATCACTCGCCAGCAGGCCCTCACCAGCCAGCATAGGACCACTAACTCTGAGAGAGTAAAACTTATCTTAACTTTCCACCCCATAGTTCACTGGTGAAAAATGTTTTATTCCGTCATCTGGCTATCCTTAAGTCAGATCCTGAGACCCGTTCTATCTTCCCCTACTATCCTTTGGTGGCTTACAGACGGGACAGAAGTCTTAAGGATATGTTGGTACACAGTCACCTTAAGTCCAATATCCAGACTCATGTTGGCACTGTTCAGTGTGGCCGTCGGCGTTGCAACACGTGAGCTTATGTGATACAGACACGCACTGTATCTTTTTCTTTAGCCACGTTTCTTATTGACGATGGTTTCACATGCGAGTCCCGTAATCTTATCTATGCCATTATCTGTAAGCGGTGTAACAAGGCTTATATTGGCGAGACTGGCAAGAGGCTCAGTGACCGATTCGCCCAACACTTGCGCGACATACGCCAATGCTCTGTGACCCCTGTAGCCACCCATTTCAATGATACTGGCCATTTAGGAACTAACGATGTCCAGGTCACAGCCATCCGATCGTGTTCCTCGGATGATCGCAGTCGATTTGCTCTGGAGAATCAGTTGATTTCTTTGTATGGTACCTTGCGACCACGTGGGCTTAACGTATTACATTCCTATGCTTCTTAGTACTTTCTCTTCCCATTGTATTCTATATGGGTATATGTTGCATGTATTCAAGTTATATATTTACTAGATTTTTCATTGTTTCTCTTCGGTTCTATTTATAGTTTTTATGTGTGTTTTTTGTGTTATATTTATTTCGTTATTCGTTATTCATTAGAAACGTTTGTTTTTGGTCGTCCATTTTTTTTAAATTTGTCACTCCTGTTGTTCGTTTGCTTGATAAAGGCCTTGTTGGTCGAAACGTTGCTGTTTTTTGCCATTGTTTTTGTAATTTGTAAAACTACAGTACTTTGTGATTACGTGTTTTGCCAATCAAATAGTTTTACTGCAGTCTCATCTGTTTTGTGAATTTTTTTTCTTTGCATATCTTGCTTTTACTTAACAAGGAAATATCATCAGAAAAATAAAAATATTTTGGTTGACTATTTTCCACCCTATAGATGCCAATGTTGCCCCTGCAACATTTTCTTACCTCCCAGCAAATGACCACCCAAAACAATACTGAAGATACAATATAATCTTGATTTACTCCGGTTTCAACCATAAAAAAGTTGCTTTGACCATTGTTAGTGTAAACTGCGCACTGTGAACCATCATACAGGCTTTTGATAATGTTTATTATTTTGGTTGGTTTTTCCACGTATCTCAGAATAATCTACAGGGATATTACTAGTTGACAAAGCATTTTCGAAATTATGTCAAATATGTACAATTATGTAAAATTTCAAAATTAAGTATATCTCTAATGATCAAAGTCGATTTGCTGTAGATAATCGTTTTATATCTTTATATGGTACCTTGCCACCTCATGGACTCAGTGCACTACATTCGTATGCTTCTTAATACAATCTATTCTCTTGCTCCATGTTCTATATGTGTGTATGTTAAAAGAATATAAGTTTTATATATATATATATATTTTATATATATATATATATATATATATATATATATATATATATATAAATATGACCATCGACGAAGTGGGTGAACTGACAAGAGACAGAGTGAATTTCAGATGTGCTGCAATGAGAGCAACGTCCTATAAAGGATACGCACCTTGATGATGATATATATAATATAAAAATTAATATAATATAATATATTATAAAAAAAATCATATAAATAATGATTTTTATTGTTTATCTTGTTTCCACTTCTAGTTTTTTGCATTTATATCGTTATTAGTTTTTAGTCACAGATTTTCATTTTTGGTCCGTTAGGAACTTATTGTTTGATTCTACATGTTATTCTGGAGTAGGAACATTCTCAGCCTTTTTTCGAGACGCGTGTCGGCACTAGCAATTTGCAAATTTCTGCTCTGCATGTTCACTTTTCCCGGGAAACACTGGACTGGGACTGCGCACAAGTGATCCAGAGGGTTATTCCAGAGGGTTATGAGACGTACAGAAATAATCGCTCTGGGATTCTACTCGTTTGTGTTGCGAGCAGATCTCATCAAACGTAACTGCATCTGCACCACTACATTTACCAGAGTAGCTCTCCCTCGATCCATACCCGCTTAGCCAGACAGGATCCTCTGTCTTTTTTAGGGTCACCACGTGGAGGTCGGGTAGGATATTGTTTAGTGCCAGCTCACTAAGCCTGGCGCGACGTTGTCTCTATGACTGCGCCTTTGACTCCACTCCAATCTTCAATCCAAGCCCTTGTAATCTAGCAGTTTACGTTTATTGGTTTAAATGAAATTCCTTTTTTCCTGCCACGCTCTATGAGGGCGTTCAGAATGTCATCTCTATCCATTTTCTGACCCATTAATATAGTTGTAATGACAGCCAGTCTGATCTCTCATTGCCAAGAGCGATCTTGTAGAGAAGGTCCCTACGGACTTTTCGTAGCGGACTACCGATCCATCGGTGTAAATCACGTCACCTTCATTGCAGTTCTTATTAATGATGGCTTTGACGTTTGTCTTAATGTTCATTAATGCCTTAATGAAAAATGTTTCCTTATATTGAAGGCACTGGTATCCATTCTTCAACATGGTCGATATTTGTGAGCCCGCCTACCAGCTGAACAGTGTCTGCAGCATGGACAATCCACGTCTAGCCCCGTTTTAATCGATTTCCACTACTGATACTCAGCATCTCGTGCAATGTGGGATCCTGTTCAGCACTTATTTTGAGGTACGCACGTGCTCTAGCTATCTTGAGTTTATACTACATGGTCGGGAAATCTAGGAAAAACCTCATCGCCACGCAGTGTGTAACCCGTGTGCAACTGAGGATGATACGCATAGATTCATTCTTTATGAATCTCGTCTTTCAATATACGTTTTACTGATAGTGAGGTTTGCCAATACAAATTCAATGGTCGAAAGAATTAGCGCCTCATACAGGATGACAAGCAGCCGTTGCTCGATACTAACAGTCGCCATGACTCTCCTTGCCGCCAGACCTTTACGTGCCTTGACAATGACATGATCAACATATTCCTTGAAGCACAGGATGCAGTTAAATTTCACACACACAAATTGCATCGATTTAGCTCCGGATAAACCAACACCGCACAGTTTCACAACGGGCGTAGATGCGTTAACAGTTCAATTATTAAGGGGGAACCATGTTACTGCTGCTTTTGTAGGGTTAACTATGAAAATCGTGGCATATCCTTTACAGGGCGTAGCAATCAACCACAGTAAACAAGTTGTTGATTTTTTAGGCACCACTTATACGTTCAGTAGTTTGCCATTGCTTTCTGAACGGTGAGGTCTATTTTTACCTTTTGTAAAAATCCCACGGAAACGAATTTGCTTTCAAACTTGCCCACCGTGGGGGCTGAACCAGGTACGCTTGGGTTTGTGATCGAGCTCACTACCGCTTGGGCTACAGAGCTCACTTATATATATCCTCCGTATATCTTGGATAGAGAAGAGAACAAATAGATCTATCCAGAAAGAACTTGAAATCAAAGAAAACTGGCTAATGATGCAAATACGAA
Organism: Arion vulgaris; assembly: GCA_020796225.1. Taxonomy (NCBI): domain Eukaryota; kingdom Metazoa; phylum Mollusca; class Gastropoda; order Stylommatophora; family Arionidae; genus Arion; species Arion vulgaris. Next base: position 13,329,903 of record CM036774.1, read on the forward strand.
AGAGAAAATGAGATATTTTGGACATATAAAAAGACATGAAGGGCTGGAGAAGACCATCATGGAAGGAGGCATACCGGCAAAGAGAAGAAGGGAAGACCACGGAGATGGAGTCAGGATGTAACTGATGGTTTGAAAATGATGGCTGCAGAGGCATGACATCTGGCCTATGAGAGAGAGAAGTTCCGGCAGACTTTTGGGGTGGCAAAGTTCTGCTCAGGACAAGCTATTTGATGATGATATTAGTTAGTTTGTTCCTTTCGTGCCAAAGGCGGCACATAGGGCAGATGTTTTAGATCTCCATGTGATGCGGTTCGTTGCTAGCAGTTGGAGATCTTGTATGGTTTTACATCCCAATAGTTTACTTTCTTGTAGGATTGTTCTTCGAAGAGTGGTCTTAGGTCTTCCACATTTTCTTTTCCCAACTGGTGACCACATAAGGACTTGTCGATTATTCGTATGATCATGACCTAAATATTTCCACCTTCGTTTCCTTATATTTGATATGTGTTGTTGGTGTGTTCTATCTCTCACTGTGTTGTTGGAAACGAAATCACTTCATTTTACTTAGAGTAATTTTCGGAGACATTTATTCTCAAAGCTGTCCAGTTTCTTATCAATTTTGCTTGTTAATTTCCTACTTTCACTACCGTAGGTCAGTACAGGAATCACACATGACCTAAACAATTTAACTTTTGTACATATACTAAAATATGAATGACATATTCCTTTGGTCACGTAAATATAAGATTGCATACAAAATTTCATATCAATACAACAGATACTTTTTGATAAAATTAAACTTGAATGAGTGCTAACATTTGTAAACGGACTATAGTGCTCCATAGACATCACACGGGTGTATGATGCGGTCAAGTTCCCTCTGTATCTCACCGGCAATCTCATTCCTGTCTTTCCTCTGTCTATACACTAGAATGTCATCAGCAAATGACAATGTTCTACCTCTTCCATTAAGTTATTGTTCTGTGATTGTCACCGTGTATATGAGAAATAAGACTGGTGAAAGAGGAGAGCTTTCTGACAAGCCTGAATATACAGTCACTTGCTCAGATAACCAACCACCACATCACTGCACAACCTTCCTTTTGAACAGCGCAGCAGCTATCCATCGTATGAATAGAGGGTGCACCTGGAGTTTGATACGCTGGTGCATGAGATAGTCGCAAGACACTTTGTTGTGCGTCTTCCAAGTCCACTATCGCTGCAGATGTTTCAATATCTGCATGAAAACCTTCGAAGACATCATACACGAAGACCGCAGCGTTACATCATGTTTCCTTCCACTGAACTGCATAGATTAGCTATGTTTGTGGTAGGTCAGCTATGGCAGTAGAATTCTAAATTATTCAAAAAGCACTATAACATACATGTCTTCTGATGATTAACCTGAGAGCGTGATATCCGATACCAACGAGAGATGGTGCTCAGTGTTCCTTGAATGTCATGGATCAGTTCTTGTTTATCCGATCCATTCCTGTATATTAAGATCATCATCATCAAGGTGCGTGTCCTTTATAGGACGTTGCTCGGCGCTTTATTCAGTGCAAGGCAAAGGATATGATTAGGGGCAGTAGAATGGTTACAAACGAAAACAAGATTGCAACAGAGAAGACAGTGTTCTCGGATTATTGATAAATAAAGGAAGCAGCCTGTTATACAGAATTTTTTTTCTCTCTTAAAGTCCTGATTATCGTTAAATCTAGCTGATAACTTGGGGCGCCAGAAATGCATAATGCAGGCGTAGTGGCCAGCGGCCTGCGGGTACCGCTTTGGAAAATCCAGATTTATACCATGACTTTGCTCCTCACATTGTTTGCAGTGAGCGAAGAATGTTCGCTGACTAAAGAAAACAGTAGGGAGACGGTGGTAGGTCATTGCTACTAATAAGAATGTAATAATTAGGGACAAGAGGTAGTAATTGTATGCAAGCTGTGTGTTTTAATTGTCACTAGTAGGATATATTGTCATCGTATATAAACATACTTTTAAAACTGTCCCTTGCTATATCCAAACATAGAAACACAGTGATATAAACACAAACCAGCTATTGGTTGAAGTTTATAATTGATGCCATGCGTTACCGGTAAAATACATATTCCTGTTTACATTAAGAGAAATGAATTAAATATTAGGTCTAAGTAAACACACACAATATTCTTGTTTGAACAGTCCGTCAGAATGCTACTAATTTAGCCATGGGGCCAATCATAAAACAGCAACACCAAAACCTGTAGTCAAAAAGAAACTTGGAAGGAAAGTATGAGAGGTTAATAAATAATGTGAAAGACAAAGACAGTAAACGGTTCCATGATGAGTTTCAGTGACATTAGAAAATCACTTTCCGACAACAACGATAAGAATATAAATAAATATAAATAAATACACTAGCGTGTTAAGTTTGTGTAGTCTGTGTTTTGAAAGATGATATATAATCGAAGAAATGTCGGAGCAAGAACACGCTAGTACGACAATATATTTCATTCGTCATCTCCAACAAGTGGTATTATTTCATCTTTATCTTTTTAAGACGAAACGTTTATCTGACGTCCATTAAACCGTATTGCGTTTCTATACAACTTGAGAACTATTCATCGTTTATCTGGTCACAAAGTTTGAAATCGTTCCGCCTGGAGTCGGTGCAATTGATTTTTGTAACTAGATGAGATGGAGCGTCGTATCACAAGCGGCACAGTCGCCAACTCTGAAAGCAAACCTAGATGTACCCAAGTCAAACCAATAAGATGTGATTCAGGTATGGAGGAAACCCAGTCGGAAAGTGAGACGGTAGGCATATTTTGTTTGATGGTTTCCTTGTTATCTATATCGTCTAACATTTGGGGTGATTGCTGTGTTAATAAGTAGTAAACTAGCTTTCTATATCTAAACCTTGCAAGCTTATTAGTTATAAATAGTCTACCTCTGTTGCCGTCATGCTCTAGTCAAATCTATCGTAATCATTGAATCAACATGTTCAAAACAAAACTGTCATATTTGTTGTGACTGAACTGGTTTGGAACATGTGTTCAGCGAAGTGATTTTCCCTGTGTTTGCATTGACAGAGCCATTCAGGTTATGAAAGCTATTTCACACAACACAGATGATGACACGCTTTCTTACGTAACATTGAAGCTAATGTTGTGTTATGTTATGTTATGCGATCGTCGCCATGGCACATTGGGCACTCCCATTCGTGCTCTGTCCTCCACTGCAGCAGCCATCCCAAAGTCCATTTGCTCAGCGTACTCATGAGAAGTTGATTACTATATCGTTTCTCTCTACCACGAAGACGACACTGTCTGGCATGTCCAAACTTAGCGACTAATTATCAAACTCGTTCCAGTGTCTGAGACATGCCCATGTTACATAATTGAGAGTGTACCACAGTGATGATATCGGCTCTGTCCATACTTCTGCCCGTTTGAGTCGGGGCATTGTTTGCAAGAAAGTCAGCACGCTCGTTACTCTGCACTCCAGCATGTCCAGGTGTGTACAGCCAAGTCATTTTCTTGAGATGTTATCTCCGAATGTTGTCCACCCATTCCACACGCAGACTTCCAGATTCAATCCTTTGAAGCATATTCATCGAGTGTGATATGACAATCGTATGGGTTACCTGTTGCTCAGCCTTCCATGACAGAGCCCTAGAGGCAGTGGTGATCTCCATAGTCATGCTCGATGTCGTTGACTCTAAAGAGCCGCAGTCTTTATGTGTGCTTCGAAATGTGTTACCGTTTCATTGTGCTGAATAAGCACACGATGATCTGGTTCCGTGTCTGACAGAACCATCGGTGGAGGTAATGATATCATCTGGATGGGAGTGCCAATCTACGAGTACAGGACGCATTGACGACGCCCGGGGCCCATTCTCTACAGTGGCGCCCAAATGTACTGACAACCCTGGCGTAAGCAATCATATACTCTGATATACGCATCTATTCTTCACCTTGCCTCAGCACATCTAGAGTACAGACCTGTTTAATAACATCCTCTGCATCGACCATCCAGGATCGGCCTCTCTTCAATCGCCTGCCCTTGTTTTCATTTATGGATTTGTGCAGATGATTTGTGTCAGCAGAAACTCTCAGATAAGCTTTTACCTGTGCGACTTTGTGTCTAATGGTCATCGTTGGCGATCCAAGGACATAGCCCATTACCTCACATGAAGTGTCACGTGTGCAACCAAGTATAAGCCTCATCGCTTCATTTTGGACCCTGTCTAACTTATCCAGCGATGTTCTGCTTACTGTCAGAAGACCAAGACCATAGTCCACCACACTCAACACTAGTCCCTGATAAAGAAGAAGCAGCAGACGGTGTTCAATATCCGCCTCGTCATAACTTTGAGGGCGGTTAGCCCTTTTCGTGCCTTTTGGATTACGTTCTCAACATGACTCTTAAATGACAGGCTTCTGTCAACTGTTATACCAAGATATTTTAGTGTTTCGCTTCTGTCTATGTCTTTGTTACACATGCTGAAAACTGGAGTAGGTGTCTTTACTATGTGAGTGTTCAGAGAGAGCCATGTCTAAGAAGCCTTTGCTGGGTTCACATTCGCTTCGAATTCATTGCACCAGTCACCAATCCTATTCAGTTCACACTGTAATGCAGATGCGATCTCATTTCTGTCCTTGCCCATGCGATACACCAGAATGTCATCGGCGTACGACATTGTTTTGTCAAGTCCGACCCTCTGTGTGCTGGTTACCCCGACTGTGTATACATTGAACAGGACTGGCGAGAGTGGTGATCCCTCAGGAAGACTTATTAGGACCCGTTGTGGTTGTGATGCCCATGAACCACAACGCAATGATAACGTGCGTTCAAAAAGTGCAACAGCAATCCACTTGATCAAGCCTGACTCCACCTGCATATCCGTTAATAACTGCATAAGTAAGTTGTAAGAGACATTGTTATATGCGTCTTTCAAATCAATGGCAGCTGCTGCCGTTTCCATCCCCATCTGAAACCCCTCATATGCAAAAACCGCTGCATTGCACCAGGTGTCCTTTCCTGGACGATAGCCGCCGAGAGTGGAGGGGAACAGACAATTTGTCTCCATTATGTTTGAAATTCTACGAGCTATGAATTTTTCAAGCAGTTTACCGACAGTGTTTTGCAAGGTAATAATTCTATGCACTTGTGATTGTGAGATCTTTTCCAGGTTTAGGCAAGGGTCTCAGATAGCTGTGAAGCCAATCATCAGGAATAGTGCCAGTATGGATACTCTTATTGAAAAGCTTGCATAATTCTGCAATACCTGTGTCCTCCAGATATTTCATGTGACTGTACCGAACACCATCAGGACCAGGCGCTGTATCAGAGCATGTCTTTAGTATTGATTTTATATTATCGACTGAAATATATTCTATATCGTCGTCTATGACAGTTTGCATCTCATGCGAATGGTGTACGATCTGTTGCATCCTTTTACGTTCATCTGTCTTTTCTGTCTGGAGAATAAAGTTATGCAAGAACGCCTCACCCACTCCTCATCTGTCCTCAAAATTACCCCACTGCCCATAGTCAGAATAGGCATTGAAAAAGGTCTCCCACCGCCATTCATGCTGCGGTGCAACCTCCAGAATTTTCCGATTGATTGCTCGTTTTCAATTTCAACGCAGAATATCTCCCATATAATGTGCTTGGCTTCTCTTGCAATCTGCTTGAAATGTATAGCCAGACTGTTCTTTCGTTCTGTCAGGGCCCCTCTACGTTCCTCTGAGAGATTTTGTGATTTTCTGGCTTTTTCCCACGCTCTGGTTACCATCCTTTTTTTCCGCCCATGCCTCCGCAATCTCAGGTGTCCGCCATGGTGGTTGCTGGAAAGAACTATGAGCTGCATTAATAACTAACATAACAGATGGCAAACAATATTACAAATGCCATAATCTACGGCATAACTCATTATCAATAGCTTGCCTTGAGCAGAACTTTGCCACCCAAACAGTCCTTCGGAATTTCTCTCTCTCATAGGCCAGATGTCCCGCCTCTGCAGTCGTCATGTTCAAACCATCAGTTACATAATGAATGCATCTTCTCCGTTGTCTTCCTCTTCTCTTTGCCGGTATGCCTCCTTCCATGATGGTCTTCTCCAGCCCTTCGTGTGTTTGTATATATCCAAAATACCTCAATTTTCTCATATTTATTTGTAGCATCAGTTGGTTTTCTTTGATTTTAAGTTCTTTCTGGATAGATCTATTTGTTTTCCTCTCTGTCCGTGATATATGAAGGACTCTTCTGTAACACTCATATTCAAAACCACATATATTAAATGTCCATGCTTCACACCCATACGTTGCCACTGGGAATATGCATGCTCTTAGTATTCTGAACTTTGTTTTCTTATCGGTTCCGTTCCATACTGTTTTTAGTTCTTCAATTTCTTTGTAAAGCCATGTTTGTTCTTCTTTTAATTTCCTTCATTCCATTTCCATCTGTTGTTAGCAGTGAAACAAGATATTCAAAACTGTTCACATTTTCTGTTTTCTCTCTGTTGATAAAAACATCTTAGGTCCGGCATCACAGAAGTAATGAAAAAACTGATAATATTTCAGAAACAGAGATGGGTAATTCTTATATTTCTCAGGCATCACAGAAATAATGGAAAAAAAACTGATAATATTTTTTTTTTAAACTTAGAAACAGATGATTCTTATATATCTTAGGTAGGGTTTAGTTAGTTAGTTAGTTTGTACCTTTCGTGCCAAAGGCGGCACATAGGGCAGATGTTTTAGATCCCCATGTGATGCGGTTCGTTGATAACAGTTGAAGATCTTGTATGGTTTTACTTCCCAATAGTTTATTTTCTTGTTGGATAGTTCTTCGAAGAGTGGTCTTTGGTCTTCCACGTTTACTTTTTCCAACTGGTGTCCACATAAGGGCTTGTCGATTTAGTCTCTTTTCGTTTGATCTAAGAACATGACCTAAATATTTCCATCTTCGTTTCCTTATAATATTTGATACGGGTTGTTGGTGTGTTCTATCTCTCAATGTGTTGTTAGAAACGAAATCACTCCATTTTATATTTAATACTTTTCTGAGACATTTATTCTCAAAGCTGTCCAGTTTCTTATCAATTTTCTTTGTTGATTTCCAAATTTCACAACCGTAGGTCAGTACAGGAATCACACATGACCTAAATAATTTAACTTTTGTGCATATACTAAGGTCTTGAGATTGCCAGATATTCGTTAATTTAGTGAAGGCACTAGCTGCTATAGCAATACAAGAGTTTATTTCTTTCATCGTGTCTCCGAAATATTTCAGAAATGTTTGCAACAGATAATTCCCATTTTTCTCATGTTGAAATTAGGTAAAAACTAAAAATGTTTCAAAATAGAAACAGATAATTCTTCTAATTCTGAGGTCCGCCATCACAGAAATAATGATAAAAAGTGACAATATTTCAAAAAAGAAACGGATAATTATTATATTTATTTGTTCCGTCATAACAGAAATAATAAAAAACTGACAATATTTCAAAATACTTAGAAACAGATAATTTATATAATTCTTAGTAGTCTGGCATCACAGAAATAATGATTAAAAAGTGACAATATTTTTAAAAAAACTTAAAGATGAGTAATTCTTAAATTTCTTAGGCCTGGCATCCCAGAAATAATGAAAAACCTCACAATATTTCAGAAATGTTTGCAATGGCTAATTCCCATTTTTCTCATCACAAAAATAATGAAAAAAAGTGACAATTTTCAAAAATTAGAAACGAATAATTCTTATATTTCTTAGCTCCGCAATAATAGTTCTCACTATTCTCTGGTCCGGCCATGTGAAAATTATGAAAAATATTTCACAATATTTTTAAAAAGTTAGAAACGGATAATTTTACTTTTTCTGGTCCTCACTTGTTGAAATTATGAAAACAAAACTTATAATAATATTTAAAGGTGTGGTACGAAAAATGCTCATGCTTCACTGGTCCGCTCCTGTTCGAATTATGAAAAAACTTACAATATTTCAAAATAATTAGAAACAGATACTTATCATATTTCTATGGTGCTGTAGAAAAAATGAATATAATTAACAATATTTTTAAAAAGTTAAAAACTAATATTTCTCATTTTACTCTGACTATTGAAATAATGGGAAAATACTTACAATATTTCAAACAAGTTTGAAATTTATAATTTTAATATTTCTCGGGCCCTAATGGAAATAATGATAAATACTGATAATTTTTGTAAAAATTTATCAACGGATAATTCTCTTAGTTCTCTAGTCCGAATTGTGAAAACAATGGAAAAAACTTACAAATTTTTAAAAAAGTTAGAAAACAGATTTTCATAATTCTCTCGTCCGGCGCTTGTTGAAATAATAAATTTTCAAAGAAAACTATATTTTAAAAAAAAAAAGGAAGAAACGGATAATTCTCATACTTCTCTAAGTTCGCCACTCTTGAAAATAATGAAAATAATATTTCAAAACCGTTGGAAACGGATAATTTGCATATTTCTCGGTATCGCCGCTGTGAAAAAAAGCGAAAATTTATCAAAAAGGTTGAATCATATAAGTTTCGTATTTCTCTGGTCCTCCGCTGTTTAAATAATTTACATAAACTGACAACATTTAATAAAAGTTAGAAACAGTTAACGGGACTGCAGAACCGATATATACAGTTAACCCAACGGGACTGCTGAAATGTTCATGATGCTGCCAGACCGATATCGGCTTTTGGATGTATGTTGACAAAAACGAGTTTATTTTCACAACCACTTTACTAAAGTTTATAAAATCTTCAGAAACGGAAAGTACTTATATGTAGGTACATTTCAATAAACTTTTAACACAGATTTGAAAGCGGGAAAGCGGTGTTTTATTGTGTTAAAGTCGAGCTAGATTTTTGTTTAAAAACTATAGTTTCCGACATTTGCCACCCTTGTCATAAAGACCAAAATGAGTATTTACAGTGCAATTTTGAGTTTTGCGAGATCCCATTATAACTTGTGATAGTAATGATGAAGATTTAATTAACTAATGGAAATAACGATATTTGATTGTTTATTGGTTATTGGTTACTAAACTGATGTCATTGCACTCCGGGCAGACCCATAGGTGCTCAGCCTCCACCAACAGATATCGAAGAGTATGAATTCGTTAACCATCTCTCGTCTATCTCACCCAGTCCTATATATTCATCTGCAAATGTCAATGTCCGACCCAATCCGGTTGGCTGGATTTTAGCTACATTTGCTGTGTAAATATTAAACAACACGGGTGATAGAGGAGAACCCTGGGGTAATCCCGGGCATATACGTGAAGGATCCGATGTCCATGTTCCTAAACGTTGTGCAAAGGTTCTCTCCATTAAAGAAGCAGCTATCCAGTTCACCAACCAAGGACTAACTTCAAATTTAATCAAAGAGCGCAACATTATTGAAAAATTCACCTTGTTATAAGCATCCTCCGTCGATGGCCACAGCAACAGTCTCTTGCTTGGATTGGAAGCCTTCATAAACATCAGATGTAAACGTGCCAGCATTGTCCCATGTCCCTTTCATTGGCCGGTAGCTTCCCAAAGTGTCAGGGAGGATGTGGTCATTCTCTAAGTGACACATTACCTTTCTGACCACTAGCTTCTCTAGTAATTTGCCATATACATTTTGCAAGGTGAGTATGCGGTAGCTGCTGAGCAGTTTAGGATCCTTCCCATGTTTGTGGAGCTGTCGTAAATAGCTATGAAGCCAATCCTCGGGTACCACAGCATTCTGTACACTTTTGTTAAAATCCATCACAACTGCATTGATAACAGTCTCGTCAAGCTGTTTGATGTGATGATATTGGACACCATCAGGCCCTGGAGCGGTGCTGTGGCTTGCCTTGAGTGCATTAACAACATCCTCCTTTGTTATTAAGTCAATGTAAGGTTCTCCAGAGCTAATAATATCACGAAGAGCACTCATGATATTATGGTGGTCAGTTTTATCACCTTTTTCTGTCTGTTCAACGAAACGATGAAGGAACCCCTGCCCTTTTTTGCATCTGTTGTCAAGACGTCTCCTTACGAGTCACGTAAAGTAGAAAAGACTGGCTGGTATTCCTCCTGTTCATTTTGCGATGTAACTGCCAGAATTTGTGTAGAGACTTGTCACCACAGACTTGTGTAATGAAAGTCTCCCATAACCCACTCTTTGCCTCACTAGCCAATTTGTTTATGGAATGCAGTATCGAAAGAAAGTTGTAATTCCAAGTCTAATGTAATAAATGCATCTAAAGAATGGTCGTTGCACATACCATTTGTTGACACGTCCGCACTAAAAAGTGAATATTATTTTTTTAAACTACTACACCTAATCAGATGAAACTTATAGAATATGATCACATACATATGGATTATCTTCATGTAATTGCTACGTCAGGAAACATCTATGAATCTTAAAATGTAATACAAAGCAGTGAGTATAAATATTTTTTTTTCTTCAAAATAGTAATGCAAAAATAATTTAATTTTCTCAAACGTATATCAACTGATGTCAAATATTATTATATTAGTGTATTTCACGTCCGATTAGCAACAATTTAATATATAATATGTTATAATAAATAATAATTTCTCTCGTACCGTTATACGTTACATAGAGCTTGCAAGTAATTTCTCCACATCGCTCTATCCTGGCCAACTCGCTCAATCTCTTTCATGGAACTGAGACCGATATTTCTTGCCTCTCTCATCAATGTTCCTTTCAGGGTCTTGTTAGGTCGTCCTCTCTTTCTTGAACCCTTTGCATCTCACTTCAATGCCTGCTTTGATATTAGTTGATCATTTCTCCTCAAGGTGTATCCAACATATCTCCATCTTCTTTTTCTTATAACAGTTGTCCAGACATTTCTCTGAATAATATGTCATAATTTAGTGAAATTAAACTAGAATTGTTAAGGTTTAAACTACTCAACATTGAATATTAAATTGGAATTGCAAAATAAATGCATCCTGAGTTCAAAATAATTACAGAGTGAAAGGGTTCTCATGTGTCTATGGTCTGTGCCTGTGAAAATAATGAAAATACCTTACAATATAAAACAAAAAGTTAAGAACATATAATTCTCAGATCTCTCTCGTGTGTCTCTGTGGACATACTGAAACAAATTGACAATATTTCAACAAAGTTTGAAACGGATAATTTTCATATTTCTTTGGTTCGCTTAAGTGAAATAATGCAAAACACTTGCAGTATTTCAAGATAGTTTAAAACTAATGATTCTCATAATTCCCGTTTCTCTGGTCAGCCCCTGAGAAATAGTACCAAAAAAAAACTAAAATATATCAAAAAGGTTGAAACAGATAAGTCTCATATTTCTCTTGTCCGCCACTGTGAAAATAGTTTTTTATGAGACAATATTTTTAAAAAGTTAGAAACGGATAATTTTCATATTTTTCTGGTCCGCCCCTGTGAAATAATGAAAGAAAACGAACACTATTTCAAAAACGTCCGAAACGTATAATTGCATATTTCTCTGGACTGCCTCTATGGAAATATTTAACAAAATTAAACAATAATTCAAATAAATCGAATACTGATAATTCTCATTTAAACTTCTAAGCGTATCTCTATGAATTTCTTAGTGTATCTCTGTGAACTTCTTAGTGTATCTCTGTGTGAACTACTTATTGTATCTCTGTGAACTTCTTATTGTATCTCTGTGAACTTCTTAGTGTATCTCTGTGTGAACTACTTATTGTATCTCTGTGAATTTCTTATTGTATCTCTGTGAACTTCTCAGTGTATCTCTGTGTGAACTTCTTATTGTATCTCTGTGAATTTCTTATTGTATCTCTATGAACTTCTTAGTGTATCTCTGTGAACTTCTTAGTGTATCTCTGTGTGAACTACTTATTGTATCTCTGTGAACTTCTTAGTGTATCTCTGAACTTCTCAGTGTATCTCTGTAAACTTCTCAGTGTATCTCTGTAAACTTCTTAACGTATCTCTGTGAACTTCTTATTGTATTTCTGTGAACTTCTTAACGTATCTCTGTGAACTTCTTATTGTATCTATGTGAACTTCTTAGTGTATCTCTGTGAACTTCTCAGTGTATCTCTGTAAACTTCTCAGTGTATCTCTGTAAACTTCTTAACGTATCTCTGTGAACTTCTTATTGTATTTCTGTGAACTTCTTAACGTATCTCTGTGAACTTCTTAACGTATCTCTGTGAACTTCTTAACGTATCTCTGTGAACATCTTATTGTATCTCTGTGAACTTCTTAACGTATCTCTATGTACTTCTTATTGTATTTCTGTGAACTTCTTATTGTATCTCTGTGAACTTCTTATTGTATCTCTGTGAACTTCTTATTGTATCTCTGTGAACTTCTTAGTGTATCTCTGTGAACTTCTCAGTGTATCTCTGTAAACTTCTTAACGTATCTCTGCTAACTTCTTATTGTATTTCTGTGAACTTCTTAACGTATCTCTGTGAACTTCTTAACGTATCTCTGTGAACATCTTATTGTATCTCTGTGAACTTCTTAACGTATCTCTATGTACTTCTTATTGTATTTCTGTGAACTTCTTATTGTATCTCTGTGAACTTCTTAGTGTATCTATAACAGACTAGCTGGTACAAGGTCCCAGAAATATAAAGACAAAAAATAGCATCTACCACTAAGTCCGACACCTGACAATCGACTACATTAAATTCACACAAGACTGTCTAAACAACTTATACAAGTTTATTGGTATCTATATATATTGTATATCTAAACTGGTAAACGTACATACATACTCTCAACTGATATGAGACCAAAAGTACATAAATAACCTTCCTGAAAATCAATTGTGTAATCATTAAAGTCGCTTCTCTACAATTAACAGAAAGTTCACGGAATCCTCTGTCGGGTTTTCCCACATCTATCACAACCTATAAATCAAATACACTAGTTCAGCATCTCCACTAATTATGCAAAGTTCAAGAAATGCTCAGTTGTGGGTTCTCACATCTATCACAACTTATAAATCAAATAACACTAGTTCAGCTTCTCTCTATTAACGAAAAGTTCAAGAGATCCTCTGTTGTGGGTTCTCACAACTATCACAACTTATAATCTAAATAACACTTCAAAGAATCCTCAGTTGTGGGTTCTCACAACTATCACAACTTATAAATCAAATAACATTAGTTCAGCTTCTCTCTATTAACGAAAAGTTCAAGAGATCCTCTGTTGTGGGTTCTCACATCCATCACAACTTATAAATCAAATAACACTTCAAAGAATCCTCAGTTGTGGGTTCTCACATCCATCACAACTTATAAGTTAAATAACACTTCAAAGAGTCCTCAGTTGTGGGTTCTCACATCCATCACAACGTATAAATCAAATAACACTTCAAAGAATCCTCAGTTGCGGGTTCTCACAACTATCACAACTTATAAAGCAAATAACATTAGTTCAGCTTTTCTCTATTAACGAAAAGTTCAAGAGATCCTCTGTTGTGGGTTCTCACATCCATCACAACTTATAAATCAAATAACACTTCAAAGAGTCCTCAGTTGTGGGTTCTCACATTCATCACAACTTATAAGTTAAATAACACTTCAAAGAGTCCTCAGTTGTGGGTTCTCACATCCATCACAACTTATAATCTAAATAACACTTCAAAGAATCCTCAGTTGTGGGTTCTCACATCCATCACAACTTATAAATCAAATAACACTTCAAAGAATCCTCAGTTGTGGGTTCTCACATCCATCACAGCTTATAAATCAAATAACACTTCAAAGAATCCTCAGTTGTGGGTTCTCACAACTATCACAACTTATAAATCAAATAACACTAGTTCAGCCTCTCTCTATTAACGAAAAGTTCAAGAGATCCTCTGTTGTGGGTTCTCACATCCATCACAACTTATAAATCAAATAACACTTCAAAGAGTTCTCAGTTGTGGGTTCTCACATCTATCACAACATATAAATCAAATAACGCTTCAAAGAATCCTCCGTTGTGGGTTCCCACATCTATCACAACTTATAATCAAAATAACACTACAAATAATCCACCGTTGTGGGTTCTCACATCCATCACAACTTATAAATCAAATAACATTAGTTCAGCTTCGCTCTATTAACGAAAAGTTCAAGAGATCCTCTGTTGTGGGTTCTCACATCCATCACAACTTATAAATCAAATAACATTAGTTCAGCTTCTCTATTAACGAAAGTTCAAGAGATCCTCTGTTGTGGTTCTCATCCATCACAACTTATAAATCAAATAACACTTCAAAGAGTCCTCAGTTGTGGGTTCTCACATTCATCACAACTTATAAGTTAAATAACACTTCAAAGAGTCCTCAGTTGTGGCTTCTCACATTCATCACAACTTATAAGTTAAATAACACTTCAAAGAGTCCTCAGTTGTGGGTTCTCACAACTATCACAACTTATAAATCAAATAACATTAATTCAGCTTCTCTCTATTAACGTAAAGTTTAACTTACACGCTCAAGTGTTCAAAACTAGTCTTCTCCGCTCAAGAGATTTTGGCTTACCGTTCCGCTGCTCTGTTCTAACTATTCTCTCTCTTACGCTCACTAAAAAAAATAATCTGTCCGTCCTCCACAACTTCTCTAGAGTAACTGTCCTACTGCCCAAACCAAAAGCTCTCAAACTGTCCCTTCTCTGGTTCAAGATCCTCGATTTTACGGGAGTCCTCGCCTACCTCGGGCTAGAACCTATTTCATGAATTTAACACTCTACTGGCAGCAAGTTGGGACTGGTAAACACATTTATTTACTACTAACTTGGTCAAGGACGCCAAGTACAATAAGGGGTGTTCTTTTCTCTGTTGACCCCCCGTCCATAACCTAGTTAGCATAACAGTGAAACTGTTACATATCTCTGTGTGAACTTCTTATTGTATCTCTGTGAACTTCTTAACGTATCTCTGTGAACATCTTATTGTATCTCTGTGAACTTCTTAACGTATCTCTATGTACTTCTTATTGTATTTCTGTGAACTTTTATTGTATCTCTGTGAACTTCTTAGTGTATCTCTGTGTGAACTTGTTATTGTATCTCTGTGTGAACTATTTATTGTAACTCTGTGAACTTCTTAGTGTATCTCTGTGTGAACTACTTATTGTATCTCTGTTAACTTCTTATTGTATCTCTGTGAACTTCTCAGTGTATCTCTGTGTGAACTTCTTATTGTATCTCTGTGAACTTCTTATTGCATCTCTATGAATTTCTTAGTGTATCTCTGTGAACTTCTTATCGTATCTCTGTGAACTTCTTAGTGTATCTCTTTGAACTTCTTAGTGTATCTCTGTGTGAACTACTTATTGTATCTCTGTGAACTTCTTAGTGTATCTCTGTGAACTTCTCAGTGTATCTCTGTGAACTTCTTAACGTATCTCTGTGAACTTCATTGTATCTCTTGAACTTCTTAACGTATCTCTGTGAACTTCTTATTGTATCTCTGTGTACTTCTTATTGTATCTCTGTGAACTTCTTATTGTATCTCTGTGTACTTCTTATTGTATCTCTGTGAACTTCTTATTGTATCTCTGTGTGAACTTCTTAGTGTATCTCTGTGTGAACTATTTATTGTATCTCTGTGAACTTCTTAGTGTATCTCTGTGTGAACTCTTATTGTATCTCTGTGAACTTCTATGAATCTCTGTGAACTTTATTGATCTCTGTGTGAACTACTTATTGTATCTCTGTGAACTTCTTATTGGATCTCTGTGAACTTCTTATTGTATCTCTATGAACTTCTAGTGTATCTCGGAACTTCTTAGTGTATCTCTGTGAACTTCTTAGTGTATCTCTGTAACTTCTTAGTGTATCTCTGTTGAACTACTATTGTCTTCTGTAACTTTAGTGTATCTCTGTGAACTTTTCAGTGTATCTATGTGAACTTTAACGTATCTCGTGAACTTTTATTGTATATCTGTGAACTTATTAACGTATCTCTGTGAACTTCTTATTGTATCTCTGTGTACTTCTTATTGTATCTCTGTGTGAACTACTTATTGTATCTCTGTGTACTTCTTATTGTATCTCTGTGTACTTCTTAGTGTATCTCTGTGAACTTCTTATTGTATCTCTGTGAACTTCTTAACGTATCTCCTTGTACTTCTTAGTGTATCTCTGTGTGAACTTCTTAGTGTATCTCTGTGAACTTCTTAGTGTATCTCTGTGAACTTCTTAACGTATCTCTGTGAACTTCTTAACGTATCTCTGTGTACTTCTTAGTGTATCTCTGTGAACTTCTCAGTGTATCTCTGTGTGAACTTCTTAGTGTATCTCTGTGTTGTGAACTTCTTATTGTATCTCTGTGAACTTCTTAACGTATCTCTGTGAACTTCTTAGTGTATCTCTGTGTGAACTTCTTATTGTATCTCTGTGAACTTCTTATTGTATCTCTGTGAACTTCTCAGTGTATCTCTGTGTGAACTTCTTATTGTATCTCTGTGAATTTCTTATTGTATCTCTATGAACTTCTTAGTGTATCTCTGTGAACTTCTTAGTGTATCTCTTTGTGAACTACTTATTGTATCTCTGTGAACTTCTTAGTGTATCTCTGAACTTCTCAGTGTATCTCTGTAAACTTCTCAGTGTATCTCTGTAAACTTCTTAACGTATCTCTGTGAACTTCTTATTGTATTTCTGTGAACTTCTTAACGTATCTCTGTGAACTTCTTATTGTATCTATGTGAACTTCTTAGTGTATCTCTGTGAACTTCTCAGTGTATCTCTGTAAACTTCTCAGTGTATCTCTGTAAACTTCTTAACGTATCTCTGTGAACTTCTTATTGTATCTATGTGAACTTCTTAGTGTATCTCTGTGAACTTCTCAGTGTATCTCTGTAAACTTCTCAGTGTATCTCTGTAAACTTCTTAACGTATCTCTGTGAACTTCTTATTGTATTTCTGTGAACTTCTTAACGTATCTCTGTGAACTTCTTAACGTATCTCTGTGAACTTCTTAACGTATCTCTGTGAACATCTTATTGTATCTCTGTGAACTTCTTAACGTATCTCTATGTACTTCTTATTGTATTTCTGTGAACTTCTTATTGTATCTCTGTGAACTTCTTATTGTATCTCTGTGAACTTCTTATTGTATCTCTGTGAACTTCTTAGTGTATCTCTGTGAACTTCTCAGTGTATCTCTGTAAACTTCTTAACGTATCTCTGCTAACTTCTTATTGTATTTCTGTGAACTTCTTAACGTATCTCTGTGAACTTCTTAACGTATCTCTGTGAACATCTTATTGTATCTCTGTGAACTTCTTAACGTATCTCTATGTACTTCTTATTGTATTTCTGTGAACTTCTTATTGTATCTCTGTGAACTTCTTAGTGTATCTATAACAGACTAGCTGGTACAAGGTCCCAGAAATATAAAGACAAAAAATAGCATCTACCACTAAGTCCGACACCTGACAATCGACTACATTAAATTCACACAAGACTGTCTAAACAACTTATACAAGTTTATTGGTATCTATATATATTGTATATCTAAACTGGTAAACGTACATACATACTCTCTCAACTGATATGAGACCAAAAGTACATAAATAACCTTCCTGAAAATCAATTGTGTAATCATTAAGTGCGCTTCTCTACAATTAACAGAAAGTTCAAGGAACCCTCTGTCGGGTTTTCCCACATCTATCACAACCTATAAATCAAATACACTAGTTCAGCATCTCCACTAATTATGCAAAGTTCAAGAAATGCTCAGTTGTGGGTTCTCACATCTATCACAACTTATAAATCAAATAACACTAGTTCAGCTTCTCTCTATTAACGAAAAGTTCAAGAGATCCTCTGTTGTGGGTTCTCACAACTATCACAACTTATAATCTAAATAACACTTCAAAGAATCCTCAGTTGTGGGTTCTCACAACTATCACAACTTATAAATCAAATAACATTAGTTCAGCTTCTCTCTATTAACGAAAAGTTCAAGAGATCCTCTGTTGTGGGTTCTCACATCCATCACAACTTATAAATCAAATAACACTTCAAAGAATCCTCAGTTGTGGGTTCTCACATCCATCACAACTTATAAGTTAAATAACACTTCAAAGAGTCCTCAGTTGTGGGTTCTCACATCCATCACAACGTATAAATCAAATAACACTTCAAAGAATCCTCAGTTGCGGGTTCTCACAACTATCACAACTTATAAAGCAAATAACATTAGTTCAGCTTCTCTCTATTAACGAAAAGTTCAAGAGATCCTCTGTTGTGGGGTCTCACATCCATCACAACTTATAAATCAAATAACACTTCAAAGAGTCCTCAGTTGTGGGTTCTCACATTCATCACAACTTATAAGTTAAATAACACTTCAAAGAGTCCTCAGTTGTGGGTTCTCACATCCATCACAACTTATAATCTAAATAACACTTCAAAGAATCCTCAGTTGTGGGTTCTCACATCCATCACAACTTATAAATCAAATAACACTTCAAAGAATCCTCAGTTGTGGGTTCTCACATCCATCACAGCTTATAAATCAAATAACACTTCAAAGAATCCTCAGTTGTGGGTTCTCACAACTATCACAACTTATAAATCAAATAACACTAGTTCAGCTTCTCTCTATTAACGAAAAGTTCAAGAGATCCTCTGTTGTGGGTTCTCACATCCATCACAACTTATAAATCAAATAACACTTCAAAGAGTTCTCAGTTGTGGGTTCTCACATCTATCACAACATATAAATCAAATAACGCTTCAAAGAATCCTCCGTTGTGGGTTCCCACATCTATCACAACTTATAATCAAAATAACACTACAAATAATCCACCGTTGTGGGTTCTCACATCCATCACAACTTATAAATCAAATAACATTAGTTCAGCTTCGCTCTATTAACGAAAAGTTCAAGAGATCCTCTGTTGTGGTTCTCATCCATCACAACTTATAAATCAAATAACATTAGTTCAGCTTCTCTCTATTAACGAAAAGTTCAAGAGATCCTCTGTTGGGTTCTCACATCCATCACAACTTATAAATCAAATAACACTTCAAAGAGTCCTCAGTTGTGGGTTCTCACATTTATCACAACTTATAAGTTAAATAACACTTCAAAGAGTCCTCAGTTGTGGCTTCTCACATTCATCACAACTTATAAGTTAAATAACACTTCAAAGAGTCCTCAGTTGTGGGTTCTCACAACTATCACAACTTATAAATCAAATAACATTAATTCAGCTTCTCTCTATTAACGAAAAGTTTAACTTACACGCTCAAGTGTTCAAAACTAGTCTTCTCCGCTCAAGAGATTTTGGCTTCCCGTTCCGCTGCTCTGTTCTAACTATTCTCTCTCTTACGCTCACTAAAAAATAATCTGTCCGTCCTCCACAACTTCTCTAGAGTAACTGTCCTACTGCCCAAACCAAAAGCTCTCAAACTGTCCCTTCTCTGGTTCAAGATCCTCGATTTTACTGGAGTCCTCGCCTACCTCGGGCTAGAACCTATTTCATGAATTTAACACTCTACTGGCAGCAAGTTGGGACTGGTAAACACATTTATTTACTACTAACTTGGTCAAGGACGCCAAGTACAATAAGGGGGTGTTCTTTTCTCTGTTGACCCCCCCCGTCCATAACCTAGTTAGCATAACAGTGAAACTGTTACATATCTCTGTGTGAACTTCTTATTGTATCTCTGTGAACTTCTTAACGTATCTCTGTGAACATCTTATTGTATCTCTGTGAACTTCTTAACGTATCTCTATGTACTTCTTATTGTATTTCTGTGAACTTCTTATTGTATCTCTGTGAACTTCTTAGTGTATCTCTGTGTGAACTTGTTATTGTATCTCTGTGTGAACTATTTATTGTAACTCCTGTGAACTTCTTAGTGTATCTCTGTTGAACTACTTTTGTATCTCTGTATTAACTTCTTATTGTATCTCTGTGAACTTCTCAGTGTATCTCTGTGTGAACTTCTTATTGTATCTCTGTGAACTTCTTATGCATCTCTATGGAATTTCTTGTGTATCTCTGTGAACTTCTTATCGTATCTCTGTGAACTTTTAGTGTACTCTCTTTGAACTTCTTAGTGTATCTCTGTGTGAACTACTTATTGTATCTCTGTGAACTTCTTGAGTGTATCTCTGTGAACTTCTCCAGTGTATCTCTGTGAACTTCTTAACGTAGTTCTTGAACTTCTGTGATTGTATCTCTGTGAACTCTTAACTTTTATCTCTGTGAACTTCTTTATTGTATCTCTGTGATACTTCTTGATTGTATCTCTGTGAACTTCTTATTGTATCTCTGTGTACTTCTTATTGTATCTCTGTGAACTTCTTATTGTATCTCTGTGTGAACTTCTTAGTGTATCTCTGTGTGAACTATTTATTGTATCTCTGTGAACTTCTTAGTGTATCTCTGTGTGAACTACTTATTGTATCTCTGTGAACTTCTTATTGAATCTCTGTGAACTTCTTATTGTATCTCTGTGTGAACTACTTATTGTATCTCTGTGAACTTCTTATTGGATCTCTGTGAACTTCTTATTGTATCTCTATGAACTTCTTAGTGTATCTCTGTGAACTTCTTAGTGTATCTCTGTGAACTTCTTAGTGTATCTCTGTGAACTTCTTAGTGTATCTCTGTGTGAACTACTTATTGTCTCTCTGTGAACTTCTTAGTGTATCTCTGTGAACTTTTCAGTGTATCTATGTGAACTTCTTAACGTATCTCTGTGAACTTCTTATTGTATATCTGTGAACTTATTAACGTATCTCTGTGAACTTCTTATTGTATCTCTGTGTACTTCTTATTGTATCTCTGTGTGAACTACTTATTGTATCTCTGTGTACTTCTTATTGTATCTCTGTGTACTTCTTAGTGTATCTCTGTGAACTTCTTATTGTATCTCTGTGAACTTCTTAACGTATCTCCTTGTACTTCTTAGTGTATCTCTGTGTGAACTTCTTAGTGTATCTCTGTGAACTTCTTAGTGTATCTCTGTGAACTTCTTAACGTATCTCTGTGAACTTCTTAACGTATCTCTGTGTACTTCTTAGTGTATCTCTGTGAACTTCTCAGTGTATCTCTGTGTGAACTTCTTAGTGTATCTCTGTGTTGTGAACTTCTTATTGTATCTCTGTGAACTTCTTAACGTATCTCTGTGAACTTCTTAGTGTATCTCTGTGTGAACTTCTTATTGTATCTCTGTGAACTTCTTAGTGTATCTCTATGTGAACTACTTATTGTATCTCTGTGAACTACGTATTGTATCTCTGTGTACTTCTTAGTGTATCTCTGTGTGAACTACTTATTGTATCTCTGTGAACTTCTCAGTGTATCTCTGTGTGAACTACTTAATATATCTCTGTGAACTTCTCAGTATATCTCTGTGTGAACTACTTAATATATCCTTTTAAAGTGAACTTCTTAGTGTATCTCTGTAAACTTATTAACGTATTTCTATGAACTTATGAATGTATTAAATGAATTTGTCCAGATGGAACTAAATAGGAAAAGAATACTGGCCAATGATAAAATTCGGAATGAGAAAACAGAGATATTTTTAACACGTAAAATTACATAAAAGACTAGAGAAGACAGTTACGGAGGCAAATATCCCTCCATGAAGATAAATATCATCGTGAAGAAGAACTCAATATGTGATAGATGATTTGATCATGACGGCATAGGAAGCGTCCTTCAATAATCATTGCAATGTTATCGCGATTATTGTTTTACTTATTTATTGATTTTTGTCGTCATATTGTGTCGTTTATTTCTTCAGGTCAAAGTTCAGGTTAGTGTCCAATTCTTCAAGGTCGGTGAGATCGATACACTCAAAGAACAATACACAGCTGATGTCATTGTTCGGGCAAGATGGCGGGAACCAACATTAGATGGCAAACTCAACGAGGTGAGGTCAAAAGTTAATTATGGCGTTGCGATGAAGTGCACTAACGGGAATGTGTTATCATCACTTTTTCAAACGCGTTGAACTCTCGAGGATTAAGAAAATATCACTCATTTTTTTCTAACCTTACTTTTTTTCTCTGCTCAATGATTCGACATCGTAAACAGCTCATTGTAGTGAAGATGCAAATGGTGAGATGAGAATGATATACTGTTCTGGTGTAGAAAAGAGTCTACATCATACATCGATAAGTTGAGTATCGTATCTCTAACGTTAAACATTGAGACTAAAACGATCTTGACATTTCTCTTAGACAAGCATATCGTTCATAGTAAAGGTAAATAAAACCGTTGCATACCACAAGTTATACTGGACAATTTTTAATACTCAAAATTGTTGCATACTCAAGT
Source organism: Arion vulgaris (assembly GCA_020796225.1). Lineage (NCBI taxonomy): Eukaryota > Metazoa > Mollusca > Gastropoda > Stylommatophora > Arionidae > Arion > Arion vulgaris. Next base: position 13,352,193 of record CM036774.1, read on the forward strand.
AAATGAAATCAGAAGGACAAAAACACATACACGTGATGGTTGCCTGAAAGGAAATCGAAGGACCAAAGATAATGGGAAATAGTTCATACTGTAAATATGGACTGGAAGCATAGAGTGGTATAATCCTGACAGGTCATAATTGAATATACAAAAGAAATATGAGAAACTATCCATTTTTGTTTCTGTGGTTGGTGTTGCTGTCAAGCATATTGAAAGAAAAAAGGCAGTAGATCATCGATACAAATTTGAAAAAATATATGCTCTGGGAACTACTGGAGATAAGCAATACTATTAAATAACTACTAGAAATGGTATATGCTGTGAGCATATATATATATATAGTAGATATATATATATATATATATATATATATATATATATATATATATATATATATATATGGCCTTTTCGTCTTTACAGACTGTCAATTGGCAAGTGTTTTACTGTGACAACTTCTGAGTTCTCGCTTTTCTCTCGTCTTTTAGCTCATACTAAAGTCTCTTCTCAAAAGGCTCTGCGCCCTTGCGTAATATCGCTTTCCACACAACTCTGTCATCAGCTAGTTTTTCCATGTGCTGGGAAATATAGAAAAGTTTTTCATTGAGACCTTGCAGACATCTTATACCGAAGCAGTGGTATACCCGGGTGCCTCTCCCCCTCCGAAAGTTCACAGAACATCATTTGTTTTCGTATGCGACAAGTTTCCATTCTTCTCACATGCCCCAACCATCCTAGTCGTCCACGGCTGAGCTGGCCCATGACGGAAGGCAGGTTTGCACGTTGCAGTACTTCAGAGTTGGTTGTCTTGTCGTATCACCTGATGTTCATAATCTTGCGGAGATATCAAAGGTGAAAGAGATTAAGTCTCCTCTCGTGTCTTTAATAGGCTGTCCATGTTTCTGAGCCCTATAGTAAAGAACTAATTACACAGGCTCGATATATTTGAATCTTCGTCTGCAATGTCAGTTTTGTGTTGCCCCACGCTCGCTTTGATAGTTTGCCGAATGTAGTAGCCGCACTCCCTATGCGAGCGTTGATTTCTTCATCAAGAGAAAGGCTGGCAGTGACCATGGACCCAAGATAGCAAAATTTTTGAATTGGTGTTCAAATGGTTACCATTTAAAGTGATATTTGTTGTGTTATCTCCCTGACATAAAACACCTGTTTTGGAGACACTTATAGTCAGAGAAAATAGGTCGCATGCCTTGACCAAATTATTGATTAGGCATTGCAGTGTAGCCTCAGTGTGGGCGAATAAGGCAGCCTGTATAATAAATGTATAATAAATGTATATACCTGTTACATTTATTATAGTTCGAGCACGTTACAGACATAATTCTCTCTCAAAATCAATTCTTGAAAAACTAATTCTAAAAAAATCACCCCTCCCACCACCAACTTCCTCCTCATTCCTCTTTCGCCTTGTAGAGGAGTCACATTTTTGGAGGGACTTATATAATGACGATTTTAGATTAGTACCTCTGCTATACTAATTGGTTATTGACTTTATTAATTTGATCATTATATTTGATTTATCTGCGGTGATGTAGCATGTATTTATCTATTACATTTTAGTGCGGTGATATTACAGACATTAAGAAGTACTGGAACCCTAAACTCTATATAGAGAACAGCTATGGGGACCCCAAGGAAATGTTCAGGTACAGAGTCGTCTTTAATGACAAGGGAGAGGCTTTTATGTCGGAGAAAAGAACGGTCAAGGGAACTTTCATGGAAAATTTGGAGCTTGACGACTTTCCTTTTGATGTTCAGGTAAGAGGGGGGTCTCTGTGTCTAAGTGGTTACATCGTTCGCCTTGTGTTTTGATGGTCGTGAGTTCGAATCGGGACAGCAGAGTTCTTTCTGTTCACGGTAGCTTTTTTCACAGACTCCTAGGATTGTTTCCGGAGCTACGGAGTTCGTGCTGAGCACAATGTTTTTGCATCTTGCTCGATACTTCTTCGAAGAGATCTGTAGACAAATGAGAAAACCCAATGTAATGAAGTCAACAAATGTTTTTAGTTCAGGTGAAAGAATGCAAATATTACTAATATCATGGACATGAAATAAATCAGAAAGATGAAACAGCTATTCTTGATTTACATATGACCAGAAAACTGGCATCTCAGTATGTAAAAGAGGATTCGGGGGAAATAAAACGTCCGAAAAGTGACGGCCTTCGCTAATGTTTGGATTTGTACCAGTCAAGCCTTTACATTATCGACCTTATTTTTCTAGGCACGGTGAGTTTATTCCGGAAGGAAAATTCTCAGCAGTTTCGAGACGTGTGTCGGCTCTTGGCAATTTGCATTTTCTACTCTGCATTTTCCCTGGTCCCGGGAAACACTGGACTGGAGCTGCGCACAAATATTCTATAGGATCTTTTCATTAGGCGATAGCAACGCAACTTAAATTTGCGCTCGCCAGTATGACCCACCCCAGTTCTTTCGGGTGTGTTAGTTTTTCCCGGCACTTAAATGCAACTTTACATTTTGCACTCGTGCAAAATTACCGTGTCTGGTTGTTCCAGGGAGGGCAGTTTCGTTATGCACAAGAACACAACGTTAGATTTTGCTCTTGGCTTACGATACGGAGTTTACTGCAATCTTCCCTTGTGTCGCCACGACAAGTTACAGCGTTCTCATAGACACTTGCCAGTAGCTGGCAACTTAGTGCGACCATTGACTCGTTACATCGTTCTCGTGGATTCTTGCTCACAGCTGTCAATTATGGTGCGGCCATTTACTCTGGGGAAGTTAGAAACAACTCACAAACGACTCGTGGCTTGTTATTTCTTACGGTGCTTTGCACCTGTGCAACTTTCCCATTGGACATCGGCCAGGAGGGGCGTGCAGTTATTCAGGATTTTGGACCTGTATAACGTGACTGTGTTTGCAATTCTCTATACTATTCTGTAATTATCTATTACGCATTAATGACTTGGGTGAGGTCTCAGTGTCTCTGTGCCACAATTAATTATGGCACAGGTGGAGAGGTTAGGGAAACTTAACAAATAATTAATCAAAGAAATTAAAGTTAGACAAAAACTATTGAACCATGGCATATTGTTGAAGACTATATTGAAGGGCATATGTGATGGAAAGAGATCAAGGTGAAGAAGATGCATATAGTTGAAAGAGAAACATTAAGATGTTGACTGGTAGAAAGCTATCATAGAGTGTATTCTCACATCATTTGATTGAAGGAAATCTATTGTAGCCAACATTCGGTGTAGAAACGGTAATATACAGATGATCGTTGTTTTAATATCTGCACATATCTTCTAAATTTCTCAAAATGCATAACGTTACTATAACATTTAGAATGATGTGTCAGGTTTAATGTTTGCACAAATTCAAACATAAATATAATGTGTTGAATTATTTCGTGCTGTTGACAGGATTTAACCGTGACGGTTGCCTCAGAATTTCCGTACAGTGAAGTAGAGGTCGTAGAAGATTTAGACAACCGACACATGGTCAACAAACAGTCGTTCGTAGACGAACAGGAATGGTATTTGTACGCACATACTGAGTGTCTCAAGAGGGAACTTTTGATAGACCAGTTTGATCCGACGGCCAGGCGATCAGCAATTTCTGTCAGATGTCGTGCGGCAAGAAGACCTGGCTATTTTATCTGGAATATATTCATGGTTACGGTAAGTAAGAGGCACATTAATATGAACACATAAAGAAACAAAACACCACTTGTTTTGAGCTACCCCTGAAATTAGGAAATATTGATAAATATTTCGAAAAACTTGGAAGTGTAGAAACATCATTTCATCTGATTTAAAAGTTTTGTTTATATCCAAAATAATTCATTTTGTACGGACTTAATTCAGTTCACTTCTCACTTTTTTATTTTCACCATCTTGAAAATTTCTTAGGGAAGCCATCATTGGTGCTACTGAGTTAGTGCATTGCCTCTGAGATTTTCCTCAGCTAAGAAGATATTGAAGCGCAAATGGTAATTCACCCAAGGGCGAAAATGATAGCATATTGATGATGCTCGTCCATCACGGGTGATGATGACCACACAAATTTTCATCCAAGGGAATGTAGTTGAGCTATGTTTGTCTGTGTGTGCGTAGATGACTAGTGAGCCCGATACGGGCTTGAAATGTTCGTGTACAGTGTGGGCAAGGTATACTTGCACTTGTGGGAAGTTTTACTACCTTTCTGTTTTGACGTCTTTGCTTCATCCGTGCTGTGATAGCATATTAATTAATCTATAAAATACTAATCAATTTGGTATGTTAATTATTTTTGTTCTTTACGCTATTTTATGTGAAGTTATAAGTCATTCTTACTTTATTGTTCCTTATTTTCCTGTAAGTTTCACTGTTTGCATGGTAAACACAGGCTGTAAAATTGTGTTTATTTTCCACCCAATGTTATTTCTTCTATTTTGACAGATGTTACTTCTTCTTTTGTCGTCACACTGCTACCGGGTTGTTGCCCAGTGTCGTGGTTTTCTGTTTTTGTGTTGCGCTGTTCTGGTGGCTTGTGTGATTGTTATCTTTGCTCTTTCACAGGATGCTGCCACGCCATCTAACCATCTTTTCCGTGGTCTTCCTCTTGCCTTCTTTCCCGATGTTCTGTTGTAGAAGACTCTGTATACTGTGGAGTTTGGATGCATTCTTATTAAGTGGCCAAACCACTTCATTCTTTGTTTATCTATATAATTCAAGCACGGTTTTGTGCCAACTTTCTTTCTTATGCTGATGTTGGTGATTCTGTCTTTTCTTGTGTTGTTGTTAACTTTTCTCAGGCAACGCATTTCACATGTAGTTATTTTTGTGACTGCGCTTTGCTCAATGTCCATGTTTGGCTCTGGTAACACAAAGTAGGTATAAAAATGCTGTTGATCATTTGTTTCTTAGCTGCCTGTGAAATTTGTGGGTGCCTTAACAATGGGGCTAGCTGGTAGGTTACAGCATTTGCTTTTGTACTCTAGCCTCTATCTCTCTATCTAGTTTTCCGTCTTCTGTGAATATGCTTCCTAAGTATTTGAATTCTTTCACTTGGTTTATTTTAGTGCCATTGACATGGATGTCTAGATTATTATGTTTTCTTCCCATATTCATTATTTCTGTTTTAGTGTTGTTGATTTTCATGTCATGTTTCACACAATTATTGTTCAAAGTGTCAATATGATGTTGTAGATCTTGTTCATTTTGATGTATCAGGCACTGATCATCTGCAAAAAGTAGTTCATTTATTTCATCATTATCTGAATTCGACTCTTGAGTTATTTTATCCATATATGCAATAAAGAGTAGTGGTGAGAGGACACAACCTTGTCTAACACCTGATGTAATGGAGAACCAGTCGGTCATTCCTTCTGTAGTTCTTACTGTACTCTGGCTATCTTGATATAAGGCCATGATGTTACCTAATAGTTGTCCTTGGACGCCATATTCTTCAAGGATCTTCCATAGTTTGCACCTGTTTACTCTATCAAATGCCTTTTCTTGGTCTATAAATATAAGCTGTTTACTTTGATTGTATTCAATTGTTTGTTCGCAGATCTGTCTTAGTGTAAATATTGCGTCTGTGCAGCTCTTACCCCTCCTAAACCCAAACTGGCTATTGCTTAACTGGGGCTCTAATATATGTCTTGCTCTTCGCTCCAATATTTTTGCAAACATTTTTCCTATTTGGCTCAAAAGAGAATACCCTGTATGTTTCACATTCTCTTTTGTCTCCTTTGTTCTTCCATATTGGGACTATAATAGCTCTCTGCCAGTCATCTGGAACCTCTTGTGCCTCCCAGGCTATGTTAAAAATTCTGGTCAGCCATGTTATTGCTGTTGTCTTACACCCAAGTAACATTTCTGTTGTTATACCATCTATCCCTGCTGCCTTCCTTCTTTTGCTTTGATTTAGTGCCATTTCAACTTCGGATTCTAAGATATTCAATTGTTGGTATTTTCCATGTTTCAATTGAAATGTTTCTGTACCTTGTGTTTCGCAGTTTAACAGTTCCGTAAAATATTCTTTCCATCTGTCTTTAATATCTTTGCTGTTGGTAAGAGGTTTCCTAGACTTGTTATTTATAATGGTGACTGGATTGAATTGTTCTTCTCTTAGCCTCATTGCCTTAATGCTTCTGTAAAATTTTCTTGGTGCCTTAGTGCATAGTTCAGCTAAATGTTCTCCATATTTTGCCCAAGATTCTGATTTTGATGACTTTACTTTATTTTTACTATACATTCTTGCTGTTCTGTATTTGGTGTAGTCTTCATCTAATTTTGACTTTTGCCACCTGTGAAAATACTTTTACTTAGATGTTACTTAGTTCTACAAATTATTTCTTTGTCAACTAGACAAGATTGTAGTAATGTTTAACGTTGGTATTTATGATTTGAAAAATATATAATAATAATAATAATAATAATTCCTCTCGTACCGTTATACGTTACATAGGGCCTGCAAGTAATTTCTCCATACCGCTCTATCCTGGGCAACTCGCTCAATCTCCTCCATGGAACTGAGACCGATATTTCCTGCCTCTCTCAGCAAAGTTCGCTTCTGGGTCTCCTTAGGTCGACCTCTCTTTCTTGAACCCTCTGCATCCCACTTCAATGCCTGCTTTGATATTCGTTGATCATTTCTCCTCAAGGTGTGTCCAACATATCTCCATCTTCTCTTTCTTATAACAGTTGTCACTAGTGGTTGACCAGACATGTCTCTGATTTCATCACTTCTCCTGAATTCGTTCCATTTTATATTCATTATTTTTCGGAGACATCTATTTTCAAATGCATTCAACTTGCTTTCTATATCTTTAGTCATTTTCCAACTCTCGCTAGCATATGTTAGGATTGATACAACATTTGAATTGAAAATTCGTAATTTAGTTTTAATACTATATAACTTGCAGTTCCATATTTTATTTAGACTTTTAAAAGCTGATGTTGCTTTGACAATTCGTATCATAATTTCTTTTAACATTTCCTGTGCAATCAAAATTGCTACCCAAATAGGTGAACCGCTCTGTTATTTTTATCATTTTAGATTCCAGTGTGATATCTGCATTACTTGCCATAGGTGTCTTCATTATATTTGTTTTTCATAGCTTATCTGCAGTTCAACTTTTGATGCTATAGATGACAAGTTGTCTGTTTTTCTTTGCATATCTTGGTTGTTTCTACTTAACAAGGCAATATCATCTGCAAAATCCAAATCTTCTAGTTGACTATTTTCTACCCAATCGATGCCAGTTTCGCCCTGCAACATTTTCGCATCACCCAGTCAATAGCCACTCCAAACAATAGCGGAGATAGAATACAGCCTTGCTTTACTCCGGTTTCAACCATAAACCAGTCGCTGTGTCCACCATCAGTGCGAACTGCACACTGTGAACCATCATAGAGGCTCTTTATAATGTTTATTATTTTGTCTGGTATTCCATAGCATCTCAGAATATTCCACAGAGAGATTCTGTGTAGACTATCAAAGGCTTTTTAAAATCGATGAAATTTAGTATGAGTGGAAAATATATATATATATATATATGGATAATATATATATAAATATATATATGTGTCTGAGCTATTTCTTTATTATCCCCTAATTAGGACATATTCTTTGTTTTATAATGGGACCTTCCAAAAATGTACTCATTTCTGATTCAGTTTCAGTTTCAGTTTGGAATATCTTCATTGCACTCCGAACATGTCCATAGTTGCTCCGATCTCCTTCGCAATATCTCCAACAGCGTCCTGCGACTGACCGTACCAGTTCGATTTTGATTAATGAGCCTACTCATATACCTGTTATGCTGTTCTTTTCTTGCTGTTTCAATCTTCAAACCCAGCTCTTACAATCTAGTAGTTGACGAGGATTAGTTTAAATCAAAATCTTCTTTGCGGCCACACTCTATTATGGCGTTCAAAATGTCAGCCCTATCCTTGGCTGACCCTCTGATATGGTGACAGAGCCAGCCAGCCTGTCTGCTCTCTCATTGCCAACGACACCCATGTGCCCTGGAACAAAGATAAGTGTGATTCTGCAAATTGTTGACGCTTGTAGTGATTCAGTCCATTGCCTGCGCACCGAACCGGCCTCCACCTTTCGGATCATACTCAATGAATCACTCAGAATGCACGCATTAGTGTAGTTTTCTGACTCCAGCAAGTGTAGTGCATTAGTCACCGCCAGTACCTCCATTGTCATGTTGCTTGTTGTCAGACTAAATGCACCACTGGCCTCCTGAACCATTCTGCCACACGAACTTGCAGAGAAGGCCTATGCGCACTTTTCGTGACGAACTACCGATCCATCCGTGTAAATCACAACGTCACCTTCATTGCAGTTTTCATTAATGATAGCTACCTTGACGTCTGCATCCAAAGCCACGGGATTCCTCTCTTTGCAACTTTTATCAAATTTAATGATGGTGGAAAAAGTGTTCCCGTATATTGAAGGCAACGGTATTTATTCTTCCCCATGGTCGATATTTGTGAGCCCGCATAGCAGCTAAACAGCGTCTGCAGCACGGCCAAACTATGACTTGCCCTGCTTTAACCGATTTCCTCCATTGGTGCTGAGCAGCTCGTACAATGGGGGATCCTTTTAAACTTATTTTGAGGTACGCACGTGCTATAGCTATCTTGAGTCTATACTCCATGGTCTGGAAATCAAGGAGATACCTCATCGCCACGCAAGGTGTATCCCTTGTGCAACCGAGGATGATAAGCATAGCTTCATTCTGTATTCTCTCCAGTCTTTCAATTTGCGTTTCACTAAAAGTGAGGATGGCCATTGCATATTCAATGGTGGAAAGAACCAGTGTCTGATACAGGATGACAAGCAGCCGTTGCGCTATATTAACAGCCGCCATACATAACTCTCACTGCCGCTAAACCTTAAATTGCTTTGACAATGACATACTCAACATGTTCCCTGAAAAACAGGCTACGGTCAAATTGCACACCTACAATTTTCATCGATTTAGCTCCGGACAAACCAACACCGCAAAGTTCTACAATAAGTGTACATGCGTTAACAGTGTGATTATTGAGTGAGAACCATGTTACTGTCGCTTTTGTAGGGTTAACTAGCTCACCAGAGACATCATACCAGTTTGTGATGCGGTTAAGTTCCTTCTGTATCTCAACGGCAATCGCGTACCAGTCTTTACCCTGTCTGTACACTAGAATGTCATCAGCAAATGAAAAAGCTCTACCTCTACCATCAAGTTGTTGTTCTGTGATTGACACCGTGTATATGTTGAATAAGACAGGTTGAATAAGACAGTTGAATAAGACAGGAGAGCCCTGTGGCAATCCGGAATATACAATCACCGGTTCAGAAAACCAACCACCACATAACAGTACAACCTTCCTTTTTGAACAGCACGCTGCTATCCATCTTATGTATAGAGAGTGCACTTGGAGTTTGATAATCTGGTGCATGAGATAATCATAGGGCACTCTGTTGTATGCGTCCTCCAAGTCCACCATCGCTGCATATGTTTCAATACCTGCATGGAAACCCTCGAAGACACCATAGGCGAAGACCGCAGCATTGTACCAGGTTTCTTTCCTAGATCTGTAACCTCCGAGAGTAGGTGGAAAGATATGTTGTTCGCAGAGCAGTGGGGTTGCCATGGGTACTAAAATGGGACCTAGTTATGCTTGTCTATTCATGGGTTATCTTGAACACCTAGTATGGACTACATATGATGGCCCCCTTCCGTCTGTCTATCACAGATACATTGATGACTGTATTGGCATCACTGATATGCCTGAAGCCGATTTGTCACGCTTCATTAATTTCATTAATGTTTTCAACCCTTCTATTCGTTTTACTTCTCACATCTCCACTACTTGTGTCAACTTTCTTAACATTACTATCACCTTACGCCTATCCGCTATCACTACATCAGTATATTACAAGCCTACTGATGCACATAGTTTCTCCTCTATACTTCTTCCCATCCCCGGGCTTGTCGTGACTCTTTGCCATTCTCGCAGCTCTTACGCCTTCGTCGCCTTTGTAGCGAGGACGATGATTTTCTTGAGAGAGCTCGCGAGATGCTTGATTTCTTTCGTAGGCGCCTATACCCGGAGAGGGTGCTTGTCTCGGCTATGCATCGAGTTAAGAAAATCACTCGCCAGCAGGCCCTTACCAGCCAGCATAGGACTACTAACTCTGACAGAGTAAAACGTATCTTAACTTACCACCCCCATAGTTCCCTGGTGAAAAATATTTTATTCCGTCATCTGTCTATCCTTAGATCAGATCCTGAGACCCGTTCTGTCTTTCCCAACTATCCTTTGGTGTCTTACAGACGGGACAGAAGTCTTAAGGATATATTGGTACACAGTCGCCTTAAGTCCAATATCCAGACTCATTTTGGCACTGTCCAGTGTGGCCGTCGGCGTTGCAACATGTGTGCTTATGTGATACAGACGCGTACTGTATCTTTTCCTTTGGCACGTTTCTTATTGACGATAGGTTCACATGCGAGTCCCGTAATCTTATCTATGCCATTATCTGTAAGCGGTGTAACAAGGCTTATATCGGCGAGACAGGCAAGAGGCTCAGTGACCGATTCGCCCAACACTTGCGCGACATACGCCAATGCTCTGTGCCCCTGTAGCCACCCATGTCAATGATACTGGCCATTCGGGAGCTCACGATGTCCATGTCACAGCCATCCGATCGTGTTCCTCGGATGATCGCAGTCGATTTGCTCTGGAGAATCAGTTGATTTCTTTGTATGGTACCTTGCAACCAAGCGGGCTCCACGTATTACATTCTTATGATTTTTAGTACTTTCTCTTCCCATGCTTTGTAATCTATATGGGTATATGTTGCATGTATTCAAGTTATATATTTACTAGATGTTTCATTGTTTCTTTTCCGTTCTATTTCTAGTTTTTATGTGTGTTTTTGTGTTACATTTATTTTGTTATTCGTTTTTATTCCAGATTTTCCTTAGATACGTTTGTATTTGGTCGTCCATTTGTGTTTCATTTTGATTTGTCACTCCTGTTTGTTCGTTTGCTTGATAAAGGCCTTGTTGGTCGAAACGTTGCTGTATTTTGTCATTGTTTTTGTAATTTGTAAAACTACAGTACTTTGTAATTACGTGTTTTTCCAATCAAATAGTTTTACTGCAGTTCCATATATATATACTGGAAAGATATGACGACTTTCGAGGTCCCATGCCAGTCGACGTGCTACAATTTTCTCAAGAAGCTTGCCTGTAGTATTTTGCAATGCAATAATTCTGTAGCCAGCTATCTGAGGGTGATCCTTGTTATGCTTCGGCAATGGTAGTAGGTAGCTGTGGGGCCACCCATTTCTGATAACATTTTCAAACATTTCAGTATCAAATATATATACATAATGCATTTGAATTAGCATCCAGTTTCGATTCCAAATTGCCTATTTCGAAATTTACCTCTATGATTTTTTTTTTAAAGATCTTGACGTATATGTTTATAATTTGTTTTGCTATATATAAAAAAATTTCACTAACATTAAAAATGCACCAGAATTGTTGAAATTCTTACTTTCTTGTTACTGAGAGAAAAGGTAGCCAGATGACCACAGTTGCGACACTCCCAAAAAGGAAATGGATCCTATAGATCATAGATTCCCAAACTTTTTCCGCCCACCACCCACTTTACACAACATAAACTGTGTAACGCCCCCCTCTACATTATAACAGTTTGCCAACCCCACCTCCCCCCACATATATACATGATCTATTTTCTCTTTGACATAGCAAATTGATATATATTTCTGTCATACATATCAACTTTCAAATGATTATATACATGAAATATACAGTCTCTGTGACTCCGTTTACTTGGGTTGTATCTGATGTAATTGTAGAGTGAGAAGTGTGTTTAGCCAGCGAGCAGCCACGGGAACCATTAGTATGCATACACTTCGACATCTTTTGGGGGATACTGAACACCTATAGATCTGCACGGAGTGCTATGTCTTCGGTTTAACTCTTTCCACGCTGAGCTATTTCCTCAATTTTTAAACAGTTAACTCAAGGGAGGTAAAAAAATCAGATCCCAACTACTCGTCAATAAATAAACATATATATATATATATATATATATATATATATATATATATATATATATATATATATATATATATATGATATACTAAATTGAAGAAAACTGGGCAACCCAATAGAATAACAAGGTTGAAAAGTAGTAGAAGTAAAACAGTAGAAGTAAAACTAGAAAGACTTCTTATAAAGGAAGCAACTCTATGGCGTAGTGTGCGGCTAATTGAGGCGCAACGGACTTCCGCCGTGGCGCAGTGTGCGGCCAAAAGCGTGGAAAGGTAACCAAAAACCGCAATCAAAATTCATTTTTAAAAATAATATAATGTCTACAAAATGTCGCCATCTTTAAAAACTTGTCGAGAACCCACGCCCCTGATACGGAGTTTATGCATTTCCGCTGAGATCTTCATGTAAAAAAGTCAACGTTGCCATGGAAACAATACAAAATGGCCACCAAGCACAAAATTTCAAATCCCTAAGGCTCTGAAGTTAATGAATATTAATGAATTCTGTTTTCACTCTAAGGTGAGCAATTGTAATATCTACAAAATTACACATCGTTTTTAGGATATATTAAATATTACATTTTTATGAATTTTTGTGTAAACACACCCCCCAAAAACAGCTCTTTTTGACCAAATTTTGAGGGAATTTTTACCCAAAAATTTATAAAAATTAAATATTTAATATATCCTAAAAATCATGAGTAATATTTTAGATATTACAATTGCGCACCTTAGAGTGAAAACAGAATTCATTTATATTCATTAGATTCAAAGCCTTAGGGATTTGAAATTTTGTTTTTGGCCGCCATTTTGTATTGTTTCCATGGCAACACTTTGACATTTTTTTTTACTAATTTTTTCTACTATTCTAAGTCATACTCTTTCAAAATGCTTATATAAATTTTATATTAATATGAAAACAATGAAAATAGATTCTTGATTTTCAAGACCCGAATCCCCCCGTAAAGCACAATGATGATTGTCTTTCATATACGTCAATCAATCAATTTATTCATTGAAACCACATGTTCATATTTCGTCTACCGCCCAATATCAGTACGACCAAAAAATACCTAATAAACGTGAATTATAAAATTAAATTACACCTATACATGGATGAACTTCAATCATATTCCTTTGTCACGGGAGTCAGGTGTTGCAATGATTTGGCAAATGATGGCACTTTTTTTGAAGTGACAAATAAAATGCCCGTTTTCATGCCATGATGTATGTTGGGAAATACATTGGTTTTTTTTCGTGAATCAAGAGCACACGTTGAGTGATGTGTTCAACATCAGACCGACCACCTTTAATTTCCAGTGTTTCTCTGGTACCCTATATTGAGACTGAGACAACCGAAGAACTGTCCGATTGAACAAAATCCGTCTCCAGTGTAGAATTGATTTTATAGTCGAAAACACTAGCATACATCTTATTCATGGCACCGCCCTACCAGCGTTGGGAAAGACAATTGATTCGATTCCTGTTGTCTCATTCTGGCGTTGCTTAGTCCAAGAAGGACACTTACATGTTTATCATTTATTTATCTATTTATTAGTATCGTTCAGGGACAGTGCTATGCTATTAATTGGATAAGTGTGCATAGTGCTGTTTTTGAAAAAAAGAAACGTGTATTACTTAGAGATTTATCGTCTTGTGATTTAACTGTTCATATTACGTTACTGCTTATGTGTGCGGCAGAATTTATCAATCATAATATTTTTTCTCTGGCCAGTTTCTCATCTGCAGCCTTTCCTTCATCACTTTCTCTGTTGAGAAGAAGCTACCACAAAATCGACTACAGTTATCCTTCACTCTTGTGCTCACAGCTGTCGCTTTCAAGTCTGTCGTCAACCAAAGTTTGCCGAGAATATCATATTTGACATATATGGTAAGGTTAGCTATTATTACCATAATTAACATTATTATTACTTTAATCACTAATCTTCTTCTTCTTCTCTTCCACCATTTACTTCTTTATTGAAGTGGCGGGAGGGGGCGTAGTGATCTTGTGTGTGCTTCTGTTAAGGCACTTTGTGTAAGCTGATATTCATTTTCATAAGGCTGTTCTTGATGCTGTCGCTCCATCTTTTGTGTGGTCTTCCTCTTGCTTTGTACTCATTATACTTTTTCTGTGTGGCTGTCTATGGTAGGCGATACCAGGGCATTCTTGTCAGGTGTCCAAACCATTTAATCTGCTATTCTTTTATGAATTGCATGACTGGTTTCACATCCAGTCTTCTTCTGATTTTTTCATTAATATTTCTTCATGAATATGTTGTAGTAATCTAACACCATATTTACAATATATAATTGTCACAATCTGTCACCAAATTCAAATGCACGCGTTACTACTCATCCATTAGCTCAATATTATCATTACGACTATTTACATTGTCTTGAAGATCCACAGTCTTAATGCCATTAAACGCATGTACTATCACTGCATTCTGGTGAAATGATGCTACTGATGATATAAGACTTATATACGAGTCGTCCATTTAGTCTGTTGCTGTACATTTTATATCTATCCAACTTTGAATTTGGATGTTCCTCTAGTTTGTATTTATCGTAGTTGATGACAACTAAAATAAATCTATCTCTCTCTCTCTCTCTTTCTCTCTCTGTGTGTGTGTGTGTGTCTCTCTCTCTCTCTCGCGATCGTTCTTTTTTTTGCCATTTTGATTATTCTTATTGTGAAATATAAACAGCCTTTGCCAAGAACGTTTTTTACGTCACATCTTCAGTATCATTTAGAGCTCTGGTGCTTGTCCGAGTTCAACTAGCGTTTACTGGGATCGCTCCCGTCAGCCTTTGGCTGTCCCCAGCTGACCTGCAAGGCAGCAGGTTGCTATTTTCTTTTAAGGGTAGCTACCCTTAGACGACCTACCCTCCCGGGTTGGTGAGCGTCATCTGCCCAGGTTACCTGTCTTTTTGGACTACTTGGTTTGACTACTGTCTAGTTTTGTGTACGGTTTGTTCTGCTAGTCATTGATTGTCCCCAATCTAACTACAAGGCAGTGGTAGTTCCCTGCGAGCGGAAACGCGCACCGAACTCAAGCCTCTGCTTAGCTTTCCAGCCCTTCTGCACACTCGGGTGGTCCGCTCATACCCACGCCCGCCACGCCCCTTCCCCCGTCGCTCCATCATCAGTGCCGTGCTCGTCTGCCCCACTGGTGGGCCCACCCGTGCATCGTCCGCATCGTGCTCGCTCTGCTTTGGTGCCCGCTCATTGTTTCTATTGGTTCTCACCGTGCACACATTCACCATGTCTCTAGCTTGTCCGAACACAAAGCTCAACTCGGGTCCCCTCCTCAGAGCTCCGAATTTCGCCCTATGTGGGCCCACTTGCATCTCGTCTCGAGCCCACGTTTTGCTCCATGCGGGCCTGCGTCGCTTTCCTAGGTGAGCCCCTCATCCATTCATGTTTATCCATTCAGCTTTTTGCTTCGGCCGGAAGAGACGTGCGTTAATAGTCATTCTAGGATACCGCTCGTCTGCGTTGAGAACGGATCTCATCCAACATGACTACGTCTGCAACACTACTTATACCAGAGTAGCCCTCCCTCGATCCCTGCCCTCTTAGCCAAACCGAAATCACCGTCTGTTTCCAGGGTCACCACGAGGAGATGGGGCAGGATCTTGATTAACGCCAGCTCACTACTCCTGGGGCGGCGTTGTCACCGTGCGCCTATGACCCTTATTAAAGTTCTGATTACCGTTATGGCCAACGGAGTAACTTGGGACGCCATGCCGCCCGTGGGCACCGAGGTGGACAGCTCTGGTATAGAGAGTCTCGCTCTCATGTAAATCCTGAAAAGGCTTCACCATTTTGCGTGAATCATTCCAAAGTCAGGGCTGACCTACCCGGATTCACATTTCAAAGACAGGCCATCGAGCGTCGTAACAGGCAGCTCTATCTTTGAATAACATTTGATCTATCTTTCAAGTAGTATATCTTTCATACACCATATTGTCAAACGATAGTTCATAGTTCATAAGTACGGTTCCAACTTCACTGCAACGGTCACCCCATAATTGCTCCGTTTCTGTGCCAATGAATATCACACGAAATGCTAACACCTGTGAAAAGTTTCCTGTGTGAACTAATTCCAGAATGAAACAGCCGCGTACCGCCACAAAAAGCAACCTGCACCGCATAATATGCATATGGCCGTCGCGAATGTAGCAACACAAAACTGTTCATCACTTGAATAGCAATTCTTGTCGAAGGGGACATCAATCACGGCAAAATCCAGCTTTCTGCACTCGCAATATAACTGCATACGGCAGATTGAGCTTGTTCGTCATAACCGCTGTCCGCCATTTTCTGAATACACACAACAAACGCACGGTTGACACAGCAAAAGCATTACATGTAACAGTCACAGCTCACAGCGTTGCTCAAGCACTAACTCAGTAGCTCGGCAAACGAAACCGTAAAATACCCGACCAAACATGGCGGGAATGCGCTAGAAAAGTCGTGTTCAGAATCAAACCGTTCTGACTCTGAATGGTCCTCCCGCATTCCGCCATTGTTGGTCAGATTTTATCTGTTGTGTCAAACGATACAACGTTACAAGCGTGGTGTTGCTGCTCTCAAACAACACACATTGAGCAGAGACTACTTGTTCTTCTGTTCTATCAACTGCTTATGTTCGAGGTAAATTACGACATCTTCACGATATCAAGATTACAATGTGAACGACTCGAAGATATTCACAATAAATGCATGCGTATAGCTCGTCTCCATTAGAAATACTCCCATTGTGAGGATGAGATATATGCTTGGCCTTCGTTCCCAACATGTTATTACCCAAGTCAAAGCATATGAACTAGCTACTATGGATATGAGACACCCAGGGCACGAGAATCAAGCATGGTATGTCGTGATTGGCCCAGGCTGAGAGAACAATTAGCCATGTGACCACAGTTGCAACTCTACCAAAAGGGTAAGAATGAATCCCAATAGACGGCAAACTATCGCAACGTTATGATTACTAATGAGATGGAATGTACAAATCTGGGCAACATGAAGGCTGAACTCGCAATTAAGCAGATGATAGAAGATAATTCAAGTGTTGATGATGTTGTAGATGGGTCTGTGCATCGGGGTGAGACGTCAGACTGAGCTTTCTTGGCTATCGTGCATGGTATCGGAGTTCCTGTATTGGGATGGAAGTTGAGGCCTTTACTGCTGCCCTCCATTGACTCTCTGTGACTTCTTTACTTGGGGCCATTGTTGTATCTGACTCTCAGTCAATGCTTCGGAAGATCCATAAGGGCACGTTGCGGTATGAGTAGATGCCGTCTATTTCCAACCTCCAGAGGCTTAGGTGAATCAACTGTCCTGGACAAGCATGTGTTTTGCGGCAATGTGAGAGCAGACAGGCTTGCATCAATAGCACTGATTCTCTGAGCTCAATTTGGATAATGGAGATGTTCTTCGGTCATCTTTACGACTGCCTGTTGGATGGATCCAGCGAATTAAGGAGTTTGAAGCTACACGTATCACAAGTAGTACTGGATGCATGAAGGGCATATGGAGTAGTGTGTTTAACTAGCAAACCACATAAATTATCAGCACCCTTCGACAACTTTTGTGGGAGATTGAGCAAAGGTTTGCCCGCAGTGCAAGAACCCGTCGGTTCAATAACCAGTAACTAGCTTAATCTGCATATATATATAAATATTACCCTTCGACAGCTAGAAGAGAAGTGCAAAGAGCAGAGTAAGCCTTTATGTATTGCTTTCGTGGTTCTGATTAAGGCATTTGACACAGTCAGCAGGCCAAGTCTTTATAAAATACTGAAACATATTGGCTGTCCCCAAAGTTGCTCCAGTTGATTGTCTCCTTCCATGAGGGCATGAAAGCCAGCATACAGTTCGATGGCAGCACATCTGATAGTTTCGAGGTTAAGAGTGGAGTCAAGCAGGGCTGTGTCCTTGCCCCACTCTCTTTGGCATCTTCTTCGCAGTCCTTTTGAATCTCGCCTTAGGGGACGCTGATGGTGACGTTTTCATCCACACTAGGTTCACTCTTTAACTTGGCTCGCTTAAGAAAGAATACAAAAACGACGGAAATTCTTCTCAAGGACCTCCTTTTCGCTGACGATTCTGCGTTAGTCCCCCACAGTGAGGCTACATTGCAATGCCTAATTAATAATTTGTCAAAGGCATGCGACCTATTTTCTCTAACTATAAGTGTCTCCAAAACAGTTGTTTTATGTCAGAGAGGTAACACAACAAATATCACTTTAAATGGCAACCATCTAACACTAGTTCGAAAATTCTGCTATCTCGGGTCCATGTTCGCTGTCAGCCTTTCTCTTGATGAAGAAATCAACGCTCGTGTAGGTAGTGCGGCTACTACATTCGGCAAACTATCAAAGCGAGCGTGGGACAACACATAACTGACATTGCAAACGAAGATTCAAATATATCGAGCCTGTGTAATTAGTTCTTTAATATATGGCTCAGTGCCCGCCTGCCCAGCGTGTTCGTAGCGCGTTGCACTGCGGGTGAATTACCCTCTGTGAGTGCGGGCTCAATTCCGCGGGCTGGCAGAAAAGCCACAGGTTCTCCAGATTCACGGTGTTCGTGGCACCGAACCGAAGGGTTACGATGTCCATGGCACCGAGCCGAAGAGCTGAAAACTCAAGTGCTTCTGGATCGGGAAAAAAATATATATATATGGCTCAGAAACATGGACAGCCTACTAAAGACACGAGAGGAGACTTAACATTTTACATCTTCGATATCTCCGCAAGATTGTGAACATCAGGTGGTACGACAAGATAACCAACTATGAAGTACTGCAACGTGCAAACCTGTTTTCCATGCTCAACAGTAGACGACTAAGATGGATGGGGCATGGGAGAAGAATGGAAACTTGTCGCATACCAAAACAAATGATGTTCTGTGAACTTTCGGAGGGGAAAAGGCACCAGGGCAGACCACTGCTTCGATATAAAGATGTATGCAAAGCCTCAATGAAAAACTTTTCTATAGGTCCCAGCACATTGGAAAAACTAGCTGATGACAGAGTTGTGAGGAAAGCCGTATTGCGCAAGGGAGCAGAGTCTTTTGAGAAGAGATTTATGTATAAGCTGAACGACAAGAGAGAAAAACGAAAACTCAGAAGTTATAACGATCAAATTAATCAGAATACTGAAATTTAATCAGAATAAATAGATGTAAATTTAGTACTAATGTTACATGAAACAATTCTTTACAAAGTGTGCGACAGTTAGCTTATTTTAATATATCATTTTGACAAACACTGCGACAGTTAGTATGGAATGTGTTTAAACAAATCCAGTGCACATCAACTCGTGTCTGCACTTTGATTGTGTATTAAGTTACAGACCTGGTAAAGATACATTAAGGATACATTATCATGAAAATGATCTATAAATTATTTTTGTCAGGATAAGTACCTGCTGGCATCTATGATCATGATGTCGGCTATTTGTACATGGCACGGACTAGTAACAACAATCCAATTGGATAAAGTGGACTATATAGAACATATCGTCCTGGGTGCTTTAGGGGTCATCTATTTGGTTTACAATATCGGATTCTGCATAATGATATACCTGTTTGTAAGTACTCTCCTGTAATGTTGTCATTGCTGCTTATGTACAGCTTCTACTGTATGTCTAAAACTGTATTTTCGGTGTACAACAGAAAGATGATTTTGAAACACATACATCCCACATAACCACATGAATGTCATTTATGTAATGGTATCTAACTGTATCAATGTATCTACACTATTATGTTATATGTGCAACTTTTAGTTTTCGGTAGAACTTTATGTTATCTGTAGAACTTTATGTTATATGTAGAACACTGGCGAATGTACAACTGTATGTTATCTGTACCATCGTTTGTAAAATGTACATGTTTATGTTAAATATACAACTGCATCGTATCTATATATGTTTATATCAGCACGTTATCTGTATAACAATGTAATATATGTAAACTGTATGTTATATACACTAGTATCTGATATAGTCCGTTCAAAAACTCATGCCCACAGTCTTATGTGAAGTGTAACAAAACCATCAATTCTACAGTAGCGAAACTTTGCATCAAACCTTAGAATTATACCGACGCAAATGTTTAATGGAAGAAATTGCTATAGGAAACCTGGATTTTGTAATAAAACGGTTTCCTTTGATGTTGGTGGTATATTTGGCGAGTCTGATACAGAATTTAGTTTTTACAGTTAACGCACCAATATGACATTTGATGACAAGTCTCATGCAAAGGCGTATCATCCCAGCTTATACATGGGAGCCAATGTTGATATTTGCAATAGTCATGAAATATAAAGGAAATGTAGACATCGTTGTAGTATTGTTTTTAAATAACTTAAATTTCAGTTAAAGTTAGATTTTATGTCATAATACCATCAGGGGATTCACGTCCAGGCTTGGGACTGGCAATGGTGGAGCTACTTTGAGACGTTCTTTGATGTGTTAACATGATGTGGTAGGGAGGTATCACTATAATAAAATAGCCCTTTTCTCTGTTACAGATGACCCATATGTGCCTCTTTGCGGAAATGCGCTTATAGTATTAATGACACTTTTTATATTGCAACTCCAAACTCATTAGAAATGTTATATCAATGTCTGTTTTGAGAAGTCAACAAAATGACCCAATAGCTTCACACTAATTTCGATATACGCCTTTAACTAAAGTCCGTGTCGCACTTATGACTTCATTTGTTTATCACAGTCAACGGCGTTTATAATTGTTGCGCAGGAAATGCTAGAATAGTTTTTAAAAAACACGGATTTCGTCCGGAATGTTGCTATTTTTGTTGTCATCAAAAACAACATTAGTTTTCTTCAACCATGCCAATGGAGGCGTTAAATATATAGCATAAAGAAGGAAACTTCTAGATAGTATGATTGTTTGAATGGCAAAAATATTTTGTAGCGTCGGGAACATGTGCAGTTCATATGCACGTTTTCAAATTATTCAATCAAATGGTTACAAAGATACAAACTTTTATCTGTGGGCATGAAAAGTTGAACGTACTATACCTTATTCGTTAAGCATACATCATCGAAATCAGAGTGTGGTGGTATATCATAATTATGTCCTTCTTTCTTTCCATTCCACATTCTTTACGAGTAATCGCTATAGTCCGTTCGACAAGTCATGGCCAGTCCAATGCAAATTGCAGCAAAATCATAAATTCTACGGTAGTGAAACGTTGCTCCTAATCTTAGAATTATACCGACGCAAATGTATGATATGATCCATCGCCAGCGTCTCTTCCTTAGCTCTTTCTCCACTGGTATCTGCTTAGTTCTTTCTCTGAGTTCTTCGTTTGTAATCGTATCATACCATCATCAGTCCCTCTATTCTACGTAAATATCCATTGAGAAAACCGACCGAAAGCGTTGAAGACAGGCAATGTTTTGGAACCCGCAAGGAAAGAGGAGTAGGGGAAGGCCTAGACATACCTGGGGAAGAAAGCTGGAGACTGATATGAAAAAGATATGTAAAACATGGAAAGAATTGGAAGAGATGAAAAGAGAGAGGACGAGCTGGAAGAAGTTTGTTGAAGACCTGGACTCCGTTGGGAGTTGAAAGAAATGTATGATGAAAGAAATTGCCTTTTATTATCCTCAAAATATGATATTTATATGATATCAAGATATGATACGTTAAGCAATTGTTCTTTTTATATTTTCTCTTATGTCAGGAGTTTTGAGTTTTGTGAACGAAATGATATCAGACTAATAATCAACATATACTGGGAACAGACAGCAATAATAAAATATGAAAATATCTACTCTCCATACATAGACATAAAGAGAGGAGTGAGACAAGGATGCATTCTGTCACCAAGCCTATTTAAAATCTACCCAGAGAAAATCTTCAAACAACTAGAGGAAATACCAGGACTCAAGATCAATGGGAAAATAATAAACAACTTAAGATATGCAGATGACACGGTATTAGTAGCAGAAAGTGAACAAGAAGTACAAAAACTAGTGGACCAATTGGACAGAACTAGCAAGGAATATGGATTAGACATTAACATACAGAAAACAAATACTATGGTGATCAAAAGGAAATGGAGAAACCTAAAATGAATATAAAAATACATGGAGAATTACTACATCAAGTAAAAAGTTTCTTATATCTTGGTCAGATGATAGCAGATGATGGCAGATGTATAACAGAAATTAAAAAGAGAATAGGAATGGCCAGGGATAATTTCAATAGTATGAGAAAGTTACTGACATCCAAACAAATTACAAACAGGCTAAAAATGAGAATGATCAAATGCTATATATATCCTATATTAATGTATGGCTCGGAAACATGGACAATGAACAAGCTGTTAGAAAACATAATTGATGCATTTGAGATGTGGATATATAGAAGGGGGTTAGTGACTCGGTCTATTAACCCCGACGTTCTGAGTTCAAATCACGCTGCGGACAGTTTGCTTGCAAATTGTTTCCGTTGATTTTAACAAAAGGACGATGGCGCCACCCGTTCAGAAAGCAATGGCAAACTACTGAACGTATAAGTGGTGCCTAGAAAATCAACGACTTGTTTACTGTGGTTGATGGCTACGTCCTTTGGGATATGCCACGATTTTCATTTTCATATATAGAAGAATAGGCAGAGTTTAATGGACAGAAAAACAGACAAATAAACAAGTTTTAGGAAAACTAGGCATGAAGAAACAATTATTAAGAGAAATAAAATTCAGACAAGTAAAGTATTTTGGGCACATAAAAGACATGACACCATGATAAAATATTTACTAGAGGGGAAAGTTGAGGGGAAGAGCAAGAGGAAGACCGAGAGATAAGTGGGAGGGATATTTAAAGAAATGGACAGGTTACAGTCTGGAAGTGTGCAACACCAAGGCGAAAGACAGAGGATGCTGGAGATTCATTGCAGCCAACCTTCGATGTGGAGACGGCACCTAATGATGATGATGAACGATATGCTTCTTTCTGATAAAATGTAAGCCTATATCATTCTTTTACATCTAATTTCAGCCATGCAGAAAACGTCGAATAATGGCCCAGAAAGACAGAGAACATTACAAAGTAAGTGTACCATCGATCACATGACTTTGTCTGCAGATACTAGTGATCATATCTATAGAAATAAGATATTTGGAAAGAAATAAAAATAATACTTGGTTCATACTCCGCAACAGGCTGTTTGGAAGCAACATTGTTCCCGTAAATTTTTACGAACGGTAAAAATAGACCTCTCTGTTCAGAGAGCAATGACAAATTACTGAACGTATAAGTGGTTCCTAGAAAATCAGCAACTCGTTTACTGTGGTTGATGATGACGCCCTATACAGTAGTTACCTCGATTTTCATTTTCAATATAATTGTAGGAAACAAAGTTTTGTGGATACAAGTTAAAACTATGTACAATAGCGAAACACATCAAACAAAGTACTGTAGTTTTACAAAATACAGAAATAATAACAATATACTGCAACGTTTCGACAAAAGGCCTTTATCAAGCAAACAAGAGAAGTGAAGAGTTTCACTTCTCACACAGCAAACAACATGTAGAAACAAAGTTTTGTGGGGAACTCATTAAGCCCACAAAACTAAACAGAATCCACAGAATACAGAACGAGCCACAGAATTAAAGATAGTCCGCAGAAGTATAGTGAACTTAACAGAAATAAAATGTAAATATATTAAATAATAATACTGGTCATCACAAAACACCTTTTATAAAAGCCTCCATGATTAGAGAAACGACAGAACGAAGACTAGTCACTGATTATTGTTTACTGAATTGAACAAAATTATCTGTCTGTCTCCCAATTCTCGTCTCGTTATACTTGTACAAAGAATAATTCCAAACTCTTTATATCGCAAGATAAATTCAGCATCAGTTTTAGCGTCATCCTAATTTTAAGTGTCCTAATATAAAACACGATAAAGAAACCATGAATATGACCATCGACGAAGTGGGTGAACTGCTAGAGACAGAGTGAATTTCAAATGCACTGCAAAGAGAGCAACGTCCTATAAAGGATACGCACCGCGATGATGAATTTAATACACAAATATATAAGAAATTAGTACAACGTAGAACGAAGAAGGTGGTTTAACATCACCCACCCCCCGCCTTTATTCCCCGTGCTTTTCTTCGCACCAATTCAGACTCGGCAGACCTGATAGCCATTACATTCGGGAAAAATTCCACACCCACTGTAGAGTTGAACCCGGACCACTAGCCAAAGATGTGAGTTCACTAACAACTACACTAATGCAGCTCCCACTAATAACTTGAACTATCACAAATTACGGAGATGATAGGTTGGATTCACTAGGAAATTGTGTTTACTGCAAGAGACACAATAAATGTGCACGGCATGATCTTTTACAATTATGGGTTGACCTTTAAATTATTGATAGACATTATGTGCACCTTCTCGTAGTCGTTCTTGTAGATTCAGTAACCTTGTCTGTTTCTTCTCTTTCTTGTAGATTCAGTAACCTTGTCTGTTTCTTCTCTTTCTTGTAGATTCAGTAACCTTGTCTGTTTCTTCTCTTTCTTGTAGATTCAGTAACCTTGTCTGTTTCTTCTCTTTCTTGTAGATTCAGTAACCTTGTCTGTTTCTTCTCTTTCTTGTAGATAGTAATTATTGTTGTCGATCTTTCTAAACGCTAAATAATAATCATGTTAATTGTTTCTTTAACGCCATTGTAACCATAATTGGGATAAAACTCTCAAGAACTCATATCATGTCGTCCTATCTTAGCTATCTCATATAGCTCTTTTCATCTCTGCTGTTTATCGTTAATTTCTGCATCCAAATCTTTTCTCTGTGTATTTTTAGGCGTCCCTCTTTTTCGCTTTCTCTTTAGGTTCTAAAAACAGGTCCTTCTTGTTGTATTCCACTCAGATTTTCTCAATGTGTGTCCTAACAGTATCTATTGGTTCACTAGAATCTATTCGTTTCTCTTCATAAGCTCTTCATTTGTGACCCTATCATACCATCTCAGTTCCTCTATTCTGCGCAGACACTAGTTGATGAATGTTTTGCAGTTTATGCGTTATTGTTTTAGTTATTCATGTTTCTGGCCCACACAACAGTACTGCTTTAATTAACATTGGAGTTGAATATTCATGTTTTAGTTCTCTAGACTTCCATAATATTTCCTAGTGCGATGAAAGATCCATTTGCCTTCTGTATTCTTATTTTAACATCTCTAACGGATCCCACTCTCTTGGTCTACATCCGTATCAGAGCTTCCTGGGTGAAACTCTACCTAGTTAATGAACCGACGTCATAGTAGTTCTTGCAAATCCATGGGTTCTTAATCTTCTTAAATATACGTCGAAATGTATGTTTACTAATGCTTTGCTTGCCACACCGATGAAACAAACTCTTCACTCCGTTTCTCGGGAGTTCAGTCCTGCATGTACATCTTGAAATGTATGTTTACTAATGCTTCGCTTGCCACACCGATGAAACAAACTCTTCACTCCGCTTCTCGGGAGTTCAGTCCTGCATGTACATCGTGTAAATCCAAAACAGCGAATCTTAAAACGCTGTATAGATTTAACAATACATTCTGTGGTCACATCCAACATATTGTTGCCCTTTCGCCCTGTATTATTTTGATCTCTGGACGCATTTATTTTGCGATTCAGATTTAACATTCAATATCAATTAGTTTAATCCTTTATAACTCTTGTACTGTTTCTCTAAAGTATGACATATTATATATTAAATTGTTGCTAATTGGATGTGGAATATATTAATATAAATATTTTACATCAGGTGATATACGTTTGAGAAAATTTGATTATTGTAGCATGACTATTTTGAAAAAACGAAAAATCATAAAAATATTTTTACTCTCCGGTTCGTATTACATCTTAATATTCATAGATCTTTCCAGAAGTAGCGGTTAAATGAAGATAATCCATATGTGAACATATTCTATAAGTTTCATCTAACTAGGTGCAGTAGTTTTTATAATATTCACTTTTAGTGCGGACACGTCAATAAATGGAATGTGGAACGCCCATTCTTTAGATGCAATTATTACATTAGACTTACAACTATTGATACTGCATTTCATAAACAATCAAATGTCATTATTACCATCAATTAAATCTTCTTCATTACTATCACAAGCTATAATTTGATCTAACAGTACTCAAGATTACACTGTAAACATCGTCGGAAACATTAACGTTTAAAAAAAAAGTCTCGACTTGAACACAATAATAAACTGCTTTCCCTCTTTCAAATCTTTGTTAAATGGAGATAGCAATGTACCTACATATATGTACTTTCCGTTTCTGAAGATTCTTTTAACTTCAGTAAAGGAGTTCTGAAGTTACATTCGTTTCCGTGAACAGACATCCAAAAGCCGATATATCGGTTCTGAGACATCATGAACATTACTCTGAACCGATATATCGGCTCTGCAGTCCCGTTGGGTTAGGGTTTTAATCGCGTTCCCCAATTCATCCTCAACTACCCGAGGATAGAACTGATACACACCTTAATCTGTAAAGATTATAAATTATAAAGATGTTTAAAGATCTAAAAATCTGAATTAGTTTAACCCACGTTGTTGACGTACAATTTTAACAAAGTTCCGTTGTTACTCTAGCAAAATTAAAAAGCTGTTCCATCTACTTTTCTGTTATATTTCGTTTACTTTTCTCACACACAATGTTGTATATGTTAAGGCAAACATAATAACCTTCTGATGCGCAACGACAGCTGAGTTCAAAAACGATTACATTTTCAATATTCTGTTTGAGTTATCTTTTAATTTATCATTTCATGTTCTTTATAGTTACTTTTATTCATAGGAACGTTCGTATTTTTTACAGTCGGTTATTTTTTACCATTTAGTTTGTTCTCCAACATCGTCGGCAAGAAGCTGAACAAAATACGGCGTTCTATTATTTTGTGATTTATACGTTTTCACCAATTATAATGTTACATGCTCTTTGTTTTCAAATTTACATTGCTGTCTAATTTGTATTATATGTAATGAGCTCCAGCCGGTGCTACGGGTTCGTGCACCGTTGACTGGTCCTCCAGCAGATCAGACAAGAAAATATGCATACAAAAGAAGAGGTAGAGGAGAGAAGAGAAATGGACGTAAGCGACGAGCTGGACAGAGACGGTTTAGAAGAAAAACAGATCGACTTGCTCTGAAATATCTACGCATTGGCTACTGGAATTGTCGAAGTGCAAAACAGAGAGGACCAATTCTACAGAAACTAGTCTATGACTTCAACATTTTCATGATTCGGGAAACCAACTTGCAGCAGGATAAAGCCCTTGAGTGTCCAGGATTCAAATGTTATTTCACTCCCAGTGAACCCGGAGTAGGACGAGGTCAGGCTATCTATGTGAAACATGGCCTTCCCCACAACTGCCTTGACACACCCGACTTCTTACCGAGGTGTGGAATTACAAGGAATTCAATTAACAATTCGTGATCAGGTATGGCGAATCTATAATGTGTACGCCCATGTGGACAAACTCCATATTGCAGATAACTGGGATTTCCTTGATAAGCTCTCAGATGTACCACGCACAAAGTTTCTTATAGCAGGGATTTCAATGCACGATCAAAGGAGTGGGCAACGCTACCGAGAATAGACAGGGCATCGCTTTGAGTTCTGCTCTACTAAACTCTGACTTGACGATATTGATTGACGGCCGCCCAACTCGGTTAGCTTCTAGACCTGAGGACACTGATGGTGTCATTGATTTGGCATGACTCCGATGCTCTTCCATGAATTCTGTCAAGATGTGACTTCCTGTTGCTCAATGGAATGTTCCCAGAGACCCAAATCTGTTCATCTCCCTTGCGTTAGTTCTTCTAGACTGCCAAAGAAGACTCTAGACTCTTTCCTGCAACCACCTTGGTGGAATGAAAATGTTGAAAAATCATGGCAGAAAGCCCGAAAGAAGCGACCTCGAAATATGTGTGATGTGGCTGAAAAGTCTGCTATTCGCCACAAAGCCACTGGGGATTTCAAAGTATTGGCTAGTGAGGCAAAGAGTGGGTTTTGGAGACTTTCATAACGCAAGTCTGTGGCGACAAGTCTCTATATCAATTCTGGCAGTTTCATCGCAAAATGAACAGGAGGAATACCAGCCAGTCTTTTCCTACTTTACGTGACTCATCAGGATCCGTCTTGGCAACAGATGCAGAAAAGGGGCAGGGGTTCCTTCATCGTTTCGTGGAACAGACAGAAAAGGTGATAAAACTGACCGTCATAATATCATAAGTGCTCTTCGTGATATTACTAGCTCTGGAGAACCTTACATTGACTTAATAACAAAGGAGGATGTTGTTAATGCACTCAAGGCAAGCCACAGCACCGCTCCAGGGCCTGATGGTGTCCAATATCAACACATCAAACAGCTGCTTGACGAGACTATTATTAATGCAGTTGTGATGGATTTTAACAAAAGTGTACAGAATGCTGTGGTACCGAGGATTGGCTTCATAGTTATTTACGACCGCTCCACAAACATGGGAAGGATCCTAAACTGTTCAGCAGCTACCGCATACTCACCTTGCAAAATGTATATGGCAAATTACCTGAGAAGATAGTGGCCAGAAAGGTAATGTGTCACTTGGAGAATGACCACATCCTCCCTGACACTTTGAGTAGCTACCGGCCAATGAAAGGGACATGGGACAATGCTGGCACGTTTGCATATGATGTTTATGAAGGCTTCCAATCCAAGCAAGAGACTGTTGCTGTGGCCATCGACTTGGAGGATGCTTATAACAAGGTGAATTTTCAATAATGGTGCGCTCTTTGATTAAATGTGAAGTTAATCCTTGGCTGGTGAACTGGATAGCTTCTTTAATGGAGAGAACCGTTGCACTTCGTTTAGGAACATGGACATCGGATCCTGCACGTATATGCCGGGATTACCCCAGGGTTCTCCTCTATCACCCGTGTTGTTTAATATTTACACAGCAAATGTAGCTAAAATTCAGCCAACCGGATTGGGTCGGACATTGACATTTGCAGATGATATCTTAATATATAGGACTGGGTCAGATAGACGAGAGATGGTTGACGACATTCAGAAAACATTGCATACCATCTCGGGTTGGTGTAGAGAGTCTCGCTCTCAGGTCAATCCTGAAAAAGCGTGTATGTTGTGGTGCTCGTTGAATAATCACATCGTCAAGGCTGACCTACCCTGTGTAATCTTTGATGAACATACCATCGAGCGCAGAGACAGGTTGCGCTATCTTGGAATAACCTTTGATCGTAGTCTATCTTTCAAACACCATATTGAACAGACGATACAACGGTGCAAGTGTGGTCTTGCGGCTCTCAAAGTTATGGTGGCTGCACACCTTGAGCAGAGACTACTTGCATTTTGTTCGATCGACTGGTAATGTCAGTGGTAGATTACGGACTCGGAATTCTTACGATATCAAGATCACAATGGGAACGACTCGAACGGGTTCAGAATGAAGGTATGCGTATAGTTCTGGGCTGCACTAGAGATACTTCCATTGTGAAGATGAGATATATGCTTGGCCTTCTGTCACTACGCTCCGTCATGCAATCGCCCAAACCAAGGCATATATGTGGGTTACTTCAGATAAGAGACACCCACTGCACAAGAACACTAATGATGTATAGGGCACGAGAATCAAGCGTGGCATGTCGTGGATGGCCCAGGCTGAGAGAACAATTGGCCAGGTGGCTACGGTTGCGACCCTACCAAAAGGGGAAGAATGGATCCCAACAGATGGTGGAATGATGAACTATCTCAACGTTATCATTACTCTTGGAAGAGAATGTAGAGATTGGGGCAACATGAAGGCTGATCTTGCAGTTAAGCAGCTTATAGAAGATAATGCAAGGGATGATGATGTTGTTGTATATACTGATGGGTCGGTTCAACGTGGTGAGAAATCCGGCTGGGGTTTCTTGGCTAATGCGCATGGTAGGGTTGTTGCAGAGCAAAGTGGGGCATACAGGACAACTACTTCTAGTATGAGGATGGAGGTTGAGGCCGTTACTGCTGCCCTCCATTGGATTTCTGGGACTTCATTTACTGGGGCAGTTGTTGTCTCTGACTCTCAGTCGATGCTTCACAAGATCCAGAAGGGCAGGTTTCGGTATGAGTGGATGTCGTCTATAGAAGTTTCTAACCTCCAGCAGCTTACGTGGATATACTGTCCTGTGCATGCGGGTGTTTACGGTAATGAGAGAGCGGACAGGCTTGCATCAACAGCATCGATTGTTGGGGAGTTGAAGATGGATAAGGGGATATTCTTCGGTCTCTTCGCGACTCTCTATTGGATGAGGACACTAAAATCAATGTTGAATCGATCAAGCGATTTAAGCAGTTTGGAGTTACCCGTTGTTCAGTCGAACTGGATGCCTGAGAGGCAGAGTGAGAGGTGTGTTTAATCAGCGAGCCACAGGAACCATCAGTATGCATACTCTTCGATATCTGTTGGGGAGACTGAGCACCTATGGGTCTGCCCGGAGTGCAATGACGTCAGTTTAGTAACCAATAACCAATAAATTGATTGTATCATATTTTCGAATTCATCACATTCTACATTACAACCCCCTTCCTCCATACCTCCATATTACTAAAATGTCGTCCCTTACTGCAGAAAAATGACTAATGTCAAGCAAAGAGTTTTGTATCCATACATTTTAATAATACATAACCTTCATTTTCTTGCAATTTCAGGTTCACGAAGTTGATAATGAGTCCAGAAATAAACGAGTTAAGAATTCGTATTCTCACTAGCCACTGCATCACAAGACATTGAGTCACATAATGGTTGCCTATTCTGGTATGCACAGTCGTCTGATGATATAACCTCGGCAGGTTTAGATGAAATCCCGTGTGATGGGGGTATCAATAATACTGTTATTCATGTTATTTGTTCCCAATTACTTTCTGAAATAATTTGTTCTATCGTATATATCATATATGTCGTGTAAAAATCAACAGTTGCCATTCGTGTTCATGTGCACATTTTGTATGATAAATTTACTTTCTACATAAAATTGTACTATATATAAGTTGCGAGAATTTGTTCATGAAAGTTTGTTATTATACATTAACCACAGAATTGAAAAATAAGCTGTGACCGGATTAGTTTTTTTTTATTTATTTACAATCGTCAAGTGTATATACACAAACTAATCTGTAGTTCCCTTAATTGTCAATGAATTTGATTGAATCCGATATATTTTGCAGATAATTGAATGCACGTTAAGCGTATAATCAATAAAACGCTGCTAAAATTTCAAAATATAAATTTAACATCAAATTATTATTTTATTAGACCTGTAATGTCTTTCTCATGATGGATTCAGTAACCTCATCTTTTTTTTTTTTATTCACCACATAGTAGGCCTATATAACCTAACAAGGACGACGGACACAAGAACTCACAACCCGATTCAAAGTTGCTTTTATTACTAAAATGTTAAAATAGCGCTTCATGCTGAATATGTATTACGGCTGGCTTCTAACCGGAATCGACTTTCAGTTTTCTTTGAATTAGGTTTATTCTATCCTGAATATGATATGCTATTGTATTTTATGAATCATCTAGGAGACTATAGAACCACTGTGTCAGATCTAGCAAACCGACAGTGGTTTATCTAACTTATGATCATAGAATTATGAAGTGATTTCAAGAATCGGTTAACATGGTCAAAGGGAGAGAACCAAGAAATAATGTAAAGTTTGAAATCAAACAAACAACAGTAACCATCGTTGGATAGAGGGATAAACGAAATATAGCATCAATATTAGGACTATCAGACACACGAAGAAAGGGGCAAGGCTGAACAAAACCTACATCTATATACATACCTTTACTAGGAGGGGCGGGAGGGAATGGGAAGAGAACGAAAAAGCAAAGCATGGTGTTGGATTTGTTATAGACCCATCTAAAGTTAAGTCCATACTAAGGACAGATTACATCTCAGAAAAATAATGACAGTCACGATAAGAAAAAAACTGAAGTTAAGTCCATACTAAGCACAGGTTACATCTCAGAGAAAATAATGACAGTCACGATAGGAGAAAACTGAAGTTAAGTCCATACTAAGGACAGGTTACATCTCAGAGAAAATAATGACAGTCACGATAAGAGAAAACTGAAGTTAAGTCCATACTAAGGACAGGTTACATCTCAGAGAAAATAATGAGTCACGATAAGAGAAAACTGAAGTTAAGTCCATACTAAGGACAGGTTACATCTCAGAGAAAATAATGACAGTCACGATAGGAGAAAACTGAAGTTAAGTCCATACTAAGCACAGGTTACATCTCAGAGAAAATAATGACAGTCACGATAAGAGAAAACTGAAGTTAAGTCCATACTAAGCACAGGTTACATCTCAGAGAAAATAATGACAGTCACGATAGGAGAAAACTGAAGTTAAGTCCATACTAAGCACAGATTACATCTCAGAGAAAATAATGACAGTCACGATAAGAGAAGAACTAGAAATTAAGTCCATACTAAGAACAGGTTACATCTCAGAGAAAATAATGACAGTCACGATAAGAGAAAACTGAAGTTAAGTCCATACTAAGCACAGGTTACATCTCAGAGAAAATAATGACAGTCACGATAGGAGAAAACTGAAGTTAAGTCCATACTAAGCACAGATTACATCTCAGAGAAAATAATGAGTCACGATAAGAGAAAACTGAAGTTAAGTCCATACTAAGCACAGATTACATCTCAGAGAAAATAATGACAGTCACGATAGGAGAAAACTGAAGTTAAGTCCATACTAAGCACAGATTACATCTCAGAGAAAATAATGACAGTCACGATAAGGGAAAACTGGGCACATATATACAATTTAACTCTCCCCCTTTAACATAGATGAGGGGGTCTCTGTGGCTAAGCCCTCTGCCTTGTGAGTCGAAGGTTGTGGGTTCGAATCCGGACCGCGCCATTCTGTTCACGAGTGCAGTTTTTTCCAGAGACTCTCAGGATTGTTGCTGGAGCTACGGAGTTCGTGCTTTGGGCAATACTCTCGGCAGGTGGCGTGCCATTTCTGCGGACAGGGACCGGGCCGTATGGGGTAAAACCCGGTGCAATGAAGTCAATCCTTCGGCTTTTAAACCCTTTAATAATGATGAGAAATTCTAAGACGTCAGCAGTGATACTATAAATAAAAAATAATGATAATTCCTTTCGTGCTGTTATAAGTTACATAGGGCCTGCAAGTAATTTCTCCATACCGCTCTATCCTGGGCAACTCGCTCAATCTCCTCCATGGAACTGAGACCAATATTTCCTGCCTCTCTCAGCAAAGTTCGTTTCAGGGTCTCCTTAGGTCGACCTCTCTTTCTTGAACCCTTTGCATCCCACTTCAATGCCTGCTTTGATATTCATTGATCATATCTCCTCAAGGTGTGCCCAACATATCTCCATCTTCTCTTTCTTATAACAGTTGTCACTAGTGGTTGACCAGACACATCTCTGATTTCATCACTTCTCCTTAATTCGTTCCATTTTATATTCATTATTTTTCGGAGACATCTATTTTCAAACGCATTCAACTTGCTTTATATATATTTAGTCATTTTCCAACTCTCGCTGGCATATGTTAGGATTGATACAACATTTGAATTGAAAATTCGTAATTTAGTTTTAATACTATATAACTTGCAGTTCCATATTTTATTTAGACTTTTAAAGCTGATGTTGCTTTGCCAATTCGTATCATAATTTCTTTTTAACATTTCCTGTGCAATCAAAATTGCTACCTAAATAGGTGAACTGCTCTGTTATTTTTATCATTTTAGATTCCAGTGTGATATCTGCATTATTGCCATAGGTGTCTTCATTATATTTGTTTTTCATAGCTTATCTGCAGTCCAACTTTTGATGCTATAGATGACAAGTTGTCTGTTTTTCTTTGCATATCTTGGTTGTTTCTACTTAACAAGGCAATATCATCTACAAAATCCAAATCTTCTAGTTGACTATTTTCTACCCAATCGATGCCAGTTTCGCCCCTGCAACATTTTGGCATCACCCAGTCAATGGCCACTCCAAACAATAGCGGAGATAGAATACAGCCTTGCTTTACTCCGGTTTCAACCATAAACCAGTCGAACCATCAGTGCGAACTGCACACTGTGAACCATCATAGAGGCTCTTAATAATGTTTATTATTTTGTCTGGTATTCCATAGCATCTCAGAATATTCCACAGAGAAATTCTGTGTAGATTATCAAAGGCTTTTTTAAAATCGATGAAATTTAGTATGAGTGGTTGTTGCTTCTCAATATGTTCCTCCAAAATTAGTCGTAGGGTAATTATTTGGTGTAAGCAGCTTCTCCCAGGTCTAAAACCAGCCTGTTCTTCTCTCAGGGTTGTGTCCACTGCTCCTTTGATTATATTAAGAATGATTTTGCAGAAAGTCTTGGTCATTACTGATAATAGGGTGATCCCTCTCCAGTTGTTACAATCTTTGAGATCACCTTTTGGGGGATCTTAACAATTATTCCCTTTTACCATAGATCTGGGACAGTCTTTTCTTCCCATACTTTATTAAATAGTTCTTGCACCTGGCTAATAGTTGTATCATCAGCCGCTTTTAGCATTTCTGCAGTAATGTTGTCATCACCCGCTGCCTTATTGTTTATCAAGGAATCGATTGCCTCCTTGACCTCAGCTACACTTATCATTTCTTCGTTAATTGGTAGGAGCTGTTTCTTGCCTCTTCATCAAACTTGAGTAATACTGGTGGATCAGGTCTATTTAATATTTCTTCAAAATGTCCTGCCCATCTTTTCTTCTGCTCGGTATCTGATGTTAGAACTTTACCATCTTTACTCTTGATTGGGCCACCCTTTGAAACAAAAGCTCCAGTAAGTTGTTTTAGTGTGTTGTATAGCATTTTACTGTTTCCAGTCTTAGCTGCCTTTTCCCCTTCTTCGGCCAGTCGATTGACATATGCTCTTTTATCTCTTCTATCCACTCTTTTCACTTCCTTGTCTTTTAGTCTATATTCCTCTTTAGCTTGGATTTCATCTGTTGCATCCTTAGTATTAAATATCTCTAGTTTCATCTTTCTTCTTTCTTGAATACATTTCCACGTGTCATCGCTTATCCAGTGTTTTCTGTCTTTCGTCTTTAATCCTGCGCTACTATTTGCTGCCCCCAATAGTGTGTCCTTTAGTCCATTTGTCTTCAATGTTCTGTTCATTTTCACCATTAACTCGAACCTATTCTTAAGTTCGAGCTGATATTCCTCTTGTACGTCATTATTTTGTAGCCTTTGACTGTCTATTCGCAGTTGTTCTTTTTAGTATGGTGAATTTTCAATTTCAGTTTCAATTTACCTATGCATAAATTATGATCACTTCCTACATCTGCCCCTCTGTGTGCACGGACATCCAGCAATGATGTTCTAAATTGTGTATTTATGCACATATGATCAATCTGATTCCTGGTCACTCCATCTGGTGAGTGCCAAGTAAGTTTATGAATTTCCTTATGTGCAAAGATGGTACCTCCAATTACTAAGTTTGACAGTATACATAACTCCGCCAGTCTTTCTCCATTCTCATTCATTGTGTTTATTCCTTGTTTTCCTATAGCTCTCTCTACCCCTACATTATCACTTCCAACCTTGGCATTAAAGTCCCCATTACTACTAACAGGTCATGTTTTTGGGTCTTGTTAATTTGATCTTGTAGTTGCTCATAAAATGTGTCTTTCTTATCATCATCAACCTCGTTTGTTGGTGCATAACACTGCAGTATTGTCATATTGACATGACTAGTACTGAAGCGGGCTCTAATTATCCGACTCGAGATGGGTTCCCATTCTAACATGCTCTTTTCTACTCTAGGTGTCATCATTATACCCACTCCTTCAAAATGCTTACCATCTTCTCTCCCTGAATATATGAAAGTTAATCCACTAACTATTCTATCTGTTCCAGGCCATCTCACCTCACTTAACCCCAGTATGTCCAGCTCGTATCTGTAGATTTCTTCTGCAATTTGGGCTGATTTTGTAGCCGTGGCCATCGTTCTCACATTCCAAAATCCAATTTTAGTGTGTGTTTTTGTGCCAAGTAATGTACGAGTCTGGTTGCTGATTTCTGCAAAGCGGCTTTCATCAGCAACCGTGATTGATGCACTAGGTGCACCGCACACCACCTGGCTGGTCGGTTTACCGGTATGGCGTCCTTTCTTCAAGTTTCTGTAGCTACTTCAATTTCTTGTGATGAGGTAGCTGGCCTCACGCACAAGTCCTCCTCCTTTTCATCCGGGCTTGGAACCGGCATTGGCAGAGTTAATACTATAAATACTTTTTTTTTAAATGTTGTATTTATATAATACTATAAATACAACATTTAAAATGGGGGAGACTACTTGGTCATGGGAGATTTCAGTTGACAAACATGATCTGACAGAACAGGAGTGGAAGAGTACCTAGGACACTTGGGAGATCACAAAAATCAGGAAAACAAGAATTGCTCCAGACTCTTCAAATTATGTAACCAGCCTTATGACCAACATTCCCTTCCAACATTGGCAGTCATACATATATACCTAGTGTAAATGAAACAACCAATCCATATAAAAGCCAAATAGATTGTATACTAGACAAGAGCTTAAAAAATATGTAATAGATGTTAATACCATACCCCTTACTGAATATAGAACAGCAAGATTTTGTATGACAACAAGCAGCATGACAATGTTATAACATACATCAATATTTTCATTGTCGTAGTTAATACTATTGTCTATTCCCAAGTTGAAGATGTAGTTGGTTGTCCACTCTTGCCATTAAGCGTAGGGATGGAAGCTTTAATTTGCGTTCTAGGGCCACATGTCGCCCATGTTGTGTTATATCCGTATTTATGTAGTGTGGTCTTGATATTGTCTACCCATCTCTTTCTTGGTTTTCCCCTTAGCTCTAGTACCCGATCTCTTTTTATTGTATGCTGTCATTGGTGTTTGGTTGTATTTCATTCTCAATAAATGTCCAAACCACTGCATTTGTCTTTCGATAAATTCGGTGCATGAAGTTATGCCCACTCTGCTTCTGATGTCCTCATTTCGTAGTCTATCTTTCCTGGTGACCCCCACTGCCTTCCTCAAACATTTCATTTCACACGTGGTTAGCTTTCTGTGGTGCGTTGCTGTAAGAGACAAAGTTTGGCACTGGTAACAAAGTGTTGGAAAATACTTTTACGTCTTGACAATAAGACGATGTACGGTGCCGGCACGATAGCGGCTAAATTTCAAACCGTTGGAATTAATATATTTAAACCGTTGGAATTAATATATTTAAACCGTTAGAATTAATATATTTAAACCGTTGGAATTAATTCCGTAGTTTCCAGCGTTTTCTAAACAATAACCGGATACAATCCAAGTTCAAAATGTGTTCACGTGCTGAGTAGCTGTATGGCTGAGTAGCTGTATGGCTGACGAGCTGTATGGCTGAGGATCTATTCAGTCGGTGAAACGGGATATCCGGCGCCAGAACCCGTCATAACAAAAACGACACGTTCAGTGGTGCCAACGGATGGGATACAACAAAAGGTATTGTCGCTGTCGTAGGTACACGAAGGAGATGAGAGAGAAGAAATAAATTCTAGCAGGCGCTAGAAGGACACCAATTACCAAGGTTTTACCAGAAAATGTCAACTGTTTAACGGGATGTCTCATTTACATCTTCAATCATTTAATGAATAAATAAATATTAGCAAGTATATTTAATGCCGGTACTATTGTTTACACAATTATGTTCATGAAATCGTGCATTTCCTACAAAGCGTATATATGTAAATATGCGAGGGTGGTTTGAAAAGTAATGCATCCAAGGCTATAACCAATAATATACATTATGTACACATGAAACATACATTTTCTGATCGCTTGGTATAAATCGCTTCAAAATAATGATGTCCTTTATGTAAGGCGTCATTATTTTCAACGCAGTCATCACTCCGTTCTACACACACACACACGCCGTCGAACAAGTTTTTGCAGCCCATCGAGCACAAATTTGCGATTTTTTTAAGAAACCAGGTACGCACATCTGCTGCCACATCCTCGTCAGAAGCATATCTGTTTCCTTTGAGATGCTCCCTGAACTTTGGGTTCAGGAAAAAGTTACAAGGTGCCCAATCTGGGTTCTATGAGTGCTCCAAAATGTCAACGTTGAGGCGCTCTAGAGCTGCCGCTGTTTCATTTCCTATGTCAACATGCGAGGGATACATCTTGCACACACACTTTCCTATACCCAAGCATGACATGTATAATGTGATGTACACGCTCAATCGAAATCCCAATCATAGTGGCGACATCGTTTTGCTTGATGTGGCGATTGTCACGAATCAGTTCATCGACGCGAGCTTGATGTTGTTCATCCACAGTTGTGATCGGTCGTCCGCTGCGAACCTGATCATGCAGGTTTGTCCCTGCTGGATTGTCGCCTTTTACAGTCCTTGCCCACCTCCTAACAGTACTTAAATCCACACAGGTGACACCATATACCGCTCTCGTTCTTCGATGAACGTCGATGGGTACCTCCGGCCGTCAAGAATTGAATCACAACTCTTTTCAACCGAATTTCTCTGTATGTTGCCATTTTGGATACTGTTGTGCGCACGCTCCACTTTCCACACAATTGACACTGTATATCCTGAAAGACACTTCAAGTAGTAGCATGTCCCTTGCGGAACGTCGCAGTCATCACAGCCCTCCTGAAAAGCTCTCTTGCAAGTTCTTCTGCCTCTTCCAGCGTCATGTTCAAGGTCTCTTTAATGTCCTGCTGCCATCCTCGTCTTGGTCGTCCCCTGCCTCGCTTTCCAGGAACCATGACTTCCATTACCTTTCTCTCCAAACCACTGTGGCTTTCAATGTGGCCAAAATACCCCATCCCTCGGGACCTGACATGAAAGACATTTATACAATATTCTTACATCGGTGGCAATACCTCCGAACGCTAATGACAACAAAGTTGCCTTAGAGGCAACACTTTTCAAACCGCCCTCGTAGTACCTGTCCCAGTGCACAAATCAGGCACGTGTTAAACCAAGAAGTTAATATATGTAGATTCATGTTAGACACTGCAGATATGGGTGTAAGTTGTGTAAAGATATGAGTCTTATTATTTGTGTTTATGCAAAGTGTCTATGTCTAGGATTATCAAATATTTTTTAGAATAAAATTGATCAACTAATGGAACGCCCTAAAAACATAACTGTAATGAAATCCAATGTTTTGGCTATTTGTTATGAAATCTCGTTGTAAAATCTATTGTTATTAGCAATACAAATGTAGTTTGTAATATTGTTATCTAGCTAAGTGATAACGTCTATCTAATTCATAAAGACATATTTCTATTGTTTTTTAATTAGTTATTCTTGTAAATTTGTTAGTTAAGTTGTCTGCAAATCTTCAACCATTGTTATTTGATTCAATGTTTGTTTGTTCTGCTGCGTGCTCTATTTATTTACTTTCTTGCTGTAAACGTATGGATTGCTTCCGTCTGATTAATGTAATTATGTAAATGTCTTTGATATTTGGTATTCACGGACAAGTTTTGCTTCTTATGTACAACAAATTTCATATTGTCTCCAAAACTATGCTTGTCTATTTCCCTTTTTGTTCAACTATTTACATATGGCAAGATCAACCCTATTCACATTTCACAAATTACATTCTTGTCACCATTGATACAGATTTTAGTGTAGGATAGTTCTAATTTTTTACACTTGCTCTTGTTCTAATGCGTACTATTTCTTCATTGACATTCCATCTGTTATTTTGTGCATAAGAATGTCGATTTATTTATTTTTAATGCGTTCTTTAACATTTATTTCGCCTCTTAGAAATTGTATTTTCTAGAGGTGACCTTTGCACACATGAACTGCAACAATAGTTCACTGTTAAGATTGTAACATCTACATATCAAGTTGTGTACAATTATGGCAGGACATCTATGTGGTCTTATTGAATAAACTGAAGAGAGAGAGAGAGAGTGTGTGAGAGAATATATTAGACGAGTGTACGGTTAAAGTGCTACTTCAATGTTGGTTACCAAATTAAAATATCTGTGATTAATAGCATTTTCTTACGTATCTTTGCAGCAAATTTTTTCTTATTTCTCTTTTCACTTAAGAATCCAACTGTAAAGATAGACAATATACTTGCATGTGCCTTTGACTACAGAACTATGCACACAATGTGTACATTACCAGTGACGGAGACCTGTACGTACAGCTGTTTTCTAAAAGAAAGTACACACAACAAATACATGCTATTAGGTGACCATTTTACATATGTGAGAGCGGTAATAACATAGTAGTTAGTGCATTTACCAGATAGGAGCGTGGCTCCACGATCAAATTGCCCAGTTGCAGAGGATTTATTTAACACCGCAACGACCCTCAGGTTGATCCAGCTTTGGTCATCATAAAAACACTCGTAAATAAAGGCAGCCCTTTGTGATATTTACCACGTCGTTCATCGTGAGCTTTGGTCAAAGATACATAACACCGTATTCCCTAATATACCATATGGTATGAAAACTGGTCTCTACCTTTTTTACTTCATTGCATATAAGGGGCACATTGAGTCAATTAAATTGCAAATTAGGTACATCATTGTGCACATATTCGTCAAAGAATCTAGTACATCACTAGAACCTTCAATTGGAGAACAGCGCAGTGTGCTTGGTGCAGGAAATATTCATTTTAAATTCCAGCCGATGAAAAAGCGAACGAGTGTTGAAAAAAAAAATAGGTGATTAAGTTAGAAATAAGAGTTTAAAAAGAAGTAACAAATAACACTCCTTCTGGCTATTACTTTTTAAATGTGCTAACAAAACAGTAAATTACTTTCGTTTCAGAATTGTTTACTATCAGTAAAGCCGAAAGCGGCGTGCTTTGGTAACCTATATTTCTATGGACATCATTGCCCGAGTTTCCATATGGCTCGGTCCTTTCCATAAAAATGACACACTTGCCGAAAATATTGCACAAAGCAATGTAGCTCCAGCGAAATCCTATGATATCTTTAAAACATGGACTCGTGAGCAGAACGGCGCGGACCGTATTCGAACCTGTGGCATTCGGAACAGAAGGTGAACGGCTTAACCATAGAGACCCCGTTCTATTGCAATTCTATATTATGACTGGTAACATTACTAGTTGTCGCTCTGCATTCTAGCCCTTTTCGCTGAGAAGTTGACTGTGGTAACTGCACATCAAATTAATTTCTTCCACAGGTGATAATAAATATGTATATTAATCTCAAAATTGTCTTGTTTCTTTGGTTTTACATGTTCTACTCACTTTACAAGAAAACAATGAAGGGTTGTTTTAGTGTGTTGTTTTTGTCTGTTTTGTGTGTAAGTCTATTTTAGTGTGTTTGTGTGTTTCAGTGTATTTTAGTGTGTTTTAGTGTGTTTTAGTGTGTTTTGTAGTGTGTTGTAGTGTGTTGTAGTGTTTTAGTGTGTTTTCGTGTGAGCGTGTGTTAGTGTGTTTTAGTGTTTTAGTGTGAGTATGTGTAATTTAGTGTGTTTCAGTGTGTTTCATTGTGTTTTAATGTGTTGTAGTGCGTTTTAGTGTAAAACACACTAAAGTACACTAAAACGCACTAAAACACATTAAAACACACTAAAAGAAGGTAAAACACACACTAAAACCCACTAAACCGCACTAAAACAAACACACTAACACTAAAAAACACACTAAAACACATTAAAACATACTAAAAGACAGTAAAACACACTACACTAAAGCGCACTAGAACACATGAAAACACATTAAAACGAGCTTAAACGCACTAAAACGTACTAAATCGCGATAGAACTCACTAAAACAATAAAACACTAAAACATACTAACACTAGAACACACAGATACACTAAAACACAGTAATAAAACACACACTAAAACGCACTAAACCGCATTAATACGCACTAAAACACACAAAACGTACTTAAACGCACTAATACGCACTAAAAAACAGTAAGCCACGCTAATACGCACTAAAACGCACTAAATGCAGTAAAACGCACTAAAACGCGCTAATACGCACTAATGTGCACTAAAACACAATAACACACATTAAATAATAAAACACACTAATACGCACTAGAACATTAAAACACACTATAACGCACTAAGGGGTCAAAGGCGCATGAGGTGGTGTGCCAGGATTAGTGAGCCGGCTGTAATCAAGACCCTGTCACCTACCTCCACGTGGTGACCCTGGAAACAGACTTTGGTTTCGGTCTGGCTAATGGTGGCAGGGATCAGGAAGAACTACTGGTAGCAGTGCAAGTACGAAAAAAGAAATGCAGGTCCATACGAACAGAATGCACGAATCTCCTGACCTACGTCCAGCAAAATATTGCCCAAGATCCCGAACAAAAAGAAACAGCAGCGAAATATCTCTGATAAATCCCTACTCTCCCGGAGTAAGGGCCGAACACAAATCGCCATCTCCGGAGCAGGAGGCTAGACGTGTAAGTCAAAGGTTCCGCCACAAATTACTAGTTTCTCTGCCGATGGGGAGATTAGTAAACATGAAAGGATGAGAGGTGCATCCAGGGACGAAACGTGTGCCCACATAGGGCGAAACTCGAAGCCCTGAGGAGGGAGCAAACATTGCCAGCAGTGGGGCAAGAATAAAAGTCTACCCTCGTGTCGGTACGAAGGAAGATTGCAGCTGACTCCGCATCGGTGGCCTGGTGCAGATACATTTACTGGGCAAGGTTTGCCGAGCGCAAAACATAAAGTTGCGTTTTAGTGCATAACGAAACTACCCTTCCTGGGAAAACCGTGCAAGGTACTGTTGCGATAACAACTAACATCCCCGGAAGAACTGAGGTGGGTGATGCCTAACGGAACTGCCAGCCTTGGGGCAACCGGCCAACATACGGTTGCAGTCCAACTAACATCCCCGGAAGAACTGGGGCGGGTGATGGTGGCGAGCGCAAAATCTCAGTTGCGCTGCTAGCGCCGATTGAAACGACCCTCTACATTATTTATGCTTGGCCGAGGCTAACGGCAAATTGCCACGTACCAACACGCGTCTAGAAAAGGCTGAGAATGTTCCTGCTCCAGAACAAACTCAAAAGTGAACGGTAAATTAAGGTCGACAATGTAAAGATCTGACAGGATGTCCGGATCCGAACATTGGCGAAGGCCGATACTTTACACGGTGTTTTATACGAGTAAGACGCCGTCCGAGGACAAGCTTATAAACCCCGTGAAATGTTCCTAATCCGGAACAACTTCACAGTCAGTAAGGCATAACAGTGTAACTCACTGTCTTGGCGTAGATCACAAAGCCCAAATATACGACAAAGCTGATCGAAAAGGCGTAGATCTGGGCCGACATAGTCGGCAGAAAGGATCGTACCCTAGTGAAAGCTCACCCTAGTAAATCAAAAGCTGGCTAAAACCGGATGGGTGAGCCTAGTCACCATGGGCGCACAATCGAACCGACGTAGATCACTCCGTTCTTGTCAAAGAACCAATTATATATTACAAAAAGAATGATAAAATTGGCCGTGAAGAATGTTTGAAAAGAAGAAGAAGAAGAAACGCACTAAAATGCACTAAAAACACAATAAAACGCACTAAAACACACTAACACAATGAAACACACTAAAACACAGTGAAATACAAACTAAAACACATTTGCACTAAAGCACTACATCGCACTAAAACACAATAAAACACAATAAAACACATAAGACACATAAACACACTGAACACACACGAAAACGCACTAAAACGCACTAATACGTGCTAAAAAACACTAAGCAGAGCTGATACGCACTAAAACGCGCTAAAATGCACATAAATACACTAACACGCACTAAAACACATTAAAATAAACTGAAACATAATAACACACTAAAACCCACTAAACCACACTAAGACACACTAAAACACACTACAACACACTAAAACGTACTAAATGCTAAAACGCAGTAAACGCGCTAATACGCACTAAAACACACTAAAACGCATTAAAATACTAAATACACTGAAACATACTTACAACACAGTAACACTAAAACATGCTAAAACACACTCAAACACTCTCAAACACACTAAAACCCACTAATCCGCACTAAAACGAACTAAAACGAATTAGAGCACATTAAAACACAGCAAAAAATACGCCTAAAATGCACTAAAAGACATTGAAACACACTAAAAGTTAATAAAACACACACTAAACCCCACTAAACCGCACTGAAACACACTAAAACACTGAAACAAAAACGCAGTAAAATACAGTAAAACGAGAATAAACGCACTAAAACACATTCAGTTATCAGTTATATGAGGACTATCATTATAGCACTCCGGACATGTCCATAGGTGCTCCGATCTCCGCCTCAGCAAATCCAGCAGCGTCCAGCAACCCAACACGCCAGTTCGATGTTGATTAATCAATCTCTTTGCATATTTAGTATGTCGTTCTTTTCGGGCTGCACCAATATTGACACCCATCTCTTTCAATCTGGTCAGCGAGTGGGATTCACAGCCCTGAAACTCCTCTGTTCGGAAAGACTCTCTCAATGCGTGAAGAATGTCACTTCGATCCATTGCAGCTCCCTCTGATATTGTAGCTAAGCCAGCCAATCTATCA
This sequence comes from Arion vulgaris, assembly GCA_020796225.1. NCBI lineage: Eukaryota > Metazoa > Mollusca > Gastropoda > Stylommatophora > Arionidae > Arion > Arion vulgaris. Next base: position 13,396,952 of record CM036774.1, read on the forward strand.
GCTCGTTCATTACCCCTAACTCCTGCGTGCCCAGGGACAAAAATAAAGGTGATTTCTCTGATCATTTTCTGTACCAGTACCTCTACCCAGTTGCGTCTCACCATACCTGATTCGACTTACGAATCATGCTCATGGAGTCATTGAGTATGAAAACACGAGAGTAATTGTGAGATGCCAACCAGTTCACAGCCTCCAACACACAAAACACATTAAAACACACTAAAAGTAAAACACTAAAACCCACTAAACCACACTAAAACGCACTGAACTACACTCACTAAAAAAGTAAAACACACACTAAAACCCACTAAATACTCACTAAAAAACAGTAAAACACACACTAAAACCCACTGAACCGCACTAAAACAAATACACTCACTAAAAAACAGTAAAACACGCACTAAAACACACTGAAATACACTCACTAAAAACAGTAAAAAACACACTAAAACCCACTAAACCGCACTAAAACGTAAAAATACGCAATTAAACGCACTAAAACGCACTACATCGTACTAAAACAATCAAACACACTTAAACGCACTAGAACGCGCTAATACGCACTAAAACGCACTAAAACACAATAAAACACAGTAACACACACTAAAACACATTTAAACATACTAACACACACACACAAACACACTAAAACGTACTAAACCGAACTAAAACGCACTAATACGCACAAACACAAAACACAGTAACACATACTAAAAAAGAATAAAACACCCTAAAATACACTAAAACGCATTAGAACACATTAAAACACACTAAAACGCACTAAAATGCACTAAAAACACACTAACACGCACTAAAACACTAAAATACACTGAAACATACTAACACAGTAAAACACAAACTAAAACACACTAAACTGCACTAAAACGCACTAAAACGAACTAATACAATAAAACACACTGAGACACTAAAACACACTGAAACACAGACGAAAACGCACTAAAACGCACTAAAACATACACAATAGAACACATTAAAACTAAAATGCACTAAAAATGCACAAAAATGCACTAAAACGCACTAAAAACACTAAAACGCACAAATACACACTAAAACGCTCTTTAGTGCTTAGTGTTATTTAGTGTTTTGCTGTGTTTTAGTGTATTTTATTGTGTTTTAGTGCGATGTAGCGCGTTTTAGTGAGTTTTATTAAAACACAGCAAAACGCACTAAAACGTACTAAACGCACTAATAACGTATTGAATCGCTTTAGTACTCACTACACGCACTAAAACACTAAAACATTTGCAATAAAACGCACTAAAAAGCTCTAATACGCTTTAAAACGCAATAAAACAGTAATACACTAAAGCGCACTAGAACACGTTCAAACACAGTAAAACACTAAAACACAATAATACAGTAACAACCCTAAAACACTAAACGCTCTAATAACGTACTGAATCGCGCTAGTACTAAAACGCACTAAAACGTACACAATAGAACACAATAAAACACACTAAAACACACTAAACGCACTAATAACGTACTGAATAGCGCTAGTACTCACTAAAACGCACTAAAACACTTAAACATACACAATATAACACATTAACACATAAAATACACTTAAAAGACACTTAAAAACTCTAAAAGCACTACTACAAGCTAAAACGCTCTTTAGTGCGTTTTAGTGTGTTTTACTGTTTTAGTGTGTTTTAATGTGTTTTAGTTTGTTTTATTGTGTTTTATACTATTTTAGTGTGTTTTAGTGTTCTGTTTTATTGTCCCAGTGTATTTTAATGTGTTTTAGTGTATTTTGGTGTATTTTAGTGTGTTTTAGTGTGTTTTAGTCTGCGTTTTAAAGCGTTTCAGTCCTTTTTATTGCAGTTTAATGCGTTTTAGTTTGTTTTAGTGTGTATTAGTGTTTGTGTACATGTGTTTTAGTGTGGTTTTGTTGTAATGTGTTTTAGTATGTTTTATTGTGTATGTTTTAGTATGTTTTAATGCGTACTAGCGCGATTTAGTACGTTTTTAGTGCGTTTAGTGCTTTGTTTTAGGTCTACCAAACCAATGTGCTACGTATACACGTTCTTGGCAAAGATCAAACATATCACAATGAGTGATTAAAATTTGTCGTAAAGAACGAACGCAAAGAAGAAGAAGTGTTTCATTGTGTTTTATTGCGTTTTATTGCGTTTTAGTGCGGTTTAGTGGGTTTTAGTGTGTGTTTTACTTTCAGTGAGTTTTAACGTGTTTTAATGTGTTTTAGTGTATTTTAGTGTTAGTATTTTAGTTGTTTTAGTGCGTTTGACTGCGTATTTTTTTTATTGCGTAAGTGCGTTTTAGTGCGTTTTAGTGCGGTATAGTGGGTTTTAGTGTGTGTGTTTTAATGTGTATTTTAGTGCGTTTTAGTACGTTGTATTGCGTTTTACAGCATATTAGTGCATTTTAGTTCGGTTTAGTGGGTTTTAGTGCGTTTTACTGTCTTTTATTGTGTTTAATATGTTTCAGCGTGTTTTAGTGTGTTTTAGAGCGTTTTGGTGCGGTTAAGTGGGTTTTAGTGTGTGTTTTACTGTCAGTGTGTTTTAGCGTGTGTTAATGTGTTTTAGATTTGTTTTAGTGTGTTAGCGTGTGTTTTAATGTGTACTGATTTCGCTAGCCTATCGGCTTCATCGTTGCCGCTTATGTTGCAGTGTGATGGTATCCACTGTATGACCGTGCGTTTAAGTGAGGTTACTAGTACACTGAGGATCGCTTTCAGTTCAATATGTTTTGGCTGCGTTTTGTTGGGCTGTGATGACCGATAGAACATTGGTGAATATTACGACTTTGTTGCGTGAGGCGCTTCTTTTCTCTCTCTCTCTTTAGCCTGTTACGCCCTGGCGTTTAGGCAGCAACAAACGTACACCATTCTTCCCTGTTCATGGCCTTCCTCTGTATTGTGTTCCAGCTATGATTCATTTCCTTCAGCTCTTGCTCTATCGTTCTCCTCCAGGTTGTCTTGGGTCTTCCACGCTTTCGCCTACCCTCTGGAGTCCATCTCAGTGCAGTTTTCGTGTCGGAGCCAGTCTCCATGCGCATCACATGTCCAATCCATCTCCAGCGTCGTCTTCGGATGATAGTGCCCATATTCTCTTGTTGGCATCGTGCAAGCAATTCTTGATTCGAGATAGTAGTCGGCCAGTACACGCGTAAGATTTTTCGCAGACAAGTTGTATGAAAGGCGGAGAGTCTGGACATATCCTGTTCTGTCATTCTCCAGCATTCCGATCCGTACAGCAAAGTTGACAGCCCACAGCTGTTATAGATACTAGTCTTGGTTCTGATGCTGTATTGGGCAGATTTCCAGGCGGTCTGAAGGGTCATGAATGCACTGCGTGCTTTACTCAGGCTTTTAATGTCAGATCCAGCGCCTCCTTCATTGCTAATAACACTTCCAAGGTATGTGAAAGCGGTTGTATCTCGGAGGTTTTACCTTCTAGTTTGACTGGTGCTGGGGTTGCTATGTTCAGAGTCATTTCTTCAGTTTTCTTTTCTCTAGGATCAATTGAACTGCTGTTCTTAGCGCCTCTGCCCGGCAGTTTTTTGAGAACTTGCGTGTGGCAGTCGATTTCGTGACCTTCTCTTTCTTTGAGAGTTTAAGCACTATTTCTATTCCGGGTGAGAAGTTTCAGTTTTAGCCCCTCTTTCCAGACTGTGTCAAACGCCTTCTCTATATCTACCAAAACTGCCAGTGTCTGTTTCTTTTTTTAAAATTTTCTGAGCGATATAGGTTACCTGATCTTCTGTAGATCGGTATTTCCCACCTCCTTTGTTTTCCAGAAAGCCCTTTTTCATGAAATACGTTTGTTCACCATACGTGATGATTTTCCAGTGCGCTTGGAGACTTTGGTTTAACTCGCCGGGTCGAGTTTGTTTTTTGGTATTAGGATGGGAAAATGATCTTTCCTTCCATTCTCGTTGGACTATGCCTGTTTTCCCACGACATATTTAGGACAGTAGAGCTGTCTTTCCCCAGTCCCCAAAGTTTTTAAGCATCTCATTAGGACCCTTTTCCCCGTCATTTTGGGCTTAGCTCCAAAGCCCTCCAACTCTTTCTGGTGAAAGTATCCGTTGGTGACAATCGGGTTTTTTTGGGCCCTTTCCCTTTGGGGTTATTTTCTCTTTGTGTTCCTATTCGCTTGCCACGAATTTCATTTGTTTGTTTTTATGCATTGCCATCGTCAGTGCCGCGTACTGTTTCAATTGCCTTTTTTTTGGGAACTACATTTTTGGGGTCGGTACCCTTTTGGTCTTCTTGCAGCTTGAGACTTTTGGGCACTATCTCGAGATGCGTAGTATCGTATCTTTTTTGTGGGGAGGTCACGGAAAGGAAAACGGGGGTTGGTCCACCTTCTCAGTGGAAGGTTGGGGGATCGTCTGGGGTATTGATGAGGGAAAAGATTGTTCCTATCTCCCGGGGTTTATTCAGCCCTCCGTTTGGGGCCCTTTTTTTCTGATGGCTGTTGAAACACCGACCACCATGCATGTTTTATCAGGATAATCATTGTCGAGTGCAGCGAGATATCCCTTGGGGAGTATAGGTTATAGGAAGTCTGTTTCATCACTCTGCGGGCTGCATTTGGGTTGGGTGCCGTGATTGTTTCCCTCTTTTGATGGGGGGTAAAGGCCACCAAGGGGCTTCTCGATTCTGGCTGCTGCTACTTTTGGGGAATTTTGTTGGGTGCACCCCATGCTGCAATGCCGTACCCAGAACCATTCGCGCTCTAAAAGAGGTTTTGAGGATCTGGTGTTTGCTCCCCACATGGAAACTGCGAGTATGCGCATCATGGTGAGCCTCTGTCTCGCTTTTGCCGTAGCATTTTCAATTTAGAGGCACCAAGTCAGCTTTCGTTCGAGTGTGACGTTACGTTGGGTCTTTCTTTCTGGAAGATCTTGCCCGTTGATTTTAAGCTCAATTTTGTAATTCTTTTTGTTCTGCGAGACGGTATAGGGGGTGTTAGAAGCGTTCATATTCCACTTTTTTGACCAGATCCAGGTTATTTAGCGTATCTTGCAGTCGATTTGTTGCTATGGCATTCTCTTCTCTCGACCATATTGCCAGATCGAGAGAGTTTTTGAGAGCACTCCTCTTTGGGGGACTCCTTGCTCTAATGGGGCCTTCATACTTGTGTACCCCTGAACTTGAACCCTTGTTGTTCTCTAGGTATCTATATCAAGCCATTCTTCCCTTTATACCGAGGGTGAGGTTTCAGTTTTAGCCCCTCTTTCCAGAGTGTCAAACGCCTTCTCCATATCTACCAAAACTGCCAGTGTTTCTTTTCTTGGAAATCATTCTCGATTTTCTGGGCAATATAGATTTTCTGTAGATCGGTACTTCCGAAAGCCTCCTGTTGTTCCATGAGAAGCCCTTTGCTTTCCAAGTGCCAAGATAGCCGTTTGTTCACCATACGTTGCATGAGTTTTCCAGTGCAGCTTAGGTGCAACTCTGTTTGACCTCCCGTTTATACTTAGCCGCTGCCGCCTTGTAAGCAGTATTGGTCGTTACTGTCTGTGCCTGTTCTGTCTCACTCCTTGCCAACTCAATGTCGTTTTCAAGCTTCTGAACTTCGGCTGTCCAGTATGGCTTGTAATCCTTCCGTGCGCCTCTAGGAATGGTTTCCCGTGACGCTTTCAGGATTACATCTGAGAGTTCCTTGTCACGAATTGCATGTGTTTGTTTTCATGCATTGCCATCTGTCAGTGCCGCGTACTGTTTCCAATTGCCTTTTTTTGTGGCAACTACATTTTGGGCTCAGGTACACATTTTAGGTCTTCTTGCAGCTTGACGAGCTTATGGTCTCCGAGATGCTTTGTGACCGTACGTACTGTTTTTGTGGAGGTCACTTGTTGAGAAAGTCAAATCGGGGGTGCTAGTCGTATGCCACCTTCTCGAGTGGAAGGTTGGCGGATCGTCTGGGGCATTGATGAGGAACAGATTGTTCTCTCTCCCAGTCTTCCACTTGTACGCCTCTGCTGTTCGTTTCGAGGTAGCCCCATCTTTCTGAGTGACTGTTGAAATCACCGACCACCATGCATAGTCATTGTCTCGAGTGACAGCGAGATGTCACTTGGGCAATATAGGTTATACGGAAGAATCTGCATTTCATCACTCTGCGGTCTGACATTGGTTGGATGCCTGTGATTGTTTCCATCGCCTTGATGGGCGTGTACTTAAGGCCACCTAATGCGCGCTGCTCGATTCTGGCTGCAGCTCACTTTGGCGAATTGCTTGTTGGATGCACTACTCCATGCTGCAATGCCGTACTCCAGGACCGGTCGCATTCTAAAAGAGTAGAGTGTTTTGAGGACTCTGGTGTTTGCTCCCCACATGGAAACTGCGAGTATGCGCATCATGGTGAGCCTCTGTCTCGCTTTTGCCGTAGCATTTTCAATTTAGAGGCACCAAGTCAGCTTTCGTTCGAGTGTGACTCCCAGGTACGTTGGGGTCTTTCTTTCTGGAAGATCTTGCCCGTTGATTTTAAGCTCAATTTTGTAATTCTTTTTGTTCTGCGAGACGGTATAGGGGGTGTTAGAAGCGTTCATATTCCACTTTTTTGACCAGATCCAGGTTATTTAGCGTATCTTGCAGTCGATTTGTTGCTATGGCATTCTCTTCTCTCGACCATATTGCCAGATCGAGAGAGTTTTGAGAGCACTCTCTTTGGGGACTCCTTGCTCTAATGGGGCCTTCATACTTGTGTACCCCTGAACTTGAACCCTTGTTGTTCTCTAGGTATCTATATCAAGCCATTCTTCCCTTTATACCGAGGGTGAGGTTTCAGTTTTAGCCCCTCTTTCCAGAGTGTCAAACGCCTTCTCCATATCTACCAAAACTGCCAGTGTTTCTTTCTTGAAATCATTCTCGATTTTCTGGGCAATATAGATTTTCTGTAGATCGGTACTTCCGAAAGCCTCCTGTTGTTCCATGAGAAGCCCTTTGCTTTCCAAGTGCCAAGATAGACGTTTGTTCACCATACGTTGCATGAGTTTTCCAGTGCAGCTTAGGTGCAACTCTGTTTGACCTCCCGTTTATACTTAGCCGCTGCCGCCTTGTAAGCAGTATTGGTCGTTACTGTCTGTGCCTGTTCTGTCTCACTCCTTGCCAACTCAATGTCGTTTTCAAGCTTCTGAACTTCGGCTGTCCAGTATGGCTTGTAATCCTTCCGTGCGCCTCTAGGAATGGTTTCCGTGACGCTTTCAGGATTACATCTGAGAGTTCCTTGTCACGAATTGCATGTGTTTGTTTTCATGCATTGCCATCTGTCAGTGCCGCTACTGTTTCCAATTGCCTTTTTGTGGCAACTAATTTTGGGCTCAGGTACACATTTTAGGTCTTCTTGCAGCTTGACGAGCTTATGGTCTCGAGATGCTTTGTGACCGTACGTACTGTTTTTGTGGAGGTCACTTGTTGAGAAAGTCAAATCGGGGGTGCTAGTCGTATGCCACCTTCTCGAGTGGAAGGTTGGCGGATCGTCTGGGGCATTGATGAGGAACAGATTGTTCTCTCTCCCAGTCTTCCACTTGTACGCCTCTGCTGTTCGTTTCGAGGTAGCCCCATCTTTCTGAGTGACTGTTGAAATCACCGACCACCATGCATAGTCATTGTCTCGAGTGACAGCGAGATGTCACTTGGGCAATATAGGTTATACGGAAGAATCTGCATTTCATCACTCTGCGGTCTGACATTGGTTGGATGCCTGTGATTGTTTCCATCGCCTTGATGGGCGTGTACTTAAGGCCACCTAATGCGCGCTGCTCGATTCTGGCTGCAGCTCACTTTGGCGAATTGCTTGTTGGATGCACTACTCCATGCTGCAATGCCGTACTCCAGGACCGGTCGCATTCTAAAAGAGTAGAGTGTTTTGAGGACTCTGGTGTTTGCTCCCCACATGGAAACTGCGAGTATGCGCATCATGGTGAGCCTCTGTCTCGCTTTTGCCGTAGCATTTTCAATTTAGAGGCACCAAGTCAGCTTTCGTTCGAGTGTGACTCCCAGGTACGTTGGGGTCTTTCTTTCTGGAAGATCTTGCCCGTTGATTTTAAGCTCAATTTTGTAATTCTTTTTGTTCTGCGAGACGGTATAGGGGGTGTTAGAAGCGTTCATATTCCACTTTTTTGACCAGATCCAGGTTATTTAGCGTATCTTGCAGTCGATTTGTTGCTATGCATTCTCTCTCTCTCGACCATATTGCCAGATCGAGAGAGTTTTTGAGAGCACTCCTCTTTGGGGGACTCCTTGCTCTAATGGGGCCTTCATACTTGTGTACCCCTGAACTTGAACCCTTGTTGTTCTCTAGGTATCTATATCAAGCCATTCTTCCCTTTATACCGAGGGTGAGGTTTCAGTTTTAGCCCCTCTTTCCAGAGTGTCAAACGCCTTCTCCATATCTACCAAAACTGCCAGTGTTTCTTTTCTTGGAAATCATTCTCGATTTTCTGGGCAATATAGATTTTCTGTAGATCGGTACTTCCGAAAGCCTCCTGTTGTTCCATGGAGCCCTTTGCTTTCCAAGTGCCAAGATAGCCGTTTGTTCACCATACGTTGCATGAGTTTTCCAGTGCAGCTTAGGTGCAACTCTGTTTGACCTCCCGTTTATACTTAGCCGCTGCCGCCTTGTAAGCAGTATTGGTCGTTACTGTCTGTGCCTGTTCTGTCTCACTCCTTGCCAACTCAATGTCGTTTTCAAGCTTCTGAACTTCGGCTGTCCAGTATGGCTTGTAATCCTTCCGTGCGCCTCTAGGAATGGTTTCCGTGACGCTTTCAGGATTACATCTGAGAGTTCCTTGTCACGAATTGCATGTGTTTGTTTTCATGCATTGCCATCTGTCAGTGCCGCGTACTGTTTCCAATTGCCTTTTTTTGTGGCAACTACATTTTGGGCTCAGGTACACATTTTAGGTCTTCTTGCAGCTTGACGAGCTTATGGTCTCCGAGATGCTTTGTGACTCGTACGTACTGTTTTGTGGAGGTCACTTGTTGAGAAAGTCAAATCGGGGGTGCTAGTCGTATGCCACCTTCTCGAGTGGAAGGTTGGCGGATCGTCTGGGGCATTGATGAGGAACAGATTGTTCTCTCCCAGTCTTCCACTTGTACGCCTCTGCTGTTCGTTTCGAGGTAGCCCCATCTTTCTGAGTGACTGTTGAAATCACCGACCACCATGCATAGTCATTGTCTCGAGTGACAGCGAGATGTCACTTGGGCAATATAGGTTATACGGAAGAATCTGCATTTCATCACTCTGCGGTCTGACATTGGTTGGATGCCTGTGATTGTTTCCATCGCCTTGATGGGCGTGTACTTAAGGCCACCTAATGCGCGCTGCTCGATTCTGGCTGCAGCTCACTTTGGCGAATGCTTGTTGGATGCACTACTCCATGCTGCAATGCCGTACTCCAGGACCGGTCGCATTCTAAAAGAGTAGAGTGTTTTGAGGACTCTGGTGTTTGCTCCCCACATGGAAACTGCGAGTATGCGCATCATGGTGAGCCTCTGTCTCGCTTTTGCCGTAGCATTTTCAATTTAGAGGCACCAAGTCAGCTTTCGTTCGAGTGTGACTCCCAGGTACGTTGGGGTCTTTCTTTCTGGAAGATCTTGCCCGTTGATTTTAAGCTCAATTTTGTAATTCTTTTTGTTCTGCGAGACGGTATAGGGGGTGTTAGAAGCGTTCATATTCCACTTTTTTGACCAGATCCAGGTTATTTAGCGTATCTTGCAGTCGATTTGTTGCTATGGCATTCTCTTCTCTCGACCATATTGCCAGATCGAGAGAGTTTTTGAGAGCACTCCTCTTTGGGGGACTCCTTGCTCTAATGGGGCCTTCATACTTGTGTACCCTGAACTTGAACCCTTGTGTTCTCTAGGTATCTATATCAAGCCATTCTTCCTTTATACCGAGGGTGAGGTTTCAGTTTTAGCCCTCTTTCCAGAGTGTCAAACGCTTCTCCATATCTACCAAAACTGCTAGGTTGTTTTTCTGAAATCTTCTCTGATTTTCTGGGCAATATAGATTTTCTGTAGATCGGTACTTCCGAAAGCCTCCTGTTGTTCCATGAGCCCTTTGTTTTCCAAGTGCCAAGATAGCCGTTTGTTCACCATACGTTGCATGAGTTTTCCAGTGCAGCTTAGGTGCAGCTCTGTTTGACCTCCCGTTTATACTTAGCCGCTGCCGCCTTGTAAGCAGTATTGGTCGTACTGTCTGTGCCTGTTCTGTCTCACCTCCTTGCCAACTCAATGTCGTTTTCAAGCTTCGAACTTCGGCTGTCAGTATGGCTTGTAATCCTTCCGTGCGCCTCTAGGAATGGTTTCCCGTGACGCTTTCAGGATTACATCTGAGAGTTCCCTTTGTCACGAATTGCATGTGTTTGTTTTCATGCATTGCCATCTGTCAGTGCCGCGTACTGTTTCCAATGCCTTTTTGTGGCAACTACATTTTGGGCTCAGGTACACATTTTAGGTCTTCTTGCAGCTTGACGAGCTTATGGTCTCCGAGATGCTTTGTGACCTGTACTACTGTTTTTGTGGAGGTCACTTGTTGAGAAAGTCAAATCGGGGTGTTAGTCGTATGCCACCTTCTCGAGTGGAAGGTTGGCGGATCGTCTGGGGCATTGATGAGGAACAGATTGTTCTCTTCTCCCAGTCTTCCACCTTTACGCCTCTGCTGTTCGTTTCGAGGTAGCCCCATCTTTCTGAGTGACTGTTGAAATCATCGACCACCATGCATAGTCATTGTCTCGAGTGACAGCGAGATGTCACTTGGGCAATATAGGTTATACGGAAGAATCTGCATTTCATCACTCTGCGGTCTGACATTGGTTGGATGCCTGTGATTGTTTCCATCGCCTTGATGGGCGTGTACTTAAGGCCACCTAATGCGCGCTGCTCGATTCTGGCTGCAGCTCACTTTGGCGAATTGCTTGTTGGATGCACTACTCCATGCTGCAATGCCGTACTCCAGGACCGGTCGCATTCTAAAAGAGTAGAGTTTGAGGACTCTGGTGTTTGCTCCCCACATGGAAACTGCGAGTATGCGCATCATGGTGAGCCTCTGTCTCGCTTTTGCCGTAGCATTTTCAATTTAGAGGCACCAAGTCAGCTTTCGTTCGAGTGTGACTCCCAGGTACGTTGGTCTTTCTTTCTGGAAGATCTTGCCCGTGATTTAAGCTCAATTTTGTAATTCTTTTGTTCTGCGAGACGTATAGGGGTGTTAGAAGCGTTCATATTCCACTTTTTTGACCAGATCCAGGTTATTTAGCGTATCTTGCAGTCGATTTGTTGCTATGGCATTCTCTTCTCTCGACCATATTGCCAGATCGAGAGAGTTTTGAAGCACTCCTCTTTGGGGGACTCCTTGCTCTAATGGGGCCTTCATACTTGTGTACCCCTGAACTTGAACCCTTGTTGTTCTCTAGGTATCTATATCAAGCCATTCTTCCTTTATACCGAGGTGAGGTTTCAGTTTTAGCCCCTCTTTCCAGAGTGTCAAACGTCTTCTCCATATCTACCAAAACTGCCAGTGTTTCTTTTGGGAAATCATTCTCGATTTTCTGGGCAATATAGATTTTCTGTAGATCGGTACTTCCGAAAGCCTCCTGTTGTTCCATGAGAAGCCCTTTGCTTTCCAAGTGCCAAGATAGCCGTTTGTTCACCATACGTTGCATGAGTTTTCCAGTGCAGCTTAGGTGCAACTCTGTTTGACCTCCCGTTTATACTTAGCCGCTGCCGCCTTGTAAGCAGTATTGGTCGTTACTGTCTGTGCCTGTTCTGTCTCACTCTTGCCAACTCAATGTCGTTTTCAAGCTTCTGAACTCGGCTGTTCAGTATGGTTGTAATCCTTCCGTGCGCCTCTAGGAATGGTTTCCCGTGACGCTTTCAGGATTACATCTGAGAGTTCCCTTGTCACGAATTGCATGTGTTTGTTTTCATGCATTGCCATCTGTCAGTGTGCGTACTGTTTCCAATTGCCTTTTTTGTGGCAACTACATTTTGGGCTCAGGTACACATTTTAGGTCTTCTTGCAGCTTGACGAGCTTATGGTCTCCGAGATGCTTTGTGACCGTACGTACTGTTTTTTGTGGAGGTCACTTGTTGAGAAAGTCAAATCGGGGGTGCTAGTCGTATGCCACCTTCTCAAGTGGAAGGTTGGCGGATCGTCTGGGGCATTGATGAGGAACAGATTGTTCTCTCTCCCAGTCTTCCACTTGTACGCCTCTGCTGTTCGTTTCGAGGTAGCCCCATCTTTCTGAGTGACTGTTGAAATCACCGACCACCATGCATAGTCATTGTCTCGAGTGACAGCGAGATGTCACTTGGGCAATATAGGTTATACGGAAGAATCTGCATTTCATCACTCTGCGGTCTGACATTGGTTGGATGCCTGTGATTGTTTCCATCGCCTTGATGGGCGTGTACAACCACCTAATGCGCGCTGCTCGATTCTGGCTGCAGCTCACTTTGGCGATTGCTTGTTGGATGCACTACTCCATGCTGCAATGCCGTACTCCAGACGGTCGCATTCTAAAAGAGTAGATGTTTTTAGGACTCTGGTGTTTGCTCCCCACATGGAAACTGCGAGTATGCGCATCATGGTGAGCCTCTGTCTCGCTTTTGCCGTAGCATTTTCAATTTAGAGGCACCAAGTCAGCTTTCGTTCGAGTGTGACGTTACGTTGGGTCTTTCTTTCTGGAAGATCTTGCCCGTTGATTTTAAGCTCAATTTTGTAATTCTTTTTGTTCTGCGAGACGGTATAGGGGGTGTTAGAAGCGTTCATATTCCACTTTTTTGACCAGATCAGGTTATTTAGCTATCTTGCAGTCGATTTGTTGCTATGCATTCTCTTCTCTCAGACCATATTGCCAGATCGAGAGATTTTGAGACACTCTCTTTGGGGACTCCTTGCTCTAATGGGGCCTTCATACTTGTACCCTGAACTTGAACCCTTGTTGTTCTCTAGGTATCTATATCAAGCCATTCTTCCCTTTATACCGAGGGTGAGGTTTCAGTTTTAGCCCCTCTTTCCAGAGTGTCAAACGTCTTCTCCATATCTACCAAAACTGCCAGTGTTTCTTTTCTTGGAAATCATTCTCGATTTTCTGGGCAATATAGATTTTCTGAGATCGGTACTTCCGAAAGCCTCCTGTTGTTCCATAGAAGCCTTTGCTTTCAAGTGCCAAGATAGCCGTTTGTTCACCATACGTTGCATGAGTTTTCCAGTGCAGCTTAGGTGCAACTCTGTTGACCTCCGTTTATACTTAGCGCTGCCGCCTTGTAAGCAGTATTGGTCGTTACTGTCTGTGCCTGTTCTGTCTCACTCCTTGCCAACTCAATGTCGTTTTCAAGCTTCTGAACTTCGGCTGTTCAGTATGGCTTGTAATCCTTCCGTGCGCCTCTAGGAATGGTTTCCGTGACGCTTTCAGGATTACATCTGAGAGTTCCTTGTCACGAATTGCATGTGTTTGTTTTCATGCATTGCCATCTGTCAGTGCGCATGTACTGTTTCCAATTGCCTTTTTGTGGAACTACATTTTGGGCTCAGGTACACATTTTAGGTCTTCTTGCAGCTTGACGAGCTTATGGTCTCGAGATGCTTTGTGACCGTACGTACTGTTTTTGTGGAGGTCACTTGTTGAGAAAGTCAAATCGGGGGTGCTAGTCGTATGCCACCTTCTCGAGTGGAAGGTTGGCGGATCGTCTGGGGCATTGATGAGGAACAGATTGTTCTATCTCCCAGTCTTCCACTTGTACGCCTCTGCTGTTCGTTTCGAGGTAGCCCCATCTTTCTGAGTGACTGTTGAAATCACCGACCACCATGCATAGTCATTGTCTCGAGTGACAGCGAGATGTCACTTGGGCAATATAGGTTATACGGAAGAATCTGCATTTCATCACTCTGCGGTCTGACATTTGTTGGATGCCTGTGATTGTTTCCATCGCCTTGATGGGCGTGTACTTAAGGCCACCTAATGCGCTGCTCGATTCTGGCTGCAGCTCACTTTGGAATTGCTTGTTGGATGCACTACTCCATGCTGCAATGCCGTACTCCAGGACCGGTCGCATTCTAAAAGAGTAGAGTGTTTTGAGGACTCTGGTGTTTGCTCCCCACATGGAAACTGCGAGTATGCGCATCATGGTGAGCCTCTGTCTCGCTTTTGCCGTAGCATTTTCAATTTAGAGGCACCAAGTCAGCTTTCGTTCGAGTGTGACTCCCAGGTACGTTGGGTCTTTCTTTCTGGAAGATCTTGCCGTTGATTTTAAGCTCAATTTTGTAATTCTTTTGTTCTGAGACGGTATAGGTGGTGTTAGAAGCGTTCATATTCCACTTTTTTACCAGATCCAGGTTATTTAGCGTATCTTGCAGTCGATTTGTTGCTATGGCATTCTCTTCTCTCGACCATATTGCCAGATCGAGAGTTTTTGAGAGCACTCCTCTTTGGGGGACTCCTTGCTCTAATGGGGCCTTCATACTTGTGTACCCTGAACTTGAACCCTGTGTTCTCTAGGTATCTATATCAAGCCATTCTTCCCTTTATACCGAGGGTGAGGTTTCAGTTTTAGCCCCTCTTTCCAGAGTGTCAAACGCCTTCTCCATATCTACCAAAACTGCCAGTGTTTCTTTTCTTGGAAATCATTCTCGATTTTCTGGGCAATATAGATTTTCTGTAGATCGGTACTTCCGAAAGCCTCCCTGTTGTTCCATGAGAAGCCCTTTGCTTTCCAAGTGCCAAGATAGCCGTTTGTTCACCATACGTTGCATGAGTTTTCCAGTGCAGCTTAGGTGCAACTCTGTTTGACCTCCCGTTTATACTTAGCCGCTGCCGCCTTGTAAGCAGTATTGGTCGTTACTGTCTGTGCCTGTTCTGTCTCACTCCTTGCCAACTCAATGTCGTTTTCAAGCTTCTGAACTTCGGCTGTTCAGTATGGCTTGTAATCCTTCCGTGCGCCTCTAGGAATGGTTTCCGTGACGCTTTCAGGATTACATCTGAGAGTTCCTTGTCACGAATTGCATGTGTTTGTTTTCATGCATTGCCATCTGTCAGTGCCGCGTACTGTTTCCAATTGCCTTTTTTGTGGCAACTACATTTTGGGCTCAGGTACACATTTTAGGTCTTCTTGCAGCTTGACGAGCTTATGGTCTCGAGATGCTTTGTGACCGTACGTACTGTTTTTGTGGAGGTCACTTGTTGAGAAAGTCAAATCGGGGTTATCCACTCTCGGTAGTTGCGCGTTGTTGTAGATTTTCCATTTCCATGAGTTGCTCTTGGGCCTTCTTAGGATCTACACTGAATTGCTGTGCCAGTATTAATTTTATCGATTTCATTGCTCTTGATGTAAGCTTCATCCCAAATGCGTTCAATCTCGATTCTGCGATTTGATGTGCAACCTGTGTCCTAGAGAGCTCTGTTCCAAGTGCCAGTAGCCGTTTGTTCAATACGTTGCATGGAGCTTTAGATGCGTTAAACTGTTTGACCTCCGTTTATATTTAGCTGCGCCTTAAGCAGTATGTCTGACTTGTTATGCCTTTGTTCATACCTTGCCAATCAATCTCTTTCAGTTTAACTTCCGGCTTCCATAATGTGCTTGAATCCTTCTGCGCTTCTAATGGTTTCCCGTGCCAGATACTTGTTCCTGTCAAGTTTGTGTTGTGCATCTTTACTCCGTTTTCTGCTCGCCTTATTATTGGTCGTACTTTTCTGTTGCACTTGCCCAATGCTTTGTCGAACTGCTTGTAGGTGCTTCGTGTCCTCTGGGAATGGTTTCTACCTTTAGGTTACATTCTGAGAGTTCCCTTGTCACGAATTATGTGTTTGCCATGCATTGCCATCTGTCGTGCCGTACTGTTTCCAATGCCGTTTGGAACTAATTTGCTCAGGTACCTTTTAGCTCTTGCTGTGACGGCTTATGGTTCAGATCTTTGGACGTACTTTTTTAGTATTTGAGAGTCATGGTGCTTTCCCCTTCTCATGGAGTGGAGTTGGCTTTGGGACGTTTCCTCTTACTGACCTGCTGTTTCAGGTATGCACCATCTTCTATGTGAAGCATGTCAAGTCATTGTCGAAACAGATGTCACTTCTCATATTTACGAAATCTGTTTCATCTCTGCGTCTGCATTTCGAGCCTATGTTTCTATCGCTATGGGCAGCTCCTTAGTCCATAGCGCTTGCTGATGCCTGCAACTCTTGGCAATTGCTGAGTTGCATCTCATGCTGCAATCGTATCCACGGTTATCCTGTAAGTGTTAGCGTTTGGGCTGTTGCTCCATGTCTGCAGTTGCCATCATGCGCTGTTCGCTTTGCCTGTTTCAATTTGAGCCTCGTCGCTCGTGATGGTTCCAGGAGTTAGGTTTCTTCGGGATCTTGCTGATTAGCTCATTTGTAATTCATTTGCTCTGAGGAGCGTTACGTTTAATGCTTGCATATCATTTTGACCATCAGGTTTTTAGGTTCTCAGGTCAGTTGTGCTAATTTCTTTCTGACATTTGCCGATAGATTTTAGAATCTTCTTGGGGACCTGTTAATGGGCTTCATGATTGTTCACCTTTGAAACCATGTTTTTCGGTATCTCAGCCATTCTTCCTTTTACCGAGGTAGCTTTCAGTTTGCCTTTCCAGAGTTAAAGCTTCTCATTGCACCAAACTGCATATGCTTTCGAATATTCTGATTTTCTGACTGTTTTCTTAGTGTCTCAAAGCCTCCCTTGTTCCGTGAGCCCTTTGCTTTCCATTCCAAGTACGTTTTTCCCATAGTTCATGAGTTTCCAGTGGCTTTGCAAACTCTGTTTGACCTCGTTTATATTACTGCGCCTGCTTTACTTTGTTCGTCTGTGCCTTTCTTCCATTGCATCAGTTGTCACTCTACTTCGGTGTTCCAGTAGTTGTAATCTTTCTGCCCTTAGATCGTTTCCGTGCGCTTTAGATAATTGAGATCCTGTCAGAATTGCATGTGTTGTTTCATCATTGCCATCTGTCAGTCCCTACTTTCATTGCTTTTTGTGCAATCATTTTCTAAGGTACACTTTTAGGTCTTCCATTGACGTCTTATGGTCCGAATGCTTTGTGACTTTCATGTCTGTTTTTGTGAGGTCACGTTTTAAATCATGGGTTAGTTATGCCACCTTCTCAGAGGTGCAGGATCTCTGGCATTGATAGAACAGATGTTTCTTTCCAGTCTTCCACTTGAGTCTGCTTGTTCGAGAGCCATCTTTCGAGCACTGTGAAATCCGACCACATGCTGTCATTGCTGAGTGACACAGATGTCCTTGTCAATATAGGTTTACTGTAGTCTTCAGTCCCCTCTGCGGTCGAATTGGTTGATGCCTGATTTTTCCACGCCTTGATGGGCGTGTACTATGCATCATGTGTGCTCGATTCTGCTGCAGCCCTTGAATTGTTGGATGCCTTATTCCATCTGCATGCTTACTAGGCGGTCATCTAAAGAGTAGGGTTTTGGGATCTGGTGCTTGTCCACATGGAAACT
Source organism: Arion vulgaris (assembly GCA_020796225.1). Lineage (NCBI taxonomy): Eukaryota > Metazoa > Mollusca > Gastropoda > Stylommatophora > Arionidae > Arion > Arion vulgaris. The sequence goes on from CM036774.1 coordinate 13,414,424, forward strand.
GCATTGGTCATTCATGGTGAGCCTCTGTCTCGCTTTTGCGTAGCATTTTCAATTTAGAGTCAATCGTTTCTGTTCGAGGTGACTCAGTATTGGTCCTTCTGGAAGACTGCCTGTTTTAGCTCAATTTTGTAATTCTTTGTTCTGCAGGACGGATAGTTGGTGTTGAAGCGTTCATTTCCAGTTTTTTACCAGTCAGGTTATTTAGCGTATCTTGAGTCGATTTGTTGCTATGGATTCTCTTTTCTCGACCATATGCAGATGAGAGAGTTTTGAGACACTTTTGGGGACTCCTTGTCTAATGGGGTCTTCATCTTGTTTCTGAATTAACCTTGTGTTCTCTAGCTATCTATCAGCCATTCTTCTTACTGAGGGTGAGTTTTCTTACACCTCTTTCCAGATGCAAACCTTCTCATATCTACAATGCAGTGTTTCTTTTCTGAAATCATTCTCATTTTCTGGGATATGTTTTCTGTAGATCGGTATCAAAGCCTCCTGTTTTCCATGAAGCCTTTGCTTTCCGTGCCAAGATAGCTCGTTTGTTCCATAGTTGTGAGTTTTCCAGTCAGCTTAAGGCACTCTGTTTTGACCTTCTGTTTCTTGCCGCCCCCTTGAAGCAGTATTGGTCGTAACTGTCTGTGCTTTCTGTCTCCTCCAGCAAACTCAAAGTCGTTTTCAAGCTTCTAACTTCTGCTGTCATGGCTTTTTTCCTTCCGTGCGTTTAGGATGGTTCAGGGCCTTTCAGGATTGCCTCAGGTTCTTGCCCAAATCGCATGTTTTTTTTAAGTAGCATCGTCATCCGCTACTGTTCAAGCTTTTTGTAATTCTATCGTGACACATTCTATCGGGAAAAAGTGGTACAACATCAGTACTAGACTTCATCGAAACAACAAATTAAATGGTTCGTCACGTAAGCAGATTCCCACAGCGTATTAACAACAAATAGCAATGCTGCTCCGATACAATGGTAAAGCAAAGGCGGCCACGCAAAAGATGGACCTCAGAGATAACAGCGACGAAAGAGGTTTTATCTACGAAGCGCATACTAGGCCCGTTTAGAAATCTCTTCCTGACCTGACGCTGTAGGCATACAGGATTCGAGAAGAAAAGAATCGTGACAACCACATTTTGGGCTCAGGTACAAATTTTAGGTCTACTACCGGGCCTATGGTCACTTTCTCGAGTTGCTTTTGAACGTACGTACTGTTTGTGTGGAGAGGTCACTTGTTGAGAAGGCCAAATCGGGGGTGCTAGTCGTATGCCACCTTCTCGAGGGGAAGGTTGGTGGATCCCCTGGGGCATTGATGAGGAACAGGTTGTTCTCTATCTCCCAGTCTTCCTTTTCTACGCCTCTGCTGTTCGTTTCGAGGTAGCCCCATTTTTCTGAGTGGCTGTTGAAATCAACGACCACCATGTTCATTGTATGATTGATAATCATTGCCTCGAGTGACAGCGAGATGTCTTGGACAGTATAGGTTATACGGAAGAATCTGCATTTAATCACATGTCAATCACTCTGCGCTCTGACATTTGTTGGATGCCTGGATTGTTTCCATCACCGTGATGGCGTGGACCATGGCACCAATGCGCGCTGTTCGATTCTGACTTCTGCTCACTTTGGCGGTTTCTTGTTGGATGCACTACTCCATGCTTCATGCCGTTTCTCACTCTCTCTGGTGTTTGCTCACCACGTGGAGACAGTGAGTTTGTGCTCTTGAATTGGTGAGTCTCTGTCTCGCTTTTGCTGTAGCATTTTCATTTTGATGGCACCAAGTCAGCTTTCGGTCGAGTGTGACTCCCAAGTACGTTGGGGTCTTGCTTTCTGGAAAATCTTGCCGTTGACTTTAAGCTTAATTTTGTAATTCTTTTTGTTCTGCGAGAACACAGTGTAGGATGGTCTTTTGACCATTTGTCTTTTTAGTGCCAGCCGATGGTTGTTCTGGCTTCCTCATAATCTCGAGATTAGCCTGAGGTAGTCGCCGCCTTCTTTAGCTAGCTTGTCAGCTTGTTCATTTCCGCTTATGTTGTCCTGTTTGGTGTGTGTTTTAGTCTTTTAATGTATTTTAGTGTTAAAATGTGTTTTAGTATTTTATTGCGGTTTAGTGCGTTTTAGTGAGTTTTAGTGTTTTTTAGTGTGTTGTAGTGAGTTTTAGAACGTTATAGTGTTTTTTATTGCATATTAGTGCGTTTTAGTGCTGTTTAGTGGGTTTTATTCTGTTTTACTTTCTTTTAGTGTGTAATATGTTTTAGCGTGTTTTATTGTGTTTTAGTGTGTTTTAGTATGTTTAAGTAAGTTTTTTGTGTCAGTGTATTTTAGTGTGTTTTTGTGCATTTTAATGCTGTTTAGTGCGTTTTAATGTGTTTTAGTTTGTTTTAGTATGTTACCGTGTGTTTTAGTGTGTTCTGATTGCATTTTAGAGCGTTTTAGTGCGTTTTATTGCGGGTTAGTGCTATTTAGTGTGTGCTTTAGTGTGTTTAAATGTGTTTTAGTGTGTTTTAGTGCGTGTTAGTGTGCTTAGTGTTTTAGTGCTGTTTAGTGCGTTTTAGTTATTTTTAGTGTGTTGTAATGTGTTTTAGTGTGTTTTATTGTGTTTTAGTGTGTTTTAGTTCGTATTAGTCCGTTTTAGTGCTTTTAAATGCGGTTTAGGCCAGTCTGCCCAGCGTGTTAGTAGCGCGTTGGACTACGGGTGACTATCCTCTGTGTGTGCGGGTTCAATTCCGCGGGATGTCAGAAAAAGCCACAGATTCCCCAGATTTACGGTGTTCGTCGCACCGAACCGAAGGGTTACGGTGTCCATGGCACTGAGCCGAAGAGCTGAAAAGCTCAAGTGCTTCTGGATCGGAAAAAAATGCGGTTTAGTGGGTTTTAGTGTGTTTTCTGTCTTTTAGTGTGTTTAATGTGTTCTAGCGTGTTTTAATGTGTTTCAGTGTGTTTTAGTATGTTGTAGAGTGTTTTAGTGTGTTGTAGAGTGTTTTAGTATGTTTTAGTATGTTTAAGTGTATTTTAGTGTGTTTTGGTTCGTTTTAGTGGCAGTTTAGTGGTTTTTAGTGTGTTTTACTGCCTTTTAGTGTTTTTAATGTGTTTTAGCGTGTTTCAAAGTGTGTTTCAATGTGTGTTTCAATGTGTGTTTCAATGTGTTTCAATGTGTTTTAGTAGTAGTGTTTTAGTATGTTTCAGTGTATTTTAGTGTGTTTTAGTGCGTTTTAGTGTGGTTTATTGCGTTTTAGTGCTGTTTAGTGCATTTTAGTTATTTTTAGTGTGTTTTAATGTGTTTTAGTGTGTTTTAGTGTATTTTATTGCGTTTTAGTGCGTTTTGCTGTGTTTTAATGTGTTCGAGTGCGGTTTAGTTTGTTTTAGTGTGTTTTAATGTTCTTGTGCGTTTTAGTCTTTTCGTGTGTTTTAGTGAGTACTAGCGCAATTCAATACGTTCAATTAGTGCATTTTGATGTGTTTTAATACCCCCAACACTTCCATAAAGAAGTAAATGGTGGAAGAGAAAAAAAGAACTGTTTTAATGTGTTCTAGTGCGTTTTAGTACAGTAAGAACTACAGAAGGAATGACCGACTGGTTCTCCATTACATCAGGTGTTAGACAAGGTTGTGTCCTTTCACCACTACTCTTTATCGCATATATGGATAAAATAACTCAAGAGTCGAATTCAGATAATGATGAAATAAATGAACTGCTTTTGCAGATGATCAGTGCCTGATACATCAAAATGAACAAGATCTACAACATCATATTGACACTTTGAACAATAATTGTGTGAAACATGACATGAAAATCAACAACACTAAAACAGAAATAATGAATATGGGAAGAAAACATAATAATCTAGACATCCATGTCAATGGCACTAAAATAAACCAAGTGAAAGAATTCAAATACTTAGGAAGCATATTCACAGAAGACGGAAAACTAGATAGAGAGATAGAGGCTAGAGTACAAAAGCAAATGCTGTAACCTACCAGCTAGCCCCATTGTTAAGGCACCCACAAATTTCACAGGCAGCTAAGAAACAAATGATCAACAGCTTTTTTATACCTACTTTGTGTTACCAGAGCCAAACATGGACATTGAGCAAAGCGCAGTCACAAAAATAACTACATGTGAAATGCGTTGCCTGAGAAAAGTTACCAACAACACAAGAAAAGACAGAATCACCAACATCAGCATAAGAAAGAAAGTTGGCACAAAACCGTGCTTGAATTATATAGATAAACAAAGAATGAAGTGGTTTGGCCACTTAATAAGAATGCACCCAAACTCCACAGTATACAGAGTCTTCTACAACAGAACATCGGAAAGAAGGCAAGAGGAAGACCACGGAAAAGATGGTTAGATGGCGTGGCAGCATCCTGTGAAAGAGCAAAGATAACAATCACACAAGCCACCAGAACAGCGCAAGACAAAAACAGAAAACCACGACACTGGGCAACAACCCGGTAGCAGTGTGACGACAAAAGAAGAAAAGAAGAAGAAGAAGTGCGTTTTAGTGTATTTTAGTGTTTTTTTTTGTTTAGTGTGTTTTACAGTGTTTTATTGTGCTTTAGTGCGTATTAGTGAGTTTTAGTGCGTTTTAGTGTATCTTTTAGTGTCTTTTAGTGTGTTTTAGTGTGTTAGTGTTGTAATATGTTCGCGTTTTAGTGTGTTTGATTGTGTTTTAGTGCGATGTGCGTTTTCTCTCTCTCTCTCTCTCTCTTTGCCTTTTTACCCCGGGTTGGGGCATAGGCCCTCAACCAACTCATGCCAAGTCTTCCTATAGCTATCTCTTGCAGCTCCCTCCAGCTCTTCTTTATATTGTTGATCTCCGCCTCCAAATCTCGTCTCCCTGTATTTCTCGGCCTCTCCTTCTTTCGCTGTTCCGGCGGGTTCCAGGCAAGGACCCTTCTTGTTATATTCCCCTCCGGTTTTCGCAGTGTGTCATATCCAGCGCCAGCGTCTTTTTTAACCTGTTCGTTCACTGGAATCTGTCTTGTTCTCTCCTTAAGTTCCTCATTTGTGGCCCTATTACACCATCTTATTCCCTCTATTCTGCGCAGACACCAGTTGATGAATGTTTGCAATTTATGCGCTATTGTTTTAGTTGTTTTCCATGTTTCTGACCCATACAGTAGAACTGCTTTAACATTAGAGTTAAATACCCGAATTTTTGTTCTAGATTTGATTTCTTTGGACTTCCAAATGTTTCCCAGTGCAATGAAAGCTCCTCTTGCCTTCTGTATTCTTATTTTAACATCTCTATCTGTTCCACCCTCTTTGTCTACGTTGCTGCCCAAATATGTGTATGATTCTACCTCTTGAAGTGGGATTTCCCCAAGGAGATCGAGTTGTTGTTTGCCTGGTTAATTCTAAATATCTTTGTCTTTCCCTTATGAATGTTCAGCCCTAGTTGCTGGAACCTTTGATTCAATGTGTTTAGCTTATCCTGCATCTGATTTCGTGTATGTGACAGACGGGCTAAATCATCAGCGAAGTCCAGATCATCTAGTTGCTCTGTCAGAGTCCATTGGATTCCATTTCTGGGGTTAGTTACTGTGGTCTTCATAATCCAGTCTATTGTCAGTAAGAACAACAAAGGTGATAGAAGACATCCCTGACGCACTCCTATTTCTATTCCAAAAGTATCTGTTAGTTTACCTTCATGAAGAACTCTACATTTCATATCTGTATATGTTGCTTTTATTAGGTTAATAATTTTCTGTGGGATTCCATAATACCTCATTAATTTCCAAAGTGTTTCCCTATCAATACTGTCAAAAGCCTTCTCATAATCCACAAATCCGATATAAAGTGGGGATTTCCATTCAATACTTTGCTCTATTATTATACGTAATGTGGCTATCTGGTCAGCACAGGATCTATTTGGCCTGCCTGTTCATCTCTTAGCTTTATATCGATGGCATCTCTCAGTCTCTCCAGGATGACTCTGCTTAGTATTTTCCCAGGTACTGACAACAGCATTATTCCCTATAGTTTTACACTTCTGAAGGTCCCCTTTCTTTGGTAACTTCACCAGGTATCCTTCTCTCCAGTTTGCTGGTCTTCCAGATTCTGCTAAATAATTTATACAGTATTTCTGTGGATGTGTTTATGTTGGCTTTAACCGCCTCCGCTGGAACACCATCTGGACCGGCCGCTTTCCCATCTTTTAAAAGTTTAATGGCTTTACTAATCTCCTCCTTGGATGGTTTCTCACAGTTGATGTCCAAGTCAATTTCTGCTGGTTGGATATCTGGGGGTTTGTAGGTGCTGGTCTGTTCAGGAGTTCCTTGAAGTATTCCATCCATCTTTCCATTTGGTCTCTAACATTAGTGATAGTTTCCCCACTACTATTTTTGATCAACCCATTTGATGGACTGTATTTTCCTGCTAGCTTTCTGGTGATGTTGTAAAGATCCCTAAGGTTTCCTTTTCCTGCAGCTATCTCTGCTTCTCTTGCTAGATCTTCTACGTATTGTCTTTTACCTAACTTTATTTATTTCTTCACTTTCTTGCTAGCTTCTGTGTATTTTTCCTGGGCTATGGCTTTGGCAGTTCTAGTTTTGTTATTATTTAAATCTGCTTTCCTCTTTTTCCTTTCTTCTATTTCCATGGGCATCAAGTGGGTTGATAAAATTTTAGAAGACCTTGATTTTGCCGACGATATAGCCCTTTTGAGTTCATCACATCAAGATATACAAATGAAAACAAACCTTCTCCAAAATATCTCAGGACAAATTGGTCTCCAAATAAACACCACAAAAACAAAAATTGTTGACCTTACCAGCAGTCCAGAAAATATTCAACTAAAAAACTACACTCTTGAAAAAGTCAAAAGTTTTACATACCTAGGGAGTATGATGACATCTACAGGGGATACAGCGCCAGAAATTCCACACAGAATCGCATTGGCATCAAGTGCTTTTAACAAATTGTCAAATATATGGAAGTCAATTCACTCAGCAAGCACTTAAAATTAAAGATCTTTAACTCTTGTGTGATTCCAGTATTAACTTATGGATGCGAGAGTTGGAAAGCAACAAAAGCTCTAGAAAGAAAATTAGATAACTTTGAGAATAAATGTCTTAGAAGAATATTGAACCTCAAATGGTCAGATTTCAGACCCAATACACAAATAAGACAAGAGACCAAGCAAGAAAATGTATCAAATTTTATAAGAAAGCGCCGCTGGAACTACATCGGCCACACACTTAGAATGGATGAGAAGACTCCCTTACCAATCCCTCATATGGACACCAGAGGGAAAAGAAAACGAGGAAGACCAAGAGAGACTCTGCGTAGAACCATCACCAATGATGGCTCAACGATGGGCCTAGTAAACATTAAAGACCTAAAACAGATAGCAACGAACCGCGAGACATGGAGAACTATGACCTCTGCCCTATGCACCGCCCACAGGCCCAAGAGGAAAGACTAACTAACTAACTATTTCCATGGAGAGTTTCTGGAGTTATCCATGCCTTATGATTCCGCTCCTTCTTTCCTCTGTGCATGTTTCATTCCAAATATTTTTGGCTTTCTGCCAGCATTCTTTCGCACTCACCTCATCTTCTAATTGCCGCAAAATCTCATACTTATTAGAGACTGTGACCGTGAACTGTTCCTTTGTTTCTTGACTTCTGAGGTATCCTACATTATATTGGTGTCTATGTTCATGGGATGTTATGTATCGCTTAAGCTTCAGTTTAATTTTACTTATCAGCAAACAGTGATCCGAATCTACATCTGCCCCCTTAGAACCCTTACATCTTGTAGAGATGACCTGAATTTCATGTTTATGCATATGTGGTCAATTTGATTTTTTGTTCTGTGATCTGGTGATACCCAGTTTGCTTTATGTATTCTTTTATGTGGAAAGACACTTCCACCTATGACGTATTGATTGGTGTGTTTTATTGCGTATTAGTCCGTTTTAGTGATTTTTAGTGTAGTTTAGTGGATTTTAGTGTGTTTTACTCTTTTCGTGTGTTTTATCGTGTTTTAATGTGTTTCAGTGTGTTTTAGTATGTTGTAGAGTGTTTTAGTGTGTTGTAGAGTGTTTAGAATGTTTTAGTATGTTTCAGTGTATTTTAGTGTGTTTTAGTTCGTTTTAGTGCGGTTTAGTGGGTTTTAGTGTGATTTACTGTCTTTTAGTGTTTAATGTGTTTCAATGTGTTTTAGTATGTTGTAGAGTGTTTTAGTATGTTTTAGTATGTTTCAGTGTTAGTGTGTTTTAGTCCGTTTTATTGTGATTTATCGCGTTTTAGTGCGTATTAGCGCGGTTTAGTGTTTTAGTGTTTTTAGTGTGTTTTAGTGTTTTTAGTGTGTTTTAGTCTGTGTTTTAGTATTAGTGGTTTAGTATGTTTTAGTGCGTTTTAGTTTTTTAATGTGTTTTAATGTTTTAGTGCGTTTTAGTGTATTTTAATGTGTTCTATTGTGTAAGTTTTAGTGTTTTAGTGCGTTTTAGTGAGTACTACGCGATTCATTATGTTATTAGTGCGTTTTAGTGCGTTTTGCTGTGTTTTAATGTGTTCTAGTGCGTTTTAGTGTGCTAGTGTTTTACTGTGTTTTAATGTGTTCTATTGTGTAAGTTTTAGTGTTTTAGTGCATTTTGCTGTGTTTTAATGTGTTCTAGTGTGTTTTAGTGCGTTTTAGTGTATTTTAGTGTGTTGTATTGTGTTTTAGTGTGCTTTACTATGTTTTATTGTGTTTTAGTGCGTATTAGTGATTTCTTTTTGCGTATTAGTGCGATTTAGTGGGTTTTAGTGTGTGGTGCGTTTTGTGTGTTTGATTTTTTTAGCGTGTTTTAGTGTTAATGTTTTAGCGGTTTAGTGGGGTTTTAGTGTGTGTTCTACTATCTTTTAGTGTGTTTAATGTATTTTATCGTTTTAGTGTGTTTTGGAGTGTTTTAGTGTGTTTATGTTTTAGTGTGTTTTAGTATGTTCAGTGTATTTTGGTGTTTTTGTGCATTTTAGTACGTTTTGGTCTGTTTTAGTGTGTTTTAATGTGTTTTAGTGCGTTTTAGTGTGTTTTAGTGCGGTTTATGTATTTTTTAGTTTCAGTGTTTTATTGTTCTTTAGTGAGTTTTATGGCGTTTTAGTGCGGTATAGTGTGTTTTAGTGTGTGTTTTACTGTCTTTTAGTGTGTTTTAGCGTGTTTTATTGTGTTTTAGTGTGTTTTATTGCGAATTAGGCCATTTTAGTGCTTTTTAGTGCGGTTTAGTAGATTTTAGTGTTTTACTCTCTTTTAGTGTGTTTAATGTGTTTTAACGTGTTTTAATGTGTTTCAGTGTGTTTTTGTATGTTGTAGAGTGTTTTAGTATGTTTTAGTATGTTTCAGTGTATTTTAGTGTGTTTTAGTGCGTTTTATTGTGATTTATTGCGTTTTAGTGCGGTTTAGTAGATTTTAGTGTGTTAGTCTTTTAGTGTGTTTAATGTGTTTTAATATGTTTTAGCGTGTTTTAATGTGTTTCAATGCGTTTTAGTATGTATTAGAGTGTTTTAGTATGTTGTACTTTTCGCTGACGATGCTGTCTTAGTCGCCCACAGTCAGACTACACTGCAATGCCTAATCAATAATTTGTCAAAGGCATGCGACCTTTTTCTCTGACTATAAGTGTCTCCAAAACAGTTGTACTATGTCAAGGAGGTAACACAAAAAATATCACTTTAAATGGTAACCATCTAAGACCAGTTCAAAAATGTTGCTATCTCGGTCCATGGTCACTGCCAGCCTTTCTCTTGATGAAGAAATCAACGCTCGTATAGGAGTGCGGCTACTACATTCGGCAAACTATCAAAGCGAGCGTGGGACAACACAAAACTGACATTGCAGACGAAGATTCAAATATATCGAGCCTGTGTAATTAGTTCTCTACTATATGACTCAGAAACATGGACAGCCTACTCAAGACACGAGAGGAGACTTAACATCTTTCACCTTCGATGTCTCCGCAAGATTATGAACATCAGGTGGTACGACAAGATAACCAACTCTGAAGTACTGCAACGTGCAAATCTGCCTTCCATCATTGGCATGCTCAGCAGTGGACGACTAAGATGGTTGGGGCATGTGAGAAGAATGGAAACTTATCGCATACCAAAACAAATGTTGATCTGTGAACCTTCGGAGGGGAAGAGGCACCATGGCAGACCACTGCTCAGATATAAAGATGTCTGCAAAGTCTCAATGAAAAACTTTTCTATAGGTCCCAGCACATGGGAAGGACTAGCTGATGACAGAGTTGTGTGGAAAGCCAAATTACGAAAGAGCGCAGATTCTTTTAAGAAAAGACTTATGTATGAGCTGAACGACAAGAGAAAAGCGAAAACTCAGAAGTTGTCACAGTAAAACACTTGCCAATTGACCGTCTGTAAAGACGAAAAAGGATATATAGTATGTTGTAGTATGTTTCAGTGTATTTTAGTAAGTTTTAGTGTGGTTTATTGCATTTTAGTGCGTATTAGCGCGGTTTAGTGTTTTTTAGTGCGTTTTAGTCTGTGTTTTAATGTGTTCTATTGTGTAAGTTTTAGTGTTTTAGTGCGTTTTAGTGAGTACTAGCGCGATTCATTACGTTATCAGTGCGCTTTATGTGTTTTAGTGTGTTTTATTGTGTTTTAGTGTGCTTTACTGTGTTTTATTGTGTTTTAGTGCGTATTAGTGATTTCTTTTTGCGTATTAGTGCGATTTAGTGGGTTTTAGTGTGTGGTGGCTTTTTGTGTGTTTAATATGTTTTAACGTGTTTTAGTGTTAATGTTTTAGCGGTTTAGTGGGTTTTAGTGTGTGTTTTACTGTCTTTTAGTGAATTTAATGTATTTGATCGTTTTAGTGTATTTTAGTTTTAGTGTATTTATGTTTTAGTGTGTTTTAGTATGTTTCAGTGTATTTTAGTGTTTTTGTGCGTTTTAGTTCGGTTTAGTGTGTTTTAGTATGTTTTAATGTTTTAGTGTGTTTTATTGCGTTTTAGTGAGGCTTAGTGTTACTTTTTAGTTCAGTGTTTTATTGTGCTTTAGTGCTTTTATGGCGTTTTAGTGCGCTGTAGTGTGTTTTAGAGCGTGTTAGTGCGTTTTAGTGCGGTATAGTGGGTTTTAGATACTGTCTTTTAGTGTATTTTAGCATGTTTTAATATGTTTTAGTGTGTTTTAGTATGTTTAAGTAGGTTTTATGTTTCAGTGTATTTTAGTGTGTTTTTGTGTATTTTAGTGCGGTTTAGTGCGTTTTAGCGTGTTTTATTGTGTTTTATTGCGTATGAGTCCGTTTTAGTGCGGTTTAGTAGGTTTTAGTGTTTTACTGTCTTTTAGTGTGTTTAATGTGTTTTAGCGTGTTTTAATGCGTTTCAGCGTGTTTTAATGTGTTTCAGTGTGTTTTTGTATGTTATAAAGTGTTTTAGTATGTTTTAGTATGTTCCAGTGTATTTTAGTGAGTTTTAGTGCGTTTAGTGTGGTTTATTGCGTAATGTGTTCTATTGTGCAAGGTTTAGTGTTTTAGTGCGTTTTAGTGAGTACTACGCGATTCATTATAGTATTAGTGCGTTTAGTGCGTTTTGCTGTCTTTTAATGTGTTCTAGTATACATATTTTATTGTCTGATCTGCTGGAGGACCAGTCAGCGGTGCATGAACCCGTAGCACCGGCTGGAGCTCATTACATATAATACAAATTAGACAGCAATGTAAACCTGGAAACGAGCATGTAACATAATTGGTGAAAACGTATAAATCACAAAATAATAGAACATCGTATTTTGTTCAGCTTCTAGCCGACGATGTAGGATAACAAACTATTGGCAAGCCTACTTTGTTGTCACTATGAAACGACTATAGAAGGTGAAACACAGTTGCTGTGGCCATCGACTTGGAGGATGCTTGTAACACGGTGAATTTTTCAATAATGGTGTTCTCTTTGATTAAATGTGAAGTTAATCCTTGGCTGGTAAAGAAGCTGCTTCTTTAATGGAGAGAACCGTTGCACTACGTTTAGGAACATGGACATCGGATCCTGTATGTATATGCCCGGGATTACCCCAGGGTTCTCCTTTATCACCCGTGTTGTTTAGTATTTACACAGCAAATGTAGCTAAAATTCAGCCAAACGGATTGGGTCGGGCATTGACATTTGCAGATATCTAAATATATAGGACTGGGTGAGATAGACGAGAGATGGTTGACGACATTCAGAAACAATTGCATACCATCTCGGGTTGGTATAGAGAGTCTCGTTCTCAGGTTAATTCTTGAAAAAGCGTGTATGTTGTGGTGCTCGTTGAACAATCACATAGTCAAGGCTGATCTACCCCATGTAATCTTTGATGAACATACCATTGAGCGCAGAGACAGGCTGCGCTATCTTGGAATAAACCTTTGATCGTAGTCTATTTTTCAAACACCATGTTGAACAGACGATACAACATTGCAAGCGTGGTCTTGCGGCTCTCAAAGTTATGGTGGCCGCACACCTTGAGCAGAGACTACTTGTCCTTTTGTTCGATCAACTGGTTATGTCCGTGGTAGATTACGGACTCGGAATTAATACGATATCAAGATCATAATATAATGTGAATGACTCGGCGGGTTCGGAATGAAGGTATGCATATAGTTCTGGGCTGCACTAGAGATACCCCCATTGTGAAGATGAGATATATGCTTGGTCTTCTGTCACTACGCTCCCGTCATGCAATCACCGAAACCAAGGCATATATGCGGCTTATTGCGGATAAGAGACATCCACTGCACAAGAACACTAATGATGTTAAGGGCACGAGAATCAAGCGTGGCATGTCGTGGATGGCCCATGCTGAGAGAACAATTGGCCAGGTGACTACGGTTGCGACCCTACCAAAAGGGAAGAATGGATCCCAACAGATGGTAGCATGATCAACTATCTCAACGTTATCATTACTCTTGGAAGAGAATGTAGAGATTGGGGCAACATGAAGGCTGATCTCGCAGTTAAGCAGCTGATAGAAGATAATGCAAAGGATGATGATGTTGTATATACCGATGGGTCGGTTCAACGTGGTGAGAAGTCCGGCTGGGGTTTCTTAGCTTATGCGCATGGTAGGGTTGTTGCAGAACGAAGTGGGGCGTACAGGACAACTACTTCTAGTATGAGGATGGAGGTTGAGGCCGTTACTGCTACCCTCCATTGGATCTCTGGGACTTCAATTTACTGGGGCCGTTGTTGTATCTGACTCTCAGTCGATGCTTCACAAGATCCAGAAGGGCAGGTTTCGGTATGAGTGGATGTTGTCTATAGAAGTTTCTAACTTCCAGAGGCTTACGTGGATATACTGCCCGGCGCATGCGGGTGTTTGCGGTAATGAGAGAGTGGACAGGCTTGCATCAACATCATCGATTGCTGGGGAGTTGAAGTGGGGAGTGGATACGGGGGATATTCTTTGGTCTCTTTGCGACTGTCTGTTGGATGAGGACACTAAAATCAATGTTGAATTGATCAAGCGATTTAGGCAGTTTGGAGTTACCCGTTGTACAAGTTGAACTGGATTATGAGAGGCAGAGTGAGAAGTGTGCTTAATCAGCGAGCCACAGGAACCATCAGTATGCATACTCTTCGATATCTGTTGGGGAGACTGAGCACCTATGGGTCTGCCCGGAGTGCAATGACGTCAGTTTAGTAACCAATAACCAATGTGTTCTAGTGCGTTTTATTGCGTATTTTACTCGTTTAGTGTGTTTAATGTCATTAGCGTATTTTAGTGGGTTTTAATTTGTGTTTTACTGTCTTTTAGTGTGTTTTAGTGTGCTTTACTGTGTTTTATTGCGTATTAGTGCGGTTTAGTGGGTTTTACTGTGTGTTGTACTCTCTTTGTGTGTTTAATGTGTTTTAGTGTTAGTGTTTTAGCGGTTTTAGTGTGTGTTTACTGTCTTTTAGCGTGTTTTTATAGTGTTTTAATGTTTTAGTGTGTACATTTTTAGTGTGTTTTAATGTGCTTTAGTGCGTTTTATTGGGTTTTAATGCGGTTTAGTGTGTTTTTTAGTGTTTTATTGTGCTTTAGTGCGATTTAGTGCGTTGTAGTGTGTGTTTTAATGTGTTTTAGTTTGTTTTAGTGCGTGTTACTGCTTTTTTGTGCGGTTTAGAGATCTTTAGTGCGTTTAGTGTATTTTAGTGTGTAAATGTGTTTTAGTGTGTATTTTAGTGCGTTTTTACAGAACAGGGAAAGAAGGCAAGATGAAGACCACGAAAAGATGGTTAGATGGTATAGCAGAATCCTGTGAAAGAGCAAAAATAACAATCACCCACGCCACCAGAACAGCGCAAAGACAAAAACAGAAAACCACGACACTTAGCAACAACCCGGTGGCAGTGTGACGACAAAAGAAGAAGAGCATTTTAGTTATTTTTAGTGTGTTTTATTGCGTATTGGTGCGTTTTAGTGTGTGATTTACTGTCTTTTAGTGTGTTAAATGTGTTTTAGAATGTTTTACTATGTTTTAGATAGTATGTTTCAGTGTGTTTTAGTGTGGTTTATTGCGCTTGAGTGCGTTTTTAGTGCGTATTAGCGGGGTTTAGTGCTTTTTAGTGTGTTTTAGTGTATTTTAGTGTGTTTCAGAGCGTGTTAGTGATTACTAATGTGATTTAGTACGTTTTTAGTGCGTTTTACTGTTTTAATGTGTTGAATGCGCTTTAGTGTGTTTTATTGTGTTATTACATCTATTAAGAAAAACTGCGAACAAAATAATCTATCACTGATTAACGTGGAGGTCCTCTTGAATGACATCATCAATGATACAGATGCGGTTATTTACACCGATGGTTCAGTCAATGCGCCAACAACGCTGTGCGTGGGCTTTTTCAGCACGCTCAGGAGGAAAATAATAAGAGAGGCCAGTGGGGCCTACGCAACAACCACAAGTAGTTTGACAATGGAGGTTCGGGCGGTTACGAGGCGGTGAACTGGTTGGCATCTCACAACTACTCTCTTGTTTTCATACTCAGTGACTTCATGAGCATGATTCGTCAAGTCGAATCAGGAATGGTGAGACGCAACTGGGTGGAGGTACTGGTACAGACAATGATAAGAGAAATAACCTTCATTTTTGTCCCTGGGCACGCAGGAGTTAGGGGTAATGAACAAGCTGATAGATTGACTGGCTTGGCTACAATATCAGAGGGAGAAGCCATGGATCGAAATGACTTTTTTCACGCATTGAGAGAGTCTTTCCGAACAGGAGTTTCAGGGCTGTGAATCCCACTCGCTGACCAGATTGAAAGAGATGGGTGCCAATATTGGTGCAGCCCAAAAGAACGACATACTAAATATGCAAAGAGATTGATTAATCAACATCGAACTGGCGTGTTGGGTCGCTGCTGGATTTGCTGAGGCGGAGATCGGAGCACCTATGGACATGTCTGGAGTGCTATGATGATAGCCCTCATATAACTGATTGTGTTTGAGCGTTTCACTGTTTTAATATGTTCAATGCGCTTTAGTAGTGTGTTTTAATGTTTTAGCGCGTCTTAGTGCGATTTTAGTATTTTTTTTATTGCGTTTTAGTGCGTTGTAGTGTGTGTTTTAGTTGTATTAATAAATATTTTTTCTATCATTATCATCGGGAGCCGCGAATAAATTTCTTATTTCCAGCTTCATCATCATGATCGCAGCAGTGATTAAAATTATTTTTTCAATAATCTTGAGCCGTGAATAAAACTATTTTTCTATTATCATCATCGGGAGCCGTTAATAAATGTATTTTTCTTTAATCATCATCAGGAGCCGTTAATAAGATTATTTTCCCATCATCATCGGGAGCCGTTAATAATTTATTTTCCAATCATCCTCATTTTTAGTGAATAAATTTTTCTATCATCAGCATTTGTGAGCCGTAAATAAAATGAATCTTCAATCATCATTATCGTGAGCTGTGGATAAAACTATTTTTCCATCACCATCTTGAGCCATGAATCAATTTATTTTTTCATCATCCTCATCGAGAGCCGTTAATAAAATTATTTTTCAATCATCATGATCGAGAGCCGCAAATAACATTCTTTTCTCATCATCAAGAGCCAAGAATACATTTCTTTTTTCATAATCATCATTGGGAGCCGGATTAAAACTATTTTCAATCATCATCATCGTGAGCCGTAATTAGATTTATTTTTTCATCATCACCATCGCGAGCCGCAAATAAATTTCTTTTTCCATCATCACCATCGGGAGCCACAAATAAATTTATTTTTCCATAATTATCATGGTGAGCCGTGATTAAAATTATTTTTGAATCATCATCATCGGGAGCCGTGAATACAATTATTTTTTATCATCATCATCGGGAGCCGTGAGGAATTTTTTTCCATCATCATCATCGGGAGCCGTGAAAAAAAAAATGTTTCCATCATCATCAACATCGTGAGCAGTGAAAAAAATTATTTTTCCATCATCATCATCGTGAGCCACAAATAGATTTCTTTTTCTATCATCGTCATGGGGAGCTGCGAATGAATTTAGTTTTTTCCATCATCATCATCACCATCATCGACGGGAGCAGTGATACAAATTATTTTTCAATCATCATCTTCGTGAGCCGTGAATAAAATTCTTTTTACACCATCATTATCGGAAGCTGTAAATAGCATTATTTTTCATCATCATCGTGTGCCGTGAATGAAATTCATTTTCCATCAGCATTATCGTGAGACGTGAATAAAAGTCTTTTCCATCATCATCATCGGTAGCCATGAATAAATTATATTTCCATCATCATCATTGGGAGCCGCGAATAAATTTATTTTTCTATAATCATCATCTTGAGCCGTGATTAAAGTTATTTTTCAATCATCATCATTGTGAGCTGTGAAAATTATTCTTTTTTCGTCATCATCATCTTGAGCCGTGAATAAATTTATTTTTCAATCAGCATCTTTGGGAGCCGTTAATATAATTTTTTTCCATCATCATCATCGGGAGCAATGATTAAATTTATTTTTCCATCATCGGGAGTCGTTAATAAATATCTTTTTAAATATTCATCATCGGGAGCCGTGAATGAATTTAATTTTAAATCATCATCATCAGGAGCCGTGAATAATTTTTTCTCATCATCATCATCTTGAGCCGTGGATAAAATTATTTCTCAAACATCATCATCGGGAGCCGTTAATAGCATTATTTATCAGCATCATCATCATTAGCCATAAATAAAAAACTTTTTCCATCATCATCATCGTGAGCCACAAATAGATTTCTTTTCCCATCTTCATCATCGGAGGCGTAATCAATTATTTCCATCATCATCTCGTGAGTCGTTCATAAACAGTTTTCATCATCATCATCGTGAGCAGAATATATTTCTTCCATTATCATCATCGGGAGCAGTAAATAAAATTATTTTTCAATCATTATCTTGAGCCGTGAATAAAATTCATTTTCCATCATCATTTTCTGGACATGTGAATAAAATTCCTTTTCTATCATCATCAGGAGCCGTGAAAACATTGATCATCATCTTGAGCCGTGACTAAAACTATTTTTCAATTATCATCTTTTGGAGCTGTGAAAAATTTATTTTTCATCATCATCATCATCAGAAGCGGTTAATAATTTCTTTTAGATATTCATTTGGAGCCGTGATTAAAACTATTTTTCAATTATCATCTTGAGCCGTGAATAAAATTATATTTATGTGTTACAGTTATATTCTTTTTCCATCTTCATCATCGCGAGCCGTGAATAAAATTATATTTATGTCATCATCATCGGGAACCGTGAATAAAATTATTTTCCATCATCATCATGAGAGAATAAATTTCTTTCCATCATCACCATCATGAGCCTGAATGAAATTATTTCAATCATCATCGAGATCCGTAAATAAAATTCTTTTTCCATAATCATCATCGGGAGCAGCAAGTAAACTGTGTTCCATCATCATTATTTTGAGACGTAAATAAAATTATTTTTCAATCATCATCTTGAGCCGTGAATAAAATTCTTTTCCATCACCATTTTCTGGAGATGTGAATATAATTCTTATTCTATCATCATCGGGAGGCGAATACATTTTCCATACATCGGCAGCAGTGATAAAATTTATTTTTCCATCATCATCATCGGGAGCCATTAATAAAATTCTTTTTAGATATTCATCGAAAACAAAGCTCAGGATATTCAGCTCAAATGTGAAATCTGTGTTGTATGGCTCAAAAATGTTGCGAGTCACCAAATTAAATTCAAATATGATTCAGACATTTATCAATGGATGTCTCCGGTGCATGCTCAGACTGAGATGGTATGATATAGTTACAAACACAGACCTGTGGATAAGAACTGGGCAGGAACCCATGATGACACAGGTCAAGAGGTAAAATGGCAATGGGTCGGGCATACCCTATGGAAGACAGTCGAGTGTCACTAGACAAGAACTTGAGTGGAACCCGCAGGAAAAGCGAAAAGAGGCCACCCTAAACAGACCTGGAGATGAAGTCTTCTTGAGGAACTGAAGGGTGCTCAACTATCCTGGAAGACCATAAAAAAACAACTGACAGAGACTAGGAAAAGTGGTGAACTATTGAGGCCCTATGCTCCATGAAGAGTGGAGAGGAATAAGTCATACAGACATAAATCTTCGTTGTATGGCTAAATATCTTTCATGATGGCACATCACACAAACTGTACTTATACAATTTTGCAATTGTACAACAGACAAAAATATAAATATTTATCTCATGATAACACAGTAAACAGATTGTATGTGAGCAATTAGTTATCATGAAATAAAAACATATTTATACATGACACATTCAAAAGTTACAAAGTTCACTGAAAATTCACACATTCAAAAGTTACAAAGTACACTGAAAATTCACTGACATTTCACACAATCAAAAGTTACAAAGTCACTGAAAATTGATACACATTCTTACTACTTTTAAAATATTATGTGTCAAGCAATCTGAATTTCTTACACAATAGTCTGTAATTTACTATTCAACTATTTTGCATACAAATAACTAAACTTAACATTAGAAAAATCATGTGTTTTTACTAGAAGGATACAATTTGGTCATATGGATAAAGGACGCTGTGGACATATGTTAACCCCTTATCCAGTTAAGATCCTGAATGATGGAAGTGTATATATATATATATATACACAATTAAAATATATATATATATATACACCTATATGTATACCATCAACTTATACTGAAGTTAGTTAGTCTAGACTTGTCAGAACATGGGACTGAGAATTGAAACTCAAATTTCATTCCCAAACTGGAAGCAGTTGCCCTGTATGCTCTGCTCCTATCACATAGCCATAAAACCTAAGCCAGATTGTCACCATGCCATCATTGTAGACAACATTATTCTGATCATCGTTTGTGTTAACTAAGATCAGATGATTAATTCAGATGTCTGCTTTCCCATTATATTGCATGCTCTTCTGTGAGCAATGATGACCGTGTGGAAGTTTGCCACGTTTCATAAGTCAAGATCCTTTTGGTATTGTCACAAAATGTGGTAACTTGGTCGGTTGTCCTTTCAGACTCTATCACCCATGGCATCACATGCTTGATTACATTCCTATGTCCATGATATGCTTATGTTTGTTGGTGACATAATGAGAGAGAGCTGTTGGGAGTAGATTGTCACAGCAGGATTAATGAGAAAAAGAGTTGTTGGGAGTAGATTGTCACAGCAGGATTAATGAGAAAAAGAGTTGTTGGGAGTAGATTGTCACAGCAGGATTAATGAGAAAAAATAGTTGTTGGGAGTAGATTGTCACAGCAGGATTAATGAGAAAAAATAGTTATTGGGAGTAGATTGTCACAGCAGGATTAATGAGAAAAATAGTTGTTGGGAGTAGATTGTCACAGCAGGATTAATGAGAAAAAGAGTTATTGGGAGTAGATTGTCACAGCAGGATTAATGAGAAAAAGAGTTATTGGGAGTAGATTGTCACAGCAGGATTAATGAGAAAAAAGAGTTGTTGGGAGTAGATTGTCACAGCAGGATTAATGAGAAAAAGAGTTGTTGGGAGTAGATTGTCACAGCAGGATTAATGAGAAAAAGGAGTTGTTGTGAGTAGATTGTCACAGCAGGATTAATGAGAAAAAGAGTTGTTGGGAGTAGATTGTCACAGCAGGATTAATGAGAAAAAATAGTTGTTGGGAGTAGATTGTCACAGCAGGATTAATGAGAAAAAAGAGTTGTTGGGAGTAGATTGTCACAGCAGGATTAATGAGAAAAAAGAGATGTTGGGAGTAGATTGTCACAGTAGGATTAATGAGAAAAAGAGTTGTTGGGAGTAGATTGTCACAGCAGGATTAATGAGCAAAAAGAAAGTAAGAGCACATAGAGAAGATAACTTCATCTTCTGCGAACGCTCCATATCAACCACTTATTAAACCACTCTTTGTGGTTTGTATGTGATCTGAGCCTAAGAGCAATTGTGTGTTGTGCCAAGTTATGCGCCTATGGGTGCCTAGGCCAGCGCATCTGATTTCTTGCCACTTTTTATTTACTAGGGTAGCTTTCCCTAGAGAGAAGATATGACAGCTGTAACTTCAAGTCATGCATGAAGGTTAACAATAAAACTGATAATAAAGACAAGAAGTTCTAGAGGTCCATGTTCATCACTTATGTCAGTCAGTAGAGCTCATGTACTTTTATGTCAGGAAGTAACACATCAACAAATATCACTTTAAATGGTAACTATCTAACACCTGAGCGTCTGTAGCTTAACTGATTCAGTCCCGTGGAACACTGTAGTGCACATATTTCTTATCTGCGTGGCCAAGCGTCGTTTAAAAACGGCTACTATTGCGTTGAGTTTTATTAATTTTCACTCCGATTGTAGTTTTATATCAACCGGAAACTAAGTAGAAAGGAAGTACTAACGATAACCAAATCACAACATCGTGGTTTTGACTAGAATCAGAAGTGAAACCAAGTTTAATTTTCGTTTTCAAGTTACCCTGTGATTAAAAAATAATGTCTAACAATTCAGAGTCTAGAAATGGTTTGTTATCAGCTCGTTCTGCACGTTTTACAGCTGCAGAAGCGCGAGATTGGTTGCATGAAGATGTAGATACTGATAGTGAAGATAGTGAAGCTTCTGATGACACAGAAGTTTGTGATTTAAATACGTCGATTATTAATAATTTAAATAATACTAGTAGTGTTTCCCAACCAGCTGCGAGAGGGCGTTGCCCCAGTCAGGTTCCAGTAGGATTGCAACAAAAGAAGAAGGATTCAGACAGAACCTACACAGTCTACTTGGAGAGAAGTTATATAGTTGCTATGTTAGGACTATTATTCATATACTTTAGTTCTTTATTCCTGTAAATATTGCTATAATTTCCACTGTATGTGATTATATATTATGAGACATGAATGTTTAGTATGTGAAATCTTCAATTTGACAATTTTTAATGGAAATTTCTTCAAAGATGGTTGTGTTGCTAATTTGCGAACAGTTAGTAAACCATATATTCCGTCAATATTTTCTTAATTTTTGTGTATTCATAAATGGATTACTTATATAAAGAGAGCAGTTACACTGACTTATTCACCATATTGTTCCTCAAGGCCCTTGGTAAGTTGGATTTTGTTCTCACAATTTCAATTAATTTTTTATTACATGCTAATATTTGTCATGCACAGTCAACACAACATTATATTTTCGCATACAATAAATATTTTATGAAAGTACAATCATTTATCTTTAATTTGATATATAATAAGTTCAACTTTAAATCATATTTAGAAACAATATTTTAATTTAACTAAAGTATGTGTGCAATATTTTTGAAGCTAAAAAATAATTCCGTCCAGAGGTGAAAAAACCTGGTACTGAATCAGTTAAGCGGTAGTGAGTTCGGTCACAACCCAAGCATACCTGGTTCATACTCGGCAGCGGGCAAGTTTGGAAGCAAATTATTAGTTCTCTTGGATTTTTACAAATGGTTAAAGTAAACCTCAGAAAGCTATGGCAAACTATTGAATGTAGAAGTGGTCCCTGGAAAATCGACGACTCATTACTGTTGTTGATGGATAAAGGATACGCCACAATTTTCATTTTTCACCTAACACCAGTTAAAAAATGTTGCTATCTTGGGTCTATAGTCACTGTCAATTTTTCTCTTGATGAAGAAATCAATGTTCAAATAGGTAGTGCACCTACTACATTCACCAAACTATTAAAGAGAGCTTGAGACAAAACGAAACTAACATTGCAGGTGAAAATCTATAGATTGATTCAAATCTATCAAGCCTGTGTAATTTGCTCTTTACTGTATGGCTCAGAAACATGGACAGCCTACTCAAGACATGAGGGGAGACTTAACATCTTTCACCTTTGATGTCTTCACAAGATTATAAACATCAGGTGGTACGTCAAGATAACTAACTCTGAAGTACTGCAATGTGCAAACTTGTCATCCATCATGGGATGCTCAGCAGTAAAAGACTAAGATGGCTAGGACATGTGAGAAGAATGGAAAATAGCAGCATACACCAACAGGTGTTCTGTAAACTTTCGAAAGGGAAGAGGCTCTAAGACAGACCCCTGCTCAGGTATAAGAATATCTGTAAGGCTTCAATGAAGAACTTTTCTTTTGGTCCCAACAAATGGGAAAAACTGCTGATGAGTGATGTGGAAAACAACATTATGCAAAGGTGCAGAATCTTTTGAAAAGAGACTCTGGTATGGGCTCGAAGACAAGAGACAAACACAAAATCAGAAGTCGTCACAGTAACACACTTGCCAATTGACCGTCTTGTAAAGTAAAAAGGCCATACACAGGGCTCATGAGTGAGAAAGAAGATACACTGAACGAAATCTAACAGACTATTTTTTATGAAAATTAACATGTGGTCTTACGTTCTAAAGGTTGTGAGTTTGAATTTGGACAATGACGTTCTGCTTACGAATGCATTTTTTCTGGAGATCCCTGAGATTGTTACCAAAGCTACATTGTTCGCACTTTGTGTAATATACTTGACAGGTGACATGCCATTTCTGCACAGAGAGAGACCAAGTCATATGGGATCAAATCTGATGCAATGAAGTCAATCTTTCGTCTTTAGACCCTAACTGTCTATGAAATAAATATTCAAAGACTAAACAATACATAATGTGCATTAGATGTAAAAAAAGGTAAACAATTTCATCCAATGCTTTAAGCATTTAAATTATTTTATTACCTCTCAGATAGAGCAATTGAGAATTACTTGACATAAACAGCTAGCTTTAGCCTGTTATGCCCTTGGCGTTTAGGGCAGCAACAAACGCACACCATTCTTCTCTATTCATGGCCCTCTGTTTTGTGTTCCAACTATGATTCATTTCTTTCAGTTCTTGTTCTATCGTTCTTCTCCAGGTTGTCTCGGGTCTTCCACATTTTCATTTACCCTCTGGAGTCCATCTCAATGCAGTTTTCGTGTTAGAGCCAGTCTCCATGCGCATCACATGCTCGATCCATCTCCAGCGTCGCCATCGGATGATAGTGCTCATATTCTCTTGCCGACATCACATGAGCAGTTCTTGGTTAGAGATAGTATTTGGCCAGAATATGCGTAAGATTTTTCGAAGATAAGCTACATGAAAGTTGTATGAAATGCCACAACTACAAGGTACTGACATAAACAGACACTACAAAAAACAACTAACAGATACACTCTGTAGTACAATAACATTTACAGAAAGTAATTAAAGATGCCTTTTATACTTTCAAATTCAGAGAACAAACAACAAAACAGTGCAGAAAATGAAACTCATACATCATTGAATAATACACACTTTTTAAAGTTAAAAAAGAATATGAAAATGATACACCCTGTATAAATAATATAAATTAATTCATCAATGCAGATGTACAGTCCTTATAAGTTTAAAATTTGAAATAGCACCTAATGATCATTTTAAAAATCAAAATTATGATAAAGTCACACATACAAAATTTGAACATAATAATTATATAGCAAATGAATGATATTCTCTGTATGCATCAAAATTAATAAGTGTAAATTCTCTTTAAATCTGAATTCATACAGCAACTACATTACACAAAATGTATACAATCGAAGACCAGAAATAAATAAATACAAGTTATAGATTTTTTTCTTCAAACCCCAGGAGTTATGGGTTTCCCCTTTGTTCCTATATTTTAGCGGGGGAGAGTACCTGGCTTTCTTGCAGACCCAGAAGACTAGGCGAGTAGTGTGATATTCAGTGTTGCGAATACTCCTACTCAGATAGAGTTTATTGGTAACCAATGCAGTTCTTCTTCTTATTATTTGCGTTCGTTCTTTACGACCAATTTTAATCACTCTTTGTGATATGTTTTATCTTTGCCAAGAACGTGTATACATTCCACATTGGTTTGGTAGGCCCCTAAACACATAGACATAAGTTTAGTACACATGCATCCAATTTCAGCCAAACCAATGCAGTTGAAACCAATGCAGTACCCCTTGGTTTCTAGAGTAGTAGATACTCTAGAAACACCACTTATTGACCACACTGGACAATCTGCATGTGATTATAGTCCAAAGAGCAATTTCAGCGACTGCTCTAGAAAACACTCTGACCATTGTGTGATTTACGCCAGAGAGAGTACTGAGCGACCACCACCTGTTCGGACAGGCAGAGGGTTTGCATTCTCACATGCAATAAATTTTTGGCTGTTTATTGTGGCCTTTATTTTACCTAAGCTAGGAGCGTTCGCATGCTGTGGATGTCATTCTATACATGTAAGACAATCGCGTTTGAAAAGTGTTGACCTTTGCCAATGTTTTGGTTTGTTCGAGGAGACAAACCTTTACATTTTCAGCCTTGCTTTTCTGGCTGCGTTAAGGTTATTCTGGATTAGGAGCATTCTCAACCATTTTGGGAAGTGTCGGTACCAGGCAATTTGAATTTTTTTCTCTGTATTTTTTCTTTAGAAGGACAGGAAACATTAGGCTGGGGCTGGACACAAATAAACAAGAAGGGCAGTTTCAATAGGCACTAAAGTGCAACTTTTAATTTTAGCTCGCAACATCACCCACCCGTTTTCCCAGGGAGGGTAGTTTTGTTAAGCACATGAAAGCAACTATAGGTTTGCACTCGACCAACCTTACTCGACCAATTCATCTGCACTTGGTCGACATTACAGCATTTACTGCATCCTTCCCTTGTATTGATCTTTTCGTAATATGACACATTACATCGATCTCAATGAGTCTTGTCAAGAGTGGTGATGCAACCATTGATTCTGAGTGATGTAGGTTTACGCTTACAGACGATTTATACCATTTCCATTTATTTGTTCTGTATTCATGCAAATTTCCCCACCACTAGACGTTGGCCAGGAAACATGCGCAGGCACATTCACTATGGGATTCTGCTAGTCTATGTTATGAGCAGATTTCATATCAATCATGACAGTGCTTGCACTACTAACTATATCAGAGTAGCTCTTCTTCAACCCCAACCCGCTAAGCCAGACTACAGTGCGGTAGTCTGTTTCCAGGGCCACCATGTGTATGTTAGGGTGGGGTCTTAGTCAGTGCCAGCTTACTTACCCTGGCACGAATTCTGTTGTCTCTTTTATTTATTGTGCATGTGGCCCCAAGTTATAGATTAAAATTCACAAAGAAATACAAATTTATAATAAATAAATAAATTGTTAGGAATTTTCAACTAAATATACTTTCTTGATAGTCAATTCTGAGAGCAATTAATGATACAATATTCACTTGTTAAGTCACTGACAACAATTGAAGATATGATCAGTGAAATGCACAAAACCTAAAGATACGTTCAACAATTACAATTAAAAACATCATTTGACAATATTAATGTTAGAATCATGAAATATACGTGTAGATTTACTACTTTTTTTGCACATCAAATTAATAATATGCAAATTTAATAAATAATTATGGCAGATAATAAATTGCACAATTAATGAATATTAATGACTATTACTTATCATAGATTAACTGGGAGGTGAAAATCATTGTCAGCAAAGGTTGATCTCAGAATCTCTCTCTGTCAACTATAGCTATCAAAATTGTATGGTTTAAAAAAAATAAAGTTCTAGATTTATCTTTATTTAGTCTAAAGTAACAACATATTTAGTTCTCATCATTTTATCTGTTATCAAACCATGCCTTTATCCATAAGATATAGCAGAAAAGACAAAAGGGGATGAGCTTCAGTTGCAACTATAACCAAAATAGGGGATGAATGGAATCACATATGAAAACTAAGAGGTTATCATTATCCTTGATAGCAATTACAAAGCATAGAGCAATGAACATAAGTTTAATAACTGATCCCTCTCAGCTCTAGGAAACCCCTCTCAACTCTAGGAAATGTATATAACACTGTAATGTATATGATTAGATTTGTGGTGTGAGACCAGGGATAGGTTTCTCAGCTGGAATGAGACATGGTCATAGCCAAGCTGCATGGTGTTTACAAGAGAACAGCTTCAAATTTGAGAATGGAGATCAAGGCATCACCGAGACTCTGAAATGGGTTTCAGGAAACAGGTTAATAAGATCAGTTATTGAACTTGCTAAATGCTTTATGGTCTATGCTTCAACAGGTTTGATATGGGTGGCTACAGTAAGAGTGAATTCAATTTATAGACACTTAAAACCTCAAGGAGTTAACCTGGATCTACTGTCGTGTACACATATGTTCATGGCAATAAAAAGATGGTTTTAAAAGCTTCAATAATTGATTCATTGTATATGAACAAGAGGAACATACTGAAGTCACTCCCAGATCATAAGTTGGATGACAACAATTTCAAAAACAATGCTACTTGTTATCAATGAAGCCAACAGTAAAGAAAAACAAGCCAGCCTAAGAATCCCGAACCTAGCTACTGTCACTGAACTCAGCAGTATGAATACTTGCTGAAAGAATGGTGAACAGACTGTATTGATAAATGGAAAGCAAAAATGTGAATGATGATGGTCTTTTAGAAAATAATGCAGAAGAGAAAATATTAATTTCAAATAATACAAAAACCTTAGATGTCTTCCATTATATGGCAAATTCACATATGTTATTATCGACTTACAACAAGCATATAACACAGAATGGAGTCATGGAATTATTACAAATATGACTGAAAATTTATAAGTGAATTAACCCTTTAGCTGCTATGGACGTGTATAGACGTTTTTACCATTCACTGCTAAAGACACATTAATATGTCTGTTATTATCTCTCCTCTGTGGGCTAAAGCACAGCCAACTCTAGATAAGTTTATAGTTGGCTCTGGCTAAAGACTTGTTAACACATTATACATTTCTACTGTCCCTGCTATAGACGTACATTCCTGTTTATGACCTAGAAACAAAGAGTTTCTATTTTTAGTAAATCTGTATAAATTATTACATCAT
This sequence comes from Arion vulgaris, assembly GCA_020796225.1. NCBI lineage: Eukaryota > Metazoa > Mollusca > Gastropoda > Stylommatophora > Arionidae > Arion > Arion vulgaris. The sequence goes on from CM036774.1 coordinate 13,441,770, forward strand.
TCTCAGATGAGTCCTCAGAAATTAACGCCTGAACTTCTGCCTCCATGACCATTGGGTTGTCTTGTCTGCATTCTTTATCAAGTCTGATATATACCGAAAATGATGCATATATATATCCACTTTGGCATTTATATCCACTCTTCACCTGGTTCAATGTCTTCATGTGAACACACCTCTTGAATACAGTCCTCGGCCTGAGCCATCAAAGATTTTTCTCTTTTTAACCTATTTCCTTTTTTCCTCTTTATTTCCATGTGCAGAGGATGTGTGTCAGCATTAACCTGGCCCATCACGAGGTAATGAAAATATGGACAATCAAAACTAGGAGCAAGTATGGAGAAAGTTGGCAACCAAAATAACAAGCATAAACAAAGACTTCAGAACAACATAAAAGACATGACTGAATCAGTCAGCAAAATAATCTGCTGGACAACACCATGCATACCGACATAATGATGACAATTCACACATAACAGGATGTTAGATTATATTGTATGTTAGATTATACATACAGCATTGTTATTTACTAATAAGTCATTTTAAAAAGTGGGAGGAGTTTACAAACAAGAATAGAAACATGCATACAACATGGTAACAAATAAAGCAAGTGGCATTTAATCTCCAATCTACAGTAGCTCTAACAATCGTTTTGTTTGTTTCAAGCTAATAAAAAAAGGAATGATGGACAGTGCAGCTATTTCAAAGTCAAAATTATGCTATACTCACTGCTGCTGTAATGTTAGGTCACTGGTAACATTGTCAGTTCAAATAAAAAATAAAAAGTCAACCAACCATTGATCACTGAGCAACTCATTTGTTCAAAAACAGTAATTCTTTTGTCAAAAAATATTAACCAGTATGAAATGGAATTGATAGAAAAACAAAGATCAGAGTATTCTTGCTTGCATATTCCCAGTGACAAAAAATGGGTGTGAAGCATGGACATTTAACAAGCCAGTGGGAAAACATATATGTGCTTTTGAATATGTGAAGAGTCCTTCGTATATCATGAACAAAGAACAAATAGATATATCCAGAAAGAACTCAACATCAAAGAAAACTGGCTGATGCTACAAATAAGAAAATTGAAGTGTTTTGGACATATAAAAAGACACAAAGGGTTGGACAAGATCATCATGGAAGGAGGTATTCTGGCAAAGAGAAGCAGAGGAAGAACATGGAGAAAAAAATTCAAGATGTAACTGATAATTTGAACAAGATGACTGTAGAGGCTGTCTGGCCTGTGAAAAGAGAAACTCTGAAGGAATGTTAGGGTGGAAAAGTTCTGCTCAGGACATCTATTTGATGATGAGTTCTTCTGTCCCATAGAATCCTCTCTCCACCCTGTTCTAGTCTTATGTCCTCATTGATTTTGAGGAGTAGATTTTCTAGTCTACTTTTAAAAAACAAGAATTGTTTATTTATGTCATCAGTTATCAGTTTTATGAGGACTATCATCATAGCACTCCGGACATGTCCATAGGTGCTCCGATCTCCGCCTCAGCAAATCCAGCAGCGTCCAGCGCCCAACACGCCAGTTCGATGTTGATTAATCAATCTCCTTGCATTCCTAGTATGTCGCTCTTTTCGGGCTGCACCAATATTGACACCCATCTCTTTCAATCTGGTCAGCGAGTGGGATTCACATCCCTTAAACTCCTCTGTTCGGAAAGACTCTCGCAATGCATGAAGAATGTCATTTCGATCCATGGCTGCTCCCTCTGATATTGTAGCCAAGCCAGCCAATCTATCAGCTTGTTCATTACCCCTAACTCCTGCGTGCCCAGGGACAAAAATGAAGGTGATTTCTCTGATCATTGTCTGTACCAATACCTCCACCCAGTTACGTCTCATCATTCCTGATTCGACTTTACGAATCATGCTCATGGAGTCACTGAGTATGAAAACACGAGAGTAGTTGTGAGATGCCAACCATTTCACCGCCTCAGTAACCGCCCAAACCTCCATTGTTAAACTACTGGTGGTTGTTGCGTAGGCCCCACTGGCCTCTCTTATTATTTTTCCTCCTGAGCGTGCTGAAAAAGCCCACGCACAGCGTTGTTGGCGCATGACTGAACCATCGGTGTAAATAACCGCATCTGTATCATTGATGATGTCATTCAAGAGGGCATCCACCTCCACGTTAATCAGTGAGTTATTATTTTGTCATATAAAAGTTGAAGTACTATATGACTTTAAAATGATAAAATGTTGGAAAATGACTACTTGGCAGTGAGAAGCTTGACTTCTGGAGGTATTGATTAATACAACCATCATCATTGCACTTCTGTAAACAACCAAGTATGCTCCAATCTCTTTTTACACAGGAAGATCTCAGCATTAGTAAACTTTTCTAGAGATTTCAGAGGTGAGGGTTTTCAGTGTAATTTTGAGGATGAGGACAAATTGTAGGAATTTTACTTTGATTGGTATTAAAACATGAAATACTCCATTAAAAAATATGCTGTAGCCAAATTAATGTTTAGATTTTTCACTTCACAGGTTTATATACAAATTAAACTGTAGTTTTCTTATATTTTAACTGATTCACTACAGAGTTTTTTCGACTCTGGACGGAATTATAATTTTAGCTTCAAAAATATTGCACACATACTTTACCTAAACTAAATTATTGTTTATAAATATTTAAAGATAATTGAATGTACTTTCACAAAATATTTATTGTATTCGCGAATATGTTATGTTGACTATGCATTAAAAATATTACCATGTATTAAAAAAACTAATTGAAATTGTGAGAACAAAAATCCAACTTACCAAGGGCCTTGATGTTGAATAAATCAGTCTAACTGCTCTCTTTATATATGTAATCCATTTATGAATACACAAAAATTAAGAAAATATTGAAGGAATGTATGGTTTATTAACTGTTCACAAACTAGCAACATGACTAACTTTGTAGAAATTTACATTAAAAAGTGTCAAATTCAAAAGTTCACATACTAAACATTCATGTCTCATAATATGTAATCACATGCAGAGAAAATTATATAAATATTTAGAGGAATAAAGGACTTAGGTATATAGACCTAACATAGCAACTAAATAACTAATTTTGACTGTGATACTGTTCGAAGCAATACTTGGGACATAGTGCAGGATTTTATGAGCAACCCTTACATACAAAATTAGTTCTTGACCTTTGGCAATGGAAACACTTTCTTTGTTTTCCAGACCACATACAATGTGATAACTCCTTGTAGCTTTTCTACAGGACTGGAAATTCTTGGTCTACCAGGTGATACAAGAGATCTTTGTTGAATAGTGTCAGCATCAAAGTAGCTGCTGCTTCTGTCAATTCTCTTATAAGTGCCAATTTGAAATCCAACATCTTGTCTTCTTAGATTATACAATATCAAAGCATTGCTCTGTTTTTCCTATTCTTGTAACTTTCATTTGCCATCATCCATCATCCATTATTAGATTTCCTAGATATACAAATCTTTAAAGTGGTTTCAGTGTTTCATCTGACATTTAATGATTTATAATTGTCGAGTCCCATCCTGCATATGGTTGGTGAATTCTTAAGGAAAGTTTCACTGTAGTCAGTTTACTGAAAATAATTTTCTAATCAACATAACAAGCTGCTGATTACTGTTTAATCAAAATGAAGTGTTACTTTGTTTTTACATGTTTCGCCATTGCTACATTGTTTTACTGCAATCTTCCTTTATATCAATAATGTTACTACTTCAGTTAATTAACATATGCGTCTGCAATTTTTTAGACAATCCAAATAATTCAGTCTAGGTGATAAAATAATTACGCAGTGAATCACACATTGATAATTCATATTAAGTTTACCATTTAAGTAATTTACAACTAAATTAAATGACACCGATTTATCTCCAGCAGACATAATTGACAAAATTGCTCATGACAATACAGCAGATCTCACTTAAATGTTTTCGGAGTCACTTATCTTATCTTAACCATATTTGCCGTGAAGCATCGTGGGAAGATTTAGTTTCTATCTTGTGCCAGGTGTGTTGCACTTGATGTTGCCAGTCCATGCTTTCGCAGGTCACTACAATTTCTAAACTTCTTGCATGAAAGATTTCTACTGGACAGTTGTCGGTACATGCACAATAACTTTGACTAAAACTTTTGTAGCCAAAAAACTATCACCTGTTCCCAAGAAAATTTCTGGAATAGATTCTCATGAACTGAACAAATTAAAAATTTCTGCTGGATAGTTGTCGGTACATGCACAATAATTTTTGAGTAAAACTTTTTGGAGCAAAAAAACTATCACCTTTTCACAAGAAAATTTCTTGAACAGATTCTCATGAACTGAACAAATTTTATGTGTTTGACTTGTTAAGGGATTATTGACAAGCTTTCCAGCTGGTTTATAACTTCAAGTCCAGGACTCAATACTTGTGTGGATGAAGTAACAAATATAAATATAGCATAACAATAACCTAACTGCAGTAGTATGCAAACAGCAAAAACAACATACACAGGTCAACAAGTTCTGAAATTTTAGTTTTTCTTCAGTCAATATCAATGATGAGTTTATATAGTCAACAGTAATGATAAGTTTCTTCAGTTGACATCAATGTTGAGCTGTTTTGGGTAACATCGATGATGGATTTATTCAGTTGACACAAATGATGACATTTTTTCTGCTGACATCAAAGATGAGTTTTATCAGTCAACATCACTGATAACTTACTTCAGTCTACTCTTCAGTCTATATCAATTAGGGATTTCTTTCATCTATATCAATTATACATTTTTATCACTGATATCAATGATAAATTTCTTCAGTTGACATGATGATTAATTTCTTCAGTCTACATCAATTAAAATTGTCTTCAGTTGATATCAATGATGACTTTCTTCAGTTATTAAACTTGCAGTCTGTTCTCTGTCTAGTTCACGCACCCTGAGAATGAGATGAAAACATGGAAATCTGTACACACAATCAATGGTTGAGTTATGATTTACAAAGTACTGAACTATGAAGTAGCAGAACAGAGTAAGAAACCAGTGGGCCTTATGAGCTGATTACCTCTCTATCTCAGATGGCTTCAGTAAACTTATCTGAACAATGATGCACCCCTGTGGAATATCTAATGTGCAACTCTCAACTGTGTCAGCATCATGTTTCTTCTAATATTTTTATACTAAAGAGTTTTCTTCTGCACAAGCTTGAGGAGAGTTTTAAGAAAATAAACTGTTGCCCATGCAGCATATACCTTTACTCCATGTGATTGCTGATTCTCAAATAATGACAGTAGCCAATACAGTTTAATATCAGTGATATCACATGAGGTGCCAGGATAGTTAGGAAACAACATTAAATTGAATTGGGGATTCCCACTCTCAAATTGTTCTCTGGAATTACTATCGAAGTAATTCCCACAGGGTAACACAGATTTCAAATCAGCGTTTATTTTCACCTAAATCTGTTAAGTATCAAAGATAATGGACAATATCTACTCAAAGACACCAGTGATTTCCCTAGACTGTCCAGCAGTTATCATATCCAAGTCCTGCAAAATCTACATGATAAAATACTGGAGAAGGTAGTGGTCATAAATGTAATAAGCAATCTAGGGGCAGTACCCTTACTGGGTACTTTAGGCAGTTAGCATTAACACCAGGAAAACAGAGGTAATGTTTCTGTCCGCCACTAGAGAGTAGTACCATGATTCAATCATCAATATTAAACACAAGTGAACAACTTTGTCAATCTTGGCAGCATCCTATTCAGACAGACAAACATAGACTCCGAGGTCAACAATAGGATATCCAAAGCCAGTGCAGCATTTGGAAGGTTGCGTGTTACTGTGTAGGAGCGGAAAGGGATAAGCATATAGCCACAAAGCTGAAGGTTTACCAGGCCATAATGCTAGCCATGCTGCTCTATGCCAGTGAGACATGGACTGTCTATAGCAGACACGCAAGAAAACTAAACCACTTCCCCGCAAGCTGTCTACACAGACTACTCAAAATAAAATGGCAGGACAAAATTCCATATACCAAAGTTCTCATGTGTCAAAATTCAAAGTGTCAACATCCACTTGCTGAAGGCTCAGGTGAGATTGCTCGGATGCCTGATAAACGCATCTCAAAACAGGTGATGTATGGTGAGTTTGAAGAGGGCAAATACTCGGTTGGTTGAAAGAAAAAACACTTTAAAGACACTCTTAAAGTGTCTTTAAAATGCTTCGATATAGACACCATGTGCTGGGAATCCGTTGCGCAAGATCTCCAAATGTGACACTGTAACAACACAAACAGAACTTGCATATCTGAGAATTGTCATACTGTTGGGGAGCAGAGAAAACAAGCTGCATGAAAAGACAGAGCACACAACACCCACATGTCTAACCTTAATCATGCATGTCCCACCTGTGGTAGAGGATTATGTTTCATGATTAGACTCTATAGATACATCCGCACACACCAGAAAGTTGCAAAAACTGAGACTGTCATCATTGCTTGCGATGCCCGTGTGTTGCCAGGGCCCTCAAGGAGAGCAAAGAATAGTAACACTCTGACCTACAAGGCACGTCGTAAGAGGCGACTGAGGTTGGGGCCTAGGGAAGCTACCATAGTAATAAATAAGAAGCATCGCAGAAATCGGATGTACTTGGATAACTGGCACAACGTACAATTGCTCTTAGGCTCGTATAACATACAAATCACAAAGAGTGGTTAACAAGTGGTCGATATGAGCGTAAGAAGAAGATTGCTTGCAAATGGCAGGCTATTATTAGTATTAATACTATTATTATTATTATGCAGCTACCATCAAATGAAAAGGACTTGCAAAAATGTTGGTTTGTTTACATATGATGTTTATGAGGGTTTCCAAACTAAGCTAACAATGTAGTGATTGACCCGAAGGACTCGTGTAACAAAGTTGACTCCTTGACCATGATACCTGTTTTACTAAAGTGTGGAGTCAACTGAGCTGTTCAACAACTAGATAGGAAGGTCAGTTAAAATCCAGATAACCAGACTGGACCAGACATTTAATTTACTGATGACATTCAAGTACATAGGACTGGATCAGATAGACAAGAAATGAGCCAATATATTTAAGAGACATTACATGTCATCTCACTCTTACGTAATTATTAATAATAATAAATAATAATAACTCCTCTTGTACCATTATACGTTACATAGGGCCTGCAAGTAATTTCTCCGTACCTCTATCCTGGACAACTCGCTCAATCTCCTCCATGGAACTGAGACCGATATCTCTTGCCTATCTCAACAAAGTTCTTTTCAGGGGCTCCTTAGGTCGTCCTCTCTTTCTTGAACCCGTTACATCCCACTTCAATGCCTGCTTTGAGATTTGTTGATTATTTCTCCTCAAGCTGTGTCCTACATATCTCCATCTTCTCTTTCTTATAACAGTTGTCACTAGTGGTTGACCAGACATCTCTCTGATTTCATCACTTCTCCTGAATTCGTTCCATTTTATATTCATTATTTTCGCAGACATCTATTTTCAAATGCATTCAACTTGCTTTCTATATATTTAGTCATTTTTCAACTCTCGCTGGCATATGTTAGGATTGATACAACATTTGAATTGAAAATTCGTAATTTAGTTTTAATACTATATAACTTGCAGTTCCATATTTTATTTAGACTTTTAAAAGCTGATGTTGCTTTGCCAATTTGTATCATAATTTCTTTTTAAACATTTCCTGTGAAATCAAAATTGCTACCTAAATAGGTGAACTGCTCTGTTATTTTTATCATTTTAGATTCCAGAGTGATATCTGCATTACTTGCCATAGGTGTCTTCATTATATTTGTTTTTTATAGCTTATCTGCAGTCCAACTTTTGATGCCATAGATGAAAAGTTATGTAATTATTCACTCAACCTAATTATTAGCTCTGACTCTTCGTAAATTATACAAAGGCATCCATGTTATTGTGCTATTTGATATCTTAAGATAACCTTTGCGTCTGTGTGGTGCCAGGGCCTGCAAGGGAAGCAAAGAATAGTACCACTGCAACCTACAAGGCATGTCATAAGAGGCGAAAATGTAGGACCTAGGGAAGCTACCCTAGTAAATAAAAAGCATAGCAGAAATCAGATGTGCTGGCCTACTTGTAGGCGCATAACTGGCACAACGTACAATTGCTCTTAGGATCAGATCACATACAAATCACACAGAGTGTTTAACAAGTGGTCGATATGGAGCGTTTGAAGAAGATAACCTTTGAAAGCAGCTTGTCATGTAAACAAAGGCAAAACACGTAAAAACAAAGAACGGTAGTTTTATAAAGCACAAAAACAATATACAGCAACATTTCAACGAAAAGGACTTTATCAAGCAAGGATCCAGAAGAAGCGAAGAAATTCAGACCCCTAATATAACAGACATATACAATCAGACAATAAATCCCTAATGGCCCTAAAATGAAAATATGGGCTATTTCTATAATGTCATACAAACATGACATTAGGAAAATGATATAGTGATGCAAGCACGGCCTCACAGCTCTGAAAGTTATGGTAGCTGCACAAACAGTAACTGCTTATCTTCCTGCTTGATCAAATGGTTCTGACCATGCTGGATTATAGACTTGGCATGCTCATGATATCCCATCCCAATGTGAGCGTCTGGATCATATACAGAATAGAGACATGCAGATAACCTCAGATCCAACAGAGATACTCCAACTGTGAAGATATATGCTTGGCCTCCAGTCACTACACTTCATATCACACACATCAGAGACTATACGTATGTTACTGTGACATTCACTGCATAAGTATACTAATGATTTTACAGGCTCAAGAAGCAAGCAGGAGCATGCCATAGATAGTCCAAGCTTCGATCGAGATAAAAACTCTGATCTTCACTTAAACATGACTGTCAGTGTGCTTAGACCAACAACTCCCATTCTGTGCTGGCTACTGGGGTTTTCTCATGATTTTCTTGTCTTGTGGCACAGATAGGTATGCATAACTTGCGCAACCGAGATAGAGAATACCCTTCATATTTTTAGTTAAAATCTTCAGAGCGCAAGTTTTCTCTTAGAGCATTGATGATGTCGCTTTTGTCCATAGATGAGGACGCCCGAGTGGTTAATGGGGCCCATATTTGGGGTGTAAAGAATAGAACCACTGTTACCTGCCATGCATGTTGTAAGAGGCGACTAAGGAGGTTTGGCTGAAATCGGATGCACATGTCCTAAACGTGTAGAAGTCTATGTATTTAGGGGCCTACCAAATCAATGTGCAACATATACACGTTCTTGGCTAAGATCAAACATGCCACAAAGAGTGATTAAAATGGTCGTAAAGAACGAATGCAAAGAAGAAGAAGAGTCCATAGATGACCCATTCCTGATTCCAGCATTTCTCGCCAAGTGCATTACCTCTCTCATTGTCCTTCACAGCAGAATGGCCTGGTACAAAGTTGAAGGTGAGTGTCTGAATTGTCACGTTTTGTATTAGTTGCATCCACTCCCTTTTTACATAAACAGTCATGATCTTCTGTGTCATGCTCAGAGTCGCGGAGCACACAGGGCGGAGCACACAGGCATGAGTGAATGTTTTCGTCTTTAGCCACTCCAGGTAGTTTGTTACTGTCATGTCACATATGCACCACTTGCTTTTTTGATGATATTTCCTTCCAATGTGTGACAAATTTGATTCTCAAATGATTAATGAAGACAACACATTTTTTAAAAACCTGTACTGGTTTTTTAGCCTATATAAGACAATTAAATATAACAAAAATAAGGAAGGAACATGTAAAAACTGGAAGAATGTGATGTCAAATGGATTAATCAAAATATTGGTATAAATTTGTATAAGTAATAATACAACATTAAATTTCACAAAATCTCAAAATCAAAAGAGAGAACATAAAATACAAGATAATTTAGTCAATATGTTTAAGAGTTGACAATAAGATAACTGATCACCAACCTGACAGTCAGTCTCCGTCTGCAAAAAAACTGCAATGTCTTTTTCAATCCAAGCATTACTGGGTCCCAGTTCTCCCAGTGAGTTAATAAACTGACGACTATGAAGGAGAAAATGACAGGAACGGAACCCAGGTAAAAAAAAACACTATAATGAACCTGCAGACAGGAATGGGATATTTACATGACTTCAAAAACATATACTTTTGGAATATAATAGTCAAACTTATCTGATCCTATGTTTACCTTGCAATAAGAGGGACTTCAACTAAACTAGTAACATTCAAAATAACAATATAAAATGAGACAATGATACGAACATAAAATGAAACAATTTTGAAATTTACAAATTTCGAATGTTTAATTTATTGAACATTTCTTCTTACTTTTATGTGCTACTTTTGCAAAGAACAGTGGCTCAATTCAATCACCAAAGTATATGGTTAAATTCTAAGCATGATCAATTGCCAATCTACCCAGCTAAGAATGAGTAACCAACTTTCATAGTTGGAGGAAAAAAATGGAGCTACTGTGACGCACTACGGTATCAACCTCCATCCTCCCATTGGAGGTAGTTGTCTGTATCCTCTATTTCATTCACCAGGTACCCTACTATATATCAATCAATTAAGTGCCATGCCTGTCGGCGTAGGCGATCATGTCTCTTCACAACTCTCTCTGCTTGGTGCAGTTAATCAGTTCTGATGTCGATCTTGTGTCGAACCATGATGTCAGGCCATCCAATATCTTCTCCCTCTGTCTTCCACGATCTCTCCTTCCTGAATTTTACCTGTAGTCACCAAATGTTCTAAACCTTCTCTTCGCATTATATGCCCGATTGAACATTGATTGCTGGATTCTTATTATTTTGATGCGGTTTCTTTGTGTGCAGATCTGACATAAATTCTCATTTGTTTTCCTTGCTGTCCAGAGAAATCAGGCTTGGGTTTCTAGCTACTATATATCTCTTTTCCTCTCTTTGCCTTTTACCCCGAATTGGGGCATAGGCCCTCAACCAACTCATGCCAAGTCTTCCTATCTCTAGCTATATCTTGCAGCTCCCTCCACTCTTCTTTATATTGTTGATCTCCGCCTCCAAATCTCGTCTCCATGTATTTCTCTGCCTCTCCTTCTTTCGCTGTCCCTGCAGGTTCCAGGCAAGGACCTTTCTTGTTATATTCCCTCCGGTTTTCGCAAAGTGTGTCCTATCCAACGCCAGCGTCGTTTTTTTAACCTGTTCGATCACTGGAATCTGTCTTGTTCTCTCCATAAGCTCCTCGTTTGTGACCCTATCAAACAATCTTATTCCCTCTATTCTGCGCAGACACCAGTTGATGAATGTTTGCAATTTATGCGCTATTGTTTTAGTTGATCTCCATGTTTCTGACACATACAGTAGAACTGCTTTAACATTAGAGTTAAATATCTGAATTTTTGTTCTAGATTTGATTTCTTTAGACTTCCATATGTTTCCCAGTGCAATGAAAGCTCCTCTTGCCTTCTGTATTCTTATTTTAACATCTCTATCTGTTCCACCTTCTTTGTCTACATTGCTGCCCAAATATGTGTATGATTCTACCTATTGAAGTGAGATTTCACCCAGGGAGATCAAGTTTTCGTTTGCTTGGTTAATTCTCATACTTTGTCTTTCCCTTATGAATGTTCAGCCCTAGTTGCTGGGACCTTTGATTCAATGTGTTTAGTGTCATAGTTCCCCAGATGGCAGCGGAGGAATGGACAGTTAGCCAGATAGTTAGTGTAGTATAATTAGATTATTTAATAGTTGAGACTATGTGTTGCACTCTCTAAGCAGAGGCGCAACACATAACAACGAGACAATGACGTCTTTACGTAGCTGTGTAGTGACGGATTAGCAACATTCTTTTAGTAAACAAGGACTAAGATTGAACCCTTGAGATGAGACAGGCGTGTTTTTGTAGCATGATGAACATCACAAATAATATATATATGAATTCTGGAACGACAGCATTGGCTTTTATTATCAGTGTGCATGGACCCCTCCCCACTAGCAGCAATCGTTCACAATATCTGATTTCGTGTATGTAACAGAAAGGCTATATCATCAGCGAAGTCCAGATCTTCTAGTTGCTCTGTCAGAGTCCATTGGATTCCATTTCTGGTGTTAGTTACTGCGGTCTTCATAATCCAGTCTATTGTCAGTAAGAACAACAAAGGTGATAGACCCATTCCGACCCATTTGGTCGGAAGCCTGCCTGTTCATCTCTTAGCTTTATATCGATGGCACCTCTCAGTCTCTCCAGGATGATTCTGCTTAGTATTTTCCCAGGTACTGACAACAGCATTATTCCCCTATAGTTTTCACACTTCTGAAGATCCCCTTTCTTTGGTAGCTTCACCAGGTATCCTCTCCAGTTTGCTGGTATTTCTTCGGTCTCCCAGATTCTGCTAAATAATTTATACAGTATTTCTGAAGATGTGTTTATGTTGGCTTTAACCACCTCCGCTGGAATACCATCTGGACCGGCCCCTTTCGCATCTTTCAAAAGTTTAATGGCTTGGATTTCCTTGGATTTTCATTCCATCTCAAAGTTGATGTCCAAGTCAATTTCTGCCGGTTGGATATCTGGGGGTTTGTAGGTGCTGGTTTGTTCAAGAGTTCCTTGAAGTATTCCATCCATCTTTCCATTTGGTCTCTAACATTAGTGATAGTTTCCCCACTACTATTTTTGATCAACCCATTTCAAACCATCATCCCAAGACTGAATTTTTAACTTTCTAGTGATGTTGTAGAGATCCCTAAGGTTTCCTTTTGCTGCAGCTACCTCTGCTTCTCTTGCTAGATCTTCCAAGTATTGTCTTTTATCTAACCTTATTTATTTCTTCACTATCTTGCTAGCTTCTGAGTATTTTTCCTGGACTATGGCTTTGGTAGTTCTAGTTTTGCTATTATTTAAATCTCCTTTCCTCTTCTTCCTTTCTTCTATTTCCTTGGAGAGTTTCTGGAGTTATCCATGCCTTATGATTCCGCTCCTTCTTTCCCAATACCTCTGTGCACGTTTCATTCCAAATATTTTTGGCTTGCTGCCAGCATTCTTCCGCACTCACCTCATCTTCTAATTGCCGCAAAACCTCATACTTATTAGAGACTGTGACCGTAAACTGTTTCTTTGTTTCTTGACTTCTGAGGTATCCTACATTATATTGGTGTCTATGTTCATGGGATGTTATGTATCGCTTAAGCTTCAATTTAATTTTACATATCAGCAAACAGTGATCCGAATCTACATCTGCCCCCTTAGAACCCTTACATCTTGTAGAGATGACCTGAATTTCTTGTTTATGCATATGTGGTCAATTTGATTTTCTGTTCTGTGGTCTGGTGATACCCAGGATGTTTTATGTATTCTTTTATGTGGTAAGACACTTCCACCTATGACGTATTAATTCGCTGCACAGAAATTAGTGAATAGTTCTCCATTTTCATTCATTATCCCTAGTCCGTGTTTCCCCATGATCTCCTCGTAGCCTATGTTGTCCGCACTTATTTTGGCATTGAGGACTCCCATAAGAATTTTGATGTTCCCATTTCTCTGATCACCTATAGTATTTTGAAGTTTTATGTAAAATTCCTCTTTTACTTTTTCCTCTTTATCGTTGGTAGGTGCATAGCACTGGGTTACATTCAAGAATACTTTCTTCTTGCTGGTTCTGAATGTTGCTGTGATTATCCTAGGACTCACTGCTTCCCACTTTATTAGTGCACTCTCCGCTTCTTTAGATAACATTAAAGCCACCTTCACTTGGGAAGAGGGGAACACTTTCTTCATGGCCTGAAGCATTGTTTCTCCTGTGTTCAGACGTGTTGCCTGCACCATTCCTAGTTTCTATAATCCCAAGATGCAACAGAAATTTAATCTCATTTACAGACTCTGCTGTCTTTCCCATTTCATACACACTTCTAAATTCCATCCTCTGAGCTTCACTAGATGAAGGAAGATAATCTCATGAGACTCTTATTTTCTCGCATGCTTGTACTCTTTGAAGCTTGCTTTCTTGGCTGGCAATATTATTTTATTTTATGTGACTTGTTCATGGTTGGTTGGATTTGGCTAAAATTTTCTACTGATAGCAGCCACGTTCAAGCCACCTTAGTACCCCTTACGACATGCCTTGTAGGTCGCAGTGCCGCTATTCTTTTCTCCCCTTGCGGATTATTGGTTACTAAGCTGACGTCAGTGCACTCCGGGCAGACTCATAAATGCTCAGTCTCCCCCAACACATATCGAAGAGTATGCATACTGATGGTTCCTGTGGCTCGCTGATTAAACACACCTCTCACTCTGCTTCTCAGGCATCCAGTTCGACTTGAACAATGGGTAACTCCAAACTGCCTAAATCGCTTGATCGATTCAAAATTGATTTTAGTGTCCTCATCCAACAGACAGTCACGAAGAGACCGAAGAATATCCCCTTATCCATCTTCAACTCCCCAACAATCGATGCTGTTAATGCAAGCCTATCCGCTCTCTCATTACTGTAAACACCCGCATGCCCAGGACAGTATATCCACGTAAGCCGCTGCAGGTTAGAAACTTCTATAGACGACATCCACTCACACTGAAACCTACTTTTCTGGATCTTGTGAAGCATCGACTGAGAGTCAGATACAACAATGCCCCAGTAAATAAAGTCTCAGAAATCCAATGGAGGGCAGCAGTAACGGCCTCAACCTCAATCCTCATACTAGAAGTAGTTGTCCTGTATGCCCACTTTGCTCTGCAACAACCCTACCATGCGCATTAGCCAAGAAACTTCAGCCGGACTTCTCACCACGTTGAACCGACCCATCGGTATGTACAACATCATCATCCTTTGCATTATCTTCTATCAGCTGCTTAACTGCGAGATCAGCCTTCATGTTGCCCCAACCTCTACATTCTCTTCCAAGAGTAATGATAACATTGAGATAGTTGATCATGCTACCATCTGTTGGGATCCATTCTTCCCTTTTGGTAGGGTCGCAACCGTAACACCTGGCCAATTGTTCTCTCAGCCTGGGCCATCCACGACATGCCACGCTTGATTCTCGTGCTCTTAACATCATTGTGTAGTGGATGTCGCTTATCCGCAGTAACCCGAATATATGCCTTGGTTTGGGCGATTGCATGACGGGAACGTAGTGACAGAAGGCCAAGCATATATCTCATCTTAACAATGGGGGTATCTCTAGTGCAGCCCAGGACTATACGCATACCTTCATTCTGAACCCGTTCGAGTCGTTCACATTGTGATCTTGACAGCGTAACAATTCAGAGAATCTACCACTGACATAACCAGTCGATTGAACAAAAGGGCAAGTAGTCTCTGCTCAAGTTGTGCGGCCACCATAACTTTGAGAGCTGCAAGACCACGCTTGCACGTTGCCCCTTGCGGGCCTTGGCAACACACGGGCGCTTGCTGTCATGGACGTGACTGGACCAACAATGCTTGGGGTAGAGAGACAGTGCTCTGTGCAGATTGGATCCCGACTTCCCCGGCGCTACTATATATACTATAGTGCGTTTCAAAATGATTTTCCGCCGGGAAAATTTAATATCTCTGCAACCGCTTGACCGTAATTGTTGTAACTTTGCATATGATCTAATGATCGTAATGTCCTGAGGTTGATATTTTTTACTCAATAACAAACGTATGGTTTAAAATTTTCTTTATGTAAAGTATATAAAAGTGACCATCTCCTTAGCCAACCATATAATGAGAAGTATTACCCCTTCATATTTGTGAGATGTTGCAAGTTCCACGACTTGCACGTTTTTCACATGGTTTTCCCGATTTTAATCGCTTTATCGCACTTTAAAAAATGTATAATGATCCTTCTGGTGTGTTTAGTTACAATTTACGCTTTGTGTTTTCAGAGCATAGGTGTATTACAAAACGTTTAGTATTCTAGATTTGTTATACAATGGGTATGAAAATCAAGTTTCTTACACTGCATATACAGTGGCTGTGAAAATGTATAAATATTTTATCAGAGAATCTAATCGTGGAAAACTGTATCGGAGTATATCAAATCCTGAACAGAGAACTATGCATGCTTTGGGCTTAAGTAAAAGATATCTACATAAATTACTCAATGTTAATGGAGCTGTCAGTACAGTCAATACATTGACTCAAGGCAGAAATAAAGTAGTAGACAATTTTGACAGGGATGTGATTAGAGAGAAATTTGCAGAATGTTCGATTCCAAAGAAACTGTGACACTAAGAAAGCTGAAGATTAGGTTAAGAATACACAATGACATTGATGCATCGAAATCAACGTTATGGAGAACTGTTAGAAGCATCGGCTTTACTTTTAGGAAGTACGCTAATGGGAGAAATGTCATCTGTGAGAAGCCGCATTTAGTACGTCTGAGAAGTAAATATTTACGTGAAGTACGGGAAATGCGTAATTAAGGTTACGATATTGTGTATGTGGATGAAACCTGGATCAATGCTCACTACACTAATGAAAAGGAGTGGCAGTTATCCGATGGAACAATTAAACGATATGTACCTAGTGGAAAAGGGCAACTCTGATAATGGCACATGCAGGCAGCAGACAAAATGGGCTGGTTAAAGATGCTGAACTTATTTTCACTTCCAATTATACAGACAACAGGGACTATCATACCGAGATGAACGGTAACATATTTAGAGATTGGATTGAACATACTCTTCTTCCGTCCCTAGACAGACCATCCTGTGTGATAATGGACAACGCATCATACCACAACACTGTGTCAGAAGAAGACAAAATCCCGACATCTTCGAGTACAAAAGATGCTATAAAACTTTGGCTCAGAAAGGAGAACATTCCATTTAACGAGGGGTTTTTGAATCCTGAATTACTATCTATTGTTAAAACATCACAGAAGACCAAGGTATTCCAAACAGACAAGTTGATTCAACAGCATGGTCATGTGTGTTTGAGACTACCACCTTATCATTCACACTTAAACCCAATTGAACTCATTTGGGCCAAAGTTAAAGGACTGGTAGCAGCTGAAAATAAAACTTTCAAGCTAAGCAATATGAAAGAACTAACATATGCCGCCCTGTCGAAGATAGACAGAGATTATTGGTGTAAATGCTAAGACCATGTCTTAAAGGAGGAAAATGACTACTGGGACAAAGATGGACTGTCGTCAGGCAGCCAAGAATAGTCATCAATATGTTAGACTCATTGGACTCAGAATAAGTGAGTAAACACTTTATATGATTTATATAATATGAGTTATCTCACCCTCCAAAATTCGAATTGTATATACGCCTATGCCGAAAATATGTGATTTTTAAAAATTTTCGGTAAATTATTTTCTTCCAGCACCAAATAATTACTAGGTTTTAAAGATTTTGATCTGATGCAATGTTCAGAAATTGCGTCAAGAAAAGTACCCTACCTGCAACATTGAATTTTAGAAAATCGTTTGGACATCGGAAATACAACACCACATGCAAAAAATCACGCTCATCCATGCAATGAATATGGAGATATTTGAGGTCAATCGTTGACTGAACGTTTTGAAACGCGCTATAGCTAGAAAAGCTGAGCTTGATTACTCACCATGATGTACAGACCCATCCACAAACATAGAGTAACATAATCCTCCTCTGCGTTATCTGCTTAAATGCAGCATCCATTTTCATATTGCCCCAACCTCTACATTATATTTCAAGAGTAACGATAACATTGTGGCATTTTACCATGTTCCAGATATCAGGATCCATTCTTTTCCTTTTGGTAAGGTCCCAACTGTGATCACCTGAGGGAATATTCTTTCACCTTGAGTCTCCCATGGCATGCCCCGCTTAATTCTTCTGCATTCTTCTTCTTGTCACTAATCCTGTTTTGCTAAAGCAGATTTGTGGAAAAGAACAAACCAACAGATGGAAATTGAAGAGAGGTAATGTTGAAAACATCCCCAGTTTCAGTCTGGAATATTTTCATTGCACTATGGACATGTCCATAGGTGCTCTGATCTCCTTTGCGATATAATCAACAGCATCCAGCAACTAACCGTAACAGTTCAATGTCGACTGATAAGCCTACTCATATACCTTTCAGTTTCAGTTTGGAATATCTTCATTGCACTCTGGACACGTCCATAGGTGTTCCGATCTCCTTCGCAATATCTCCAACAGCATCCAGCGACTGACCGTACCAGTTCTATTTTGATTGATGAGCCGACTCGTATACCTGTTGTACCGTTCTTTTCTTGCCACACCAGTCTTCAAACCCAGTTCTTGCAATCTAGTAGTTGATGTGGATTGGTTTAGATGAAGGTCTTCTCTGTGGCCACGCTCTATGAGGGCGTTCACGATGTCAGCTCTGTTCATTGGCTGGCCCTCTGATATAGCGGCAGAGCCAGCCAGTCTGTCTGCTCTCTCATTGCCGACACCCATGTCCCCCGGGAACAAAGACAAGTGTAATTCTGCAAATTGTTGACGCCTGCAGTGATTCAGTCCATTGCCTGCGCACCGAATTCCACCTTTTGGATCATACTCAATGAGTCACTCAGAATGCATGCATGAGTGTAGTTTTGTGACTCTAGCCAGAGTAGTGCATTGATCACCGCCAGTACCTCCATTGTCATGCTGCTTGTTGTCATATTAAATGCACCACTGGCTTCCTTGACCATTCTGCCACACGAGCTTGCAGAGAAGGCCCATGCAGACTTTTCGTGACGAACTACCGATCCATCCGTGTAAATCACAACATCGTCTACATTGCAGTTTTCATCAATAATGGCTTTGACGCCACGGGATTTCCTTCTCTGCAACCTTTGTCAAATTTAATTATGGTTGAAAAAGTGTTCCAGTATATTGGAGGCATCGGTATCCATTCTTCCCCATAGTCAATATTATTGAGCCTGCATGCAGCTGAACAGTATCTGCGGCACTGCCAACCCATGACTTGCCCGCTTTAGCCGATTTCCACCACTGGTGCTGAGCTGTTCATGCAATGGGTGATCCTTTTGGCACTTATTTTGAGATAGGCACCTGCTCTAGCTATCTTGAGTCTATACTCCATGGTCGGAAAATCCAGGAGAAACCTCATCGCCACACAGGGTGTATCCCTTGTGCAACCGAGGATGATGCGCATAGCTTCGTTCTGTATTCTCTCCAATCTTATACCTGTTGTGCTGTTCTTTTCTGGTGACTATTTTCAAACCAAACTCTTGCAATCTAGCAGTTGACATTGATTGGTTTAGATGAAAATCCTCTCTCCTGCCACATTCTTTGAAGGTGTTCAGAATGTGTGACTCTCATTACCACCAGTCCTTTACCTGTCTTGACAATGACATACTCAACGTGTTCCCTGAAGCACAGGCTGCAGTCAAATATTATACTCAAAAATTGCATCAATTTAGCTCTGGATATACCAAAACTGCACAGTCTCAAAACACTCATACATGAGTTAAGCGTGTGATTATTAATTCTTTCCACTCTTTTCCCTGCACTCTGCCACAGCCTACAGCGGAAGTCCGTTGAACGCCATTAGCTGCACACCGGGCCATAGAGTTACTTCCTTATAAGAAGTCTTTCTAGTTTTAATTCTACTACTTTACTTCTACTATTTTTACTTCTACTACTTTTTAACTTTATTATTCTATTAGGTTGTCCAGTTTTCTTCAATTTAGTATATAATAATATATATAATAATAATAATAATTCCTCTCGTACCGTTATATGTTACATAGGGCCTGCAAGTAACTTCTCCATACCGCTCTATCCTGGGCAACTCGATCAATCTCATCCATGGAACTGAGACCGATATTTCTCGCCTCTCTCTGCAAAGTTCGTTTCAGGGTCTCCTTAGGTCGACCTCTCCCTCTTGAACTCTTTGCATCCCACTTCAATGCCTGCTTTGATATTCGTTGATCATTTCTTCTCAAGGTGTGTCCAACATATGTCCATCTTCTCTTTCTTATAACAGTTGTCACTAGTGGTTGACCAGACATGTCTCTGATTTCATCGCTTCTCCTGAATTTGTTCCATTTTATATTCATTATTTTTCGAGACATCTATTTTCAAATGCATTCAACTTGCTTTCTATATCTTTAGTCATTTTCCAACTCTCGTTGGCATATGTTAGGATTGATACAACATTTGAATTGAAAATTCGTAATTTAGTTTTAATACTATATAACTTGCAGTTCCATATTTTATTTAGACTTTTAAAAGCTGATGTTGCTTTGCCAATTTGTATCATAATTTCTTTTAAACATTTCCTGTGCAATCAAAATTGCTACCTAAATAGGTGAACTGTTCTGTTATTTTTATCATTTTAGATTCCAGGGTGATATCTGCGTTACTTGCCATAGGTGTCTTCATTATATTTGTTTTTTCATAGCTTATATGCAGCACTTAACAAGGCAAGATCAATAATATATATATATATATATATATATATATATATATATATATGTTTATTTATTGGAGTAGTTGGGATTGTTTTTGGTTTTCTTTACCTCCTTGAACTAACTGTTTAAAACTGAGAAATAGCTCAGGCGTGGAAAGAGGAAAAACATGTTACTGTTGCTTCGTATGATTAACGCGCCATCGTAAATACTGGCCTTTGCGCAATATTTTTCAAGATGGAGGGTGAGGCGGATTATTCAAACGTGTTTAGTAAACATATGGACATTTTAGTAAACATATACGGACTTCTTTAGTAAACATAACAACAAAATAACAATGCCTAGTAAGTGCTGTGTACCAAAATGTAGATCAAATTACGATTGTAATTATATATGTATAATATAAGTTAATTTAACAAGTACCTTGTTCAGTAAACATAACTGTTGTCAGTGTTGTAAACATAACAACAAAATAACGATGCCTAGCTAGTAAGTGATGTGTACTAAAATGTAGATCAAATTACGATTATAATTATATATGTATAATTTAAGTTAATTTAACAAGTATCTTCTTCAGTAAATGTAACTGTTGTCAGTGTTGTAAACATTAACACAAAATAACGATGCCTAGCTAGTAAGTGATGTGTACCAAAATGTAGATCAAATTACGATTATAATTATATATGTATAATTTAAGTTAATTTAACAAGTGTCTTCTTCAGTAAATGTAACTGTTGTGAGTGTTGTAAACATAACAACAAAATAACGATGCCTAGCTAGTAAGTGATGTGTACCAAAATGTAGATCAAATTACGATTATAATTATATATATAGCATTTAAGTTAATTTAACAAGTAAATCATGCAAAGATTTAGAAGAGCACCAACTGTTAACTATTACATGACAATGGCACATGATAATCTGGTTGAAGCAATTAGTTTATCATCCACCACAATAAGCACTAGTTTTGTGCCAGAGAAAAAACTCCAATTCCTCCCTGAACAGTTGCATCTGGTCAAAACTCCAGATAAAAGAAATTGATATAGCAATAACACTTAGTGTTTTGCATTTATGACATATTAAATTGAACTTGATCTGTCTATCATCTGGATATGAAGATAAGTTCTTAGCCATGTCAAACCATAAGGAGATTGTCATACAAATTGTAACTACCAGTTACATGAAATTCTCATTAGACAGTACTGTATATGTCTGCGGAGCTCAAAAAAGAAATATTTTATTGTCTACGGTTCCAACATTTTCCTCAACAATGATATAAAAATCACGAATGTTCAATGCAATGTCCAGCAAGCTGCTTCTTCACAAAAAGGAAAGGAGCAAAATTCAGTAGTAGATAAATGTATTTGTGCAATACTGTTTAGTTTATGTGCTAATCAAGTTGTAGTGTGGTGAAAATTGATTGACACAGCATTTTGTTTTTCCTTGTTATCCTGTATCACTAGTGATCTCTTCGGACATAATGTATCAAAAGTTGTCACATAGACTTAATCTCCTTCGACATAATGTATCAAAAGTTGTCACATAGACTTGATCTCCTTCGACATAATGTATCAAAAGTTGCATAGTATTGATCTCCTTCGACATAATGTAACAAAAGTTGGCATGTAGATTATTGATCTCCTTCGACATAATGTATCAAAACTTGTTCATGTAGATATTGACTCCTTCGATATAATGTATCAAAATTGTATGTAGATTATTGACCTCCTTCAATATAATGTATCAAAAGTTGTCATGTAGACTATTGACTCCTTCGACTATAATGTACAAAGTTGTCATAGACTATTGATCTCCTTCAGACATAATGTAACAAAAGTTGTCATAGACTATTGATCTCCTTCAACTAATGTAACAAAAGTTGTATGTAGACTATTATTTCCTTCGACATAATGTAAAAAGTTTATGTACAACAAACCTTGAATATGTGGTTTGTACAAACATGCTTACTCTTCATGGATAACTGATGAGAGACTACCATAAGCTGATGTAAGTACACTAGTAATCATATATAAATTACTCCTAACTCTGAAGTATTCTGTATAAAATTAAACTAAAATAGTATGTGAGAGCAACAACTATAACTACTCATCATAAAACTTCTTCTGTAATACACACATGCATCCAACAAGTTTCTAACATCTGCAAGATGTATTGTCTAGATCGACGTTTCCAAATAGTAACAGACAATAGTTAGTCTGTGCGAATACCACGCCTCAGCCTGTGACGTCACATGGCAATATTGCCGTCTGCGCTGCGGCCAGGCCGTGGATTAACTAATGCTCCAGAGACATCACACTATTCTGTGATGTGGTCAAGTTCCCCCTGTATCTCACGGCAATCTCATTCCTGTTTGTCCCCTCCCCTGTCTATACATCAGAATGTAATCAGCAAATGATAATGTTCTACCTCTTTAAACAACTTCACATGTCGTAAGAAACGACTAAGGAGGTTTGGCTGAAATCAGATGCATGTGTCTTAAGCGTGTAGAAGTCTATGCGTTTAGGGGTCTACCAAACCAATGTGCAACGTATACACGTTCTTGGCAAATATCAAACATATCACAAAGTGTGATTAAAATTGGCGTGAATGAAGCGCAAAGAAGAAGAAACAACTTCAATAAACTACCAAACAATGTAACAATGAGTGGAACTTACAAGAGAAAAGAAGGTGCAGCAAATGATGAGCAGAAAATGAGACTACACAAACTAGAGCTTCATGGGTGAAACTCAAAACAACTGTGAAAGTTTCTTATGTTTCGCTAAGAAATTGGGAAAAAAATATGTATAACTCAAATATGCATGTACAACAATAAAAGTTGTCATATGAAACCCAAGTGATAATGAAAAGACTTGGCACTTTCACACACACATTCTACAAACTAGACCATGCTAGACAGAAGGAAGGTGAAGAAAATGATTGAATGATGGGTGACTTGAAAGAATAAGTTGGTCACTAGTTCCCTATTTTCCACAGACATGTCATTTAGCAGTAGTAATTATACTCACACTTTTGATGGCTCCATCTGCAACCATATTCAGGGGAATAAGCAGACTAAGAGATAATGTTCCAATTAGGGAAGATGTTAGAAAGCAGCCCCTGAAAATAAAATCATTTTATAATATCAATCAATCAAGTGCCATGTCTGCCGGCATATGCGATCATGTCTCTCCACAACCCTCTCTTCTTGGTGCATGTAATCAGTTCTGACGTCAATCTTTGGTCGAACCATGATATCCATCCAACATCTTCTCCTCTGTCTTCCACGATCTCTTCCTGAATTTTCCTGTAGTCACCAAATGTTCTAAACCTTCTCTTCGCATAATATGCCTTAAGAACCTAGCTTGTCTGATTGTGTTAACGAACATATTGAACATTCAGCAGAAAAAGAAGAAAATGATGTCAGAACGTTTTCTTAACGATTTCTGAAATCACTGCTATTGCATATGTAATGTTTGTACTATTATGGATAAAAATCAACTGAGAATTTAACATGCATAGGTTACAGCAAAACTACCATGTAAATTGACTGAACCACTAGATACAGAAATCTGAACATTGAGCAAACTACATCATCTGCAGTCTGCCTCAAGTTAGAATAATTCAAGCAAAGAATCTACTTTCATACCATGTGGTATATAGGAGAATAAAGTGTTAGACCTGCATTTTTGTAAGAAATGGAACTTGATGAGTGATGAGGAGACTCATCTATGAAGCGACTGCGTCTATGAAGCAAGTGAACTAGCCACTACACTATCAGGGCTCTAAAGTTAGAGTCAAGACAGAATTTTACTGTGAAGTCTGCACTAATCAACTTCTTTTGTCGTCACACTGCTACCGGATTGTTGCCCAGTGTCGTGGTTTTCTATTTTTGTCTTGCGCTGTTCTGGTGGCTTGTGTGATTGTTATCTTTGCTCTTTCACAGGATTCTGCTACACCATCTAACCATCTTTTCCGTGGTCTTCCTCTTGCCTTCTTTCCCAATGTTCTGTTGTAGAAGACTCTGTATACTGTGGAGTTTGGATGCATTCTTATTAAGTGGAAAACTTTTATTATGACCAGAAACTATTGAACATTTTTCCCCCCACATATGGCTATATCTTTAAAGAAATTATTTATTAGTGTTTCAGACTATTGTGAATTAAAATATTATGCTTAGTGACCAAAGTATGCGATTAAAAAAAAATAATTCATTTCTCTAATTCTGTTATGTGTTATAATTTATGCATTGATATTAATTTAATAGATAATTATTTTATAGAATGGATCTTTGAACTCTTCATATTGTGAGATATTAACATTTTTATTTAAATCAAGAAAACCCACTCTGAAGTAAAGATAATTATGTATCAATCATACAGGTTGACAAGCAAAACTTTGTAATGGTAAAAGGATCTTGTCTAAACATTCAGGAATTACTTACAAAAGCCACAATAATTCAGAAAAAACTGTTCCGATGGCTCCATTTAGAAGAAGAACCATCCACTGCAGTCTAGTAGGCCATTCAAATGTTTCCTCTTTAGAAAAGTGCAATACTAGAAGCCCTGGCCACAGCAATATAGCACATATTATACCAACAAAACCTGAAATCAAGATCATTAAGAAGTTTCACTACATACTGACATCATTCTAAATTGGGTGAGTCATAAGTAAATAATAATTAAAACAAAAATAAATAACAGTACTGATTTATGCATTCATGCACCAGTCAATGATGACAGACGTCTCAGCTTGAAGAGTTAACAAAATGTTAATTTTGATTGACAAATAATAAAAAAGTACAAGATTGTACAAACACTGGTTTAAATTGTGTGGTGTTTCCTCTGTTCAATGTATGTTGGACACTCTTGCAGTATGTGTGTCTCTGTCAACTTGCTGGTGCCACATGTGTATGTGTCAGTAGGGCCTATCTTGTACTTGCTAAACAGATGGTACCTCAGCCCTATTGTGCCCTGTTCATAGCAGAAAAATTATAACCTGTTCTTTTCTATTGAGTTGGTGGTAGGCATCTTTTTTATGACCTGGGTAATCTCTCACCCAACTGTTCATGTAGGCCATTTGTATCCGTACTTTCGCTCCATATGTCATACTGGTGCCTGTCTGTGGTAGCCTGCTTTTGCCAATATGTTCAGTCTCGTTTCCAGGTATTCCGCAGTGAGATGGTATCCACTGTATTACCACTCTCGCAAACATGTTGCATATTTATTGTCGTGATGCTTGAAGTTCCTTTAACTCTTTGTGTACTAGAAAATTTTGAGGGGTAATCACGCTCTGCCAGAACACATTTCTAGCAACATTTTTCAAAATGGAGTGATCTTGGAAATATGCCTATAACTTTAGTTCTGTGTAAGCTAGATTTATACTGTTGACATCAAAATATGCAGAACTAAATTCTGAACAATCTGATAATAAGTAGTTATATATGTAAATTAGTATTTATTTAGTAAATTATTGTTACAGAGAAGTGAAAGTTTGTATAATATAAAAGAATTATACGGAGCGATTTCAAACAACGAGAAGTTAATTTTCTTCCACCATTTTCTGCAACAGCATTCAAAGTTACAATAGTAGGTAATAATGTGGTCTGCTTTGTCACAGATGGCTTGTTCGGCACTTTAACGACTTGGATGGCGAAACAACATCTTGTAACTAAACTTTTCACACGAAAGTTCACAACAGGAAAAATATATTTGCGAATAAAACTATTTCTAAATATTCGAAAATAAATTCTGCCATGCCGTATAGTATATGAATGAAATGGGAGTTATCTGCCGTTGAATTCTGTTAACAAAAACAGTGTCGGATGTATAGTAGCTGAACAGTGAAACAAAACGTGCATGGACCCAAATTAGACGTTGGCAGCATATTTTGGCATAATGAGAGAACTGTTTTCTACGTTGGGAGCGTCGACTGGACGCAATGAGTTAAGCTGTTATCTTCTTGATGTTTTAGAGTAGTAATTACTGACAGAGCATCAATCAAAAATACTATATTTTTCTTTTACATGTTTCTCTGACATTATGGCTTCTATTGCCACTTTTACAGGTCTCAGCTTCTGCTCTTTAGTTGCTGGAGAACCTTCCTGTCGCTATTTTTTAGCTTCCTATGTTTCATGCACTGAGCACTATGAGGGCTGCTCCTCCTCTATTTTCAGTTGCATTTGTTGCAGACCCATCAGTGTATACATGGGTCAACCTGCTGTTAGAGAAGTGTTCATCTAGGAACTCAGCGGCCAGAAATTTTCTTTCTTCAGTTGCATGGTGATTTTTGCCTGTTATTCCTGTGATATGCTCATTTAGCTCTGGAACAGGTAACTTTGCCTTCTATGCTGTAACATTGTCTAAATCCAGCCAAAGGATCTGTTTAGTTTCTAAATGCTATTTCAGTTTGTAGTTAACCAATCTTTCCATAGTTTTCACTAACAGCTTGTGTCGCTTATTGACCATCAGTGGGTCAGTAAGACTCAATGCTACACTACCAACAGTGATAGTTATGGGATACTACATTGCAAACAGTGATAAGTAGTTATGACATACTACATTGCAAAGATACTACATCGCAAACAGTGATAAGAGTAGTTATGATGATACTACATTGCAAACAGTGATAGCTATTTGCTTTAGTAAATAACATAAGAACTATTTTTTGGCCAACATTATGCTAACAATGTCAAACAGTTGCTTACAGCAGTTAACGAGCAGAAAATTCATAACAACGGAGATTAAATGTCTTTGAAGAGCTGCATGAGTAACAATGAGAAATAAAATGAGAAATGAAGAAATTAGAAGACTACAAATGAAACCAACTGTTTAATTTATAAAGGAACAATAGATTAAATGGTTTGGTCAACTAATGAGATTGTCCTGGTATCACACAGAGCAACATACTGAAAAAAATGTAACAAACACAAAGCAAGAGGAAGGCCACACAAAAAATGGAGTAACATCATCAAATGGATACCAACTTACAAAGCGCATTAGACAAGGTGTACAGAAGATCCTTCACTTCCAGCAACTCACTGAGGAACAATGGAGGAAGAGAAGAAGAAGAAGTGATTGTTATGACAGAGTGCTAAACTGTTAACAGTACTAGTTGTGACAGTGCTAAACTGTTAACAGTACTAGTTGTGACAGTGTTAAACTGTTAACAGTACTAGTTGTGACAGTGCTAAACTGTTAACAGTACTAGTTGTGACAGTGCTAAACTGTTAACAGTACTAGTTGTGACAGTGTTAAACTGTTAACAGTACTAGTTGTGACAGTGCTAAACTGTTAACAGTACTAGTTGTGACAGTGCTAAACTGTTAACAGTACTAGTTGTGACAGTGCTAAACTGTTAACAGTACTAGTTGTGACAGTGTTAAACTGTTAACAGTACTAGTTGTGACAGTGCTAAACTGTTAACAGTACTAGTTGTGACATTGCTAAACTGTTAACAGTACTAGTTGTGACAGTGTTAAACTGTTAACAGTACTAGTTGTGACAGTGCTAAACTGTTAACAATACTAGTTGTGACAGTGTTAAACTGTTAACAGTACTAGTTGTGACAGTGCTAAACTGTTAACAGTGCTAGTTGTGACAGTGCTAAACTGTTAACAGTACTAGTTGCGACAGTGCTAAACTGTTAACAGTACTAGTTGCGACAGTGCTAAACTGTTAACAGTAATAGTTGTGACAGTGCTAAACTGTTAACAGTACTAGTTGTGACAGTGCTACAACTGTTAACAGTGCTAAACTGTTAACAGTGCACTGCGTAACAATAATGCCATGATCTAGTAACTAATACGAAACTTGATATACAAAGCACTACCCATAATTCAGGGACTTACTACTAACCAAAAAACATTGGTATGTCTATTTTGTCCTCGTTGTCAACCTTCCTTCGTATAAGAGTCAGGTAAAAGGCATAGAACATAGCACTGACCAAAGCCCACAAGGCCCCAACTGGGATAGAACCTTCTAGCTTGAGATCTGACTCACAAATCATTGTAACACCTGCCAAGCTGAAAAGTAAGTTTTATATGAACGAAATTGTTAGCAATAAATGAAAAAGATATGATAGCTGTGGTTCTTAAACTCTTGGTAATCACCTAAGTGATAATCATGAATTTGTTGCTTTTGGATTGTCTCAAAGTACCTACATATATGTGTGTATGTGTGCGTCTGTGTATATGTATTATATATCGGCACACACAAAATTATATAACTGGCTGAAACCTGTAAAATAATGATGATGCCAACATGTTTCACAATTAGCCATGAAATTTGACCTTGGTCAATTCATCAACTTCAAAAAGAGGCCACACAAGCAGAAATATAATTTTGTGTTAATTATATCAAATCAAAAATGAAATACTATTATATTCAAAACAACATTTTCCAATTCTAGAATGCTTATTAAAAAGCACACTGACAGCTTCTGTTTGTTTGCTTGTAGATAAAAAGTTGATTTTTCTTCTCTATTGGATAATAATTAAGTTGAAAGTCCATCAATAATGGTAGCACAAGTGTGAGAATATAATTAGGCTACCGATGTGATTCAACTGTGGTCAACTTGAGAATGTGTCACAGATGGACAAATATGTCTGTTATTATTACTTGATATCATAATGGGGGAAATTGTTGTGATTATTATTGTTTACAATATGCCTCTGCAGTTAGATCGGTGACACATGGCAACTTGGTTGTGGTGGTGGTGGAAGGGGATCCAAATGATTTATAAGGTTGCCTTCGTATAAAGACCCAGAATAAACAAACTTCATAGGTCAATATTTTAATCTGTCTCTAAGCTCAAGTAATTTATATTATTTATTTTAAATTCACATGCAGCATTTTAATAACAGCTGAGAATTTTTTTTTATAATGGTTCATTTTTCAAAATTAAAAAAATATATGAGCAAATTCATCGTCAGGAAATGAAAAAAAAAATGACCTCTGCTTGGTTGTGAATCTGTGCCCATTTGGATGTAAAATTATATGTTTTAATTTCTTCATAATCATTACAGAATAATGATGCTCTTGTGTAAATGTTCTTTTACACTTGATCAGATGTAATGTTTTGTTAATTCAGTAAATGAATGGTGATATAAAGTTACCAAAATGTGACATAATATGAAGCTGTTTTTATCAGACATTAGAACTAGAAGAAAATTGTATCCACTATGCCTTTTTAAAGACATTATGTACTAAATCTGCTAACTGGTATGATTGGAGCAGTTTCTATAGTTCGTTCCAAAATTCGTGATCACACTTAGGTGTTTAATTTGTACGAAATTTACCATCTACCTGATGGATAAAAGTAATTTTTGCATGCAGTCTTATATACCTCACGATGTTACGAATCCATGTTTAACTAAATGGTAAGGTAGCTTAGTTGATGCAAAAAACGTTTTTGTTATATAACTTTGCATAAGCACAACAAAATGGTAACCAAAGTTTAGAATTTACATTAATACACAAAATCGTGGCGAATGTTTGCAAAGGTGTATCCCTATTACATATTATAAAAAGAAAGGTCACATAGTGAACAAATGATACCTTCCACTTCTATCAATGAAAGTAAATGTTGTGTACATACGCCAATGACAGTCGGTAGGAAACATTGTGAACTGATTAATTCCATGGAATTCCAGATTTTGACTTGCACTGAATTGCATGTGGAACACGGAAATGCTTAGTTATAGATAAACTTGGCAATCGTACTGTAAAATTTTGACAAGTATACCAAATCAACATCGCTGTAATTTTAGTAATAACATATAATAAAAATCTTACAGAACTTTAAGGTTTGGGTGGGCAAAAAATATATTTGGAAGGTCGTCACTTACCTACCTATATAAAAATGTAAAAATCAAAAATTTATGTCAAGGGGATGATTTTATATTGGTCGGTAATGATGATCACGAATTTTGGAAAGCACTATAGCATTTAATCTTTTTGAAAAAGTTCACTAGGCATCACCAGTTTCTAAATTTTATAGAGTTGATTGCTAATGACAGAAGATTATAGAGATGGTTCAGATAATCCCTAGATATCAAAAGTATATTTTGATTGTACAAATGTCTTATAAACTTGATCAGCTTTATTTGTAATAAAACAACACTAATGTAAACTTTTATAACTAAAAGTCGATAATGCATCCTTTGTATCCAGTGGTCAGGAAGTAATAACAACACAAGACTTACATTATAGAGATTTAAGTGACACTGAGTAAAACATGCCCTAATTAAACCATAAAACAGTATCATTAATCACGTCCCAGTCAAAATGTACAGGGCACAGAAGTGACTATTTAAAGTACAAAAGCAATCCCAGATATGAGTGTTAAGAAAAAGTTGAAGAAACAATTATTTACCTTATTAGGACTGCTGCCAGTTTGGACAAGGTGAACTTGTCAGTGGGCCCACTTGGAAATATTGCTGCACAAATGAGGGTGAACAAGCCTGATGTTGCTGACAAGATATTCACTATGGCAGTTTCTGTTTGCCTAACTGCCAACTGTTGCATGTAGTTGGCTGAGAACCACTGAATAAGATCAAATGTTGTTATTAAACTGACCTCACAGCACTGAAGGAGACTCATTAGCGTTGTCTCCCACTGCAGATGTTGAATGGTTTGAATGCTGGTGGTTCCTGTAGCTTGCTGGTTACACATACTTCTTATTCTGTCTTGCAGGTGGCTAGCCCCTACTCATGCAAGCAACATTTGATTGCATCTTCCCTCAATCACAGTACAGATGTTTATATCTTCCTCCAACAAACAGTTTGTTCACCGTATCCATCTTCAACACTAAGATTATAGGTGTATTTGATGCAAGTCTGTCTGCTCTCTCAATACTGTGAACACCTGCATGTCCAGGGCAGTGTGCCTATGTAAGGTTGGAGGCATCTATAAATGTTATTCCCTTACATCTGCATCAGTCACTTTAGAAATTTCATAGCATGGACTGAAAATTGATCACATTGATTGCTCTAGTAGTTGTAGTTTCAGAGGGTTAATTAATTGTGGCAGTAACTCAGTTCTCATACTGAAAGTAGTTGTTATGTAAACTCCATTTCATTCAGCAATTGCCCTACTGTGCACCCCTGCCAGATTTCTCACCATGATAGACAGAACCATCAACATATACAAACAACATCATCATTCCCAGCATTATCTGTGATGGGCTGTTTCATTTTTAGATCTCCTTTCCCATTGCCAAAATCTAGACATCCACTTCCAAAAGCAATAATGATGTGAAAGTTTGCAATAAAGTGACATTTCCTCTCACATCTGTAGGAGAATCAAGTCTGGATGAAGCTTTCTAGCCCGTGAATGAAGACTCAAGCTTTTTGCTGTTTTCCTTCAAAAACGCTCAGTCCATGATTTGGAAGATCCAAAATGGCGCATTTTGGTCATCTTCCAACCTCCAGGTCATCTTCAACCTCCAGGTCATCTTCCAACCACCAGGGTCATACATGGACCGACTGTTCTGGACATGCAGATGTACTCGATAATGAGAAGACAGATGTGTGCCCAGAACACCTGTAATTGGGGTGTATGAGATGCATTAAAGAAGCAGGGGAGTGAAGGAGATCTACTGTAGTTGCAAAATGCTGACCTATCATCCAATGGATGATGATACAGCAACTGAAAACTCATCTGTACTACCATTGAAGTAATTTGGAACCTTCTTCTTCTGTGACCAATCCTTCTTCTTTTGTGACCAATAACTCATTTTTATACTGGGATTCCAGGTTCTGTTGACCAGTTTTTCCATTAACATGCTTATGCAGCTGAACAAGGTGAATGGTCTGTAGCTACCAGGTCAAGTCTTATCTTTTTCTTGCTGTAAGACTGGCTCCATGAGAGTTCTTTCCATGTTGAGGATATTTGTCCTGTTCTTGTTCTCCAGCTGTTCATTATATTTTTAAAAGCTTCTTTCTTTATTTGGAATGAGATATTGCACAAGTAGGAATAGACACCTGAAGCACTGTATGAGAAATGTGTTTAATAAAGTCAGCCACAAAAACCACCAGCCTACATGCCCTTCAGATCTGCTGGAAGAGTGGAAACTGAGCACCTATGGGTCTGGCCCAGGTACTACGATGTCGGTTTAATCAACAATAATTAATTCATAGGTTCAGTCACACATTATGTGATTTCATATAATCTTCTTCTTCTTTTGTCATCACACTGCTACTGGGTTGTTGCCCAGTCTTGTGGTTTTCCATTTTTGTCTTGCGCTGTTCTAGGGGCTTGGGTGATTGTTATTTTTGCTCTTTGACAGGATTCTGCTATGCCATCTAACCATCTTTTTCGTGGTCTTCCTCTTGCCTTCTTTCCTGATGTTCTGTTGTAGAAGACTTTGTATACTGTGGAGTTTGGATGCATTCTTATTAAGTGGCCCAACGACTTTATTCTTTGTTTCTTAATGTAATTCAAGCAAGGTTCTGTGCCAACGTTCTTTCTTATGCTGATGTTGGTGACTCTTGTCTTTCTGGTTTCATACATTCAGTCAGCTATTATGTTAATTAAAAGATATACTCAATGACACTATTGTCTATGACTTTGGTGTTCATTTGTCTCATCTGACTTAATTTAACTGATACATTCTGTGGCTTCAAAATTTCACCACAACAATTAAAAGTGTAGATCACACAAACACAAGAACAGCTGTACATTTCTTCTTCTTCGAACGCTCCAAATTGACCACTTGTTAACTACTCTGTGTGATTTGTATGTGATCTAAGCCTAAGAGCGATTGTACGCTGTGCCAGTTATGCACCTACAAGTAGGCCAGCACATCCGATTTCTGCGATGCTTTTTATTTACTATGGTAGCTTCCCTAGTTCCTACATCAGTCACCTCATACGACATGCCTTGTAGATTGCATTGGTACTATTCTTTGATTCCATTGCAGGCCCCGGCAACAACACAGGAGTACTGTAAATTTAAATGTTATAATTTGCTACTTATCTCACGATAATGGTACAAATACTCATAACATCATTCAAAATCTGCAGAATATATGCTTTGGTATTTTGAATAATTCAGTTTTGTTCATACAAGCTTGCCCATGTGGTGCCAGGGCCCGCAAGGAAGCAAAGAATAATACCACTGCAACCTACAATGCATGTCGTAAGAGGTGACTGATGTAGGTCCTAGGGATGCTACCCTAGTAAATAAAAAGCAGCGCAGAAATCAGAAATGCTGGCCTACTTGTAGGCGCATAACTGGCAATGTACAATCACTCTTAGGCTCAGATCACATACAAACCACACAGAGTGGTTGACGAGTGGTCGATATGGAGCATTCAAAGAAGAAGTAGTTCATACAAGCAGTCCTCCATGATGTGTCTCTGTGACATTGATGTGATTGCTGTATGTTCCAAAACACTCTGTATTCAATGTGGAGGGTATTACTCAGTGATCCCTGATTTCCTTGTTATCGGAACCAATTTTCTAGCTTTATCAAATATAGATACTCGCAGATGTAGGTCTTATATTCAAGTTCTTTTAAGTGCTCAACTTGAACACAGGACCTATGTTTTATCATCAGTCTCCAATAGGACTACGAACTCGATCTCAGCTACACTAAGATCAGGGATCTCTGGGAAAATATACCAATCGCTCCATGCAGGGATTGAACCGAGTACCTTTGTAGTGAGAGATGAGCACCTTATCTCCATGGCACAGAAACCATCTTCTTGATTTTTAGCTAACTTACAATGTGTCTGCATTGATCATACACAAAAACAAAAAATACAATGACTTACCAGTAAACTGAAATAAAATGCTAATTTCACAACTTGTTTGATTGGCAATCTATTCTGCAGAATGGTGAGTTTCTCAGCTGCTTCTATACTTGCTTGATAGGACAGCCGGGCCAGGTTATGCTCTAGCGCATACTTTTCTATACAAATAAGATACAACATAATTAAACTTGAACAATAACAATAAAAAATGGCAAAGTCCAACAACAATATTTTGAGAGAAATTTACCAAAGTGTGATATGTCAACTAAAATAAAACCATTAATGAGTCATTACGAGTGTCCATGACTTAGAATTAGTGGTCAGTAATTTTAATTAAAATAGAAGCAAAGAATTTCAGTTCAATACCAAGTCAAATCAATGAACATTGATATCAATAATATCATGTATAAACAAACTAAGTTAGCGTCTATCCCTTAAGCGATAGTGAACTTGATCACAACCCAAGCGTACCTGGTTCGAACTCCGCGACAGGCAAGTTTGGAAGAAAATTAATTCCCTTGGATTTTTACGAACGATCAAAATAGACCTCACAGTTCAGAAAGCAATAACAAACTACTGAACGTATAAGTGGTGCCTAGAAAAATCGAAGACTCATTTACTGTAGTGGATGGCTAAGTCCTGTATAGCATATGCCTCGATTTTTCATTAAACAAACTGCAGAGTTAAATATCTTAACACAACGGTAAAATGTGTAAAGATATAGAAATATTATTTAGAGGAGAGACATCAAAGTTTACTTATCCCTCACAGTTCAAATATTCATAAACAAATACATACAAAATAAGTGATAACTGGTATTTAGAGAATATATATGTAACAGATGTGAATTGGATTGAAACCTACAAAAGAGTTGAGAGGCTGAATAACACAGGAAGAAAATAAAAGTAGTTATCAGAGAAACACGGGCCACATCAGCGTAACTCAAGAAGACAACCCAGAATATAAATCTGTGGAGAATGATAGATGTAGCCTTATCTTCTAAGGGGAACAAACAAGACTAATTAAAGTGTACTCACACTACCTGTTGATTATAAGTTTTCACTATCAAATATGGTAGAGTGCAGGGAAGAGATGTTACAGGGCTGAACGGTGCTTTTCGGACAACCAAATCTAGCATGAAGATCGAGATTAAAACTGTCTGACTTTTTGCAACCAAGCTCAGTAAAGACATGTATGACTCTCAATTCATGCTTTGCAAGGTTCAACAAGGTTGTCTGTGACATTAGCGGATTACAGCTCTAACTATCTCAAGTTTCTAAGGTCTTCGATATACTGTTCTGGGCAGAGGTTCGCGGTAATTGATGATATAACATTCTGGTTTCAAATGCTTCTATAGTGGACACATTTAACTGATTCAGTACCAGGTTTTTTTCACCTCTGGACGGAATTATATTTTTAGCTTCAAAAATATTGCACACATACTTTAGTTAAATTAAAATATTGTTTCTAAATATGATTTAAAGTTGAACTTATTATATATCAAATTAAAGATAAATGATTGTACTTTCATAAAATATTTATTGTATGCGAAAATATAATGTTGTGTTGACTTTGCATGACAAATATTAGCATGTAATAAAAAAATTAATTGAAATTGTGAGAACAAAATCCAACTTACCAAGGGCCTTGAGGAACAATATGGTGAATAAGTCAGTGTAACTGCTCTCTTTATATAAGTAATCCATTTATGAATACACAAAAATTAAGAAAATATTGATGGAATATATGGTTTACTAACTGTTCGCAAATTAGCAACACGACCATCTTTGAAGAAATTTCCATTAAAATTGTCAAATTGAAGATTTCACATACTAAACATTCATGTCTCATAATATATAATCACATACAGTGGAAATTATAGCAATATTTACAGGAATAAAGAACTAAAGTATATGAATAATAGTCC
Source organism: Arion vulgaris (assembly GCA_020796225.1). NCBI lineage: Eukaryota > Metazoa > Mollusca > Gastropoda > Stylommatophora > Arionidae > Arion > Arion vulgaris. The sequence continues at coordinate 13,477,770 of CM036774.1, forward strand.
TAACATAGCAACTATATAACTTCTCTGGTTCTGTCTGAATCCTTCTTCTTTTGTTGCAATCCTACTGAACCTGACTGGGGCAACGCCTCTCTGCAGCTGGTTGGGAAACACTACTAGTATTATTTAAATTATTAATAATCGACGTATTTAAATCACAAACTTCTGTGTCATCAGAAGCTTCACTATCAGTATCTACATCTTCATGCAACCAAACTCGCGCTTCTGCAGCTGTAAAACGTGCAGAACGAGCTGATAACAAACCATTTCTAGACTCTGAATTGTTAGACATTATTTTTAATCACAGGTAACTTGAAAACGAAAATTAAACTTGGTTTCACTTCTGATTCTAGTCAAAACCACGATGTTGTGATTTTGTTATCGTTAGTACTTCCTTTCTACTTAGTTTCCGGTTGATATAAAACTACAATCGGAGTGAAAATTAATAAAACTCAACGCAATAGTAGCCGTCTTTTAAAAGACGCTTGGGACACGCAGATAAGAAATATGTGCACTACAGTGTTCCACGGGACCGAATCAGTTAATATGCATAGCAGTGATATAATAAGATCTCTCGAGGACATTCTTTTCCATGATCATAAACCATCAACAAGGATGCAATCTTGAGACGGGGGGAATTTTACATCAAACATGGCATGAGTCTGTAGAAATCCTTGCAAGGATGGATGGGGCATGTGTATAACCAGCGAGCTACAGGAACTATAAGTGTGCATATCCATCACCATCTGCTCAATGAGACTATATAACACAAACAGATCTTGTACAAAGAGACCAGTCATATGACAGCCTTGATAATGGTCAAGAAGACAGAATACTCTTTTTCGACAAGAAGGCACCCTGGTCTGCATCTTTGTCATAGTTTTATTGCAGTCTCCCCCTATAACGAGATTAGAAAATAATGAACATAAAATGGGACATATAGTAGTTATTTATAAGCTCCATCTTCATAAACTAAATATTTAGCTCCAGTGCACACCTGAGAGGAAGATGAAAGGACAACATCTGCAACATTATTAACATGAACAGACCATGGACAACGCCAAACACTATTTTTTAAATATATATTAATCTAAATTTCTGCATGAAACAGCAAAAAAAAAAAGGATATTAAATACAAAGTAAAATAACTGAGACCAAAATTACTACCTGATAGTTGTCGAACTTCAGACAGATTACTAAATCTCACAGACTTGTTTGAACTCCCATCTGTTATGTAAAATATATTTTTAATTCTTCAAAATGTTTACAAGATAAATTAATCGTTAAGAGCATATAATTTGTATAATATGAAAGTATTAAAAATACTGATCAAATTTGTGAGACACAAGCATCTGCCTATGAGTGTATTATCAGTTATATGAGGACTATCATCATAGCACTCCGATCTCCGTCTCAAGAAATCCAGCAGCATCCAGCGGCCCAACATGCCAGTTCGATGTTGGTTAATCAATCTCTTTGCATATTTGGTATGTCGTTCTTTTCGGCTGCACCAATATTGACACCCATCTCTCTCAATCTGGTCAGCGAGTGGATTCACAGCCCTGAAACTCCTCTGTTCGGAAAGACTCTCTCAGTGCATGAAGAATGTCATTTCGATCCATAGCAGCTCCCTCTGATATTGTAACCAAGCCAGCCAGCCTCCGTAAACCACCCGAACCTCCATTGTCAAACTACTTGTGGTTGCTGCGTAGGCCCCACTGGCCCCTCTTATTATTTTTCCTTCTGAGCGTGCTGAAAAAGCCCACTATGAGTTGGTGCAGAAGTTTGTATATTATCTAATTTCGCTGACAAACAGCATCTTCACATAACACTTGAAGACAATATTGTATGAAAAAACTCATAAATGTGTCACATAATCTAGTCAATCACAGAATCAGGCATATATAGGTGTAGAAGTAAAATTTCATCAAAATTATTTAACACTACAATATTGACACAAGAAAGGAAATATAAATGGCATAATGAAAGTAGACTACTCACTGCATGCATCATCAGACTCTCCTCCACTTGTATGACTGTCATAGTGCTCATACTTGATAGGAATATATACTGGAGACCCCTGCAGAAATATGTATTCTTTTAGGACCGTATGTTCTTGAGATTAACAGAAGCTATACAAGTTTAGTGGTCGGATCATCATCACTGCATACCAAACCCATTAGCCCATAAGTGCTCCAATCTCCTCAGTGTGTGGCAACTAACAACACTGGTTCTTTGTTGGTTTAATATTCTTCTTTGTCTACCAGTACAGTGTTCTTGTCTAGCTAAACCACATTTGACTTGGTATTCTTGCAATCTGGTTAGGGTTGTAGATTCACCACTATTACTTGGATCATTTGCCTGGCCTCTCTTCCTTAGAGAATTCAGAATATCATTGCTCGCCTCTCTTTTTCAGCAGCCATACCTGCAAGCCTGACAGTGCACATTTCTCCTGACAACTGCACGACCTGGCATGAAAAACAGATTTTTGTCATCCTAGATCTCCTTAGCGGCTCTAACTATTATCTCTCAAGCCCAGTCTGTTTCAATCTTCCTGAGCATATTCATTGAGACACTGAGAAAATATTGAATAGATAAAAGTATGTGATTCCACCCAAACCATTGCTTTAGTTACTGCCATGATTTCCATAGTGAGGCTGCCTTAGTCATGGTAAAACACCCGTCTTCCTTTGCAACATCCTCTCTGGCTTGAGCAGTGAAAGCCCATGAGCTCCGTGTGTGTCAAATCTTTTTGACTCAGCTGTGTAAATGATTATATCGTCCTCAGACGAGTTCTCAGAAATACTGCCTGAACTTCAACCTCCATGACCACTGGGTTTTCTTGTCTGCATTCTTTATCAAATCTGATACATACTGAAAATGATGTATTGATTCCTGTTGGCACTTGTATCCACTCTTCTCCTGGTTCAATGTCTTCATGTGAACACACCTCTTGAATACTGACTTCGGCCTGCCCATTCCAAGATTGTCCTCTTTTTAAACACTTTCCTATTTCTCTCTTTATTGCCATGTGCAGGGGATGTTGTGTGTCAGCATTGACTCGAATGTATGCCTGTGCACAGCACATCATTGTTCTGTCTTCCATAGTAGGATAATCAAGAAGGTAACTCATATCCCTGCACAACATGTCTTTAGTGCACCCAAGTATGATGCACATTCTTTCCAGTCTTTTTATCTGCCTATGGCTGAGAGTCAGGACCGCCAGAGCATACTCAATCACAGACAAGATCAGACCCTGGTATAAGAGACAAAGATGATACTGCTTACAATTCTCTGCATCTCAGTTGTGCCCTGTTTCTGAATAACATGCTTCCTAAAGAACAATTGATGGAAAAAGCAGTCTATGCTGATGACCTGATCCGTTGGCATACCAGCACGCACATTGCATTCAGTGCAAAACGGCTTAATGAAGGCTATGACAGACTCAGTAAATACTTTGAGACATGGAAATGGATTGTAACCTACATCAAGATAATCAACTCTATTTTCACCAGGTGTTACAAGGTGGCAAAGAAAGATATTACACTAGCAATACATGGAAATATCTAACAGAAAGAAGACAACCCAATAACTTTCTCTGCCATCCACATTTTTCATATCACAATTGTCTCCTGAGATAAATTCCTTTCAAAGAATCTATATTTATTTGCATATTCTCTTGACTAATGTTACTTGGTTGTGAATCATGGACTATTACACAAAAAACAAGAACGAAAATACAGTCCTTCAAAACTAAATGCTACAGAAAGATCCTACGAATACTATGGACAGAAAAAGAAAGAACACTGATGTCCTGAAAGAACTAAATGTTAAAGAGAATTGGTTGATAAACAACATACTATACAGAAAAATTACATACTTTGGTCACATCAAGCGTCATGATGGCCTGGAAAGAACAACACTAGAGGGCAGGGTTCCAGGACGCAGAGGCAGACCAAGAAGAAGATGGCTACAAGATATTAAAGAAACCATGAATATGACCATCACGAAGTGGGTGAACTGGCTAGAGACAGAGTGAATTTCAGAGAGCTGTGATGCAAAGAGAGCAACATCCTATAAAGGATACGCACCTTGATGAATGTTACTGAACAAAAATAGACTTCACTTTATTAATTCATGAAATGCAGGGTGCATACATAATGGTCTTAGGTCTATGCAAAAAAAAAAAGCTGACAGCATCAATTTGTTCAATGAATTTTTTTTTCCACTGCATATCCTAAAAGCAATTTTATTTATTTTAGTTTACCAAATTCAGCTGCCACATAACTCTCATTCTCTTTTCTATTGCAGTAGACATGGTTCAAGCATTTTTGGTATAGACAAAACTCATCTGCCTGCATATATATATATATATATATATATATATATATATATATGTCTAATTTTTAATACCAAAAGTATAATTTTAGCGGTACAGAACTGAAATTTTGGAAATAATTTCAAAATAGATTCACTTTGAAATTTTTTCCTGGAAAAGTCCTATGCATAAGAACACATACAAAATTCCCTGGAGTTAAAAACTGATGAAGAAATCAAACCTAACTTGAAGTGAAGAAGCAAAATTATATTTTTTATAAATAAATTATATAGATTTACAGGTTTACAGAATTTAAGTTAATAGATAAATAGAATTGCAAACTGGAAGGTACAATTTTTAAAATGATAGATTCTCAGAAATAAACTGTCCAACGTAGAAGTAGGTAGAAGAACAAGCACAAACACTTTGAAGAACAAACAAAAATGAGACTTTTCTGACTGGCATATAAAGAAAAGCAAGCTTACAAGCATTCCATCAGGCTCAACTGGAGGAGATATGGGTGCAATCTCATCACTATTTATCTGAGGATATAGAATAAGTTTAGTCTAAAAAAAGTTTATTTGATAGTTTAAAGTTGAGAATTGTAAAAAAATCAGTAGTAATTTAATACAATTAAGAGGACCACTATCAGCCTGCATAAATTGCAGTGAAGAATTAATTGTTCTAAAAGATTGAATATTTACCTAGGCAGGTCTAGCAGCTTGCGGCTCCTAAGCAGGTATAGAAGTGTTTACAGCAGCATGTATACAGTCTTCACAACAACCTGTACACAGTCTTTACAGCAGCATGTACACAGTCTTTACAATAGCATATACACAGTCTTTACAATAGCATGTACACAGTCTTTACAGCAGCATGTACACAGTCTTTACAGCAACATGCATGTACACAGTCTTCACAGCAGCAGGTACACAGTCTTCACAACAACATATACACAGTCTTCACAACAACATATACACTGTCTTCACAGCAACATATACACTGTCTTCACAGCAACATATACACTGTCTTCACAGCAACATATACACTGTCTTCAGAGCAACGTATACACTGTCTTCAGAGCAACGTATACACTGTCTTCACAGCAACATATTCACTGTCTTCACAGCAACATATTCACTGTCTTCACAGCAACATATTCACTGTCTTCACAGCAACGTATACACTGTCTTCACAACAACAAATACACTGTCTTCACAATAGCCTGTACAGTCCTATAAGTGTTCTCTGTATACATATGTTTTCCTCCTCCTCTTTCATTTCTTCACTGAAAGATCTATGTTATCATTGTATCAGTTTACAGCAAGATTATGATATTTATTTATTTATTTAGACCCAACACATCTGTTTTCAACACATCATTTTTGGAACTGAGTTCCATTCCCTTATGAATTTCCATATTCTAAGCCAGATTACTATGATGCAGACTGTTACATGGACCACAACTTGGAGGTGAAGATGCAATATACCTCTGTAGTTTGGGGGGGTCTCTGTGCATGGAAGTCTTCTTCTTTGCGTTCGTTCTTTACGACCTATTTTAATCACTCTTTGTGATATGTTTGATCTTTGCCAAGAAAGTGTATATGTTGCACATTAGTTTGGTAGGCCCCTAAACGCATAGACTTCTACACGTTTAGGACACATGCATCGATTTCAGCCAAACCCCCTTAGTTGCCTCTTACAACATGCGTGGCAGGTAACAGTGGTTCTATTCTTTACACCCCAAATTTGGGCCCGGTAACCACTCAGGCGATGCATGGAAGTAAATTGGGTTTCTTCTTGCTCCAAAGGTATTCAGTTTGTTCCCCGTTTGGAGCGATACCCACAGGACAGTTTATATAAAAATTAAAACCTGGCCGAGGGGAATCCATCTCCTTAGGCAAATCATTGCCCCATTAGCTCATGACCTCACGGTCAAAGTTTCCCGGTCTACACCGCTGGGAGGTGGGGGTTGGTTTGTGTGTTCTGAGGGTCGTCAGCAGGCTACTAATTTTCTCTTTTGCCCTCCTAAGAGAGACTAGCCGATCCCAACCCTGTTGAATTCAGGGCCAGGCTCAGGACGCACCTTGTAGACCTACCACTAGTAACAACTGTTATAAGAAAGAGACGATGGAGATATATTGGCAAACTGAGAAGAAATGATCAAAGAATCACAAAGCGAGCATTGAAGTGAGAGGCAAATGGTTCAAGAAGAAATGATATCCTAGAAAAACCCTGAAATGAACTGTACAAAGAGAGGAGAGAAATATCTGACTCATAATTTTCAGAAAAAGGCTGAACGAGTTGACCAGGATAGAGCGGTATGGAGAAATGTCTTGCAGTCCCTACGTAAACTATATAGGAATACAATAAATGTCTATTGTCTATCCCCAGGTGGAAGATGGAATTGGTTGTCCACTCTCGCCGTTAAGCGTAGGGGTGGGAGCTTTAATTTACGTTCCGGGGCCAGATGAGTCGCCCTTGTTGTGTCATGTCCCGTGTTTATTAGTGTGGTCTTGATATTGTCTATCCATCTTTCCTTGGTTTCCCTTTCTTTCTTTGACTCTAGTACCTGATCTCTTTTTATTGTATGCTGTTATTGGTGCTTGATTGTATTCCATTCTCATTAAATGTCCAAACCACTGCATTTGTAGTCTTTCAATGTATTCGGTTTTATGAAGTTATTATGCCCACTCTGCTTCTGATGTCCTCATTTTGAAGTCTATTTTTTCCTGGTGACCCCCAATGCCTTTCTCAAGCATTTCATTTCACATGTGGTGAGCTTTCTATGGTGTGTTGCTGTGAGAGACCATGTTTTAAGGAATGCAATAAAAATAAATAATATTTTTATTACTATTTATCTATATTTTTACTTTTCATTTTCAGTTTTTCACATTTATTTCGTTTTTTATCATATATTTTCATTCATTTTCAGGAAGTTAGGAGTTAATCATCCCACTGTGTCTGTGATGTCTGTTGTATAGTACCATTGTCTGAATCCCGTTTGTTCTGTATCCTTTGCTTAATAGAGACCTTTTGTTTGAAATGCTGCTGTATCTTGTTTATGTGCTTTGTGAAACTTCCTTACTATGTTTTTATGTGTGGAACATCTTTGGTACATAGTTTTACTGCAGTCTTACCTTTATCAACAAAGTAACTGATTTTAAATATTGAGAAGACAGAAGCTATGATCATATTAAAAAAACAGACTCTGACAAAATGCACCATCACAGTAAATGGGACTGATCTAAGACAAGTACAGCAATTTAAATACCTCGGAATCCTGGTAACATCAGATGGCAGATCAGAAATAAAGAGCAGAATAGGGCAGGCGAAAGCATCGTTTCAGAAAATGAGAAGTATTATATGCAACAAATCCTTGTCAATTTTGATGAGAATGAGTTATACAGTGCTACATAGAACCAATACTGAGTCATGGACAATATACAAACAGATAGAGACATCTATGAGGACCACATAGATGTGGTTTTACAGAAGAATGAGAATTTCATGGACTGTTAAAATGACTAATGTGGAGGTGTTGAATGAGGTCAAGATGCAGAGAAAGCTTATCACCAATATAAGAAAGAGGCCGTCATCATTTTTCGGACATGTGATGATAAAAGGTTTAGAACACATTGTAACAAGCAGTAAAATCAAGGGTAGACGAGACAGAGGAAGACAGAGAGAGAAAATTTTGGATAGCCTGACTTCATGACACGGAAGAGTGTCAACATCTGAGATGATAGCAAACACCAAATTTGTGGAGATCCATGATCGCCTACGGCAGCCGGCACCTGATGATGACATTTATATCAATACTTATAATTTATGACTGTCTCTTTATCGGTTTTTTAAAACAAGAGTGTACAATGTTTAACTTATAGTATATTGGATTAGCAGGTGGCGTGCCACTTCTGCGAAGATGGGACTGAGCCATATGGGGTAAAATCTGGTACAATAAAGTCAATCCTTCAGCTTTAAAACCCTTTATACTGGATTCTTTCACAAGAATAACTTACCATTTTATGACAGCACTGATCTCTCCAAGGTTTTCGTACAATGAATCCAAAGAGATACATTGAAAACATAACAGTCCTCACATAAGTTGTAAAAAATGCTTTCCTAAAGTTTGTCTCTTCAAGAATAAACTGAAAATATAAACATCAAACAAAGTGTTTTTGTACACTGGTGAGATGATTGGTTACTGAACTAACATCATAGAATGCTAGACTGACCAATAGATGTTCAGTTTCCCTCAGTAGATGTAGAAGTGTATGTATGATGATGGTTTCCATTAACCACACTCCTCATTCTGCCATCAAATGTAGAGTCCTGCTTGTACAATGTGTGAATCAAAACATGTTAAAATGTATAGATTCAACATAAATCGTCATACTCTCAGTCAACAGGTGATCATTGAGCTACTGAAGGATGTTCCTCCTATCCATCTTCAGCACCAAGACAACCAGTGCTGTTGAAGCAAACTTGTCTATTCTCTCATTACTGTAATGCCTACATGTCTAGGACTGTATATCCATCTAAGTCCACGGAGGCTGGAGGCCTCAATAAATGATATCACTGTAACCTGCAGTTTTGGACCTTTTGAAGTTGTAAATAATAATGTCCCCAGTAAACAGTCTCAAAGGACAATTGGAGCACAGCAGAAACAGTCTCAGTCTCCATGCTCATACTTGAATTAGTGATTCTGCATGTTCTATTCTGCTCTACAGTGATTCTACATTGCTCGCTAGTAGAATACCCAAGTCTGATTTCTCACCACAATGCACAGACCTGTGTGTTTATACATCATCATCATCGCCTGCTTTATCTGCTACCAATTGCGAGTCCCAAAATATAATCTACGCTATCACTTGCAAGCGGTGTGCTAAGGCATATATCGGTGAAACAGGCAAAATGCTGTGACCATTTCGCCAACACTTATCGATGTACACCAATACTCTGTGACCCCTGTTGCCACTCATTTCAATGGAACTGACCATTTGGGAGCTCGCAATGTCCAGGTCACGGCCATCCGATCATGTTCCTCTGATGATCGTAGTCGATTTGCTCTGGAGAATCATTTTATTTTGTTATATGGTACCTTGCGATCTCATGGACTCAACGCTCTACATTCCTATGTTTCGCAGTACTTTCTCTTCTCATGCTCCATATTTTATATGTGTATATGTTAAAAGTATATAAGTAATATATTTAGTTGATTTTGTATTATTTCTCTTCTTTTTCCACTTCTAGTTTTTCTACATTTATTTCGTTATTCATTTTTAGTCACATATTTGCATTTATTTTTTGACCATTGTAATATCTTTGTCAAAGTATATATGTAGTGTGCTGTGAAATTCGTCACTCCTGTTGTATCGTTTGCTTGATAAAGGCCTTTTGGTTGAAACGTTGCTATGTATTGTCATTGTTTTTTGTAATACTACAGTACTTTGCTATTATGGGTTTCCTCATTCTACATAGTTTTACTGCAGTCTCCATCTATATTAATATTAGATTTGAAACTTGACACGTCAGCCACCAGGCAGAAAAATATTTGAAATATAAACAAAATTATTTGTTAATTGTGATTAGAATTATAGTATCTCCTTGACACAAGCAAAATTGACTCAAAAATTCAGAAAAGGTGTTGGAGGTTATATGGTTTGATAGTAAAACAGATTAGTTAACACAGGGAGATAAGAAGTTTTGCAAGTTCGAGATATTCATTTAGCGTCAAACTTCACATACAAGAGATCAATTCTTACGAGTAATGAAATCTGTGATTGAAAAGGTGTCGTTGTGTAGATTGCATGCAAATATGCGTTGTATTGTGAGCTGTATCTGAGCAAAGTTTTCAAGGTCACAAAATAATGGATCATCGAAAAAATCAAGTTCAAAATAAATTAGCATATGATCATAAAATATTCAAGATCTGTAGAAGATTAAAATGTAGCATGCTGAATTATCATTTTCTCTAGGCGAATGGTACAAATGCCTTATGTAACAAATTTTTTTGCACGCAGTTTCATCAATGCAATCACAGAATAAAAAATTGTCAACTTTTGTTAGCACTCATGAACCAACATGTACCGTGCTTCAAATCATCCCAAAAAATAACTAAAACACAGCTACTGTCACACAATGATGAGCTTTGGAACATTTCTACACACTGCATCCCAAATAGCCCAGGTCACTAGAACATAAAACTCCACAATACCACAGCATATCAAGCGACCGAGTGTGCATTATCTCAGAAACCGATCATCAGTTAAACCTGCTACACCTAGCAGCAAAAAAGCAGAGAAGGACAAAAGAAAAAAAGAAGACTAGAACATGCTTTCCAGTATCTGATTAAAATTTTTACACACACAAAATCTCAATTTTTTTCATTTGTAATTGTGGCGATAATTAATAATGTCACAAACCTTTGTAATCTCAGCTGAAACCACCCAGATAACATCGACAATTAGCAGTATGATAATACCCAACATCAAACGATGGGTTCGATTAAGTCTGTTCAGTCTAAACATCTTGGTAATAAACACCTCATATGTGTCAAAAATGTCAGCTAGATTACACTGCTTTCCTGGCCTTCATCTTCATACCTGGCCAGCATTGGATTTTGTGTCTAGACACTTCATGTTCAACATATGATCAATTCTAAAAAAAAAAATATAAGCTATATAAGACATTGCCAAACAAAACTGACAGAGAGAAAAAGACAATAATATGTGCAAATGGAAAGTACAAAACAAACACCCATTTAGTAAAACATGGATGATTGTTTAAGCAATGTCAGCTACGTTTGATAATTAAAATAAAATGTAATGCATTTGAAATCCCAATAACTCAAAAGTCGAGAGATAATACAGACATAATGATAATTCCTCTCGTACCGTTATATGTTACATAGGGCCTGCAAGTAATTTCTACATACCACTCTATCCTGGGCAACTCGCTCAATCTCCTCCATGGAACTGAGACTGATATTTTCTGCCTCTCTCAGCAAAGTTCATTTCAGGGTCTCCTTAGGTCGTCCTCTCTTGAAACCTTTTGCATCCCACTTCAATGCCTGCTTTGATATTCGTTGATCATTTCTCTTCAAAGTGTGTCCAACATATTTCCATCTTCTCTTTCTGATAACAGTTGTCACTAGTGGTTGACATGTCTCTGATTTCATTACTTCTCCTGAATTCGTTCCATTTTATATTCATTATTTTTCGCAAGACATCTATTTTCAAATGCATTCAACTTGCTTTCTATATCTTTAGTCATTTTCCAACTCTGCTGGCATATGTTAGGATTGATACAACATTTGAATTGAAAATTCATAATTTAGTTTAATACTATATAACTTGCAGTTCCATATTTTATTTAGACTTTTAAAAGCTGATGTTGCTTTGCCTATTCGCATCATAATTTCTTTTTTTAAATTTCATGTGCAATCAAAATTGCTACCTGAATTTTCTTTCAGACGCTATACCCAGAGAGGGTGCTTGTCTCGGCTATGCATCGAGTTCAGAAAATCACTCGCCAGCAGGCCCTTACCAGCCAGCATAGGACTACTAACTCTGACAGAGAAGAACTTATCTTAACTTTCCACCCCCATAGTTCACCGGTGAAAAATGTTTTATTCCATCATCTGTCTATCCTTAAGTCAGATCCTGAGACCCGTTCTGTCTTCCCCAACTATCCTTTGGTGGCTTACAGACGGGACAGAGTCTTAAGGATATGTTGGCACACAGTCGCCTTAAGTCCAATGTCCAGACTCATTTTGGCACTGTCCAGTGTGGCCGTCGCGTTGCAACACGTGTGCTTATGTGATACAGACGCATACAATATCTTTTCCTTTAGCCACATATGTTATTGTGATGGTTATGGTTTAAACATGCCATTATCTGTAAGCGGTGTAACAAGGCTTATATCGGCGAGACAGACAAGAGGCTCAGTGACCGATTCCGCCAACACTTGCGCGACATACGTCAATGCTCTGTGACCCTGTAGCCACCCATTTCAATGATACTGGCCATTTAGAAGCTCATGATGTCCAGGTCACAGCCATCTGATCATGTTTCTCGGATGATCGCAGTCGATTTGGTCTGGAGAATCGGTTGATTTCCATGTATTGTACCTTGCGACCACGTGGGCTCAACGTATTACATTCCTATGCTTATTAGTACTTTCTCTTCCCATGCCTTGTAATCTATATGGCATATGTTGCATGTATTCAAGTTATATATTTACTAGATTTTTCATTGTTTCTCTACTTTTCTATTTCTAATTTTTATGTGTTTTTTGTATTACATTTATTTCGTTAATCGTTCGTATTCCCAGATTTTCATTAGAAACGTTTGTATGTAGTCATCCATATGTTTTTTTAAAATTGTCACTCCTGTTGTTCGTTTGCTTGATAAAGGCCTTGTTGGTCGAAATGTTGCTGTATTTTGTCATTGTTTTTGTAATTTGTAAAACTATAGTACTTTGTGATTACGTGTTTTACCTAAATAGGTCAACTGCTGTTATTTTCATCATATTAGACTCCAGGGTGATATTGTATTACTTGCTAAAACTGTCTTCATTATATTTGTCTTTTCATAGCTTATCTGCAGTATAATACACACATACTTAGTATATAACATCCTCCATTTTCTAGAGTGCTGTTTTTTGCTTGCTCTATTCTATTCTTTATTTCTGATCTATATATAATGTTATCAAAGTTTCAAGGTATTTAAATTGATGGACTTGTCTTAGTAATGTCTCATTTACTTCCATGGTATATTCTGGTGGAACTTCTGTCTTGCTATTCAGGTTGATGTCCTTGTTTCTATTTGTATTTTGTACCCCATCAAATTAAAGAGGTCTTGGAGATCTCATTTTCACTATCTAGAGAGTGTCATCAGTATGTTTCAAATTATTTCAGTTGTTACCTACTGCTAATCCAGCAAACCTGTTTATTAATCTCAAAATGCTTTCACTGTAGGCCTACAGAGAGAACAGATCAGGTGATAATAGCCATTCATTGCCTACCTTCCTTTCTGATTTGCTGAACAGTTTACATCTGTCACTTGTGAATATATATTCTTAATAACTCTTAGATCTTTGCTGTTATAATTTAAGCTCTAACATTTCAGCAAGATCTTGAAGACTCATTTTATCAAACATCTTGGCCTAATCTATAAAGCACAAGTATAGATTTGTTTTTACTCCCAGTGCTCTTTCTATTAGTGTTAAGATATGTATTGCATTGCAGGTGTCAATGCCTTTGACAAACCCACAATGTTTGTCACCAATTTCTGGTCTTACTCTAATTCTCATCAGTATTCTTAGAAGTATCTTTAACATATGTCACATAAACCTAATAGTTTTTAAAGTCTCCAGAGGACTCTTCCATCTCATGTCTTTGTAGTGTTTCATGGCCCTCCCATGCTACTTGTAAAATTTATCAATGTCTTCTTCTGAGCTGCCTGTTATTGGTACATAAATCCATTAATATCCACAGGTCTTCCATTCGATTTCACCTAACAGGACCCTCTTTTTTATTTTCCATAATCCTTCAATACTTTTAATCTTACTGAATCTATTATTATTTCTACATATTGACATGTGTGTTTCCTATCAAGTAAATGATCTTATGAGGGATGCAAAGATAGTGACACTCTATAAAAACAAAGGGGATACAGGGGTATGTAACAACTACAGACGCATCTCCCTTTTAGGTGTCACAGGCAAGGCCTTTGCACTATTCTTTTCAAAATGACTGCATAAACTGGCAGAGCGTGTTCTCCCAGAGTCACAATGTAGGTTCAGAGCTGGACGGTCAATCACTGACTTGATATTTACCCCTCAATAACTACAAGAGAAGTGCAGAGAGCAGAGTAAGCCTTTATTTATTGCTTTTGTGGATCTGACAAACACATTTGACACAGTCAGCAGACTAGGTCTTTATAAAATATTGAAGCATATTGGATGTTCCCCAAAGTTGCTCCAATTGATTGTCTCCTTACATGAGGGCATGAAAGCCAGAATATAATTTGATGGCAGTACATCTTATAGTTTCGAGGTTAAGAGTGGAATTAAGGAGAACTGTGCCCTTGCCCCTATTCTTTTTGCCATCTTCACAGTCCTTTTGTACCATGCCTTCGGGGATGCTGATGGTGATGTTTTCATCTGCACTAGATCTAATGGTTCACTCTTTAACTTGGCTCGCTTAAGAGCCAAAATAAAAACAACTGAAACTTTTCTCAAGGAACTCCTTTTCACTGACGATGCTGCCTCTGTTGCCCACAATGAGGCTACACTGCAATGCCTAATCAATAATTTGGCCAAGGAAGACCACCTATTTTCTCTGACTATAAGTGTTACCAAAACAGTTGTTTATGTCAGACACAACAAATATCACTTTAAATGGTAACCATCTAACACCAGTTTACAAATGTTGCTATCTTGGGTCCATGGTCACTGCCGACCTTTCTCTTGATGAAGAAATCAACGTTAAAATATGGAGTGCAGCTACTCCATTCTGCAAACTATCAGAGCGAGCGTGGGACAACACAAAACTAACCTTGCAGACGAAGATTCAAATATATCGAGCCTGTGTAATTAGTTCTTTACTATATGGCTCAGAAACATGGACAACCTACTCAAGGCATAAGAGGAGACAACATCTTTCTCCTTTGATGTCTCCACCAGATTATGAACACCAGGTTGTACAACAAGATAACCAATTCTGAAGTACTGCAACATGCTAACTTATCTTCCATCATGGGCATGCTCAGCAGTAAACGACTAAGATGGTTAGGGCATGTGAGAAGGATAGAAAATTGTGGCATACTAAAACAAATATGACATGAAAATTAACACCTCCAAAACAGAAGTCATGACAATAAGTAGGTCAACTAAACATACAGGTGAATAAAGTAAAACTACAACAGACTTCAGAATTCAAATATCTCCGGAGTATATTCACAGCAGATGGAAAGATGGACAGAGAAATTGAGACTAGATGCCAGAAGGCAAACGCAGTGACATACCAACTGTCACCCCTATTAAAACATCCAAGCATTAACATGGCAGTCAAATGACAACTGATAAACTACATATTTATTCCAACTCTCTGCTATCAGTGCCAAACATGGTCCCTGACTAAAACACAAGAAAGATTACATGTGAAATGAGATGTCTACAAAAGCTGTCAACGTTACAAGGAGAGATAGAGTGAGAAATGAGAATATCAGAAGCATCGTTGGTATTATACCATGCCAGTACATCGAGAAGCAAAGAATCAAGTGGTTTGGCCATCTAATGAGAATGGAACCACATTTACTACCATCATGTGCCTACAATAATCGACACTCGGGGCGCAGAGCACGAGGCAGGCCAAGAACACGATAGATAGATAACATCTCAGAGTCCCTGCAAAAGCATGGGCTGACAACGTCAAGTGCAACACACCTGGCACAAGATACAAAACTAAATCTCCCCATGACGCTTCACAGCAAATGTGGTTAAGATAACATAAGAAGACCAAAACAAATGGAAGAAGCACCAGGGCAGACCACTGCTCAGATATAAAGATGTCTGCAAGACCTCAATGAAGAACTTTTCTATAGGTCCCAGCACATGGGAAAAGCTAACTGATGACAGAGTTGTGTGGAAAGCGATATTGCGCAAGGGTGCAGTCTTTTGTGAAGAGACATGTATGAACTGAAAGACAAGAGAGAAAAGCAAAAACTCAGAGGTTGTCACAGTAAAACACTTGACTGCCTGTAAAGACGAAAAGACGGTATTATATATATATATATATAGATTCGGGCAATTAATTACTTTTATTTTTACTAATTCATTCAATGTTATTGTAAATTACCAATTTACTATCATCAGTCATCATGTAACCATTTAGACTATATCGTCGTAGTTATCTTTCACTGAAAGTTTCAGTGTTAAACTTTAAGTAGTTGAGTAGTCTATAACAATAGCACTATTATAGTGAATAATCTATACCTATGACTCTATAGTTAGTATACTCAAGTATACACTTTATACAGTACACAGGTATAGTATTTTAAATATTTATTAGTATAGTAATACTATAATATATTATATAATATAGTATAAGTATTATAAATTATTTACTAATTACTGTGTATGATTTTAAGATATGATATCCTGTTCTCTCTGTAAATTTATTACATACATTTGCTTAATTCTTAGTCAACCAGCATGAAAATAATAAAAAAAATGTACATAACATGTACGTTTGCATGTTACGGCATAATGTCATCACAAACTAGCGGACAGCTCATAAATTGTTCTGATCTAATACGTCGAATATTGCCTAGAATCGGATTTGAGACAAATAATAATATGCGAATAGTAACTAATCGTTACGCGAATACCTGTTTTTGCTTGGAAAATACCGAATAGTATCTAGAAATATTAAAGATATAGAGAGCAAGTGGAATGCATTTGAAAATAAATGTCTGCGAAAAATAATGAACATAAAATGTAACGAATTCAGAAGTAATGAAATCAGAGAAATGTCTGGTCAACCACTAGTGACAACTGTTATAAGAAAGAGAAGATAGAGATATGTTGGACACACTTTGTTAAGAAATGATCGACGAATATCAAAGCAGGAACTAAAGTGAAATGCAAAGGGTTCAAGAAAGAGAAGATGATCTAAGGAGACCCAGAAACGAACTTTGCTGAGAGAGGCAAGAAATATCTGCCATATTGGAACCATGGAGGAGATTTGAGCGAGTTGCTCAGGATAGAGCGGTATGTAGAAATTGCTTGCAGGCCCTATGTAACGTATACCTAAGGTATATAATATAATATAACTAAGGTACGAGAGGAATTATTATTATTATCTAGAACATAGATTCCCAAACTTTTTCGGCCTACTTTGCACGACATAAACTTTGTAACGCCCTCCACATTATAACAGTTTACCAATGCCACTCCTATATATATATATATATATATATATATATATATATATATATATATATATATATATATATATATATATATATATATATATATATATGAAAGAAACCATGAACATGACCATCGACGAAGTGGGTGAACTAGCAAGAGACAGAGTGAATTTCAAATGTGCTGCAAAGAGAGCAACGTCCTATAAAGGATACGCACCTTGATGATGATATATATATATATCTTCTTCTTCTTCTTTTGTCGTCACACTGCTACCGGGTTGTTGCCCAGTGTCGTGGTTTTCTGTTTTGTCTTGCGCTGTTCTGGTGGCTTGTGTGATTGTTATCTTTGCTCTTTCACAGGATGCTGCTACGCCATCTAACCATCTTTTCCGTGGTCTTCCTCTTGCCTTCTTTCCCGATGTTCTGTTGTAGAAGACTCTGTATACTGTGGAGTTTGGATGCATTCTTATTAAGTGGCCAAACCACTTCATTCTTTGTTTATTTATATAATTCAAGCACGGTTTTGTGCCAACTTTCTTTCTTATGCTGATGTTGGTGATTCTGTCTTTTCTTGTGTTGTTGGTAACTTTTCTCAGGCAACGCATTTCACATGTAGTTATTTTTTGTGACTGCGCTTTGCTCAATGTCCATGTTTGGCTCTGGTAACACAAAGTAGGTATAAAAATGCTGTTGATCATTTGTTTCTTAGCTGCCTGTGAAATTTTTGGGTGCCTTAACAATGGGGCTAGCTGGTAGGTTACAGCATTTGCTTTTTGTACTCTAGCCTCTATCTATCTAGTTTTCCGTCTTCTGTGAATATGCTTCCTAAGTATATATATATATAATATATATATTTAAATATATATATATATATATATATATATATATATATACATGCTCTATTTTCACTTTGACATAGAAAATTGATATATATGTCTGTCATACATTGTCAATTTTCAAATGATTATATACAAGAAATAGAAAATTGATGAAAATATGGATCGTGTAAGATGGGCATAAGATGAATTAAAATGCAGACTTTCAAATTTTAAATGATTATTCAATCGCAAAATCACGAAAAAACTCCCCCTAAATGCTTCTGAACCCACTATCACCCCCCTGAAAGGTTTCAGCGCTCACAGGTGGGTACGAATGGGAAAACTTTGGGAAACGCTGATCTAGAACAATATCTAGGCTCGTGCTAGAAATAAGAAAGAGAAAATTGAAGTATTTTGACTTATAAAAAGGCACGAATTGTTGGAGAAGACCATTATGGAAGGAGGTATGCCGGCAAATAGGAGATGAGGAAGACCACGGAGAAGAGGGATTCAGGATTCGATGTGACTGTTGACATAAATATTTGTTGATGACATCTAGTAAAGTATTCGTTACTTTAACACAACAATGCCATAAGTATGTCAGATCAGATGTTGTATCTGCTACCGTATGGCAGTAGGTGGTTTTATCTGCAATTGTAACTTTACGCCCAAATTTGGGGTGTAAAGAATAGAACCACTGTTACCTGTCACGCATGTCGTAAGAGGCGACTAACGGGTTTTGGCTGAAATCGGATGAACGTGTCCTAAACGTGTAGAAGTCTATGCGTTTAGGGCCTACCAAACCAATGTGCAACGTATACACGTTCTTGGCAGAGTGATTAAAATTGGTCGTAAAGAACGAACGCAAAGAAGAAGACGGTGGGAGTTGCTATTCAGCGCCACTGGTCATCGCCCACCTCAAACTAGGCAGGAACTAGTCAGTAAGGTGCTGACCGCCGCATCTGCCTGCCTTGTAGAGTACACGGGGATAGATCAAAAGTCAAAAAGGCGGATTTAAAAAGTTGAACTTAAAAACAAGAACAATAAACCTCTTAGATTTGGCAAATTATTACTCTTTCTCCGCCTCTGTTGTCATTACCCACTTGTGCGTTGCAGTCCCTTATAATCACCAAAACAACATGTTTGGGGATTTTTGCTATTATTGCTTGCAGACTCTCGTAAAATTTATCTTTGATTTCATCTTCTGCACCTTCTGTTGGAGCATAGCACACTATAACTGACATTTTTGCTAATTTTGAATTAGATCTATAGTCCGCTCAACAACTCATGCCCACTGTCCAATGCAAATTGTAGCAAAACCATCAGTTCCACAGTAGCGAAACGTTGCACCCAACCTATAAAATGTTACCGACGCAAATGTCTGATGGAAGAAATTGCTATAGGAAACCTGGATTTTGTAATATAACGGTTTCCTTTGATCTTGTCTTCATATTTGGCTAGTCTGAAGCGAAATTTTAGTTTTTACAGTAAACGCACACATATGACATTTGATGACAAGTCTCATGCAAATGCGTATCATCTCAGTTTATACACGGAGGTCAATGTTGATACTTGCAATACAGTCATGAAATAAACAAGAAATGTAGACAAAATTGTATTATTGTTTATAAATAACTTACATTACAGTTAAAGTTAGCTGCCATATAGCCATCCCTTTTTCACGTCCAGGCTTGGGACTGGCAATGGCGGAGCTCAAGTAGTAGCATGTCCCTTGTGGAACGTCGCATTCATCACAACCCGCCTGAAAAGCTCTATGTCTCTTGCAAGCTCTCTTGCCTCTTCCAGCGTCATGTTCAAGGTTTCTTTGATGTCCTGCTACTGGAGAGATTCTATTCAAATTGCTACTTCTTCGTTACAATGTGCGTGTGTTAACATATGTGTAAGGGAGGTATCACTATTATAAAATAGATCTTTTCTCTGGTTCTTGTATACTGTAGTATGTGCCTCTTTGCGGAAATACGCGTATAGCATTAATGATACTTTTGCATTGTAACTTCAAACTCATTAGAAATGTTATATCAATGTTATATTAATGTCTGTTTTGAGAAGTCAACAATATGACCCAATAGCTTCACACTAATTTCGATATACGCCTTTAACTAAAAGTCCGTGTCGCACTTATGACGTCATTTATTAACCACGGTCAAGCCTGAGTAGATTTGGTGCATGGAAAATGCCAGAATTGTTAAAAAAAAACCCACGAAACTCGTCCTAAATGTTGCTATTTTTGTCATCAATGTATTAAATGGCTGTAAACATTAGTTTTCTCCAACCATGATAACTGATAACTGAAACGTTAGTTTTCTCCAACCATGCCAATGGACAGTTAAATATATAGCACAAAGAAGGAAACTTCTAGATGGTATGATTGTTTGAATGGCAAAAATATTTTGTAGCGTCGGGAACATGTGTAGTTCACATGCACGTTTTCAAGCTATTTAATCAAATGGTTACAAAGATACGCATTTTTATCTGTGTGCATGACAAGTTGAACGGACTATAGTATACAAAAGCCGTACATTTATTTGTTCCCATTTTAATAAAGTATTACTGTGTTCTTTTAAAATTATAAATGCAACTCTCTATTTGTATTGCCCGCCTGTTCTGCCTGGTCAAATTATTACTTCTCCTGTTCTCAATTTCCATTTTCCTGTTCCTGTCCATCTTGCCTCTGTGATGCCCAAAATATTAATTTGATATTGTTTCATTTCTTCAAAACCTGGACTAGTTTTCCGGTCTTAAATAGAGTTCTTACATTACAATATTCAATAACAAAGGGGGATTTGAGTGTAAGAAAGTTATTTGTCTGGGTGGAGACTTCCTTACGGGTTTGGTCTCCACCCATCATGGAATCAGTTGCCTGATTGACCTTGCTCCCTTCACCCGTTGTAACAATGGTATCTCTTGCGTCTGTTTCCGTAACATGATTTTTGTTTAAGAATGCGTTCCGCACTACTACAAGGTAATGACCTCGTGGCGTAACATGATTTTTGGTTTAAGGAATGCGTTCCGCACTACTACAAGTTCCTGGTGAAAAATGTTTTATTCCGTCATCTGTCTATCCTTAGATCAGATCCTGAGACCGTTCTGTCTTCCCCAACTATCCTTTGGTGTCTTACAGACGGGACAGAAGTCTTAAGGATATGTTGGTACACAGTCGCCATAAGTCCAATATCCAGACTCATTTTGGCACTGTCCAGTGTGGCCGTCGGCGTTGCAACACGTGTGCTTATGTGATACAGACGCGTACTGTATCTTTCCTTTAGGCACGTTTCTTATTGACGATGGGTTCACATGCGAGTCCCGTAATCTTATTATGCCATTATCTGTAAGCGGTGTAACAAGGCTTATATCGGCGAGACAGGCAAGAGGCTCAGTGACCGATTCGCCCAACACTTACGCGACATACGCCAATGCTCTGTGACCCCTGTAGCCACCCATTTCAATGATACTGGCCATTTAGGAGCTCACGATGTCCAGGTCACAGCCATCCGATCATGTTCCTCGGATGATCGCAGTCGATTTGCTCTGGAGAATCGGTTGATTTCTTTGTATGGTACCTTGCGACCACGCGGGCTCAACGTATTCATTCTTATGCTTTTAGTATTTCTCTCATTTTGTAATCTATATGGGTATATTTGCATGTATTCATGTTATTTACATTTTATGCTTCTAGTACTTTCTCTTCCCATGCTTTGTAATCTATATGGGTATATGTTGCATGTATTCAGTTATATAATTTTGATGTTTCTTGTTTCTTTTCCGTTCTATTTCTATATGTTTTATGTGATGTTTAGTGTTAATTTATTCGTTATTCGTTTTTTTCCAGTTTTTTCTAGATCGTTTTATTTGGTCGTCCTTTGTGTTTCATTTATTTCGTTACTCTGTTTGTTCGTTTTGCTTGATAAAGGCCTTTGGTGAACGTTGCTGTATTTTGTCATTTTTTGTAATTTGTCAAACTCGTACTTTGTAATACGTGTTTTGAATCAAATGGTTACTGCATTCCATATATATACTGAATACTATAGTAATGCTGTCGTAACATGATTTTTGGTTTGAATGTTTCGCTACCAAGAATGATTTCGTGGCAATGATTTTGTTTAGGAATGTTTTGCACTATATCAAATAATGACTTACGTGGCGTCAACATGATTTAGTTAAACGAATAGCTATAAGGTAATGACTTCGTGGCGTAACATGATTTTTGGTTTAAGGAATGCGTTCCGCACTACTACAAGGTAATGACCTCGTGGGGAGTTATTACCATTACCTTGCTTTTATTAGTATTTTATAGTATTTTTTAGTATTAATTGTTATACATAATTTTTAGACATATCTACAGTCGGCATGCTCAAATCATCAGTTATCATTACTCTTGGAAGAGAATGTAGAGATTGGGGCAACATGAAGGCTGATCTCGCAGTTAAGCAGCTGAAAGAAGATAATGCAAGGGATGATGATGTTGTTGTATATACCAATGGGTCGGTTCAATGTGGTGAGAAGTCCGGCTGGGGTTTCTTGGCTAATGCGCATGGTAGGGTTTTGCAGAGCGAAGTGGGGCATACAGGACAACTACTTCTAGTATGTGGATGGAGGTTGAGGCCGTTACTGCTGCCCTCCATTGGATCACTGGAACTTCATTTACTGGGACATTGTTGTATCTGACTCTCAGTCGATGCTTCACAAGATCCAGAAGGGCAGGTTTCGGTATGAGTGGATGTCGTCTATAGAAGTTTCTAACCTCCAGCGGCTTACGTGGATATACTGTCCTGGGCATGCGGGTGTTTACGGTAATGAGAGAGCGGACAGGCTTGCATCAACAGCATCGATTGTTGGGGAGTTGAAGATGGATAAGGGAGATCTTCGGTCTCTTCGTGACTGTCTGTTGGATGAGGACACTAAAATCGATGTTGAATCGATCAAGCGATTTAGGCAGTTTGGAGTTACCCGTTGTTCAAGTCGAACTGTTTCACCTGAGAGGCAGAGTGAGAGGTGTGTTTAATCAGCGAGCCACAGGAACCATCAGTATGCATACTCGTCGATATCTGTTGGGGAGACTGAGCACCTATGGGTCTACCCGGAGGGCAATGACGTCAGTTTAGTAACCAATAAGCAATAACCAAATCATCAGTTACATCCTGAATTCATTGTCTCCGTAGTCTTCCTCCGTTCCTCTGCTCATCTCAATTTATATATTATTTAATATATTATAATCATGTTATATTAATGAACATGCGGGCTTGTAACAAAATGATATACACGTCATCATCAAAGTGCGTATCCTTTATAGGACGTTGCTCTCTTTGCAGCACATCTGAAATTCACTCTGTCTCTAGCCAGTTCACCCACTTCGTCGATGGTCCTATTCGTGGTTTCTTTAATATCTTGTAGCCATCTTCTCCTTGGTCTGCCTCTGCGTCCTGGGACCCTGACTTCTAGTTTTGTTCTTTCCAAGCCATCGTGACGCTTGATGTGACCAAAGTATGTAATTTTTCTGTATAGTATGTTGTTTATCAGCCAATTCTCTTTAACATTTAGTTCTTTCAGGACATCAGTATTCTTTCTTTTTCTGTCCATGGTATTCGTAGGATCTTTCTGTAGCATTTCGTTTCGAAGGACTGGATTTTTGTTTTTGTTTTTTGTGTAGTAGTCCATGATTTACAACCATAAGTAGCCACTGGGAAAATGCATGCTCTCAATATTTTTAATTTTAATATTTTCCTGGTGCTTTGCCACATGTTCTTCATTGTGTTTAACTTCTTGATTGCTATTGCCAATCTTCTTGAGATCTCCTTGGAGCAGTTATTGTTAATTATTGAGCCCAGATATTCGTAGCTCTCTACACATTGGAGTTCTTTATTGTTTACTTGGATGTTAGGTGAGCCTTTTGCTTTGTCAGTTGACATTATTTTTGTTTTTGTGTATTCAAATATAGATGTTGGTCTTCACTATGTTTCTTGGTCGTCATGATTAGGTTTTCCAAACCTTCTTTGCTGGTGGATACTAATACTGTATCGTCTGCATATCTAAGCTATGGTATGCATTTGTCGCCTATAGTGAGAGGATCGTAATTCACATAGTTGGCATCGTCTTTTACATTCCTCATGATGTTTTCCGCATATATGTTGAATAAGTATGGGGACAAAATGCATCCCTGTCGTTACCCCTTTTGAATCCCGAACCATTCAGCTATTTCACCTCCTATTTTAATGGTTGCCTGTTGTTCGTGGTATAGAGATTCTATGAGTTGAATTATGTGTGTTGGAAAGTGCATGTCTTTCATGATGTTCACATTTCCTGGTGTTGTATATGGTCGAAAGCCTTGCTATAGTCTATGAAACATACATGCAGGTCTATGTTATTTTCTCTGCATTTCTCGATAATGAGTCTCATGCTACAAATATGGTCTCTAGTGCATCTACCTCTTCTGAAACCTGCTTGTGTTTCATGTATTTCATCTTCTAATTTTTGTTCCATCCTCTTCATTATGATTTTTAGTAGGATTTTACTGGCGTTACTTATAAGGGCAATAGTTCTGTAGTTGGTGCATAGTTTCAGGTTTCCTTCTTTGGAATAGGTATTCTGACTTCCGGTTTCAAGATTGCGGCGGATAGCTGTGTTTAGTTTCGCTAGGCCAGTGATGGGCAAACTTTCCAAGAGGAGGGCCAGATAAAATAAAAAATATCCAGGCGGGCGGAAAAAAGACCAAAACAGATTTTTTAAGTGTTAAACTTTATTTTTGACTTTTAAATCATACACAACTTATATTATAATATGCTACAAAAAAGTTACATAAATTGATTATTCTTTAGATGAGTATGAAGGCGTATGTGACAGATGAAACTGTGACTGAGCTTCTAAAAGTTGTTCATAATGTGGTAGAAACTGGGATGAGCTGATTCGCATTAGTGAAGCTAAATGGTCGTCAGTCAATCGGTTTTTAACGCTGTTTTTACGAAGCTTCATGGTAGAAAACACCTGTTCACAGATGTAGGAAGATGCAAACATCGCAATTATTTTCTGAGCATGAGATTTCAGGTTTGCAAAACTCGATTTTGGCAGGGCCTTGTAGAACTCGACTTTAGAAAAGTTAAGAAATAATTGCTTCCATTCAGTGTTACACTGCAAATCAATCAGTTCCAGCTGCAATTCTGGTTTGACTGATCCACAATCCACATTAAATGGCATGCTAAAAATCTCCAGGTCCTGTTCAATATCCTTTAAGTCTTGGAATCTTCGTTCAAATTCTTCATGGAGACATTTCACGCTTTTCTCATAGCTCCTAAGTTTATCTTCCGTAACTGCAATAGTTTTTAGTCTTGGAAAATGAGTAAAGTCTTTCTTGACTAGTTGTTTGGAAAATAGATCCAATTGCATTTTGAAAACCCTGATATGACTCCAAATATCATGGATTAATTGATTTCTTCCTGGAGTTTAAGGTTCAATTTATTGATGTGACTAGAAGATCTGTAAAAATGCAAAATCCGAAAGCCATACAATATCTTTCAAATGTTTACATTCATCCATTCCTTTTTCTTCCATGAAAGATATTATTTCGTCCTTTAGATCACAAACTCGTTCAAAAACCCGTCCTGCACTGAGCCACCTTACTTTAGTGTAGTAAAGTACATCAGAATATTCAGACTGCAATGAGTTAAGAAACTCTCGAAATTGTCTATGATTGAGTGCTCGTGAACGAATGTTGTTAACAAGCTTAATAACAACATCAAGTACATGTTTCATGTCTAGAGCAGATTTACACAGAGCTTCTTGATGTATGACACAATGAAGAAACACAACTTCGTTCCCAGAAAATGATTCATTGAATATGCCTACAAAACCAGATTTCGCCCCGGTCATATTCGGTGCTCCATCAGTAGTTATGTTACAAATATTGGTCAAAGGTACTTTCAAAGACGTGATAGTTTCTTGAAATTCTTGAAAATGTCTGATCCTTTTGTCGTTCCCTTCAATGAACGCAGGCAAGCTAATTCTTCAGTTACACAAAAGTTGTCATCAATTCCTCTTATAAATATCAGTAACTGAGCTGTGTCAGTTATGTCCGTACTTTCATCCAACGCAAAAGAACAACATTTAAATTTGATTATCTTTGATTCTAGTTGCCAGACTAATTGCTTGTCAATTACTTCAATTCTAGAAGAAATTGTTTTTCGAGACAAACTTACTGTCTCAAAATCCTTTATTTTGTCAGGACACAAGATGTCACACACTTGAGCATACAAGTTTTACAAATTCACCATCAGAAAATGCTTTGTTACTTTTTGCAATATTGTATGCAACAACGTAACTTGCATGTGTAGCTAGCTTTTGAGAACAGCATTGTTTTGTAAAAATATTTAGCTGACCTGACAGTTTTTTTACGTAGAGCTCCTGGTTTTTGCTTCCGTTCTTCTTCGGTCATAGTTTCATAAGTGGCGTTCTTATGTTTTGTCATGAAGTGTCGTGAGAGGTTGAACTCCTTGAATACTGCTACAGCTTCATTGCAAATGAGGCACACAGGTTTATCCCTAATGGGCGTGAAAAAGTATTTCCATGTCCACTCATCTTTAAAAACACGACATTCTGAATCAACTTTACGTTTTTTACTTGCCATTGTAACGATCAAAAATGTCAAAAAACACTATCAACAAAGCAAAACTATAGAAACACAAGCCAGACACACAGCTGCAGATGGCGAATCGACGATACCTGACTGTCCAAAGGTCCGAACTACACTGATGTTTGACCTTGAGATCAGACGAAACAAAAATGGTAGAACCCGATTCGTTCCGAACTTAGCCGAGCAACACACGAGCGTCGGCTCTCGGTATATGACAAAATATTCGAGAACTAATTATTCGTTACAGGCAAGAAAAATCAGCATTTAAGTCATTTGCACAACAAACAATGTTTTCATCAGCAATAAATAAAAAAATAAGCGCAACACTTGTTTTACAAACGCAACAAAATAATTAATTAACCGGCAGAATTGTTATTTGACCGGCAGGAAAAATTAATTGATAAACAATATTTTACAAACCTATCATTAAGAGTAAATTAAAACAAAATACTAAATCAAAATTGACTTTAGTACAGTTTGAAGTTTACTTCTCTTGCTATGAGCAAAGACATTGTTGTTTTTCTTTTTTTTATATAAATTATTTAATGATGATTGATGATTGATTTAATTTAGTAGAAGCAAATATGAGATTTTTCAAATTACCTAAAATGGAATGCCGATAACAAATTTCTTTCATAAGAAAGTCTGCATCTTCTATTGTTTTACAGACTACTAAAAACTATCTTAAGAATAAAATATCTTAAGGTTCAGTTGATGCTAAATTAGAAATACAAATAGATCGTGTGTTTTGTTTGTAT
The DNA here is from genome assembly GCA_020796225.1 of Arion vulgaris. Lineage (NCBI taxonomy): Eukaryota > Metazoa > Mollusca > Gastropoda > Stylommatophora > Arionidae > Arion > Arion vulgaris. Next base: position 13,505,243 of record CM036774.1, read on the forward strand.
TTTATTAATAGGTTATTCAAAACCATGTCGCGGGCCGGATTGACTACCCCGAAGGGCCGTACTTGGCCCGCGGGCCGTACTTTGCCCATCACTGCGCTAGGCGGTGATATTGGATTGTTTCACCCTTTTCCAGTGTTTGTGTCGTGCAATTTTCGCAAATTCTACACGAGGGATATTTATATTCATTGTGGGAATTCTGTTTTCAATGGATGGCCGACCTGGAGCGGGATGGGATCCGATGATTCGCCGCTGACCGTTACCGACATGCAGCGACCGTGTTAGCTTGAATAGGAACAAATAGGGACGAGCCCTCTCTCCCTCTGTAAAGGTGCTGAAGTCGGCGATACTAGGCCAAAAGGCGCACACAAAACCATAGTATCACGCATCTCACGCTTATATAAGATGATTATACCGTCCGATAAAAATTATGATGTAGATCGATACACCGAGCCGTGCGTAGTTGAAGTAGTGTTGGGCACGAAACCCGGTCCCGACCTACCCTTCCATAGACATCGAAAGACACCCCGCCGTATCAGGCGACAATATATTGAACATGATTCAGAAAACGAGAATGCCAAAGTGCCACTTGTCATTATGCACTGGAACTCAGAAGGAGTAAACAGCAAGCAGGCTGGATATAACAAAATAACGGAATTGGAAAAGTCTTGCACGAAAAGTAGGTCAGTATTTGTTGTATCAAAGAGACGCACTTGCAATAGACCAAACATTCAAAATAAGGGGATACCAATGCCATAGATCGGACAGATAAGATAGGAGAAAGGGAGGAGTACTCACTCTATTGAAAAACAACATACATTCCATTGAAAAACAGACATACATGGACGGAGCCGTATACCAACTCCTCAAACTACAAACAGATAGTACAAACATACAGTTACTAAATTATTACTGCCCAAACGACAAACCACAGAACCTCAACACAATACAGGTACCTGCCATTAACTTTATTGCAGTTGGAGATTTCAATAGTCACTCCCAGAGCTGGGGATACAACCACCTAGATCGCAGGGGGGAAGAGGTAGAAACATGGCAAGACGATCACTCTCTTATACTAATCAATGTCCCCTCTGACACCCCTACCTTCTACTCCAGAAGATGGCACTCAACTTCCACTCCTGATCTAGCATTCTCTACCCCAGACATATCTGGACTGATCAACAGAGAGATAGGAGATCAACTAGGAGGAAGTGACCACCGGCCAGTATTTCTTACCATCCGGAGTGTAACCATTAACACCAGCCCTGCCATCACTAGATGGAACTATAAAAAGGCCAACTGGGAACTCTTCAGACACCAGACAACTTCACTTCTGTCTGAACTAATTGTGAAAGATGGTGACATCAATAAAGTAGTAAAAGACTTTAACAGATGCATCCTTCTAGCAGCAAAAGAAGCCATTCTAGAGGATGTCAACAGTGAACATTCCATACTGGTCAAGCACACTGCAAAATTGTCAGGAGGACATGAATGAAGCCAGGAAAAATGCAGAATCTCTGCCTTCACTAGAATTCCACAATAAATGGAAAAAGACGGTAGCAGCTTTCCAGAAAACAAAGCTAATAGAAAAACGGAAAAGCTGGAGAGACAAAACAGCAGCTCTAAACCTAGTAAAAGATGGTGGAAAACTCTGGCAACTAGTTAAGTCCCTAAATGAAGAACCTACATCAACAAGACAGAGCATTACACTGGAGTAAAGCGGTAAAATTATAAGGAAAACAAGGCAGATCTGCTTGCTACTACATATAGTAGAGAAAGCAATCTCAGCATAGACAAAGACCATAAAAAAAATTAGAACAGAATTACAAGGGAATGAAGGCTGCCTACACCCCTCTGCTCCAATGAGAGAACCTATCACTCACGGAGAACTACAAAACTCAATTTCTAAACTTAAAAATAAAAAATCACCTGGCCCAGACAAAATTAGCAACGAAATGCTTATAAACCTGAGCTTATTAGCTAAGTTAAAGTTGCTTGAAATTATAAACCACAGCTGGCAGAAAGGTGCAGTCCCCCAAATCTGGAGAGAAGCCATCACAATACCCATACTGAAAAAAGGAAAATGCAGAACCAAGGCTTCAAGCTATCGATCAATCAGTCTGACAAGCTGTGTTGCTAAAACCATGGAAAAAGTCATCAACAACAGATTGAAATGGTTTTAGAATCGGAGCAGATTTTGGTTCCGGAACAAGCAGGATTTAGGGAATGCCATAGCATAGAAGACCAAGTAACCTATGTAGCTCAGGCCGTTGAAGATGCATTCCAAGAGAAAAAAAAGGTCCTAACCTTATGGGTAGACTTCAAGCAGGCCTTCGACAAGGTGTGGAAAGATGGTCTTATGGCAAAGCTCAAAAGAAATGGAGTCCAAGGCAACATGCAAAGATGGATCCAATCGTTCCTGCATAATAGAAGAACCAGAGTCACACTCGATGGACATCAGAGTAAAAAGGTCTTACTGCGTCATGGGGTACCTCAGGGAGGAGTTATGTCTCCAACTCTCTTCCTTGTCTACATCAACGACCTAGTAAAGGATCTGCCAGCTGGAGTGAAGGCCGCTCTATATGCAGACGATTTAGTGCTATGGTGCGTAGACGAACACACAACATCTGCAACTGGTAGAATACAACGAGCAGCAGATAAACTTATGGAATGGGCAGAGAAGTGGTACGTTACAATCAACACAGACAAAACCTCCACAACACTGTTCTCCCTCTCCCCAGGGACAAAGCAGCCAACATACACTTAGGAACCACCCCAATACAAGAAGAGAGCAATCCAACTTATCTAGGGATCACATTTAATAAACGACTCACATGGAACAAGCATATAGAAAACACAGAAGGAAAGGCCAGACGAAAATTGGAATACTCAGAAAACTGGCAGGTACCAACTGGGAGCTAATGAACACACACTTAAGAAAGTCTACAGCGGAACAATTAGACCTCACCTAGAGTTCGGCTCAACAGCATGGGCTACAGCTGCTAACACACACCTGCAGACATTGGACAGAGTGCAAAATCAAGCACTCAGGATCATCACCGGAGCCATGAAATCTACGCCTACCACAGAGATGCAAAAAAACCACTGGAGTACAAGCCCTGGCTTTACAGAAGGGAAGCCAAAAATATGATCCAGATGAAGAAATACACCAGTATGCCCTTGCATCCAATGAAAGCAAGATTAAATGATCTGGCACTTGGACGACTAAAACACAGCAGCTTCGTCCATCGGGGAAATCGACTAAAAGACAGTACCAAGATGACCTACCAATGCACACAACACCGCTGATACCTAGTCTCGACCCTATTCCCTGGGTACAAGTTAGCGATACAGCAAAAATCATCACAACATTTAGTGGAATTACAACTGGAGAAATACACAATGACCTGCAGAAGAGAACAGCCACTATGTGCATGATCCAAGAAAACTACCCTAAACAATCATGGATCCACGCCTACACCGATGGATCTGCAACAGATGCAATCAAGAACGGAGGGGCTGGTATCTCGTATATTACATATCCCAACAATCACACCGAAACAAAGTACATGCCAACTGGTAAATTTTGTTCAAACTACACCGCAGAGGCTCAAGCACTAATACAGGCCGCAATCATGATCAATAATTCCAACTCTGACTGCCAATAAGTGGTATTTTTCACAGACGCACTATCTGTTTTGCAAGCCCTACAGAGTAACCATCCATCCCTGAGAAAAGAGCTCAGCAAGATCTCTACAACAAAAGAGTTACACTTCAGTGGGTACCATCACATTGCGGAGTACCAGGTAACGAGAAGGCAGACAAACTTGCTAAAAGGGAGCAGAATGTGAACAAATAGATAATGAAATCACATACTTTGAAAAAAAAAGCAAGCTATCATGGACATTAGAAAAGAACCTAAACCATCCAACGATGACTACCACACACTTGACAGACAAGGACAGACTATCATCTTCCGACTCAGGATAGGTCATAACAGACTGAACAAACACCTACACAGGCTGCGATTGTCCCCAGCCCCTCTGTGCCCCTGTGGCTCCGCTGAACAAACCACAGAACATGTCCTGCAAGACTGCCCCTGTATGTCCTCACAAGAAAGGAATGCTGGCCCTACAACACAACACTACATTCAAAACTACATGGCACTAGAGATGAGCTCCAGACAACAGTCGATTTCATTATAGAACGTGTCTAACGGTATAATCATCAAAAAAGCGATCATAAAGAAGGAATAGGTATAAATACTGATCTTTTCCATTTCTTTGACCAGGAGGAGCTATTCCATATCTTTGTGCACAATTTATGATATACCCGAACACTGGCCTCCCCACCTGCTTGAATCAATTCCGCTGGTATATCATCGCTCCTGGTGACTTCCTCTCTTCAGGCTTTTGATGGCCAGGCGCACTTCATCCAACATGGGCTCTGGTTCTGTCTCTTCGCTTTCTGTATTATCTTATGTGGATTTTTAGAAATAGGAAGACTGCAGTAAAACTTGGTAAATAGCGAAACACGTACAAACAAAGTACTATAGTTTTACAAAATACAGAAACAGTGACGATAAACAGCAACGTTTCGACCAAAAGGCCTTTATCAAGCAAACGACACAACAGGAGTGACGAATTATAGAGAACACTACAAATGGACGATAACGGCAACATGCAAATTTATCTAATGAAAATCTGGGAATAAAAACGAATAACGAAATGAGTGCAACACAAAACTAGAAGTGGAAAAGAAGAGAAACAATATACACTCAAGTGAAAATCTAAATTATATATATGAAGCAAATACACATATAGATTACAAGGCATGAGATGAGAAAGTACTAAGAAGCATAGGAATGTAATGCGTTGAGTCCAAGAGGCCGCAAGGTACCATATAACGAAATAAAACGGTTCTCCAGAACAAATCGACTACGATCATCAGAGGAACATGATCGGATGGCTGTGACCTGGACATCGCAAGCTCCTGAATGGCCAGTATCATTGAAATGGGTAGCTACAGGGTCACAGAGCATTGGCGTATATCGCGCAAGTGTTGGGCGAATCGGTCACTGAGTCTCCTGCCGGTTTCCCCAATATAGGCCTTGTTGCACCGCTCTGTCTTCAATAACGAACGTGGCTTTTGGAAAAGACACAGTGCGGGTCTGTATTACATAAGCACACGTGTTGCAGAGCCGACGGCCACACTGGATGGTACCAAAATGACTCTGGATATTAGGCTTGAGGCGACTGTGAACCAACATATCCTTAAGACTTCTGTCCCGTCTGTACGCCACCAAAGGATAGTGTTGAAAGATTGAACGTGTCTCAGGATCAGACTGAAGAATGGAGAGATGACGGAACAAGACTTTCTTCACAAGGGAACTATGAGGGTGGAAAGTTAAAACAAGTTTCACCCTGTCAGAATTGGAAGTTCTATGCTGGTTAGAGAGAGCCTCCTGGCGAGAAATTTGCTGAACGCGCCGCATAGCAGATGCAAGCACCTTATCCGGGTATAAGCGCTTACGAAAGAAATCAAGCATCTCGTGAGCTCTATCGAGAAAATCATCGTCCTCGCTACAGAGGCGATGAAGGCGCAAGAGTTGAGAGAATGGTAAAGAGTCACGACAAGCCTGGGAATGGGAAGAGGTATAAAGAAGAATGAAAATCAGTACCTAATACCTAATAATAAAGACGCCTCAAGCCTAATATCCAGAGTCATTTTGGCACCATCCAGTGTGGCCGTCGGCGCTGCAACACGTGTGCTTATGTAATACAGACCCGCACTGTGTCTTTTCCAAAAGCCACGTTCGTTATTGAAGACAGTTTCACGTGCGAGTCCGTAATATTATCTATGCCATTATCTGCAAGCGGTGCAACAAGGCCTATATTGGGGAAACCGGCAGGAGACTCAGTGACCGATTCGCCCAACACTTGCGCGATATACGCCAATGCTCTGTGACCCCTATAGCTACCCATTTCAATGATACTGGCCATTCAGGAGCTTGCGATGTCCAGGTCACAGCCATCCGATCATGTTCCTCTGACGATCGTAGTCGATTTGCTCTGGAGAACCGTTTTATTTCGTTATATGGTATCTTGCGGCCTCTTGGACTCAACGCATTACATTCCTATGCTTCTTAGTACTTTCTCATCTCATGTCTTGTAATCTATATGTGTATTTGCTTCATATATATAATTTAGATTTTCACTTGAGTGTATATTGTTTCTCTTCTTTTCCACTTCTAGTTTTGTGTTGCACTCATTTCGTTATTCGTTTTTATTCCCAGATTTTCATTAGATAAATTTGCATGTTGCCGTTATCGTCCATTTGTAGTGTTCTCTATAATTCGTCACTCCTGTTGTGTCGTTTGCTTGATAAAGGCCTTTTGGTCGAAACGTTGCTGTTTATCGTCACTGTTTCTGTATTTTGTAAAACTATAGTACTTTGTTTGTACGTGTTTCGCTATTTACCAAGTTTTACTGCAGTCTTCCCCCTATTTCAAATGATATACACGTAGATGCATATAAATATATTTACATTTTTCGCAAATATCGTTTTTCATATTTTCAAATGCATTCAACTTACTTTCTATACCTTTAGTCAATTTCGAACTTTTGTTGGCTCATGTTAGGATTGATGCAACATTGGAATCAAACATTTTTAATTTTGTTATAAAACTTGATGCTCCATATTATACATATATTATAATAATTTTTTTAAATTATATTCCTCTCATATCTTTGCATAGGACCTGTAAGTCATTTCTCCATATCGCTCTATGCTGTGTAACTCGCTCAACTCCGTCCTTGGAACCGATTCCAATATTTCTCGCCTCTCAGTAAAGTTCTCTTCCTGGTTTTCATATGGCTTCCTTTCTTTCTTGAACCACAGTCAACTCTAAATAACTAAATAAGTTTATAGTTGGCTCTGTTTGAACCCTTTGTCTCCCACTTCAATGCGTGATTTGTGATTCTTTGGTCATTTCTTCTCAGAATATGCCAAACATACCTCCGTCTTCTCATTCTTATAACAGTTGCTACATATAGTTCATGACTTCTTCTGAATTCGTCGCAATTTAAGTTCATTATTTTTCGCAGACATCTATTTTCAAATGCATTCAACTTACTTTCTATAGATTTAATCCTTTCCTAGCTCTCGCTGGCATAGATGAAGATTGATAAAACATTGGAATAAAAATTTTGTAATTTGGTTTTAAGATTATATAACTTGGAGTTCCATATTTTATTGAAATTTAACAACTGATGTTGATTTGCCATTTTGTAGCATTATTTATTTATTAGTATTTCTCTATCTCCGCTATTGTTTGGAGTGGCCATTTACTGGGTGATGCGAAAATGTTTCAGGGCAAAACTGGCATCGATTGGGTAGAAAATAGTCAACTAGAAGATTTGGATTTTGCAGATGATATTGCCTTGTTAAGTAGAAACAACCAAGATATGCAAAGAAAAACAGACAACTTGTCATCTATAGCATCAAAAGTTGGACTGCAGATAAGCTATGAAAAAACAAATATAATGAAGACACCTATGGCAAGTAATGCAGATATCACACTGGAATCTAAAATGATAAAAATAACAGAGCAGTTCACCTATTTAGATAGCAATTTTGATTGCACAGGAAATGTTAAAAAGAAATTATGATACGAATTGGAAAAGCAACATCAGCTTTTAAAAGTCTAAATAAAATATGGAACTGCAAGTTATATAGTATTAAAACTAAATTACGAATTTTCAATTAAAATGTTGTATCAATCCTAACATATGCCAGCGATAGTTGGAAAATGATTAAAGATATAGAAAGCAAGTTGAATGCATTTGAAAATAGATGTCTGCGAAAAATAATGAATATAAAATGGAACGAATTCAGGAGAAGTGATGAAATCAGAGACATGTCTGGTCAACCACTAGTGACAACTGTTATAAGAAAAGAAGATGGAGATATGTTGGGCACACCTTGAGGAGAAATGATCAACGAATATTAAAGCAGGCATTGAAGTGGGATGCAAAGGGTTCAAGAAAGAGAGGTCGACCTAAGGGGACCCTGAAACGAACTTTGCTGAGAGAGGCAGGAAATATCGGTGTCAGTTCCATGGAGGAAATTGAGCGAGTCGCCCAGGATAGAGCGGTATGGAGAAATTACTTGCAGGCCCTATGTAACGTATAACGGTACATGAGGAATTATTATTATTATTATTATTTCTCGTGCAATCAAAATTACTACCCAAATAGGTAAACTGTTCTGTTATTTTTTTTTTATTCAAGTGTGCTATCTGCGTTGCTTGTCATATGTATTTTCATTATATTTGTATTTTCGTAGCTTGTCTGCAATTCAACTTTTGATGCTATGTAGAACAAGTTGTCTGTTTTCTTTGCATATCTTGATTGTTTTTAGGTAAGAAGGCAATATCATCTGCAAAATCCAAATCTTTCAGTTGACTATTTTCTACCCAACGATGCTAGTTTCGTCCCTGCAACATTTTCATCACCCAGCCAATGGCTACTACAAACAATAGCGAAGATAAAACACATACTTGCTTTCAGCCATAAACCAGTCGCTATGGTCATCGTCAGTGCTAATTGCACAATGTAAACCATAATGCATGCTTTTAATAATGTTGACTAGTATGTCTGGTATTTCATTGCATTTCATAATATTCCACAGGGAGATTCTGTGTAAGCTATCAAATGATTTTTTTAAATCGACCAAACTTAGGATCAGCGATAGTTGCTTTTCATTATGTTCCGCCTAGATTAGTCTTAGGGCAATTTTTTGGTCTTGATAGCTACTTCCAGGTCTAAAACTAGTTTGTTCTCTCAGTGTTGTATCCACTACTGCTTTGTATATAAATTTGATATAATATGGTATTACAGACAGTAAAACAAACGAATGTCTCATCACAAAAGGCATTAAGAAACAAAATTATACAGTCCTGGCAGAAGTTGATGTGTAGGATATCCTCATTGCTTTTTGCTTTTCTATAGCACTGTTTTACCTCACAGCGTCAGAATAAGAAGATATTTCTAGAACCGGCTCGGGTTTGTACCTCGTATATGGTGTCTTTCATTGCCTCTATTATTTCTGTGTTCCACTCTTCTATATCTTCTATTTTTCTAATTGACTTCGCAACTGTTGATTGTTCTAATCTCTGCATTATTTCTGGGATCTGTCACCTTGGCAGTACTAGCCGATTCGTGAAATCTCCATATGATTCTATGAGCATAGATTAAATTAAGTTAAACATATGTCGGCTTGCTAGACCTGTCAAAGTGTATTCAGAATCCCCTAAATGGGTCAAACGGTGCACTAGTCTATCTCATTCAGGTTAGAATACACAAATTCCATTCAAGGACTTCCTCTGAAGTGACATCACTATACCCCGCGTGGGTTGACGAAGATAAAGAAAAGTAAAAAGCAGAGCGTCATATCCAACTGGAGTTTTATTTTTGTCCCACTGTACGACAGTGTCAATGGAAATGAAAGTGCCAATAGGCTTACAGGGTATGTCTGCTGTAGAACGCGGGAGAAATTGACAAGGCTTATTTTTGAATTCCTAAGGAGATAGACCGTGTAAACGATTCAATGAATGGTGGTGAATCTGCAACCCTAACCATACTACACGAGTTCCAAATCACTATACTAGAAGTCCAACATGAAAAGTTAATCATATGTCTACAAGAAATAGGCCTAGATGGGGATGATATCAGACTAATAAGTAACATATACTGGGAACAGACAGCAATAATAAAATATGAAAATAGCTACTCTCCATACATAGACATAAAGAGAGGAGTGAGACAAGGATGCATTCTGTCACCAAACCTATTTAACATCCACACAGAGAAAATCTTCAAATAACTAGAGGGAATGCCAGGACTCAAGATCAATGGAAAAATAATAAACAACTTAAGATATGCAGATGACACAGTATTGGTAGCAGAAAATGAACAAGATCTACAAGAACTAGTGGACCAATTTGGACAGTATAGCAAGGAATATGGATTAGACATTAACATACAGAAAACAAAAACTATGGTAATCAACAAGGAAATGGAAAAACCTAAAATGAATATAAAAATACATGGAGAATTACTACATCAAGTAAAAAGTTTATTATATCTTGGTCAGATGATAACAGATGATGGCAGATGTATAACAGAAATTAAAAGAGAATAGGAATGGCCAAGGATAATTTCAATAGTATGAGAAAGTTACTGACATCCAATAGTTCATAATAATAATAGTTCATAAGTACGGTTCCAACTTCACTGCAACGGGTCACCCCATAATTGCTCTGTTCCTGTGCCAATGAAAATCACACGAAATGCTAACAACTGTGAAATGTCTCATGTGTGAACTAATTCCAGAATGAAACAGCCGCGTACCGCCACAAAAAGCAACCTGCACCGCATAAAATGCATATGGACGTCGCTAATGTAGCAACACAAAACTGTTCATCCCTTGAATTGCAATTATTGTCGAAAGGAACATCAATCACGACAAAATCCAGCTTTCTGCACCGCAATATAACTGCATACGGCAGATTGAGCTTGTTCGTCATAACCGATGTCCACTATTTTCTGAATACACACAATAAACGCACGGTTGACACAGCAAAAGCATTCCATGTAACATTCATAGCTCACAGCGTTGCTCAAGCACTAACTCAGTAGCTCGGCAAACGAAACCGGAAAATACCCGACCAAACATGGCGAAAATGCGCTAGCAAAGTCGTGTTCAGAATCAAACAGTTCTGACTCTGAATGGCCCTCCCGCATTCCGCCATTACTGGCCAGATTTTCAATGTACAATATGATTTCATAAGAGAAAGAGGACATATAAATGACTATTAAATTATAATAATAATAAAACAAATTATGAATGCTGACTATTGCTTTGATATGACCAGATAAGAAAATCTCTGAATGAAGCAAGTGTATAATTAATGAAATAGTTTAGGTTATATATAGCTCCAAATAGATCCAAATAATTAAACAAACATGTGAACAAACTGGCACACAAATTCTTCAGAGAAACAGCATTTCTTCTTTGCGTTCGTTCTTCATGACCAATTTTAATTACTCTATATATTTGATCTTTGCCAAGAGCGTGTATACGTCGCACATTGGTTTGGTAGACCCTAAATGCATAGACTTTATAGTTTAGGACATGTGCATCCAATTTCAGCCAAAAACAACATATACAAAGTATAGAAATGAAAAAGATTTAGTTAGAGATGCTACTAACCACAGGAAGGAAGTGTGTATAAGATAAAATGTAGGATTTGATTAGCAAGTGGCATGAAGTAATGCTGAACGTTAAGTCTTTCTCAAAGATCTATTAATGATACCAATCCAGGTTAAAATAGTGGTGTGGTCACATGACAAGATGCTCTAAAATGCACAATATGCCACGCTTGGTTCTGTATTCTCTTTCTCTTGTGCGATCACCTAAAAGACCTATGTACCAGATCTCCCCATAAATTCATTCATGTAGAAATCTGATTCATGCAGCCTTAGTATGGGGGGGTTTGTACTTTCTTCAGCGCCATTTGGAGCCTGGTGTTATCCTTGGCAACGTGTCCGGATTCAGCCAGCGTTTACTGGTTTCACTCCGTTAGCCTTTGGCTGTCCCCAGCCGTCCCAAGGCAGCAGGTTAACTTCAAAATTTAGGACAATGCATCCGATTTCAACCAAACCTCCTTAGTCGTCTCCTCTGTGTGGCAGATAACAGTGGTTCTATTCTTTACCCCCCAAATTTGTCCAAAACCCACTCGGGGGTTCTATATTCACATCCTATGTTCCACTTCTATCCAATATTACCTGCTTGGTTACCTTTTTATTCCCTTTCCCTTGTAAGTAGTAACCCTTTTAAACTTTAACCCGTATTCAGACTATTTAAAAAAAATGTCTTTCTTTTGTTTCTTTGTTAATGATTATTAATAATATTTAGTTACTGCTTATAATTATTCACATTATGGCCAAAGTGACAACGGAAATCTATAAATCACTAAAGAAGGTAAAAAAACAAAAAAAAAAAAAGGTGTCTGTGCGAATTTTTTTTTAAGCCCCATTTTAATTTATTATGACCAAAGTGAAAAAACAAAAAAAAAATCTTTTAATTACCAAAATAGTTTTGAAAAAAAACCAAAAGAAAGTGTTCTTTTTGTGAAATTAATTTTAAAAAAAATTAAAAATTAACTTTGCTCACAAGATTTAATTGGATCTTTATTGTGCTCTGAAATGGTTTTTTTCTCTTTTCCCAGACACCCATAACCTGACGGGATCAGACCCCCAGTACGACTCTGAACTGTAGCCACATTAACTCTCATGAAAGGGTTGAAAAGGAGTTCATCTTTAATTGTAAAAACCAGGGCCCCCCATTGCTTCTTTTGCTTCTGTGCCAAATCCAGTCTTGCAGACAGATCAGCATTTTGTGGCTCAACTATGGTTTGAAAATCCTGAGATTGTTAACTGTGTATTCATGTCCACAGTACACTTTAGTCTGAGGTGGCAGTTTGCTCAGAATGTCTACAAGAGCTCTGTGCATCTCTTTGGGGGTCCCTTCAAAGAACTTCCCACATCCAGCAACAAACAGTGTGTCTCCTGTAAACACAGCTGATCTGTCCAGATGGCCAGTCACATAATAACAAATGTGTCCTGAAGTATGACATGGAGTAAACAGGCATTTCACATTCAGGCTGCCAATCTGCAATTCATCTCCATGAGTCACCATAAAGTTAAGGCCCGATTTTATCTCCCCCTGACATCCAAACAAATTACAACAGGCTAAAAATGAGAATGATCAAATGCCATATATCCTATATTAATGTATGTCTGAAACATGACAATGAACAAGCAGTTAGAAGACAGAATTGATGATTTGAGATGTGGATATATAGAAGAATAGGCAGAGTTTCAATGGACAGAAAAAGACAAAAACAAGTTTTAGGAAAACTAGGGAGAAGAAACAATTTTTAAGAGAAATAAAAATTTAGACGCAACATTTTGGGCACATAAAAAGACATGACACCATGATAAAACATTTACTAGAGGAAAGTTGAGGGGGAAGAGAAGAGGAAGACTGAGAGATAAGTGGGGGGGAAACTTTTAAAAAATGGGACAGGTTAAGTCTGGCAGTGAACACTCAAGAAAGACAGAGGATGCTGGAGATTCATTTCAGCCAACCTTCGATGTGAGACGGCACTAAAAAATGATGATGATACTTAAACAAAGGAGAATAGAAAAACAGATATATAACTGGTGTCGTTAGTTGACACACGGTGAGAGACATACTGAGGAAGAGTTTCGAGCCATTTGGGCTAATTGGTTCAATGTACAGGTGATGATCTGATGATTGCTTTAAAATAATTCACCACAGTGAAGTGATGATGGTCTTTTCAAGCAATCAATTGATCAATCCGCAAGTCGATTACGCGCCTATAGTCAAAATCGCTAAACAACGATCATCATCACCACATGCATTATGTGTCGCCTGTATCGAAGGTCGCTACAATTAGGTAACGAGTATTTTGTTGTGAAAGTAACAAATATAACATATATCCAAAAGTAACTGAAACAAACATCACTAACGACAACACCCATTAAAGACAGGTTAAATAGCACCAAAGTCTAAATTATAGCATTACAATTTTTTTTTACAAAATTCAACACTGCAGAACTAAAAAAAAACCGATGTATATGTCATGAGTAATATAAAAATATTGACAGTGTTTTAAAACTTAAAAATAGTAATTTCATTAAATATTTACCAGGATTGTAAATTTTAAGTTTAGTTTCATCAAAGCCTTTTTGGCACAACCGGAAATGCACATGTATATTACTGATGTTTGTTTCGGACACTCTCAAGAATTAGTGATTGTTTTTTACCTTCCATCAAATACTCGTTACTTGGTACTCGCTACTCACTCGTTACTTATTCGGCTGTTATCAAACAATGAGACTACCCGAGTATTAGTTTCCGAAGTTGTTGGGAGACTTCTGGGTTCGCAAAAAAATAAAGCAGGACTCTCTCTCCTGCTCTTAATATGAAGTAGAGAAAAAAACTCATTATTCCTTGGGATTTGAAGAAGTAGAAGAAGAATGCCAACCAATAAACTTTACGTGGTCTCCGCATCGAAGGTGTAATGGTTTTTCAACAAGTTTTGACTGTTTGCCCTGACGGTTCGTTCTGCTAGGCTTTTGTCTGTCCACCTCTGATGTTTTCGTACCAGTCTTCCCCTTGATCTATTGCCTTCTATATTACCTTCAAATATGGTTTTCAATTGTCTCATATCGCTTAATTTGATCAAAATATATCATTTGTATAATTTCGATTTACTTGAGCAGTTCTTTTTTCACTACTCCTTGTTGAAGTTTTAGTTTCAGTTTGGAATTTCTTCATTGCACTCTGGACATGTCCATAGGTGCTCCGACCCCCTTCGTAATATATCCGACAGCGTCTAGCCACTGACCGTACAAGTTCGATATTAATTGATGAGCCTACTCATATACGTATTGTGCTGTTCTTTTCTGGCCTCTCCAATCTTCAATCCAGGCTCTTGTAATCTAGCGGTTGACGTGGATTGGTGTAAAGGAATATCCTCTTGATGGCCACACTCTATGGAAGGGGGATATAAATCGGCTCTACCATTGCCCTTCCCCTGATATGGTGGCTGAGCCAGCCAGCCTGTCTGCTCTCTTATCGACACCCATGTGCATCGGAACAAAGATGCGTAAAATTCTGCAAATCGTTGACGCTTGTACTAATTCAGTACATTGTTTGCGCATCGAGCCAGTCTCCATCTTTCGGATCATACTCAATGAATCACTCAGAATACACACATGAGTGTAGTTTTGTGACTCCAGTCAGAGTGATGCCTTAGTCACCATCAGTACTTACATTATCCTGCTACATTGTTGTCATACTAAATGCACCACTTGCTTCCTTGACATTTCTGCCGTATGAGCTCTGCAGAGCAGCCCCATGAGGATTTTTTGAGGCGAACTACCGATCCATCCGTGTAAATCACAACGTTACCGTCATTACAGCTCTCATTAATGACGGTATTGCTATCTACATCCAACGACAAGTGATCCTTTTTTCTCCAACCTTTGTCGAATTTAATGATGGTCGAAAAGTGTTCCGCATAGTGAAGGCACAGGTATCCATTCTTCCACATGGTTGATATTTGTGAGAACGCATATCAGCTGAACAGTGTCTGCAGCAATTGTTGGAAGTACATGTTTCAGTCTGTTCTACCACAGCAGATATTATGTCCATCTGTCAGTCAGAGGGGACGGTGTTGGGATGGGTGGATGGGGAGAGGGAGGATAGGGAAGGTTGGGATAGGAGAGATGGTGGGAATAGTGGAATGGGGAGGGATTTGGAGAAGAACGGGAGGGAGTGGGAAGGGGATGTGGAGAAAGAGGGAAGGGAAAGTCGAGGGGGAAGGAAGGGTGGAGTAGGGAGGGAGATGGGATGGGAATGGGTGTGGATGCGAATGGGAATATGGTGGGGAAACGTGAAGACGGATTAGAGGAGTGGTGTTAGGAGGAAGGATAATAGGGAATGGTAAGGAGAGAAGAGGAAAAGAGGAGAATGGGAGGGATGGAAATGGCAAAGGATGGGGGTCGGATAGATATGTGAGATTATATAGCGATGACATAGATAAATAAAATGGGATATATAGTTGAGAAAAGATGTGATAGCTAAGGTAAGATAAGATATGATAGATAGATTTATAGAAAGAAAGATGGATACGATAAAACGGGATAGATAGATAGTTAATAGGGGATAGATAGATAAGAAAAGATGAGCTAGGTAGATGAGATAAGATGGGATAGACAGACAGATAAGATAAGATGAGATAGATAGATAAGAAAAGATGAGATAGATAGATGAGAAAAAATGGGATAGATAGATAAGATAAGATGGGATAGATAGATAGATAAGATAAGATGGGAAAGATAAGATAAGATGGGATAGATAGTTGAGATAAGATGGGATAGATAATATTAGGATAGGTAGAGAGATTGATAGATGAGATAAGATGGGATAGATAAGCTAAGATAGATTTTCTGTTGTCTACTCCCTTCAATATTAATAGAAATATATCAGAGCCAAATCTCATATTGCTATCTTGAAGATTTCTTTCGCGGCGGTGGAAAACGTACATTACCCACATTAACGAAATTTACAAATGGGAGAAAACTGCATTAAAAAAATGTAATGTGAAGAATTCAGTCTAAATTGTCAGAAACATCGTCCGTTACAGCATACAGTCATTGCCTAGCCTAATTAAATCTAAAATATTTGTTAGTACTCAGATCAAGCTTTACCACGATATATAACACGATTTGGTTCATTGAACTCCATATACTGTATCTAGGGACCAAACAAAGACAATTGTAGACATTTTCTATAAAGAATTTTTAGAGGGTAATGTCGTTCAAAAATAATTTTGAAGCATATTTCGTGATCACAAATAAAAACTCTTATCGTAATTCGATAGTAGAGATGCAATACTAACATAATATGATGAATTTCAAAAATCAATATCTGGAGGCTAAATGACCCAATAGTCTGTAGCATGGTGCCTTAATATTGTGCAATGGAATGCCGAAGGTCTCCATCACAAAAAGCAAGCACTCATAATAAGACTTGTAGACGAAAAGGTCGATGTAGCGTGCATACAAGAAACGCACTTAAATGCCCAACACAGATTCTGGATCACAGGTTATCAAATCTTCAGATTAGACCGAGAGGGGCACAAAATTAGAATTCTCACCATAGTACGAGACGGCATTCCAGCAAAACAAACGGAAGTGACTACAGGAGGCGCCGGCACAGCAGAGATCGTAGGCGTCCTCATTACATGTGATGAAATACAGATTCTTCTGTACAACCTATACTGTGAACAAGTGACATCTCGCTATCACTTGAGGCGATGACTATAAATGATACAGCATTACAGCATGCATGGTGGTCGGTGATTTCAACAGCCATTCAGAAAGGTGGGGCTACCTCGAAACGAACAGTAGAGGCGTAGAAGTGGAATACTGGGAGATAGAGAACAACCTGTTCCTTATCAATGCCCCAGACGATCCGCCAACCTTCTACTCGAGAAGGTGGCATACGACTAGCACCCATGATCTGGCCTTCGCAACGAGCGATCTCTCCACAAAAACAGTACGTACGGTCACTAAGCAATTGGGAGATAGCGACCATAGGCCCGTCAAACTGCAAGTAGATCTCCACTTCGTACCTGAGCCAAAAATGTGGTTGCCACGGTGGAACTACAAACATATATAATTGGAAACAGTACGCGGCACTGACAGATGCCAATGTTGAAAAGCTAAACATGCATGAAAATAAACGCATGCGATCCTTGGCAAAGGAACTCTCAGAAACAATCCTGAAAGCGGCACGGTATACCACCCCCAGAGGCGCACAGATGGATTACAAGCTCTGCTGGACAGCAGAGGTTCAAAAGCTTGAAAACGACCTTGAGTTTGGCTAGGAGAGAGGCAGAAGAGGCACAGACAGTAACAACCAATACTGCTTACAAGGCGGCAGCGGCTAAGTACAAACGTGAAGTCAAACGATCAGCAAGACAGAGCTGGGTGGGAAAGACCGAATCCCTGAACTTGATAGGGACAGTCCTAAATTGTGGAAGCTGGCAAAAGCATTGAGTGATGAAAGCACTAATAGTTCTGGAGCAAAACAAAAAGATGTGCTCGGGGAGTGAAGCCGCAAATATTCTAAAGGAAAAATATGCCGAAGTCAGTAGAGTAAGCATACCAAAGAACAAAACTGATGAAACAAAGGGAAAAGCGAGAGCCCTCCAAGGCGAGCCAAGAAAAGCTGATAGTCAACTAACGGAAATATATACCAGAAACGAGTTTAAAGAGGTATTAAGGGAGCTCAAGCTCAGAAAATGGCCGGAAAGGATGGGATCACAAATGAGATGCTTAAAAACTTAGGGACTAGCCTAGAGCAAAAACAACTCTACTGGCCGTCCTAAACATGTCGTGGAGGACAGGCATAGTCTCAAGAGAATGGAAGGAAGCGATCATGGTACCCATCCTAAAGCCAGGCAAAGATAAACTCGACCCGGCGAGTTACAGACCAATAAGCCTCCTAAGCTGCACGGGCACATTCATGGAGCGCATGGTGAAAGCTATCATGGCACTTAGAGAGCAAACGGCTTTTCATGGAGCAACAGGGAGACTTTCGGAAGTACCGATCTACCGAAGATCAGGTAACCTATATCGCCCAGGAACTCGAGGATCGTTTCCAAGAAAAAAAGCATACACTGGCAGTTTTGGTAGATATGGAGAAGGCGTTTGACACAGTCTGGAAAGAGGGGTTTAAACTCAAACTTCTTACCCAAGGTATAAAGGGAAGAATGTACAAATGGCTTGATAGATACCTAGAAAACAGGACAGCAAGGGTTCAAGTTCAGAGGTATACAAGCAAGAAGGTCACTCTAGAGCAAGGAGTCTCCCAAGGAGGAGTGCTTTCACCAACTCTTTCTAATCTTTGTCAACGACATAGCAACACGCCTACCAAAGCGAGTACACTCAGCCATGTATGCCAACGACCTGGCAATCTGGGCGAGAGGGGTCATTGCCCATAGCAATAAATCGATTAAAGATACGCTTAATAAGCTGGAAATCTGGTCAGAAAAGTGGAGCATGAACATTAACGCTGCAAAGACCACCAGAACAACCAGAATCATAAAATTAAGCTAAAAGTCAATGGGCAAGATCTTCCGGAAAGCAAGACCTCAACGTACCTGGGAGTCACAGTAGACCGAAGGCTGACATTGTGCTCCCAGATAGAAAATGCTACGCAAAAGACTAGAAAGAGGCTCAATATGGTGAGAAAACTCGGAGGCTCCACGTGGGAGCAAAACCAAAATCCCCAAAACACTCTACTCTGGAAGAGTACGAGACGGTCCTGAAATACGGCATCGCAGAATGGAGTAGTGCATCCAACAAGCAATTCGTCAAAGTAAATAGCAGCCAAAATCGAGTAGCACGCATTATCACAGGAGCCATGAAGTCCACGCCCATCAAGGCGCTGGAAACGATCACAGGACTCCACCCGATGGCAGACCGCAGAAACCGAAAAGTTTTGATACTGGCGGAAAAATTGAAACGGCTCAACTCACATCCTATGTACGTCAGAATGAACGGACTAGGAAGGGACAGGCTGCCCGTCTGCCGAGCGTGTTCGTAGCGCGTTGGACTACGGGTGACTATCCCTTTGTGTGTCGGGTTCAATTCCGCGGGATGGCAGAAAAAGCCACAGATTGCCCAGATTTACGGTGTTCGTGGCACCGAACCGAAGGGTTACGATGTCCATGGCACCGAGCCGAAGAGCTGAAAGCTCAAGTGCTTCTGGATCGGGGAAGGGACAGGCTAAAGAGAACCAGCTTGCAAAAGCGCCAAAGCACTGATTCAAGACCACCCGGTCGTTGCAACCTGTAAGCCCAAATTGATACCGAAAACGATAAGAGCCCGCCGTGGGAGATCAATATGCCAGAATTAAAGGAATCAATCCCAGGTATACTAAAGAAAGGGCAGCAAGAGAACTGCGAAAGAAGAAAGGTTACTGAAAAATTCATAGAGACTGAGTACCCTGAGAATGAGTGGGCACACGTGTATACCGATTGATCGGCTATGAACGTAGTCAGCGATGGCGGAGGAGGAATAGTGCTTAAACTCTCAAAGCAAGTGAAGATCACGAAGTCGATTGTCACAGGCAAGTTTTCAAACAACTACCGGGCAGAGGAAATAAGAACAGGAGCCGAAATGATCTTAGAGAGAAGAAGCGCCTCGCGCAACAAAGTCGTGATATTCATCGATGCTCTGTCGGTTATCACGGCACTAAAAAGCGCAGCCAATACAGAACACAATGGGCTGAAAGCGATCCTCGGTGTACTAGTAAACTCACTTAAACACACGGTCATTCAATGGATACCAGCAAACTGCAACATAAGTGGTAACGAGGAAGCCGACAGGCTAGCAAAAGAAGGAGAGCGATCACGCAGACTGATCACGAGATCAGCTATGAGGAAGCCAGAACAACCATCAGCTGGCAGTACAATTTAAAAAATCGTCGAAAGACCACCCACAACACAACAGCAGTGATGGGTACTATGGTCTGTTCCGTAGTGAACAAGTTGCCATATTCCGCCTCCGTACCGGCCACAATAGACTCCGGGCCCACATGTTAAATTTTTTTTTTAAAAGCTAGCCTGTGCCACTGTGAAAAGGCGGACATGACGACAGAGCACATACTGCAAGACTGATAAGCTGTTAGCAGCCCTTAGAAAATAAACTTGGCCCGATAACACAGAGCTGTGCCTAGAGACGGAGTCCTTAAAGCAACAGCAAAATTCATGATAAATTTGGGTTCGTCATTCTAGGCGGAGATCGCGAGAGAGAGAGAGAGAAAGAGATATATGGCTGTGTTGATGGAATGACTGGGTGGGTGGATGGGATGAATGGATGTGTGGATTAGGCGATTGGAGGTGTGGATTGGATGAATGGATGGGTGGACGAGACGATTGGAGGGTGGATTAGATGTATGGTTCAGTGGATGACGCGATTGGTGGTGGGTGGATCATATGAATGGATGAATGGACGACATGAATGGATGGATGGACGACATGAATGGATGGATGGACGACATGAATGGATGGACGACGACAATGAGATGGATGGATGACATGAATGGGTGGATGGAAGACATGAATGGATGGATGGACGACATGAATGGATGGATGGACGACATGAATGGATGAATGGACGACATGAATGGATGGATGGACGACAAATGAGATGGCATGAATGGAGATGGACGACATGAATGGGATGGATGGATGACATGAATGGATGAGGGGATATGGATGGAGACGACATGAATGGATGAATGGACGACATGAATGGATGGATGGACGACATGAATGGATGGATGGACGACATGAATGGATGGATGGACGACATGAATGGATGGATGGACGACATGAATGGATGAATGGACGACATGAATGGGTGGATGGATGACATGAATGGTGGATGGACGACATGAATGGATGGATGGACGACATGAATGGATGGATGGACGACATGAATGGATGGATGGACGACATGAACGGGTGGATGGACGACATGAATGGATGGATGGACGACATGAATGGATGGATGACGACATGAATGGATGGATGGACGACATGAATGGATGGATGGACGACATGAACGGATGGATGGACGACATGAACGGGTGGATGGACGACATGAACGGATGGATGGACGACATGAACGGGTGGATGGACGACATGAATGGGTGGATGGACGACATGAATGGATGGATGGACGACATGAACGGATGGATGGACGACATGAACGGGTGGATGGACGACATGAATGGATGGATGGACGACATGAATGGATGGATGGACGACATGAACGGATGGATGGACGACATGAACGGGTGGATGGACGACATGAATGGGTGGATGGACGACATGAATGGATGGATGGACGACATGAATGGATGGATGGACGACATGAACGGATGGATGGACGACATGAACGGATGGATGGACGACATGAACGGGTGGATGGACGACATGAATGGGTGGATGGACGACATGAATGGATGGATGGACGACATGAATGGATGGATGGACGACATGAACGGGTGGATGGACGACATGAATGGATGGATGAACGACATGAATGGTGGATGGACGACATGAATGGATGGATGAACGACATGAATGGATGGATGAACGACATGAATGGATGGATGAACGACATGAATGGATGGATGGACGACATGAATGGATGGATGGATGACATGAATGGATGGATGGACGACATGAATGGGTGGATGGATGACATGAATGGGTGGATGGATGACATGAATGGATGGATGGATGACATGAATGGGTGGATGGACGACATGAATGGATGGATGAACGACATGAATGGGTGGATGGATGACATGAATGGGTGGATGAACGACATGAATGGATGGATGGATGACATGAATAGGTGGATGAACGATATGAATGGGCGGGTGGATGACATAAATGGGTGGATGGACGACATGAATGGGTGGATGGACGACATGAATGGATGGATGGACGACATGAATGGATGGATGGACGACATGAACGGATGGATGGATGACATGAACGGATGGATGGACGACATGAACGGGTGGATGGACGACATGAAAGGGTGGATGGACGACATGAATGGATGGATGGACGACATGAATGGATGGATGGACGACATGAACGGGTGGATGGACGACATGAATGAGGGATGAACGCATGAATGGGTGGATGGACACATGAATGGATGGAGAACGATATGAATGGATGGATGGACGACATGAATGGATGGATGAACGACATGAATGGATGGATGGACGACATGAATGGATGGATGGATGACATGAATGGATGGATGGACGACATGAATGGGTGGATGGATGACATGAATGGGTGGATGGATGACATGAATGGATGGATGGATGACATGAATGGGTGGATGGACGACATGAATGGATGGATGAACGACATGAATGGGTGGATGGATGACATGAATGGGTGGATGAACGACATGAATGGATGGATGGATGACATGAATAGGTGGATGAACGATATGAATGGGCGGGTGGATGACATAAATGGGTGGATGGACGACATGAATGGATGGATGGACGACATGAATGGATGGATGGACGACATGAATGGGTGGATGGATGACATGAATGGATGGATGGATGACATGAATGGGTGGATGAACGACATGAATGGATGGATGGATGACATGAACGGATGGATGACATGAATGAGTGGATGAACGACATGAATGGGTGGATGGATGACATGAATGGGTGGATGGACGACATGAATGAGTGGACGGATGAGAATAGACTGTTCAACACGAATATGAAATTTGTCTTGCTCTAATTATATGACCAATGCCATGTAAATAAGAATGTTACATCTGAATGATAGATAATTCACCGGCACATATCTCCCAAGCATACTGTTTCTCAGATTGTCAGCAATGATAACAGGACAGAAAGCAACATACATGAAGATTAAGAAAGTGACGATGAACTGAAAACATCGCAAGTAAACAAACTGAACAAAATAATCACGCACCACATGGTTGAACCACATGGTTGAACCACATGGTTGAAACACATGGTTGAACCACATGGTTGAACCACATGGTTGAAACACATGGTTGAAACACATGGTTGAAACACATGGTTGAAACATATGGTTGAAACACATGGTTGAAACACATGGTTGAAACATATGGTTGAAACACATGGTTGAACCACATGGTTGAAACACATGGTTGAACCACATGGTTGAAACACATGGTTGAAACACATGGTTGAAACACATGGTTGAAACACATGGTTGAAACATATGGTTGAAACACATGGTTGAACCACATGGTTGAAACACATGGTTGAACCACATGGTTGAACCACATGGTTTAAACACATGGTTGAACCACATGGTTGAAACACATGGTTGAAACACATGGTTGAAACACATGGTTGAAACATATGGTTGAAACACATGGTTGAACCACATGGTTGAAACACATGGTTGAAACACATGGTTGAAACATATGGTTGAAACACATGGTTGAACCACATGGTTGAAACACATGGTTGAAACACATGGTTGAACCACATGGTTGAAACACATGGTTGAAACACATGGTTGAACCACATGGTTGAAACACATGGTTGAAACACATGGTTGAAACATATGGTTGAAACACATGGCTGAAACACATGGTGAAACAATGGTTAAACACATGGTTGAACCACATGGTTGAAACACATGGTTGAAACACATGGTTGAAACACATGGTTGAAACACATGGTTGAAACACATGGTTGAAACATATGGTTGAAACACATGGTTGAAACACATGGTTGAAACACATGGTTGAAACACATGGTTGAAACACATGGTTGAAACACATGGTTGAAACACATGGTTGAAACACATGGTTGAAACACATGGTTGAAACACAAATTGGAGGAGATCATTCGGGTTTAAATATTCCACAGAACTCTCTGTGGAATATTCTGAGATGCTATGGAATACCAGACAAAATAATAAACATTATAAAGAGCCTCTATGATGGTTCACAGTGTGCAGTTCGCACTGATAGTGGACACAGCGACTGGTTTATGGTTGAAACCGGAGTAAAGCAAGGCTGTATTCTATTTCCGCTATTGTTTGGAGTGGCCATTGACTGGGTGATGCGAAAATGTTGCAGGGGCGAAACTGGCATCGATTGGGTAGAAAATAGTCAACTAGAAGATTTGGATTTTGCAGATGATATTGCCTTGTTTAGTAGAAACAACCAAGATATGCAAAGAAAAACAGACAACTTGTCATCTATAGCATCAAAAGTTGGACTGCAGATAAGCTATGAAAAAACAAATATAATGAAGACACCTATGGCAAGTAATGCAGATATCACACTGGAATCTAAAATGATAAAAATAACAGAGCAGTTCACCTATTTAGATAGCAATTATGATTGCACAGGAAATGTTAAAAGAAATTATGATACGAATTGGCAAAGCAACATCAGCTTTTAAAAGTCTAAATAAAATATGGAACTGCAAGTTATATAGTATTAAAACTAAATTACGAATTTTCAATTCAAATGTTGTATCAATCCTAACATATGCCAGCAGAGTTGGAAAATGACTAAAGATATAGAAAGCCAGTTGAATGCATTTGAAAATAGATGTCTGCGAAAAATAATGAATATAAAATGGAACGAATTCAGGAGAAGTGATGAAATCAGAGACATGTCTGGTCAACCACTAGTGACAACTGTTATAAGAAAGAGAAGATGGAGATATGTTGGGCACACCTTGAGGAGAAATGATCAAAGAATATCAAAGCAGGCATTGAAGTGGGATTCAAAGGGTTCAAGAAAGAGAGGTCGACCTAAGGAGACCCTGAACGAACTTTGCTGAGAGAGGCAGGAAATATAGGTCTCAGTTCCATGGAGGAGATTGTGCGAGTTACCCAGGATAGAGCGGTATGGAGAAATTACTTGCAGGCCCTATGTAACGTATAACGGTACGAGAGGAATTATTATTATTATTATTCGGGTTAAAAATATGTGGCAAGAATTATAAAGTAGGAGGTCAGAGCGACATAAGAATTCGACTCAGAATAGAATTTAATGTATAAGGACAGTGAGAAATATGTCTCACTGGAAACAAGAAGGAATATTAGTAATAGTAGCAGCAGCAGTAGCAGTAATAGTAGTTGCAGTATAAGTAGCAGTAGCAGTATAAGTAGTAGTTTAATATAAGTAGCAGTAGTAGTTGCTGTATAAGTAGTAGTAGTAGTAGTAGGGTTGCAGTATAAGTAGTGGGGTTTCAGTATAAGTAGTAGCTGCGTATAAGTAGCAGTAGTAGTTGCTGATAAGAGCAGTAGCAGAAGTAGTAGTAGTAGTAGTAGTAGGGTGGCAGTATAAGTAGTGGGGTTGCGGTATAAGTAGTTGTGGTATAAGTAGCAGTAGTAGCTGCAGTATAAGTAGTAGTTGCAGTATAAGTAGCAGTAGCTGTAGTAGTGATTGCAGTATAACAGCGTAGCAGTAGTATAAACAGTAGTTACAGCATAAGTAGCAGTAGTGGTTGCAGTATAAGTAGCAGTAGTAGTTGCAGTATAAGTAGCAGTAGTAGTAGCAGTAGTAGTAGTGGTTGCAGTATAAATAGCAGTAGCAGTAGTAGTAATAGTAGTAGTAGTAGGGTTGCAGTATAAGTGGTAGTTGCAGTATAAATAGCAGTAGATGTTGTAGTGGTTGCAGTATAAGTAGCTGTAGTAGTAGTAATAGATTTTGATAGTTGAATTTCTCTGCAAACTATAATGACCTACTTCATCTGTAAATTAACGACTTCAGGTATACTTCTGAAACTACTATTTCATTTTTATGTGACCACGCCCACGTTCAAAGTCGCGTCATTGCAGTTGTTTGAGAACAAGAAGATAGACAAGCGCGCGAGATTTCCAGATTTGCGTAAGCAGGTTCCGATTTCAAACGCGCGGAAAAGTCGACAACGGTTGGGCGCATAAGCTGAATATGTGCCGTGCAATAGTGATATCTATTACGCTATACCAATGGGATTCATGTCAGCTGATATTGCAAGAAGGTAAACTCATTTATCTATGTATCTTTCTATCAACTCTAAAAGTAGGGTAGACCATGACCTTAAGTTCAAACTATTTAATAAGTTCTTTTCCGAAATTACTCTGGCAAATATTTGTTTTTAAGCCATCAGCCATTGTCGAATATGTCATCAAACTGGTGCAGGGTCATTTCTTGCACTAAACTTATTATTGTACTATTTAATATAGTACGCTATATTATTACTAACTGTCAACAAGTAAAAATATATATATACATTTTTATGAAACAACAGTATAAACCTATCAGAAAATCAACGGGCAATATCAACGGCTAATCTGTGACTGATGAGTCAGTACTAAGATACATTTACTAGAGTAACATTTACTGTCTTCATTAGAGTCAGTACTAAGATATCGTGATTAGAGTAACATGCTTATTAGGTCAACTGATTATCTGTAGTAACATTTACGTCTTATTAGAGTCAGTGCTAGGATATCTTGACTAGACTAACATTTGTTGTTTTCATTAGAGTCAGTGCTAGGATATCGTGACTAGAATAGCATTTGTTGTCTTCATTAGAGTCAGTGCTAGGATATCGTGACTAGACTAGCATTTGTTGTCTTTATTAGAGTCAGTACTAGGATATCGTGACTAGACTATCATTTGTTGTCTTCATTAGAGTCAGTACTAGGATATCATGACTAGACTATCATTTGTTGTCTTCATTAGTCAGTACTAGGATATCGTGACTAGACTAACATTTGTTGTCTTCATTAGAGTCAGTACTAAGATATCGTGATTAGAGTAACATTGTTTGTCTTCATTAGAGTCAGTACTAGATTATCGTGGTTAGAGTAACATTTACTGTCTTCATTAGAGTCAGTGCTAGGATATCTTGACTAGACTAACATTTGTTGTTTTCATTAGAGTCAGTGCTAGGATATCGTGACTAGAATAGCATTTGTTGTCTTCATTAGAGTCAGTGCTAGGATATCGTGACTAGACTAGCATTTGTTGTCTTTATTAGAGTCAGTACTAGGATATCGTGACTAGACTATCATTTGTTGTCTTCATTAGAGTCAGTACTAGGATATCATGACTAGACTATCATTTGTTGTCTTCATTAGTCAGTACTAGGATATCGTGACTAGACTAACATTTGTTGTCTTCATTAGAGTCAGTGATAGGATATCGTGACTAGACTAACATTTGTTGTCTTCATTAGAGT
The DNA here is from genome assembly GCA_020796225.1 of Arion vulgaris. Classification (NCBI taxonomy): domain Eukaryota; kingdom Metazoa; phylum Mollusca; class Gastropoda; order Stylommatophora; family Arionidae; genus Arion; species Arion vulgaris. The sequence goes on from CM036774.1 coordinate 13,532,717, forward strand.
CAGTGCTAGGATATCTTGACTAGACTAACATTTACCGTCTAAACAAGACTGGGCAACAAAAATCAGAGTACCAAGATCATGCATGTTGTCTGTAGCAATCAAGGCAGAGATTGATAAAAGATATAATAGATGACTGGAACAGCAGCAGTTCATAACATCATAACAGATAAGACTCGGCTAACGAAGTATCACTTTGTAATTTGAAGTTATCTTTTAGTTCCAATAAAATTATAGTTTCAAGAAGTCAACAATGTGCTTTTTTTTTTTGGTTGTAACAGAGGTGATATGAATGTTCAAAGTTTCTGAGTGTATATGTATGAAATGAAAGTATATGTATGAAATGAAAGTATATGTAAGAAATGAAAGTATATGTAAGAAATGAAAGTATATGTAAAAAATGAAAGTATATGTATGAAATGAAAGTATATGTAAGAAATGAAAGTATATGTATGAAATGAAAGTATATGTAAGAAATGAAAGTATATGTAAGAAATGAAAGTATATGTAAGAAATGAAAGTATATGTAAGAAATGAAAGTATATGTATGAAATGAAAGTATATGTATGAAATGAAAATCGTGGCATATCCTTTACAGTACTTCGCTATCAACCACAGTAAACGAGTCGTTGATTTTGTAGGCACCACTTATACGTAATATAAGTAATATCCGTATATATATATATGTAAATGTAATCTGTCTATTTTCCTGCCTTTCTCTCTCTCTCTCTCTATCTCTCTCTCTGTCTCTCTCTATATATAATGCCTGTAATCTTATCTATATTCCTGTCTATACATGCTCCCATGTACTGTTGTCTCTCGAGCTATATATCTTTGCATGTGTCTATGGTATTAATAATTTGGCAGATTTATTTATAAATGATATCCATTCACAATGTGGGCTCAACCAATATTGGCTGGTATCTTCTCTTATCTCACTATCATTCCTTCTCGCCCCAGAATTTCCCAACAACTGATGACGTATAGTTATTACAATAAAGTACACAACCTATTTGGGTCGTAGATGAGATTGAATCGTAAACAAGTTCCTTCAAATACCTCTCTCTTCTGCTACACGGACGAGTAGGCAAAAACCCTTTCTGTATCAATCGTTGGTGTTATTATTATTAGTCCATGCTTTTCATTGCGTTAAGTTTTTGCTATCACCCTCAACTATTGACTGAAGGCGAACTATTTGTGTGTGGGAGTCATATCTTTTCACACTTCCCAACCATGCTAGCTTAGGACGTTTCACCACTGCTAGAAGTGCTTACCGCTGACATGCTAGCTTAGGACGTTTCACCACTGTTAGAAATGTTTCCAGCTGACATGCTAGCTTAGCTTAGGAAGTTTCACCACTGTTAGAAATGTTTCCTGCTGACATGCTAGCTTAGGAAGTTTCACCACTGTTAGAAATGTTTCCAGCTGACATGCTAGCTTAGGAAGTTTCACCACTGTTAGAAATGTTTCCTGCTGACATGCTAGCTTAGGAAGTTTCACCATTGCTAGAAGTGCTTCCTGCTGACATGCTAGCTTAGGACGTTTCACCACTGCTAGAAGTGCTTCCTGCTGACATGCTAGCTTAGGACGTTTCACCACTGCTAGAAGTGCTTCCTGCTGACATGCTAGCTTAGGACGTTTCACCACTGCTAGAAGCGCTTCATGCTGACGTGCTAGCTTAGGATGTTTCACCACTGCTAGAAGTGTTTCCTGCTGATACCTAGTTAGGACGTTTCACCACTGCTAGAAGTGCTTCCAGCTGACATGCTAGCTTAGGACGTTTCACCACTACTAAGTGCTTCTCAGACACCATAGTTAGGACGTTTCACCACTGCTAAGTGTTTCATCTGAGTGCTAGCTTAGGAAGTTTCACCACTGTTAGAAGTTTCCTGCTGACATGCTAGCTTAGGAGTTTCACCATGCTAGAAGTGCTTCCTGCTGACATGCTAGCTTAGGACGTTTCACCACTGCTAGAAGTGCTTCCTGCTGACATGCTAGCTTAGGACGTTTCACCACTGCTAGAAGTGCTTCCTGCTGACATGCTAGCTTAGGACGTTTCACCACTGCTAGAAGCGCTTCCTGCTGACGTGCTAGCTTAGGATGTTTCACCACTGCTAGAAGTGCTGCTGACGCAGCTAGACGTTTCACCACTGCTAGAAGTGCTTCCAGCGACTGCTAGCTAGGACGTTTCACCACTACTAGAAGTGCTTCCTGCTGACACCATAGATTAGGACGTTTCACCACTGCTAGAAGTGTTTCCATCTGATGTGCTAGCTTAGGAAGTTTCACCACTGCTAGGAAGTTTCACCACTGCTAGAAGTGCTTCCAGCTGACATGCTAGAATAGTTATTTTATTTCCAATAAATTCGTTTTTTATTTTCTTTATATGAGATCTTTAACATCATTCTACAACATTGATATTCAAAGTTCATAACATTGGTTTAGAAGTTGGAATTATTCTCCAAGATGCCAAACTCTCACGTCCACACAAAAGTATTAGTTAAATAAAAGTGCTTGATATAAGATGAACTTCACTGAATAACTGATTCAGTATTACTTTTTCAAATCACATATAGCCTGGGACATAACGTTTTGTTTATTTCAAGTCTTGATTTAATTTTCCCCAGTGTCCATCTCTGCAAGTACATGTCCCCAGTTTCCATCGCTGCAAGTACATGTCCCCAGTTTCCATCTCTGCAAGTACATGTCCACAGTTTTTATCTCTGCAAGTACATGTCCCCAGTTTCCATCTCTGCAAGTGGATGTCCCCAGTTTCCATCTCTGCAAGTACATGTCCCCAGTTTCAATCTCTGCAAGGGTATGTTCCCAGTTTCCATCTCTGCAAGTGCATGTCCCCAGTTTCCATTTTCATGCAAGATTTCATGATGCCCAGTTTCCATCTCTGCAAGTGCATGTCCCCAGTTTCCATCTCTGGAAGTACATGTCCCCAGTTTCCATGTTTTACTCAAATATCAAATAAAAAACGTCATGTCTTCTGTTGTTCTTGTGAATATCACGTGATCACGTAAGTACCTTTTATAAAATTACATACACTTTCTTTCACTTGTAAGCGTCTGTAGCTTAAGTGGTAGTGAGCTCGATCACAACCCAAGCATACCTGGCTCAAACTCCGCGGAGGGCACGTTTGGAAGCAAATTAGTTCCTTGGATTTTACGAATGGTAAAAATAGACCTCACCGTTCAGAAAGCAATGGTAAACTACTGAACGTATAAGTGTTGCCTAGAAAATCAACGACTCGTTTATTGGGGTTGATGACTCCGTCGTGTAAAGAATATGTCACGATTTTCATTTTAACACTTTCTTTCTCTGTCTCTATGTCTGTCCGTTTTTATATATGTCTGCCTGTTTTTCTCTCTTCTCGCTCCCTCTCACGTGTCGTCACTCTATAACGTGTGTGTCGTGCAAGAGAAGCAATAGATCGTATATGACTTGTCCCATCCTTTCCTGTACTTTTTCTAGAGCCACTAATGGCACAGTTTCTTGGCAAAGTTTGTTTTACTTTCCGACATATGTTTTTCACACCAACTACTAAAATAATTGAGCTGTTCTGTCAGTACCAACTGTGTACCAGGTATCTCTTACAGTCAGGACAAATATTGACATCTGTGGACTAATTAAAGGAAGGAATGCATTGTGGTATTTTAAACAAATAGTTTCATTTCTTTACTGAAACCGCACACAATCTCTCTCTCTCTCTCTCTCACGTGCGCGAGCGTGCACACATACACACACACACACACAATCAATAAATGATACTCGCGTAATTTTCTAATTTTCCTCTACAAAATGTTTGATTTCCGGAAGTCTTTTTTCTTTTTTTTTTTCTTCTGTTTTTTTGCCGTTAGTCGTAGCAGGTTTAACTGATGATCAGTTTTCGAGACAGTGCACGCTCGGTCGCTTGATATGCTGTGGTATTGTGGAGCTTTAAGATGTCTGTAATCCCATCAACCCGTCTTTTTCTTGGTCTGCCCCTTCCTCTTGATGATTCCATTTTCAGGTTGCACGCTTTTGCAACTGGTGTATTTGGGTTCATTCTGACCAAGTGGCTAAACCATTTGAGTCTGTTCTTCAATAAGTCTAATAGCAGGTGTTGTTCCTACTGTTCTTCTAATTTCCTCATTTCTTATGGGGAAATTAGAAAGTGACTTACAAATATGCTGGTCTCGATTAAGAAACCAAGTCACAGCGCTAATCACCGTATAACAAATACTTAATGTCTAATTTAAGAGAAAGCAATAGAAGTTCAAACTAGATACGGAGAACATTGCAGTCATGATTATTTATTAAAGTTCGTTCCAAAATTCGTGAACATCTTTACCGACAGATATCTTCTTCTTCTTCAGCGATCTCTGGTCATGCGCTTAATTTACTGTGGACCACAAACTGGGCAGACAGCTTCAGGTCTGTCAGGTTTCCCAAAGCTTAGTTTTCAGGTCGACTGGGTGTGGCCACATGTTGCTTCTCAGCTCACACAGAAGGGACAGTCTTGCAGGATATGCTCTGGTGTCTGTTCTGCCTGCTGACACTGGCAGAGAGCTGTTTGACTTATTCCTAGTCTGTATAAGTGTTTGTTGAGTCTGCAGTGTCCGTGCAGTAGTCGAAATATAATGACCTGGTCTGTTCTGCTCAGGTCTTTGAGGGAGTCTTTTCCATAATCATATCCAGTGTTTGTCTTCAGCTCTGCAGATTTTCTCTGTATGAGTTTGACCTCTTGAAAAGAAGGGTTTGATAATTTGCTCTTTGGCACTGCCATTTAGCTAAGACATCAGACTCTCATGCCTGCAATGCACAGTGAATGGAATCACTGCAAGTGAATTTCTGCCTTTCTGAAACTGGCAAGTTCTCTTGTAGTTTTTGTACGTGCTGTCAGTGGTTTAGCCTCCAGGGCTTGTATAGCTGACAATGAGTCTGTAAAGGACCATCTTGCTTGCAGCTTATTCATGTGCTTGTGCCATCAGAAGAGCTATGAGTTCTGCTTGTAGTTGGAACATATTCTTCCAGAGGAGCGCTAGAGACACATGGTAGCATCTGGGTCCCTAATGTACACTCTACCATTCAGGTGCTCATTGCCGATCCATCTGTGTAAATTCTTATCCAGCTGTCTTCTCGGAACATGTAATGGAATTTCATTGTAATTGCTTTTTCACAGATTAGCTCAGCATCTTGCTAATAATTTAGGGATGGGTTAAAGTTTAGTGGTACTGAGTCTTTCAGTGATCAAAGCATTCTTAGGTATGGAATTATGATTTAGTAGTTCAAGTATGCTTCCATTTCTTTTGCTTGTGGTTAGACTTGTGCCTTAGTCTGTTCTTTGTTCTAGCCGCCATTTCATGCAGTGGATGGTGAGGCATTCTTGACCCTTTCAGTCTGTAGAATCATTTTCTTTGTCTTCAAGGCTGGATATGGCTGCTTTTCCATTTCTACAATGTGAGATTTCATGGCTCTCAAAATAGTACCAGACACCTGTTTGTGTTTCAGTATCATTGTTTAATGGGCTGCAATATCCATGTCGATGATGCATATTCAAGAGTCAGTCTACTGACAGTGTCACCTGATCAGGATTCGAATATCAGCTCCCAGGTAGTTCACCAGCTTCGCATCACCTTTGTTCCTCATAGCCTTTCTGTTTGTTTCCATTATGTGATGTTTCCATGTCAGACGACTGTCAAGCAACTCCCAAAAGGTTGAAATGGAACGCGGAACGATATCATCGTTAAATTTCAGTCTGAAGTGTTCTTCCTTTGTTGACAATGAAAACTTGTATAGTTTTGCTACGCAGTTTATCTAACCCCATTTACTCCCACATTATGACGCTATTCAGTTTGGCCTGGAGTTTAAAGATGCAGGACCAGAAACTCGAATGTACACACGCAATCATCAGCATGGAGAGAGTGATACATTTTTGGCAGAGTTGTGCAGATCATTAATAATACCAGAAAAGCAATGGGGACAGTACGCTGCTTGGGACTCTGCTCTTAATTTGAATCTGGGACTGTGCACTCCATCATTACAGATGCTTGTCTATGGTAGAAAGTCTTTTATCAAAGTACATTCACCCGTATTCACTGCAAGGCTGAGGCAAATCCAGACTTGTGAGCCTTAGACATGTCGAAGACACAGTGAGTTTCTTTTGGAGCCATTTTCATTCCTGTGAGGTATGCAATTGGTCATCAAGTGCTTCTATGCCCTGAGCCTGTCTGGCTGGATCAGTTAGGTTGGATTCTAGAAAACCACTGAGTCTAGTGGTTATCACCTCTCAGCAGTTTGCAGTGCAAAGCAAACTAAGGTCTGTAGCTCTGGATCATTTTGTCTTTCACTTTTGAAAATTGGGTGGATTGTGGCATTTTTCCAGATGTCTGGGACTCTTCCCTGTCTCCAACTATTGTTAAAAATCTGGAGTAGAAGACTCTGTGCTATTGGGCCTATTTGTTTGAGCATGTCGTTTGATACTCCATCTGGTCCCAGGGCCTTTTTACGATTGAGCTTTTTCAGTGCTCTCTGCAGCCCAGTCAGTGTGATGTCTACCTCCATACAGGGTTCACTTGTTGCTTTTTGAATGTAGCATTTATCTCACTTCTGACTTCTTTCCCTTGCTCCTGACTTATTGAGCATGAGCTTTCTTGCTTGTAACACTGGGCCATCAGGTGGCTGCTCCTTTCCTGTGAGAAGTTGTTCTCCTTGCTGGAGAACTGTTTTCCCTCTAGATGGGTTGTCATCGTTCAGGGCTTTGTAAGTCTCCACAACTTTTGAGTATCTTTTTCCATGTTCAAAGAGGCTTGTCTTTTCTTTCCAGGATTTTCTACACTGCTGGTTTCTTTCTCTAACATAAAGGGCCCTTGCTCTATTGTGTTGCATTACATTTTTGTCCGTTGGTGCGAGTTCCATTGTATTTCTGGCACTGCAAAGCGAGCTATGGAGAACTTCCATCTCTGGTGTTCAATATGGCTTGTAGTTTTTTCTCCTCCCTCTGGGTATAGCCTTTTGCAGCATCTAAAATGGCTTTATTGAATGAACGTGCATCTCTGTCCACTTTTCCTGATTGATTAATTTCTTTACAGTACTTGTCTGCTAGTTCTTGGAATAGCTTCCAGTCTGCCTTTTTGTAATTCCAACTAGGGGCAGAGTTTGTAAGTTCCTCCTTGTTAATGTTATTTATGAGGAGTTTCACTGGTCTATGGTCACTACCTCCAATCTGGTCGCAGACTTGCCTTTCAGTTATCCTGTGAATGTCGTCTGTAGCAAAGACCAGATCTGGGGTGCTTGTTGTGCGCCACCGTCGTGAGTAACATGTGTGAGGATCATCTGGGTGGTTGAGAATGGTGAGACTGTTGGTGATCAGCCATTCTTCAAGGCTTTCACCTCGAGGATCTAGCGTGTCATAGCCCCAGCTTGGTGAGTGGCTGTTGAAGTCTCCTACTATAAGCAAGTTGTCATCTTGAACTTTGATAGCTTCCAGCTCAGTTTGAATGGAGGTGGTGAGTATATATTGTATAGTGTCATCTTAGTGTTGTTGATAAGGAGTTGAACAGCTATGAATTCTGTGCTCATCTGATTGGACCTGTGAAGTTCAACTGCCGGTATGGAATTACGAACTAGTGTTACTACTCCACCCTTATATCTATTTTCTCTATCCTGACGGAAGGTTTCAAATCCTCTAATGCTGAATCTATTTCCCGGATTAAGGTGCGTCTCTTGGATACAGCAGATGTCAATCTTTTCTGCTCGCAGACGTTCCTCTAGCTCTCGTTTTTGTTGGTTACCCCTTCTGCATTCCATTGCATAATTGTGAGGGTGAAAGTTTGTCCTTGCTGCCAGTAGTAATACCCTGTCCTCCCTGGCTTTGCAAGAATCAACAGGGCCGCCAGTAGCTAAGGGTGGACCCCTTCGAGGCAGGGGTCGGCCCCACCACCACCTGGCTGTTTCCCATGGTGGTGGCACCACAGTTATATAAATATTTGCGCATGGCCATTTGAGTTGTTCGTATGTGTCGATTCCTCCCGCCAATAATGGCTGACACATTCCGTTTCTGAGGACATCTTTTTTGAGGTTGTTCTCTAGACAGTTGCAGTCCCCTGCTGACGAGATCTGTCTTCCCGGGTTTGTCTGGAGTCGTCCTACTCTAGATGACTTCAGCCTTCTGTTGCCAGGCTCACCAACCAGGCTTTTTGCAGGGTGTGCTCCTGGACACTGTAGTTTAATCCCTTATGCTTAAGGAAAGTGTCATAGAAGTAGAAGACGAGACAAGAAAAAGGATGTCCTCCTCAAGAGAGAGAGGACAAGTGCTATTTGTCCCATAGCTGGGGATGGGTTGGTTGCAGCCAGAGCATTTACCACTCGCCGGTGGGTTCTGCACTGTCACCTTATGAGGCCCCATCCTGCTCCCGCCTTTTGGTCTGGCCTTTCACCTTCAGTCTGTTCGGCTTGGTTAGACCTGCCAGGTTAGACTCCGCCGACATAGCCTGAAGGATCCTAAAAGGCACACAAACCCTCCAACCACGATAAGGTAGGCTAATATGGAGGGACCGACAGATATAAAATCATCCACTTTATAGAAATTGGTTTTTTTTTTTACATTTTGCTATTGATATCAATCGCGACCTTTGTAAAGTACTTTTTCCCACCCAAACCTTTAGCGCTATAAGATTTTACTTTAGAGGGTCTCTGTGGCTAAGTGGTTAAGCCCTTTGCCTTGTGAGTCGAAGGTCGTGGGTTCGAGTCCGGACCGCGCCGTTCTGTTCACGAGTGCATTTTTTCCTGAGACCCCTAGGATTGTTGCTGGAGCTACGAAGTTCGTGCTTTGTGCAATACTCTCGGCAGGTGGTGTGCCATTTCCGCTGAGAGGGACCGAGTCATATGGGTAAAACCCGGTGCAATGAAGTCAATCCTTCGGCTTTAAACCTGTAATAAAACTTCTTCTTTGCCGCACCATTACTAGTAAAATAACAGGGATTGTTAAATTGTATACATAGACTTTCAGACGGTGTCAGATTCAATATTACGAATTTCTCTAAAAGCTGTAATTAAACAACCGTGAATCTGATTCATCTGTTCCAATTTATATAATTTCACATGTATGCGAACCATATGTCATTGGCTCTATGCATATATGCTTATTTTCATTAATATGTTATGTCTGAAGATATAAATTTAGCTCACTATTCCAGGAATAACACTATCTTGTCAGTATATGATGATATGAGGAATGACACTTGTAATGAACTTTACGACATTATGTGTAAATTACTGTAAATGTCGTAAAGCTGATTGATTATCATTTTCGACTAGCTGCTTATGCATGATATTAATACACATAAAAACGCCATGCATCAAATAAGCTATCTACAATTAGATAAACAAGAATTCATAATGTCGTGAGGTATATACGATTGCTCAAAAATTACTATTATATATCCGGTAGATTTCGTTGAAATTAAACTTTAGTGTGTTCACGAATTTTGGAACGATCTATAGTTACATGCATTACGTTTCTAAGTGACAATGATACAGACTTTAATAACATTATTATATATACTTGAGGTCCAGTCTCCTCTCTTCAGGGGATTTGCTCTGGCATAGTCTTTAGTCGGATATCAACTTTTGTAGGTCTGAAGTTTGCCTATGTAGTCTTTAGGCCTGATAATAAAACTTTTCTTTCAGCCGCACCATTGCTAGATTTTTAAAACTATATCTTTCATTGGGTGACTTGGAATTCACAAACGTTTCTGCTAGTGTCAGTACTTTTGTGTCTTGCATTCCCTCAGTGCTTGAATTCCCCCCCAACTTTTCTATCTCCACTATAGGTATTTATTTCTATATGGCTGTGATGACACGAAGCGCCTGGTTCATTCATTCAGTTCTCCCAATGTGGTATATGATGCTGGGCACCATGTAGCTGACCCATATTACTGGTGTGCTCATGCCCTGCTGGAATATTTTTTAAAGTATTTTTTATGTCCCCCCCTATGGTCCCACTGAATTTCCTCAGGAAGGATAACACTATCTGTCAGTATATGATGATATGAGAGAATTGTACATCTTCAGTAATGCTAACCTTTAAATGAGCCAGTGTAGTGTGTGGGGAAATATGACGTCAGTGGAAGTGAACCAGGCTAGATTAGATATAAACATTTCGAAAACTAGCTTCGGTTGATGATATTAATACACATAGCAGTAGGTTAGTTTACTGACCTTTGAACTTAACAGGAGCAAATGATGTTCGCAGAAAGATAACTGGACATACGTCAAGGTGATGTTAGTGAGAAACTACACTACACAAGACAGACTGCACCACACAAGACAGTAGTGTCTGACCTTAACTAACAGGAGCAAATGATTTGCACGAAGATAACTGGACATACGTCAAGTGATTATGAGAAACTCACCACACAAGACAGACTGCACCACACAAGACAGACTGCACCACACAAGACAGACTGCACCACACAAGACAGACTGCACCACACAAGACAGACTGCACCACACAAGACAGACTGCACCACACAAGACAGACTGCACCACACAAGACAGACTGCACCACACAAGACAGACTGCACCACACAAGACAGACTGCACCACACAAGACAGACTGCACCACACAAGACATACTCCACCACACAAGACATACTGCACCACACAAGACATACTGCACCACACAAGACATACTGCACCACACAATACAGACTGCACCACACAAGACAGACTGCACCACACAAGACAGACTGCACCACACAAGACATACTCCACCACACAGAGACTGCCACACACTACCACACGACAGACTGCACCACACAAGACAGACTGCACTACACAAAACAGATTGCACTACACAAAACAGATTCCACTACACAAAACAGAATGAACTACACAAGTCAGACTACACTATGCAAGACAAACTAAACAAGACAAACTAAACAAGACAAACTAATCAAAACTAAGCAAGACAAACTAAGCGTGACAAACTAAACAAGCGTAACTAATCAAAATGAACTAAACAGGACAAATTAAACATGACAAACTAAACATGACAAACTAAATAAGACAAAATAAACAAGACAATTTAGACAATGTAGAATTACACCTGATTTGAAAGTTGAATGTGTTACACTGAACGATCAAATGTAGTTGTTGACACTTGCAACTGTGTTCATTAATGTGCAACAGAACTCAACAGGCGACATTTCTTTTTTTATAACAGAACTAGCATTACTTGTAATTTGTATCATCCGTTATACTATTATTATATTGAGCCACTAACAAACACCTGATCTCTCTCTCTCTCCCTCTCTTCGTTCTTAAGACGCTTTTATCATTCGATTGTGATAAATAAGCAGCCAGACATCAAGAACGGATGTACGTGCACAGCCTTCAGTACCTATTGGAGTTCAGGTGATTATCCTTCGGCGGCGTGTTCGATTTCAACCAGCATTTACTGGGTTCGCTCTCCGTTAGCCTTTGCTGTCCCCAGCCAAACCCACAAGGCAGCAGGTTGCTATTTTCTTTCAGGGCAGCGACCCGTAGACGACCTGCCCTTCCGGGCTGATGAGCGTCATCTGCCCAGCTATACCCGTCTTGTTAATGGACTGCTTGGTTTGCCTACCGTCCAGTTTTGTGTACGGTTTGCTCCGCTAGACTTTGATTGTCCCTAATCAAACTACAAGGCAGCAGCAGGTCCCTGCGAGCGGAAACGCGCACTCCATTTACCTCTGCTGGGCTTTCCAGTTGTTCTGCACATTCTGGTGGGACGCACACCCTCGTGCCTGCGTGCCATGCTCGACTGCCCATCGGTGAGGCCCACTATGGCATCGCCAGCGTGCGTACTAGCTCCGCCCTGGTGCCTGGTCACCATCAGTTTCGCAGTGCTCGCATTTTCCGTGCCTTCTGTGCACTCTAATTGCTATGATGCCGATGCCAGTGCTTTCTGCCATTGTGGCGGCCCCACTTGCATCACCAGCGTGCATGCGTGCCCGCTTTGCGATGGTGCCTGGTCACCATCAGTTTTCGCCGTGCTCACGTTTGCCTGAGGTCTTACAATTCTGGGACTTATAATCGTGCCCCCATCCATGTGATAGGGGCCCGAGTTCCGCCCTATGAGGGCCCACGTGGAGTTCAACTCGACTCCCAGCATACTCATCGGCTCAAGAGAGAGGGCTAAAGAGAGAACTTGCGCTGGCTCCGAATTTCGCTCCGCGTGGGTCAACATCTCTTTGATGGCTTTAATTCGCGCCCCCATCCCTGTGATAGGGGCCCGAGATTCGGCCAATGTGGTCCCACGTGCAGCTCAACTCGACTCCCAGCATACTCATCGGCTCAAGAGAGAGCTCAAGAAAGAGCATGCGCGGGCTCCGAGTTTCGCCCAACGCGGTTCCACGTTTATCCTTCAAGCTTTTCCCATCGGCCGGGAGAGACGAGCATTAATAGTCACTCTGAGATTTCGTTCGTCTGTGTTGCGAGCAGATCCCATCTAGCGTGACTACCTTTGCATCTCTACTTGCCCCAGAGTAGCTCTCCCACGGCACCTGCCCTCTTACCCAGACGGGAACTACCGTATGTTACCAGGGTCACCACGTAGAAGTGGGGGCGGGATTAGCGCCAGCTCGCTAATTCTGGGCGCCGTTGTTTTTTTGCCCCTTTTGACGCCAAACACCGTCTTATTCCCCCCATTACTACCACTACCACTGTAACGATTACTACTACACTGTTACTGAACCACCCCGTTTATATTGTATACACTTTCATCAATTTTTGACATGATATAATTTATCCATCGTTTTTGATCGAAAGTCAATTTTTTTGACTTGACACTAAAAATCAGTCAGTTTCCTGTTGTCTATCTCTGGATTGAGGTCTATATCGTTATCATTCATTTACAGCTGTGCCTTTTTGTTTATCAGATCTTCTTTGGGGGTAAAAGGCGCATGGGGACAATCCCGCGTCAGGATTAGTGATGGCATAATCAAACCATGTCCCCACCTCACGCGTGCCCCTGAAACAGATTTTGGTTCGGTCTGGCAAAGGGGGGCGGGGGATCGGGGGAGAGCTACAAGTAGTGGTTGTAGTGCAAGCAAAAAAAGGCAATGCAGGTCAATATCTACGAACAATGCACGCACCCCTGACCAATGTCAATAAAATTTCCCCAAAGGGCCAAAAAGTAAAAAACAGCCGGTACGAGTAGTTCGATCGAATGCTAACTCCCCGGAGTAAATGCCCGTACCAAAATTAAAGGGTGAGGGTATCCGGAGTAGAGACGTGGGCCCACATGGGGCAAATTTGGGGCTGGGCTCGGGGAAGCTCTTCCCGGGCGACTGAGGAACGATAAAAGTCTCGGAGGTCTCTGGAAAACGCTGCAACGTATCGTGTCGCAGACACGGGAAGATTGCAGCAACTCTCGATAAAAGGGGGGCAAAAAGAGGAACTTGGCTGGCTATGCTCGGGGGGCAAATCCGAGTAATCGAGTACCGGGTTCGGCATGGTAACATCCTAACTCCCCGAAGAACTACGGCTGGGAGCCTAAAGGACTGCCCTCCGAGTTTCAACCGGGCAAGGTACTATTGCATTCAAACTTTTCATCGCCGGAGAACTGAGGTTGATTTTGATGATGGCGAGGCAGATCGTCATCTGCTGCTAGCTTCGCATTGAAACGCCCTCAGAAATAGCATGTGCGCAGCTCCGTCATGTTTCCAGGGACAGTAAATGCAGAGTTACCTCGCTAATTGGCCGGGTTTGTTTTTTGCCCCGACGCCAAACGATCATCACACCTTCTACTCCACGAACGACTACTACTAGTTTGACAAGTAACGATAATTTGTAAAGCTTTCACCTGTTACATGAATACATTAATCACGACTAGCGGTCAATTTTTCTTGACACCGATCTTTTTCCTGCATCTTAGTTTTGACTATATGACACTTCAGCGGGCCCTGGACAGATCTTCATAAAGGTCAAAACCGCCAACATATGATCGTCAGGTTTTGGGGCATAATGCCCATGTGCCTCCAGATGCCCCGGGAAATTTTGGTTCGGTAACTGGAAGGAGCTCATATAGTAAAGAAAGAAGCGGCAAATTGTGACATCTCTTTGTCATAAAAGATTCATAAAAGCAAATATACGGAAGGAAAATGATCGTAAAAGAAAATGAATGCAAGAAGGTGACCCATTCCTTTGGGGACTGGGCCTAGAAGGAGTCGGGGATAAAAGCTCGAGGTCTTTCTGGAGCGATCTTTCACCCAGATCCAACACAAAGAAACTTGCCATACTTTGCTGAAAGGTGGCTAACCCACAATTTACGGTAAAAAATCTTTCCAAGACTGAGTTATCTTACCATGCGTCCCGGAACAACTGGAAACTACTATTGCCAAAATAGAGAAGTAATCCGTTATGGCTTCACTAACTAACTTTGTCCGAGAAAGAGTTACAAGGACAACAGGCCTCCAGCAACAATCTACCTTGAAGGATCTAATCTTCAAGTACCTCGGAAGTCGGCGAGGCTGTCCACATGGTTGAGGAATGCCTGTAAAAGGATAATATAGGCCCATGCAAAAATCAGATAAAAGCGCAATACCAGGCGTCATGACTTTCCGCCTGAATTAACAGCGGGCGAACGAGAAAGAAGATCTCCATCGAATAACAGCAGTTTACTGTTTGTTAATCAGATCTCCATTGAATAACAGCAGTTTACTGTTTGTTAATCAGATCTCCATCGAATAACAGCAGTTTGCTAATCAGATTCCATGATAACCCTTTAATCAGATTCCATCGAATAACAGTAGTTTACTGTTTGTTAATCAGATCTCCATCGAATAACAGTAGTTTACTGTTTGTTAATCAGATCTCCATCGAATAACAGCATTTTTAAACTGTTTGATAACTTTCGTTGAATCTCCCATCGAATAACAGTAGTTTACTGTTTGTTAAACAGATCTCCATCGAATAACAGCAGTTTACTGTTTGTTAATCAGATCTCCATCGAATAACAGCAGTTTACTGTTTGTACTTAAATCAGAGTTTTTTCTCCATCGAATAACAGCAGTTTACTGTTTGTTAATCAGATCTCCATCGAATAAATCTCTGAAATTTCATTATTCGTGCCGGATAATTCTATTCACCGACTTCATTTGGAAGGTCGCTAGCTACCCACACACACGAGTCTTACTATACTCGATTCTAAACCTGTTGTCCCAATTTGTTATTCTCTGTTCCTTTTATAGAACATCGACGCTATTATTGGACTTTTCTATTTTTGCAATATGATGCAAGGAACATGAGATAGTGAATATCGGGGGGGGAAAGGTGGAGATAATTAAGTGTTTGAGTGATAGAGAGGAGAGAGCGAGAGGAACAGAGAGTGAGAAAGTGTAACATAGAGGGAGAGATGGAGAAAGGAAGTAAGCATAGTGTGAGAGATGGAGAGAGAAAGTAAGCGTAACAGAGAGTTAGAGATGGCAAAGAGAAAAAAAGAGTAACAGAGAGTGAGAAAATGGAGAGTTCATGTTTACTACAAAATTATATGTCTACTACACAATTGGGGTAAATAATAAGATTTGTGTATGTTTTCGTTTCAGCGTACTTTTATGATGTTTGCTAATACTGAATACATTTTATATTGTCTGATGGGCCAAATATCTTGAGAAAACGTAAACAAACTATCAATCAGTGGCGGCTCGGATCATTTTGTTTGTGGGGCCAGACAAAAATATTGGGAAAAATCAGGGTTTTTTGGTTAGGTTATATTTTAGTAGTGACTATTATTTATCTAATATAGGAAGTTAATTGCCCTTTTCATCAATTTACATCTGTGTGCGACAATGTACGTTTAGACAAGTTGACGAGTTGGTTCCTACATCTGTGTGCGACAATGATTGGCCACGTTTGACACAAGTTGACGAGTTGGTTCCTACATCTGTGTGCGACAATGTACGTTTAGACAAGTTGACGAGTTGGTTCCTACATCTGTGTGCGACAATGTACGTTTAGACAAGTTAACGAGTTGGTTCCTACTTTTATTCTAGTTAAAGGGCGTATTATGAACCAAATAATTAAAAAACTGAACAAATAATTTATGCAATAATTAATACATGTTACATTATTTTTGGTGGGGCTCGGCACTGATCCTAATGACGAGCCTCCACTGCTATTTGTATGGTGATGTTTAATCAGAATATACTACTGTCTGTTGATGTGTAATACAGAAATATACTACTGTCTGTTGATGTGTAATAGAGAAACATACTGCTAATGTCTGTTGATGTGTAATACAGAAATACTGCTACTATGTCTGTTGATGTGTAATACAGAAACATACTATTTGTCTGTTGATGTGTAATACAGAAACATACTACTAATGTCTGTTGATGTGTAATACAGAAACATACTACTAATGTCTGTTGATGTGTAATACAGAAAACAAAACTACCTTTAAATGCTATGTTTTGATTTGTTTTTAGATACAGAAACATACAAATGTCTGTTGATGTGTAATACAGAAACATACTACTGTCTGTTGATGAATAGTTTAAAAGGTGACGTATTGAAATGCAGTTAAAAGAAATCGAAACCAACAGTGGGTGTGTTTTAGACTTAAAATTGACGATATAGCAAAGTGTAATATTTGTTAAACATTTTTTGAAATGGTGAATTAGAGATGCTTCTTAAAAACATGGTAAACTATATATCACATGAACTAGCTATATATATCAGCGTTGCAGATGGCAGTATCCACAATAATAAATCAGACCACTGTATCTTCTTTCATTGCTTGAGCATCATCTATTGTTCGTCGGAAACGATTAAACAATTTGCTGCTTAAAATAATTGCAAAGGACCTGTAACTGGATGTACATTTTGCTTTTAATTTTTTTCTGGAACTATTATTAATAATTTATAAATTATCATTTGTGATGTTGATGATAGCGCTGCTCAGTTATCAGTTATATGAGGACTATCATCATAGCACTCCGGACATGTCCATAGATGCTCCGATCTCCGCCTTCAACTCAGTATCAGTCCATGCTGGCACAAGTTTCAGTTTAATCTCCAACTCAGTATCAGTCCACGCTGGCACAAGTCTCAGTTTAATCCCCAACACAGTATCATTCCATGCTGGCACAAGTCCCCAGTTTAATCCCCAACTCAGTATCAGTCCATGCTGGCACAAGTCTCAGTTTTTCAGTTCATGCTGGCACAAGTTTCAGTGTAATCTCCACAATCTGCTTACGATCTACACCGTTTTTTTGGTCTGAAAACTCCCCCTACCCATACCCTCACACACCATTTTTCCATGTGACATTCCGTCTAGTTATACGTCACAGCTTGAAGATTTGAATGTCTGGAGTTGACGTCATATCAGTGTCAATCAACTAAATTGGCGCGCGAATGTCTTTACTTGTTTATTGTGGTTGTTGGTGGCACAGTCTGTCCTTCCACCTTCTCTCGTCAACAACAAAACTAAATTTGTTTATCAGAACAATGTCAACCAATTCTGTAGTCCTCACGTATCCTCTTTAAACTGTCGACCTAACACAGTTTCAGAACTTCATCTTCGAACATGTGACAATATTTCACAGGGACAAGTCTTACTGAGAGTTTGTTTGTTAGGGAGAAAACGGAGAGGTAAGTAGGAAGAATAACTTATTTAAGCCGCCTCAGACCCTTTCACCGTTATCAATACAACTTTCTTTACAAAGGATCTTCTTACTTTTTGGGCCATATCAGTATGTGTATGCCCTTTGTCTTTGTGTAGTCGTATTCAAAATTATCTCGGTTTATTGTTTTTTTTTCGATGTATTATTAATTCGTTCATACATGATGTCCAGGGCCGTGCGGTGTATTTTCTCAGTATGATGTCGCCCCTAACAATTTTGCTGCTACCCCTTTTTCAATAAAGTCTGGCTCACTGCCACGGTATTTTTGGGCATGATCAGTTTTCATGGTGATAATTTAAAAAAATAAAAAAATTAATGCAACTTAGGACTTTGAGGCTATGGGATAATGTTCATATATGAATGAGCTACTTACCTGTCTATATATAAAGTATATTTTTAATAACCTACAAGCTATTGCTGTAACTGGTGTTGGCGTCGCTTCCCATACCTATACACCAGTATTTCCCAACCTTTTATGCCATGCCCACCAAAGCCTTTCAAAATTCGTATGCCCCCCTCTCCTATGTAGCATATATAAAAATTTGTATTTTCAAAAATTGAATTGTTCACTGAAAAAATTTAAATATATAAGTTTTAGGAAGAAATCACTAGGCAATTGTTGAGGAAACACAGTAAGTAAATGTTCAAAACAAATAATGGAGAATTGAAATTCATGTACAAATAATTTTAGTGACTGATTTTTCTATATTATTTTAATAATTTTTAATTATTTATTACTTACATTTAGTGAAATCATTGCGATTGATGAATGCTGCAAAGACATTTTATGTTAGGTTTCAATTTAGTTAGCTTCAGTATCAAATCTCCTCGTTGTGTTACATCCAACCGATTTTTTTTTTAGCAGCAAATCAATTATGGCACTAAATCCACATTCAGCTAAATATGAAGATAAAACTGTAATAAGTTTTTTTGCACATTAGGTTGAATTTGTATATTTGATTTCTTTTTCCCTCACAAACCCATGCCATCGTCCTTTTATATTAAATGAAGTTTTAACTGACTCATCATTTTGTATTTCTTCGAGTTCACCTTGATACTGTATATTTGAAATATCAGATAAATTCACTAACATTGACTGCAATCAATTTGTTTCAAATCAGAAAATCTTTCTTTTAAATCAGCCGATAGAATTTTCAGATGATCAACAATAACAAGTATCAGTATAGCGGTATCAGTCACTTCCATTTCTGGAGCTAATGAAACATTTCAAAATGTTTGTGCAAAATATATTTCACATAATTCAATAAAGGTATATAAACCAAATATCTTAGCTTTTGCATCAACAAGAGTTTTATTCTGCCTTGAAGGTGGTTAATATATTTGTTTTTCAAAGATATCGGCTAGATAACTCACAAATGCTTTACCATCGACCGTTAATAGATACTTCATTTCAGGTTTGTCGCTTAAAAAATCACTAAGATTATCAAATAGTTCCATAAATCTTGTTACGTAGTTCCCTTTCGAGAGTCATCTTACTTTTCATTTGCATTTTCACAAAATAGCTTGAAGAGACGCTCACATTTTGGCATTAGGTTTAATAGCATTGATACACTTTATAATTGAATTTAGTACTTCATTTAAAACAGGCGAAATATTTTTAGCTACCAAATTACGCCTGTGAATAACACGATGCACAATAAACATTTCTGAATTCTCATCTTTCAGTAATTTTAAGAGCCGTTTTCTTGCCTATCATATTAGGAACACCATCTGCGGCACAAGATGTTATATTTTCATTTGTATATTTTTGACATGTGAGTATTTTTAGTTTATAATATATCATCTTTGGAGGTAGTGGTGTTTTCTAATAATTTACAGAACAACATTTCTTCAGCAAAATCCTATTATCAAACTATATTTCTTAAAATAATGTAAGTTTTTCAATACTACTTATCAACACTTTTCTCTTCAACGTTGATTCATACTATTTAAACACTAAGGAAATTTTTTTCTTGTTTTCAGCTTTTAAACAGGTGTATTTCAATATCTTCACTCATTTCGTCTATTCTATTGCTAACAGTATTGTTACTGAGTGGCATAGCTTTCATCTCTTTGTCATCTTTTTTCCTGAATCGTTTTAAGAAATGCTGATATTGATGATTGGGTTAAATTACTCCTATAGTATGATTTTCCTACATTTAGCAATGAGTAGGAAATTTGATAACTAGCCTCAAGAGTACGATTGACAGTTATAGTATGAGCAGTAAACAGAGACTTTAATGTTGCTCTTTATTTAAAATTTGTCTTTAAAGTTTGAAAGTAATTTAAATCGGAATTAATATGAGCACTATGTTTCGCCTTCAAATGCGCCTCAAGACGACCTCGTTTCATGGATTCGTTGGTCATGCATTGTTGCGTAAAGACATTAATGTGGAATACATTAATATAAAAGTTTTTTCACATCAGGTGATATACGTTTGAGAAAATTCGATTATTGCAACATGACTATTTTCAGTGGCGGCTCGCCATTAAGGGCCAGTGGGGCCGGGCCCCACCAAATAAAAAGGTGTAACGTTTATTTTATTATTTTATACATTAAAATATAATCTAATCCAAACAATGATTTTCCGCAAATTTCTGTCTGGCCCCACCAACAAAAATGATCGCGAGCCGCCACTGACTATTTTGAAGACAAAAAACAACAAATCATTAACAATATTTATAATCGCGGTTTTTGGTCAAATCTGCTCTTATGAAAAAGTGATGTTTCTCTCTAATTAGCTCTGATAAATTCTAAACTCTAATAGTTATATCTTATACGTGGCTCTTCTTCTCTTCTGCTTTCCTCGTATAATCTTGCCTAACAGTGCTGTTCTTTAGCTGTTCTATGTCTAGTTCTCTATTTTTATTCTAGCTACCTCAAATCTGTTCTGTATTTGGCTCTCTATCACTCTATGATTCCTCTTTTTAAAGTCCATCGGGGTTTATATAGGTGAATATTCTATTACTTTTCTATTCCAAAACTGTGTTCTCACGACTGCGATTTCCCACATCTGTTACTCTCTAAGAAAAGATTCATTTTACTTCGACTAACGATATTCTTCTGTCATTATCTAAAAATATATCCCAACCACGCCTTCTCAGTCTGTCGCTAAACATGGAAAACAAGATCTCATGACATTCTACTGTAATCCATATATATAAATGCTCCTTCGTTAACTATACAACTACAAAATGGTACTCTAATGACACCTGTATAATGCAGCTGCGCAGTGAGTATCCATTACTCTAGTAATCACACTAATTGCCCATAACTTGTATTTGAGTCAAACCACCTTGATGTTTCTTGGTTCCTTTCCCATCGTACCTAAAATTCCAAACCAAATCAAACTTTGGACCTGCTTTCTATGGCGGAAATATGATATGCGTGGCTCTGTCCAATACTATTACATACTCAAGATTGCACTATATAAACTCATTTTGGCCTTCATGACAAGGTTGGCAAATGACGGACACATTACAGTTTAAAAAAAAAATATGACTCGATTTTAACACATGCTTTCCCGCTTTCAAAGCTTTATTAAACGGAGGTAGAAATGCACCTAGATATAAGTACTTTCCGTTTATTGAAGATATTTTAAACTTCAGTAAAGTGATTGTGAAGCAACATTCGTTTTTGTCAACAGACATCCAGAAGCCAATAAATCGGTTTTGCAACATCATGATCGTTAGTTAAACTCCGAACGAGTCAATTGCCCCTAAACGATGAAATGCCCTCTGTGGGCTGCGCCCCAACGTTGGAAACAGGGCTATACACAGTATGATACGCCCTCGTTTACGAGGTGGGTGTCCATCACCTACACCTGTACGACTGGGAATAACTGCTATTGATCTATAAACATCATCACGTGGATCAAAATTCAATCTTGTATCAACTTCAGAGCCCGTTTTATGAATGGCTAAGAAGTCAGAATCAAGCATTTTGGACCCGATTATCATCAGATAAATCTCCCATTCAAAATCTTGGTTTACTTGTGAAAAAAGGTGCTGGACGACACAAGTCGTCGGCGGCAGCCAAAGGGAGTTTTTCGATTTATAACAATCTACTAAAGTTTTACCCTTCTAACTTTAA